>BSBM01001183.1:2342500-3542500 GCA_027924585.1 Larix kaempferi
GTTGATGTACCTTTTGTGCGAGTTTCAGCCTCATATTCTCTTTACTTTCTAAGTTATGATCCATGCAAAACAGGGCTCTAGCGTGTTCCATTATTCAGTTTTAAATAGGTGACCTAGGGAAACATGTCATATATCGGGATAGGAAGCTCCAAATTAAATTTAGTAAAATTTTACAAAAAGGGAATGCACTGTAGTTTCTATGGTGCAAGTTCAGAACTTGAAGTTGAAACAGTGACACGTGGAAGTCCGTACAAGTTCACTATAATGAACTAGTCCATAAATAGGTCACATTGGAAAAATTAGCATAAATTCCTATTGTTGAATCGAATATTGCTCTAATATATGGGGTTGGATAGACCACATATGAGGTTACATTAGGAAGAAGTTTCATACCTTGACATACATAAATTTAATATTTAAAGTAGAAGTATGACCGGATAGATGAACAAGCTGAATAGAAGAAATTGGAAATTAGGAGGAGGAAGTCTTCTAAGGACATTGATGTAGCATTGGATAATTTTGATGAAACATTGGGAATTCTGAAAATGAATTTAGAATCCTCTCATCATATATATTAATCTCCCATCACAACGCTGTGGAAAAAAGGATGTTTAAAATTAGGTTTGCTTCCCTACAAAGGAACATACAAGCAGTCATTCATTCAAGGTATGTATATACTAGATCTAAATTGTTTACTTTTGATTTAAGAAAATATTTGAGGAATGCAGGTAACCAACAAGAGACAAAGGTTCAAAAACCTTTGAAGAAGACAAAAGGAAAATATAAGTTATACAAGAACAACAGGTATGACTTGAAATGATACATGTATGTATTCTTATGTTTTGAAGTTTGCTTAATTTATCATATGATTGGGATCTAGGCAAGTTTATATTCATAGGATTATCTTATAATGATCATTCTTGACATTAATCTTTGTATGATTACTTTTTTCTTTGTCATGTACCCACCTGCTGACCCAAAGCAAGGCAGGAAGCATGATGCCAATACTCAGGGCTTTCACATGGTCTCAGCCCATTGTTAGATTCATATATATAATAAATGAATGTGCAGATGTAAAGCAATCAATTATGCACAGCGGAAACAACATCCACACAATCTTCATATGCATTCAACATATTGATATCAGTCATGAATTATTTAAAACAATGCAGAAGTAAATACATAGACATCAAAATACTTATCTTCATTTTTGCAACTGCCCAAGCAACTAGCTATGTCGCTGCAACGTTCCACCCAGCCATAGGCTCTTCGACAGCTTATACTGAGTCCATCCGAAGGCCACCCCCGAGCTGGGCATGATTCTCACAAGGAAAAGAGGGACATTCACGCTCACACACAGTCCATTAACCGATTCATTTTAGCCAAGCCAGTCCAACTGGGTTTATCAAGCTACAATTGAACCCTAAAGGCTTACACTCAAGCTCAAGCCATGGATACCCATACCCAACACACTCTTCATTCACACAGTGAGCACAAACAGGGGCAGGGATACTCATTTTAGACAATGGAAATTACAAATAAAATGGCCATGGGTCTTCCCAAAAAACGTTCCCAACAAAAAACGGATTGTGGGATGGGGCAAACAATCCCCAGGAGGAAAAACGATTTCCTTCCCCAATATCTCCGCCTTCAGCAACCCAAAATGGTCTCTATTGAACCCCCATTCGTTTTTCCCTCTTCCCCACTGGTATACAACACAGAAAAACGCCCTTCTCTGCTGGGGAAATGAAGAAAACGTTTTTCCACATGCCTGGAAAACGCCCAGGTAGTTCTGAACTCGTGAGGGAGGAAGAATGGTCATGGATTATGGCTTCGAGAGCAATTTCGTGGCTCTCCTTGCCCAAGGAGACCAACACGATTTTCCATGTAGGGTGGCTTGCCCATACCCGAATTTGGACAGCCATACCTCTCCCTTCCCAAGGCATTAACTTCCCCAACCAACTCTTGGGAGAAATCAATGGTTGGGTACAAAAGTCAACATGGGTAGTTGAGGGTTTGATGGGTTCTCTCATTGACACTTGGATTGACTCTAGTGGCTCAAGGGTTTGAATGTTTTCTCTCCCAATTCCTTGTGAAATCATGCCCCCATCTCTTTGTTGCATCGTATAGCTAGTTGTGGGTATTTTTATTAAAATGCATATTACATGATATTTGAATTTCCACTGTGCATTGCTAGCACGCAAACCATATGCATCACGAAATCGATGGCGGGGCCTTGGCCTTGAGCTCCTCACCATGATTTCCTAACAATATTACATCATTTATAATGTTAATGCCATGGGGCCAAACTGGGGACATTACATTCTTCATTTTCATGTCAAAGTTTTATATGATCATTATGTTCTCTATCTTGATTGTCTTATGGCTCACTTTGACAGTATGTGTTTGACAAGTAAAGGATTTTAGGGAACAATATAGCATGTGTGAAATGTTATTGTTCATGACAGTTGTATTCATATTTGTAGTCCTAGAATTAGGAAGTGTACAATGCATGTTATAGTGAATGCATTGATATGGCTAGGATAAATGAAAAATATACTCTTATGTAGATGTGATGGCTAAGTATCCTATGGTGTTGCACAACATTCCATGAGCCATTGTTGCTTGTCTAGAATGAAACCTCTTTGCTAACATGTTGGGAGCAGTTCACGCTCTTAATAGTATCTTCTGGTAGAGATGGAAGGAATCTAGATACTTATGGTGGATATATGGGATATGGATGAGTGTTTTGATGAACCATTGGATAAGATGGTTACATAAATGTGTAAATTATGTCAACACGCATAAGAATTTGTCATTAGAATGTCAATTTGATTTGATGATTATGAAATGTTATTAATCATATGACTGAATTTGACTTGTACGAAAGATCATGTGTTATGACCTACAAGAGAAGGATGATGAAATGTTTTTCTGAAGAAAAAGTGATGACTGTTTAGTAGTGACCTTCAATTAGATTGAAAAAATAAATCATACTACATAAGTACAAAGAAAGGTTCATGGTTTCTCTCAGAAAGAGGGACTCGATTATGATGAGACAATTGCTTCAATGTCCAGGCACACTTATATCAAAACTATTATAGCTTAAGTGATGGAAATTAAACCAAATAGATGGAAAGAATTCCTTCTTGATTAATATATTGAGAAGCCTCCAGGGTTCAAGACTCTCGACAAAGAATCACATGTGTAGAAGGATTTTTACAGGCTCAGAAGTCACCCAATGAAATACATCTCGATGTAGAGAGTACAAGATGTTAAGATGCAAACGAAGGAGAGTGCTAAGTTATAGAAGGAGCAGAAAAATCCACTTCAGAGGGAGTGACTAGAACACAAATTGCGTAAACAGATTGATGGAAAGGGTTGTTTACCTCAGTATCTCAAGGATATGCTAAGAGTGATACCAGATGTCTCTCCTCACTAAAAGAGAGTAGATATTAGAGTTAGAGAATATTGGCATGATTCTTGGGATTAGATGTGTGGCAGAAACCAAATAATATTTCCCTCAGTCAAGGAAAAGATGCTATAGAGATCCTGAAGAGATTTAGGATGATGGATTGCGAATCCATGCCTACACCATTGGTGATGAATCTTAAGTTATTAAGTGATACTTATTCCGAGACAGTGGATTCCACTATGTGTAGACAAATGATCGGTTCGTTGATGTACTTAACGAACACGAGACCATATATATTCTTTGTTGTGAACATTTTGAGTCAATATATGGTTGAGCCGAGACGTGTTCACTTAGTTGGTGCAAAGCATGTGATGAGGTACCTAAAAGGTACGATTTATTATGGGCTCAAATATGCTTCATATTGTGAGATCATACTGCATGGCTATGTTGATTCAGATTGGGTCGGTAGTGTCGTCGACAAGAAGAGCACTTCAGGATGTTGCTTTATTTTGGGATCATCCATGATTTCATGGCTTGGCAAGAAGAAGATTAGTGTGGCTCTTAGTATGGTAGAGGTAGAGTATATAACAACATATACAACCAATGGTGGAGCAGTATGGATTCGAAAGTTTCTTGCAAGTCTGTTTGATCTCGAGTTAGAGGTGACTTGTATCTATTGTGACAACCACAATTGCATAAATGTTTTAAAGAACCTAGTGTTTCATGACAAGTACAAGAACACCGATATAATGTACCATTATATTCATGATATGGTACATAATGGAGCATTGGAGATCTAGTATGTTGCAATAGATGAGGAGACATCTCATGTGTTGACCAAGCCTCTGTCAAGAGTAAAGTTTGAATACTTAAGGGAAAATATTGGAGTGGTCCACAGGGACCTCCCTAGCAAGAGGGTGTGATGTGTTACATATGTGATTCCAATGATAGTAGTGTGGTAGCAACAGGTGGTTATTTATGGGAATTGTTAAAAATCCTGGAAAGATGTATTGTGTGCTCTTGGAATGATGTAATGTGTGCTTTTGGACTGCTCAATGTAGTAGTAGGTGATCATTCACAAGTGTTTGATAGAATTATTGGAATGATGTAATATGTTCTCCTGGAAATCTAAGTGTAGCAATGGGTGATAATTCATAGGTGTGTTTGATAAAATCCTGGAATGATGTAATTTGTGATCCTGGATTGCTTAGTGTAGAAGCGGGTGATCATTCGCATGTGTGTGAGATGAAAATCCTGTAATGATGTAATGTGTGCTCCTGGACTTCTCATTGTAGAAACATGTGATCATTCACAGGTAGAAATTCCCGTATTGACATAATGTGTGCTCCTAGACTTCTCCTAGTAGCAACAGGTGGTCATACATGGGAATCCATATTTCGTGTGAGTTGGATTGTGGTATAAATTCCCGTAATAATGTAATGTGTGATCCTAGGTTTCATTCAAGGTATGTATATACTAGATCTAAATTGTTTACTTTTGATTTAAGAAAATATTTGAGGAATGCAGGTAACCAACAAGAGACAAAGGTTTTAAAACTTTTGAAGAAGACAAAAGGAAAATATAACTTATACAAGAACAACAGGTATGACTTGAAATGATACATGTATATATTCTTATGTTTTGAAGTTTGCTTAATTTATCATATGATTGGGATCTAGGCAAGTTTATCTTCATATGATTATCTTATAATGATCATTCTTGACATTAATCTTTGTATGATTACTTTGTTCTTCATTTTCATGTCAAAGTTTTATATGATCATTATGTTCTCTATCTTGATTGTCTTATGGCTCACTTTGACAGTATGTGTTTGACAAGTAAAGGATTTTAGGGAACAATATAGCATGTGTGAAATGATATTGTTCATGACAGTTCATATTTGTATTCCTAGAATAAGGAAGTGTACTATGCATGTTATAGTGAATGCATTGATATGTCTAGGATAAATCAAAAATATACTCTTATGTAGATGTGATGGCTAAGTAGCCTATGGTGTTGCACAACAATCCATGAGCCATTGTTGCTTGTCTAGAATGAAACCTCTTTGCTAACATGTTGGGAGCAGTTCATGCTCTTAATAGTATCTTCTGGTAGGGATGGAAGGAATCTAGATACTTATGGTGGATATATGGGATATGGATGAGTGTTTTTATGAATCATTGGATAAGATGGTTACATAAATGTGTAAATTATTTCAGCACGCATAATAATTTGTCATTAGAATGCCAATTTTATTTGATGATTATGAAATGTTATTAATCATATGACTGAATTTGACTTGTACGAAAGATAATGTGTTATGACCTACAAGAGAAGGATGATGAAATGTTTTTCTGAAGAACAAGTGATGACTGTTTAGCAGTGACCTTCAATTAGATTGACAAAATAAATCATACTACATAAGTACAAAGAAAGGTTCATGGTTTCTCTCAGAAAGAGGGAGTCGATTATGATGAGACAATTGCTTCGATGTCCAGACACACTTATATCAAAACTATTATAGCTTAAGTGATGGAAATTAAACCAAATAGATGGAAAGAATTCCTTCTTGATTAATATATTGAGAAGCCTCTAGGGTTCAAGACTCTCGACAAAGAATCACACGTGTAGAAGGATTTTTATAGGCTCAAAAGTCACCCAATGAAATACATCTCGATGTAGAGAGTACAAGATGATAAGATGCAAACAAAGGATAGTGCTAAGTTATAGAAGGAGCAGAAAAATCCACTTCAAAGGGAGTGACTAGAACACAAATTGCGTAAACAGATTGATGGAAAGGGTTGTTTACCTCAGTATCTCAAGGATATGCTAAGAGTGATACCAGATGTCTCTCCTCACTAAAAGAGAGTAGATATTAGAGTTAGAGAATATTTGCATGATTCTTGGGATTAGATGTGTGGCAGAAACCAAATAATATTTCCCTTAGTTAAGGAAAAGATGCTATAGAGATCCTGAAGAGATTTAGGATGATGGATTGCAAATCCATGCCTACACCATTGGTGACGAATCTGAAGTTATTAAGTGTTACTTATTCCGAGACAGTGGATTCCACTATGTGTAGACAAATGATCGGTTCGTTGATGTACTTAACGAACACAAGACCATATATATTCTTTGTTGTGAACATTTTGAGTCAATATATGGTTGAGCCGAGACGTGTTCACTTTGTTGGTGCAAAGCATGTGATGAGGTACCTGAAAGGTATGATTTATTATGGGCTCAGATATGCTTCATGTTGTGAGATCATACTGCATGGCTATGCTGATTCAGATTGGGTCGGTAGTGTCGTCGACAAGAAGAGCACTTCAGGATGTTGCTTTAGTTTGGGATCATCCATGATTTCATGGCTCGGCAAGAAGAAGACTAGTGTGGCTCTTACTATGGTAGAGGTAGAGTATATAACAACATATACAGCCAATGGTGAAGCAGTATGGAATCGAAAGTTTCTTGCAGGTCTGTTTGATATCGAGTTAGAGGTGACTTGTATCTATTGTGACAACCACAATTGCATAAATGTTTTAAAGAACCTAGTGTTTCATGACAAGTACAAGAACACCGATATCATGTACCATTATATTCATGATATGCTACATAATGGAGCATTGGAGATCCATTATGTTGCAATAGATGAGGAGACATCTGATGTGTTGACCAAGCCTCTGTCAAGAGTAAAGTTTGAATAATTAAGGGAAAATATTGGAGTGGTCCACAGGGACCTCCCTAGCAAGAGGGTGTGATGTGTTACATATGTGATTCCAATTATAGTAGTGTGGTAGCAACAGGTGGTTATTTACAGGAATTGTTAAAAATCTTGGAAAGATGTATTGTGTGCTCTTGGAATGATGTAATGTGTGCTTTTGGACTGCTCAATGTAGTAGCAGGTGATCATTCACAAGTGTTTGATAGAATTATTGGAATGATGTAATATGTTCTCCTGGAAATCTAAGTGTAGCAATGGGTGATAATTCATAGGTGTGTTTGATAAAATCCTGGAATGATGTAATTTGTGATCCTGGATTGCTTAGTGTAGAAGCGGGTGATCATTCGCATGTGTGTGAGAGGAAAATCCTGTAATGATGTAATGTGTGCTCCTGGACTTCTCATTGTAGAAACATGTGATCATTCACAAGTAGAAATTCCCGTATTGACATAATGTGTGCTCCTAGACTTCTCCTAGTAGCAACAGGTGGTCATACATGGGAATCCATATTTCGTGTGAGTTGGATTGTGGTATAAATTCCCGTAATAATGTAATGTGTGATCGTAGGTTTCTCCCAATACTAAGATGATGTGATGCTATGACGTTGATGTACTATGATGAGATGCTGGATGCATGATGTAATGGAAAGGGATTTCTCATATAGGACTTCTAATTCATGGATAGATTCATGAAAATTCACTAAGGAAATTCATAGACTCCATGGGTTCCCTAAAGTAATCATCAGTGACAGAGATCCAAAATTCATAGGAAATTTTTGGAAATATTTATGGAAGATAATGGGAATAAAGTTTCCTCTGAGTTAAATATATCACCTATAAACATATGAATAAACATAAATTGTTACCAAATTTTTAGAAGGTTATCTTCATTTCTTTTCTTTATACAAGAAATCTCAATGGGTCAAGTGGCCTGCTTTAGTAGAATTGTGGTATAATACCACCTATCACAAATTTACAAACATGACTCCAATTGAAGCTGTTTATGGTTACTCAGCTCCTAGTATGACATCATTTTTGTAGGACCATTCCTAAGTATAGGAAGTGGATGCACATATAGAAAATCCTAAAGAAACTCTGCAAAGCATTAAATAAAACCTTGAAATGACCTAAAATAGGATGAAGCAACAAGTGAACCAACATAGGATTGAAATGCAGTTTGATGAGGGTGAATGAGTATACTTAAGACTACAACCTCATAAGTAATCTACCCTCAGACCAAAGAAGATTAAAAATTTAGCTCCAAAAATTTATAGACCCTACAATATTATTTTCAATATTAGAGAAGTGGCCTATTAGTTATAGTTTCCTTCCTCCCACATTCATAAGGTTTTTCATGTATCTTCCTTGAAAAATATTTTGGGACTATGCCAGTGAAAACATAACTACAAGAATTATATGAACAAGAGATGATGATTCTGGAACTAGAAAAATTTATTGGTAGACAATCTCTATCTCTTCGGAATAGAAACATTATGGAGTTCCTAATCAAGTGGAAGAATATGTTTCCAGAAGAAGCTAGATGGGAAGAAGATCAATTCAGGAATAGACACCCTCAAGTATAAGCTTTGAGGGAAAATATTTTTTAGAGAGCGAGGCTATATTAAGGACCTAACCATCATTCATTCTTTTTATATTAGTTATGGTTAGTTTAGGTCAACATTAGTTTACATAATGATCACTTCATATCCTATTTATAATAAAGGATATTCATTATATAATCATCTCATCCTTTCTTGTGTCTCTGCTACATTGTATAAGGAGGTTTCCCTCTTGAAGAGGCTTCTTATTCATCTCTTGTATTCATTCTTAAGTCGTTGGATTACTCTCTCTTTCTTATTTTATGCTCTTTGGGGAATTTGGTGCATAACATTTGGGGTTAAGGGTGTAGTGGCTAAGGGGTTAGGGTTGAGGTATTAGTGGTTAAGGGGTTATAGGTTTAGGGCTTGGGAGTTAGGGGTTTTAGGGCTCAAATTGTTAAGGGTTTAGGTGGTTAATGGATTAAGGGGGTTAAGGGATTAAGGGGTTATGGGTTAAGGGGGTAGGGGTTAGGGGTTTTAGGGGTTAGGCATATGAGGTTAAGGGATTAGGTGTAAAGGGGGTTAAGGTATTAGGGCTTATCGGGTTTAGGGATTAAAGGTTAAGGGGTCAAGGGGTTTATGGGTTAGGGGATTTATGGATTAGGGGTAAGGGGTAAGGGATTATGGATTTAGGGATTAGGGGTTACATGATTTAGGGGTTTAGGGGATTTATGGATATATTATTGAGATTTGGAGTCTTCTTTTTAATTGGACATTTATCATTTAGCATAGCCTTATCATCACCATAACTATGATACCATGTTAATTTCACCAAATGTCCTGAAAAAAAATGTCCTCAAACTCACAATTTTACTAATCAAGAAAAGGAAATTTGTTGGCGTATATAACTGAGCTAGAGGTTTCCAATGTAGACCCAGGTACTTCGCGGTTCAAGGAACCAACAAAAACCTTATTCACTGGCCCTTTTGGAAACAAAATTTGAGCATCCAGAGGTCTCACCCAAGGTGAAGCAGAGGGGGTGGTTGCAAAATCATGTTTCCACAACCTGGTGATGCGAGTGCAAAAGAGACTGATGGGAAGGAAGAATGGTAAGGGACTCTTGCTGCAGATAGACAACTGCACGAAGTCTCTTCTTCGCGTCGGATACTTCGACAAGCTGAGATGCTTGCGCAACCAGCACATCCAGAGACTAGACAGTATTTGATACTACCAGCGTCACGACGATAAGATATCAACAACTTACTTTGCAGCACTCACGATGGGTCAGCGTGTCAACTGGACCGCGTGTCTACTTCAAGACTTGATCAAATCTAATCAATATTACTTAGCGATCTTTATCCATTCAGCAACACTTAGGTTATTATCTTTATGGTGTATGTAAATGAATGAAACATACAATGTTGCGCGCTCCAACGCTACGGTCAAATCCAGTGTTCAACTATGCGATTATCTAGCAGATTCATGCCTTCAAAGACTTACAAGTGATGAATACTTAACATTCATCCACACATGTATTACTTAACATATTATTCCCATCATTCCTACGGTGAATACATATAAAATCAATCACATAATAGATAATCTATGGTATTAAACATCCATACTAAGCAAATGAACAGTGCAAACACAAAACAATCACACTACACAGAATTTAACGTGGTTCACCCCCAGGATGGAGGCTACGTCCACAAGAACTATTGTTAAATTAGTATTTTGGGAAGGGTACAACACTTCTTAGTCTACTCACTCAGCTGCAGACTCTCTTCTCTCTCAGTTAGGTCTCTACGCACATAGCTGCAGACCCTTTGCAATGGATTTCAAGATCAAAGATTCTAACAATGTTCAACAACGACCAACAATGAAGAGTAACCCTTTCCCATACAAAAATGTCTTATTTATAAACCATGCCCATAGGTCATGTCTTTACAGATCATAGGCAAAATCCATTAGGTTTACAAAATATGGCGTGGCTAACTACCAGCCTGACTATCACCATTGACAGCTTTCTCCACCTACTCCAGGCCTTCCAAATAGGCCACTTGTGGCTCACATGCTCTTCTGACAACCGCAATCACCAAAATGGTTACAACTACATCGTGTCCTATCCCTTTCCACACCTTCCACTTGCTTGTCGCCATCAACTTAGTGGCCTAGCTTCTCAACTCCTTGTCTCCACTCTCCTAGACAGGTTGCTTTCTTCACCCTTCATTCAGTTTCTTACCCAAAATAGGTCACCCACTTAGCTCGACCTTTACTTATATTCTATACCAAATAGAGTCACTGCGTGAATCCTATGCACCAGCATACTACGCGATCCTTCCTTAGCCATTGCCACTGCGTGACATTCTCAAAACTGCTCACATACTATGTCGCAATGCACAATGCGCAATTTCCAACACTTGTATATTTTCCAACTTGGGCCCCGCCCAAAAGGCCCCTAACACTCACCTATGGCTCATCCTGTTATAGCTTAAAATGACACTTCTCCATCCATGACAACACTTGCATCACTTGGTCGCATGACGACACTTCTTGAGATCAAGTTTAGTCAAACAACAGGACACTTGTGGATTGAAGGGTCATTAAGGACACTGAATATGGTTGAAATTACCTCACGCTTGGCCCATTTGATGGTTATAACCCTTAGGAACACGTTTCTAGACCAAACCACCTTCTGAAAATCATTAGAAAACACTTTGGCCATTTTTACACAAAACAGCTGGTATTCTATGCAATAGTAGCGTTTTTCCCTTGAAAAACTCTACTCTGCTTCATAAAAGTAGCATTTTTTCCTGAAGCAATCAAAATCTCAAATTTTGGTTGAAATTGAGTTAGTTTTGGAACCTCCTGATCGGTTATAACTACTTTTCCTCTCCTTCATTGACTATATAAGGAAGGTAGAAGGGTCATGAGAAAGGACCAATCCCATAATAATGTTATGCTGGAGGAATGAAGACCCTTATCCCCCTCTCTTGTGCCTCAATTTCTGATAAACTCTAGTACAACTGATTAGAGGTTGGGATCCGTGGAGAACAAAAACAGAAGACCTTGAATCTAGGTTTTGTGAAGTGCCAAGCTTGAAGGAAGGTATAATTTTATGTACTTGCTTCATTCATTAATAAAGATTAGATGTTCTTCCCTTTCCAAATATGACTTACTTATGTGTGTCTCAGATTTGATTACAGTTTGTTCATAGTTTGATGTCTTCTTCTGTTATGAATATCAATCTTATATATGTAGTCAAATGTATTTGAGAAAGGTATGAAGTTGTTTTGTAGGTGTGGGCATTGCGGCACTTAATAGTATTGAAGAGCAAGGAAGAGAGAGGTTTGGATCAACCTTCTGAATAAGGTGCACATCTTTCTAACCCTAATCTCTTTGCTTACTAGTTGTACTTGCAGAACATTAGTATGTATATCTTTCATACCTGAAGTTGGTAGTTTCTCCCCTAAACTATAGGTGTATTTCCCTCACAACAGACTGGCAACTCCGTTGGGGAAAGCCTATCTGCTTAGGGGTATCCAAGGTCATTTCTTCAGTTATTGTTTGAAGGTCTTTGTTCATTTTCTTGATTAGAATCAGTTATTAGGATTTGTTGGACCCTCCTTGGCTCTTACAGACCCTTCCTATCCTTTACAAACCCTTACTGGCTCAGGTGTGTGGGAATTTAGCCCCATTTTTTCAACTTTTCCCAGAAAAACGTTGCTTTTGCTTAACACAGTAGCTTTTTTCTCCTGAAAAACGCTGCTTTTGCTTAACACAGTAGATTTTTTCTCCAAAAAAACATTGGTTTATCTCTGCACAATATATGTTTCTCCATAAAAACGCTGGTTTATCTCTGCATAGTAGCGTTTTTCTCCTGAAACTAAGTTTTTGAGTTTTGATCTATTTTGGGGGGGCTGTGGCTTCATTTTTTGGGGTCCTTGATGACCCTAGGTATGAGTTAAACCACTGTAAGTGGTCTCCTATCCTTGTATTGATCCTATGTTCATGATTTGGACCTTCTTTGATCAATTTGGGCTTGTTTGGAAAGTTTTTGGGGCTTATTGACCCAAGTTGGGGGGTTGTGGACCAGTTTGGTGTTTTGTACCCTGATTTGAGTCTGACGGAATGTGCTTGCTCCATTTCCACTGGATTTGAAATCTACTGAGTCTATTTGATCCTGTTTGTATCTATTTGAGTGAAATTTCTCTTTAGATTGGTTTCTTATCCTCCCTTATGCTTTTAGTTTTCTTTTTGTAGTGAAAGATCAGGTGTCTTTGTTATTGTTCAGGACCTTGACTGCAGTGTTTATGTGCAGACCTGACTTTACCAAACCATACTTCTTTGTAGGTCATTTTCTTTGTTTGGATCTAAAAGTAGGTTTCGTACGCTTTTCCCAATGGTTGGCATGCTTACATCAATGAGAATCTGAAAGTCATATTGGTGGCTTTTACTGTTTCAATAAGGAAGCCTGAAAGTTCTTTGCTTTTGCTTTGATCGTAGGTTACTTTCATTTCTAGTTTTGTTTCTCACCTTTGAAAAGCATAAAAAATTTTGATTTATTTTTTGAGTAGAGTACTTTGCAAGTGGCTTAAAGGATTTAAGAGTGCTTTGCATCAAAAAGAAGACATTTTCTTTTGCATACTTATTTGTTTGAGTAGCTACATTTAGACTTTATTTTTACCTTTTTACATTTGAAAAGACTAAAAATTTCATTTGCATATGCATTCTAGATCATATCTTTAAGACTTGCATTGAAAAGAAAAGATTTGTTTAGTGTTAAGCACTTCATTTCAATATTCTATCTCGGTTATAACCACTCTCACACACCCACTACCTTTTTGAGTAAGCAAGTAACCTTTAAAATGAACCCTAATAAAATGTACTAGTAACATTTTATTTTCTAGGTTACACTATTCACCAACTAGTTTTTGTTAGGATCTTGGGTTTAAAACACCTTAAACCACCCAAGAGCACACATTATGCAAAAATCGTAGTTCGAATATCACAGATAAACCCACCTCATTCAAAACTTGCCTGGGATCTATGCAGTAGGTCTTGTGAGATCAGATTGTTGGGAATAAACCTCCTACTTTCTGTTTCGAGCATATACCAGGATCAGATCGCGTTTGGGGACTCTTTTTGAGTTTTGGGCCGAGTTACCCTGCCCACGCCTTTTGATTCGACCAGGGAGTGTTCCCCTAGGAGTTTTTGGTGTGGTGGTATCCGTAGTATCTGACCATAGGATCATACATAGGTGACGGCAGAAGGTTATTTCTGCTGTACCTAGGATAGACGTGGGAGGAAATCCCTTGCAGGTCTTTGGGAGGGTGGTTGGGTGATTCTAGCGCTTGCACCCTTAGTCATTGTATTGTGGACCCCGGGTAACTATCCTTCTTCCTTCATTGATCTGTTATGGGCCCTCATCATCCCAGAATCTTCTCTGGAAGGCATCTATTTTACTGGTTTGATTTACTTAGGACTTTCTTTTAGTGGTGTGCTCTTTGTGCTACTTGTCTTCATTTGCCTTAGAGAACTTCTTGCTCATTTGAGCTGGAAACTATGTCTAGCATTCCGGTGAGCACCAATCAAGGTACCTCTGTTCTAGGGGATTTATGTGTTGTTCCATTCATTGGAAACATTGGTACTCCCTTAATGGCTACTCTGAATCTTCCTGGATTCACTATAGGGCTACCAATTTGGTTGTTTTCCACTCTGAATGCATTGCATGCTCCTGACGCTTCTCTTGTAAGCACCTCAAATCAAGAGCATAAGAACCCTGCGCCTTCTTTTCCAGTAACATCTTCTCCTCCTCCTTCTACCTCATGTGGCAAAAGTAGCAATACTAGTAACCAATAATCTAAAAGGAATAGACGGAGGAAGAATAGGAATAGGATGCCAAAACAAGGGGGTAGCAACCCAGCCACTATAAGTCATGCTGGGGGAAAGCACCCTACCTATGCAAATCATGCAGGGGGCACCTACCTAGCCTCTGGAGGTCATGCTGGGAGAAAAATTTTAGTCACTGAAAATCACACTGAAAGTTTGTCTTCAACCATTGTCATTCATGTTGGGGACACGTCATTGATCACTACTAGTCATATTAATGACAAGTCACCAGTTCATGTGATTCATACTGGAGACACTAGATCAGCCACTGTAAGTCATGCTGAGGGAGTTGACATTGTCGACAAACCCAATAAACATAAGTATAAGTTCCCTTGCAAGTTTTGTGAGGGAGACCATATTAATTACTTGTGCCCTGTACTTCCAGAAGTGCAAAAAGTGTGGTCCTTAGTTCAAAATCCTTCTGCTTCTGAGCAACCAACCACTGCTAGTCATGCTGGGGGAAAAATGTCAGCCAATGCTAGTCATGCTGGGGGAAAACTGTCAGCCAATGCTAGTCATGCTAAGAGTACTGACGTTGTAAAGGAGTCTCAACCTATAGGACGGAAACCAAAGTTCCATTGTAAACTTTGTAAGGGAGATCACCTTACTCATCGATGCCCTACCATTCCAGAGGCACGAAGAGTGTGGTCCATGTCTGAAGGAATCTATGTTCCTAAGTTGTCTATAGATTCCATACAGTTAGATCAACCTTTGGTTGATAAAGTGGTTGAACTAATGCAATCTTTGGTTGACCCCACTCTTCCTTCGGAGAGTGAAGTGATCGAATCGATGCAATCTTCGATCGATCCCATCAGTCCTGCAAATATTGATGCACCTACTACGGAAGTGTTCTGCATTACTAGTTTGGATGTTCTTGAAAAAGGGGGCACTTAATTTGTGTCATGTGAACCCCTACCAAGCCCTATGATTGTTTCCTTTGATTGGAATAGTCTAGCCGAACCTCATCTTCCTTCTTCGACACCTTTCCAGATAAAGGTTGATATCGGGAACCACGGTTGATCGATGCATTGTAGATGAAGGAGCTTCTGTTAGTATCTTATCCACTTATGCTTGGAGAGATTTGGGTTTCCCTAATGTTATTCCAGTTGTTAATTGGTTGTTGACCTTCGATAGAAGACCTAGTGAAATGATCGGATTCCTCCGTCAAGTACCTGTTACTTTAGGTGGAAAAACAATCTTAGTTGATTTCATGGTTTTAAAGGACCCTATGGACTTTGATATGATCCTCGGGCGTGATTACGTTTATGCTATGCATGCTGTGGTGTCTACGCTCTTTCATGTGATGTATTTTCCTCATAATGAAAGCATTGTCACTATTGACCAGCTTGCATTCATTGATCCTCCTTATTACCCAATTGTAGACCAATCAAATCCCTCGTCATTAGGCACTACTATGTCACATGGGACTTATGTGGCATATTGTTCCTTGAGTTCAACTGCTCCTGAGAAGAAGTCTATGAGTTCATGTGTACCTTCTCGGGACTTAGTCCCAGCTTTTGACCAAGTGACACCTCCATCTGAATGTTTAGATATGTGTTATATCTGGGACGATATACTTCCTTCCGATGAATTTTTCCTAGAGTCCATAGTATAGTCTGCCATTCATTTGGATGTTGATCCAGTCGCAGTTATGTCCAACCCCGGTTTGACCTTAAAGTATGATCTTCCTACTGTTGAGTCTTTGGACTCTCCTATAGATTCACAAATCGGTGTTCCTACTGAGTTTGATTCTGCTTCTAGTATTTTCAACTCCCGTGATGATGAATTTGTTTCTGCAGATTCCATCATTTCCTTCAACTTTGATCTTCATCCTGAAGTTGATCTTGTTGATTGTAAGTCCTCGGGTTTGGGTACTATAGAATTTTCATCTGAAAACTCTACCTTGTTTATGCCCATTGTTGATGATAGTGAGGTTGAAAGTATTTATACCACAGTGACTTGTATCAGGTCTTTCTTTACATATGTTTTAGATATGATCTTGGTACTAATGTTTCTTGGATACAGGATTATTAGCTGGATTTATACTTGCTTACTGGTCCTTTTCGACACCTTGTGCAACCATGTCAGGTATATTCGGAACCTTTCATATAGGTTTAGGCTTCCCCGCTGTTATGTTGCATTTGAACCTTTTTCCATCCGAATTTGCCATAGGGTCGAACCTATTGGATATTGGTGTGTTAGCCATCTCTTTATGCATTGTGCACCAGTCCTACAGAGCCTACTTAACATGGGTCACCCTAGTCAACACCCTTATGCCATTTTGGTGCCCATGCTGAGTTTTTCTTATAGGTTCGGGAGCCTTTTTAGATTTACCATGACTTTCAGAAGAAGCCTCATATATTTATTCCTCATATATTTATGGCCATCCCTAATAAGGTTCCCATCTTCGTGTTCAAGTTGCATATGCATCTATTATGATCCCGCTTGCACTAATGAGCCTAATGCCGACTTCCACGCTTTTAGCTTGTTATATAAGCCTCCATCTCTGATTTCATTTCTGCTAAGCCCTGTATCATTTTTCCTTCATAATTTGACACCTTTTACCTGGAGGAGAAACACATTGAGTTTCCTTATCTTGCTTGTGTTCCTTGCATTAGGAATAGCTTTGTTCCATGCGCTTGGAGCTAGTTTCGCATGTCCCTGACACTCGTCTCCTCCCATATCGAGCATTTCTTCTATCTTCACTTCGAGCTCGTTAAAAACAGTGAGGAGTTTAAGAGTATTTCTTCCACCCTCACTTCGAGCTCGTTAAAAATAGTAAGGAGGCTACGAGCATTTCTTCCATCTTCACTTCGAGCTCATTAAAAACAGTAAGGAAGTTATGAGCATTTTTCTATCTCCTTTGAGCTCATTAAAAACAATAAGGAGGTCATGAGTTTACTTTTTCAGGCTCATTAAACCTTTATGGAAAAGATCCCTATGGAGTTCTTTTAAGCCCTTTTCAGACTCCTTAAATAGGAAAAGTTTGCCGAGCATAGTTGTCTTTTCGGGCTCGTTAAAATAACTGAACCGACATCCACTTAGGTATAGAATTATCCCTTTTCCGGGCCTTGGTGAATAATTTACGGAAAAGGTATACTATAGGTATACTCTGGTATGCGCTATAAGAGTTCTTCTTCCATTATTTTACACTTTTTTGGGGAAGGAGACTAACTTTATGAAAAAGGACCTTTGGAGTTGTCTTTAGGGTTTTCAGACTCTCGAAATGTGAAAACACCAAGTGAGCATTCACCTACTCGGGCTCGATGTGAAATACACGAGATGGTTGATAGAAGACTGTTTAAGTTTTTAAACTCTATAAGCAAGAAAACACCGCCGAGCATAGACCAATCCAAGCTCGATATAAAATCCACGGATAGGTGTATGGAGTTTTATTCTAGGTTTTTCAGACTCCTTAAATATGAAAATACTGTTGAGCATGCTTTAGTTCTTTGTCAAGCTCGTTAAAAAATGAAAAAGGAAAGGGAAGGGAAGAATGTTAAAATATCTTTCAATATGATGGCAGCAAGTCAACTATGTCCTTGAACAAAGCACCTGTTTTGAGTCTATCAAACAAGTTGGGTTCTAGTGTTAGCCTTAGGATAAACCTGATCTCAAAGTTCTTACTCCTCCATTGGTTAGTCTTCCAATCATCTGGAGAATCTTTTAATGTCCCATACATTGTAGATTTGCATCGTGGTCTCTTTGTGTTAAAAGTTTCTTAAGTCACTCTTGTGTCGTGCTCACTGTTCAAGGATATAACCTGTGTTGGCCATTCTGCAGTTTCCTTGACCTCATGCGTCGGCCATTTCTTGGTGTCAGTATGTTTCATCATGTGCTCAGTCCTACTCAAAATTAGCTCATACATGTTGAGTGTCCCTCGTGTTGGATTATGGAGGATGCCTTAAGGCCTCCCTTCCAACGGATTTCTTCCCATCGAGTTCAGCTCATTGTGCTCTGGGAATGAAGTTTAGAGTTCCGGTTAGTACCTTGGGGATTATAGTCATTAGTGGCAGTTTCCCTCGCTATTAGATAGATGCGAATACATCAATGTCTCCTATCCAATAGATTCTTCAAGTGCTCGACGGAAAGACAATTTATTCGCACTTGCTTGAATGTACTAGGTACCTTGGGTTCCATTTTCATTATTGGTGGACACCCTCGCGTTTGTTAACGATATACATCAATGAACGGTAATCAAATGATTCCTCCCATGTTCAACATCAACTCATTTATTTGCATGGATAGGTTTGTACCTTGAGTTATTTTTGGATGAAGACCTTGGGATCCTCAATAGCATCACCTTGTTAAACTTTGAGCATTAATTCAAGATACTCTAGGATCTTTACTGAGAGAATAACATGTACAATATATCAATGCATATCAATAATAGAAAGCATGTCAATCATCACAAGAAGAAAACATAAGAGACAATAGACACGCAGAGTTTCTGTGGGGAAAACCCTAAGGTGAAAAACCCCACAACTTCCTCAGAGATAGATAGAGCAATAGTACAACCAAAGTACACAGAGATAGACTCCTCTTAGCAGCTGATCCTCCTCCTCACATGTGCACCACTTTCTGAGTGAAGGAAGAGTGAGTTCTGAGTGATCCAAATAGAGATTGGGAGATCTCTATTTATACTTGTCCTGATTGCCCAATAACCTTATGGGGCCGACTTGTCTAGCTTAGTACAATAACCCAATATTAACTTAATCAGGATCGACCCCACACACGGTGGTCTAATAACCCATCGGCAAGTTACTACATTTGCGACACTTGTCAATACAAATTATGACACTTCCGTATAGAGGAATAATAACATCTCTATAGGAGTACAATATACATAGATGAAATACATGGGTGAAATACATTCCGAAGTTACATATACATCAAAACTCCCTCTTAACTAGGAAGGAATTTCTCGACACAGATCTACTAGCACAAGTCTTCTTATCTGGATCATCATCAGTGAATCATCATCCTCGAATCATCGACATCGTCACTGCTGCTGCTATCTCAATCAATCTCTGAATCTACTCGTCATAGGAAGTTCTACAGAGCTAGTCCTTTTTCATACTGGATGTAGGCCCACCACCTGCAGGTCTTCATCATCATTGGCCATACTATGGAATACTCAGGACTTATTACATGCATCAAAAAACCTGGCGGTAGCATCCCAAGCTGTTATGAGCACACAGCTCTACCTGTTGGATCTCCTAGGAGCACATTACATGTGACCCATCACAAAACCTGGCTGAAGCATCCCAGGCTGTTATGAGCACACAACTCTACCTGTCGGATCTCCCAGGAGCACATTACATGTGATCTCACCAAAAAACCTGGCTGAAGCATCCCATGCTATTACGAGCACACAGCTTTACCTGTCGGATCTCCCAGGAGCACATTACATGTGGTCTACCACAAAACCTGGCTGAAGCATCTGAGGCCTTTTTCATCCTGTATAGATCTCCCAAGAGCATACTACATATGGTCATGGCAATGCCTCGAAAGAGCATCTGAGTCCTTTTTCATCCTATCCAGGTCTCCCAGGTCGACTTACATGCCATAGGACAATGCCTCGAAGGAGCATCTGAGGCCTTTTTCATCCTATCCAGATCTCCTAGGTCTACTTACATGTCCTCCTCAAGCAATGCCTCTAAAGAGCATCTGAGGCCTTTTTCATCCTGTCCAGATCTCCCAGGTCTACTTACATGCTCATCTGCACAACTTGTCCATGGCCATAGAGTATCAACCTGATACTCTCCATACATCATCCTGATGTACACATGATCATACTGATCATCATCACTGCATCATCCTGATGCATGTCATCGAGAGAAGCTCGTCATCCACGATCATACTGATCATACAATGCATCTACCTGATGCATACCAAGTATCTACTTGATACATATCACCATACACAGTGTATCCACCTGATACATACAAAGATACATGATCCACACAATGTATCTACCTGATACATATCAACATATATGATCTACCTGATCATACAATGTATCCACCTGATACATATACAGATACATGGTCCAAGCATCCAACATGATGCATACATACATAAATGATCCAACTGATCATATCCAACATCCAACATGATGCGTACATACATAAATGATCCAACTGATCATATCCAACATCCAACATGATGCATACATACATAAATGATCCAACTAATCATATCTAACATCCAACATGATGCGTACATACATAAATGATCCAACTGATCATACAGAGCATAAACTAGAACATCATCCTAATGCTCATCATCCAGCGCTTACATCCACAGCCATTTGGAGGATCCCCCTTCCATCATGCTAGGAATGGATACAGCAAATGTCTCCATCACTTCTTCCTTGAAGTGTCGTCGATCTGAAGAACACCAAGCCTCTCTCTGAAGTACTTGAACTTCACTCTGGCTAGTGGTTTTGTCAACACATCTGCAATCTGCTCGTCCATACCAACATACAGGAGCTTCACTGCTCCTCTCTGCACCATATCTCTGATATAGTGATATTTGATCTCTATGTGTTTCGACCTATCGTGGAACATTGGGTTCTCAAACAGCTTCACACAACTCTGGCTGTCACACAATATACCAGTAGAATCCAATGGTAGATCAAATAACTCAGACATTAGCTTCCTTAGCCATACTGCCTCACAACTAGCTGAAAAGGCTGCAACATACTTTGTATCGAGCGTACTCAGTGCTATGTAGGACTGCTTCCTGCTAAACCAAGAGATCACACCTGATCCCATACTGAAGCAGCACCCAGAAGTGGTTTTCCTATCTACAACACTGCCTGCCCAATCTGAATCAACATAACCCTATAGGTTAAAATTTTGATTCACATCATACTTGAGCCCATAGTCAATTGTACCCTTCAGGTACCTCAGAATATGCTTTACAACAACCAGGTGAACACTCCTCGGATCCATCAGGAGCTGGCTCAATGTGTTCATCGCAAAGAAAATATCTGGTCTCGTGTTCATCAGGTACATCAAGGACCCAATCATCTGACGATACATATCGATCGGCTCAGATGAATCATCACACAGAAGCTTCAGGTTCGATGCCATAGGTGTGGCCATGGCCTTGCAGCCCATCATCCCGAACCTCTTCAGGATCTCTACTGCATACTTCCCTTGTCCAAGGAAGATACCATCTGCACTCTGCCACACCTCCATGCCTAGAAAATAGTGCATCATCCCCAATTCCTTCATCTCGAACTCGACTGCAAGCTTTGTCACATCCCCTCCCATCATATTAGTTAGATGGAGAGGATCGTGATGCTAAACCGGGCATCTAGCCCCATGAATTTATTAAATAAGCATTCACATAATATAAAAAGAACATATGGAAATGTATAATTATAAGAAAACACAACAGAAGTAATTTCAATTACACATCCATCATACATTCAATATTTCATCAAATAAATAATTGCAAAGTTAACACAAGATAATACTTATCTTAACAAAGTAGTCCCAAGCAACTGGCTATGCAACTGCAACGTTCCACCCAACCATAGGCCAGTTGTGCTTATCAACCTCTTGATACAACTGCCACCCCCGAGTTGGGCATGATTTCTACAAGGAACCAGGGAACAACAGACTCACACATAGCCAAGCATACACCAAGATGAGCCAATCCAATCCACAATTGGGTTTACCAGGCTGCTAGGAAATGGAAAGGAAGAGTTGCTAAGCTAGTGAGCTCAAGCACAGACCCAGGGATAACCTTACAAGATCTATCTAGCTTGGCACCCACAATACCTACACACCCAGCACAAGGAAGTATTCTTTTCACTGTTGTACATTCCCTCAAGCCATACCTTCCCCATCTAGTGCTCTCAGGGTGTGCATAGAAGAGTAGCCAAAGCCCTCTTGATCTTCTTGAGAGGTTGTCTCCCCCACTAGGTTTATCAAGCCCTCTCTGTCCACTACCACTCCAAATCTCTTGCTCACAGATTCAACCCAAAACAAGGATGCACATAACAGTAGAACCACAATTATTGGGCATGATAAAAACGTTTTTACAGTGAGATGCCCAAAGATGGGGTTTCTACCAGTCCAGAAAAACGTGGGAAGACCCAAAACGAAATGGCAATTGGGGATTCAACCCCGGAGAGCAAAAACCGTTTTCAGAAAAAAAATGCCCATGGGTGTTTTGGGGCAAAGACGACCTCCCTCATAGTCCCAAATCGTGGCCCTCCTCCCCTAGCTATTGTACAATGAAAAAACAAGCTCCCAGGCATGGAAAATGCAAGGAAAATGGTGAAAAACATGATGGGGAAAGCCCAGCTAGCTCAGACTGCGTGAGAGGGAAAAAGCCATGGGTTCACAATGGCTTTGGGCACCATTTCGTGGGTGTTTTCTTTCCCAAGAAGAAAAAATACGAATTCCCAGGTTGATGGCTTGCCCATGCATGAAATTGGCTTCCATACCTCTCCATTCCCAAGGCATTAACTGCTCAACCAACTCTTGGAAGAATTAAATGATTGGGTCCCTAACCCAAAATGGGTAGTTGGTGGTTTATGGGTTTTCTCATTGACACATGGATTAACACCATTGGCTCAAGGGTTTGAATAATTTCCCTCCCTATTCCTTGTAGAATCATGCCCCCATATCTTTGTTGCATTGCATAGCTAGTTGTGGGTATTTCATTAAAATCCGTATTTACATGATGTCTTATTTACATTGTGCCTATCTAGCACAAGAACCATAGGCATCTATTTTTAATTACCGATACGTAAAACACTAAATCAATGGTGGGGCCTTGGCCTTGAGCTCCTCACCATGATTAAATAACAATATTTACATCATTTACGATTTAATGAAAAAGGGGGTCAAAATGGGGACGTGACAAGCTTCCTCTTGGTATCGGCAATCAAACTATCATCTCTTGTTACAAACAGGTCATCCACATACAGGAGTAGTATCATAGGATTTCCTTCCTCAACCTTGTAGTAAAGGTTGGAATCTGCTTTACTCTTGGTAAAGCCCAAACTAGATAGGAAACTGTGCATCCTACCATACCAAGTCCTAGGAGCTTGCTTCAAGCCATACAAGGCTTTCTTCAATCTGCACACATATGAATCCCTGTCATGTGTTTCAAAATCGAGTGGCTGCTCCACATACACTTCCTCTTCAACTACACCATTCAAGAAAGCAGTCTTGACATCCATCTGGTGTATCTTCCATTTCATCACTGTAGCCAAAGCAAGTACTGATCTGATGGAAGTGTACCTAGCTACAGGAGCAAAAGTTTCTTCATAATCTATTCCCTCTTTCTGAGAGAAGCCACGAGCTACGAATCTTGCCTTGTATTTCTCTATGCTTCCATCTGTAGCATGCTTGATCTTGTAGATCCATTTTGAAGTCACAACAGACTTCCCTTCAGGTCTTGGGACAACATCCCAAACATCATTCTTCATTATTGATTGGTATTCTTCGACCATGGCATACTTCCTGAATCCTGGTAACTTTAATATCTTCAATAGATAACTTTGTTGCTAGAACAAATGTTGTAGTCCCTCTTTTGTAGGTGATGGTATACGATCTTTCCTACAAGACAAGTTAAATTGCATGATTAGAAACATCTCATAGTTTCATAACAAAATCTTACACATAAGAATATATGTCATACATTCATGCAATTGTTTTAGCCAATGCTTCAGTACAACATTTATCCATATCCCGTAACTTTCTAGATGCCTTCCAATCTCTAGCAGAACATTGTTAAGAGTGTTCACAACTCCCAACATGTTAGCAAAGAGGCTTCATTCTAGATAAGTAGCAATGGAATGTTGTACAGTACCATAGGCCACTTACCCATTACTTGCATATTAGTAGTATCTCATTCATTAATGCAATTATTCTAATATGCATAATACACAACCTAAGTCTATGAACATAAGCATATACATCATTGAATAACATTATTTTAAACAAATAGAATATACAAGAAATGACAATTCAGATACTTATCTTTGTTTGTTTGTTAGGTGGACTCCCTCTGAATCTTTGTTTCCTTGCAGGAGCTGCTGGAGTCCTATTCTGAAGTAACTTCTTCTACACCTTTCTATTGTGAATTGTAAGGAGTGGTGAACTCCCTCTTAATTCCTGAATCACTGCATAGCACTTGAAGTCTGCTCAAGTGAATTCTCCACCATTGTCGGATCTAAAGGTCTTGAACTTCTTTTCAGTGTGGTTTTCTATCAAGGCCTGAATTACTTGAATTTGTTGAATAATTCATCTTTGTTCTTCAAGAGATAAGTCCAATCAATGAAAGAACCATAGTGCACATACCCACTCAGAGAATTGGATGACATTGGACCACATACATTAGAGTGGATAATTCCTTTTTCCTTACTTGCTTGTAAATGCCTCCTTTGTGTTCTTTCCTTTTGCACATCCTTTTCAAACACCTTCATGCTTGGTCTTGATATCAGGAAGACCTTCTACAGCTTTACTTGCAATTGGTAATGCTCTGTAGTGCATATGTGCAAGTCTTCTATGCCAAAGTTCACTTGGCTCCATGGAATCATGCACCATGGCATGTTCAGGTTGTCCCTTCAATTTATACAATCCTCCCTCTTGCTCTCCAATCACCACTGCATCATCTATGGTCTTCCCCTTTGGCCACATTAGAACTTGGCCATCCACAAATGCAACCCTCATACCTTTTGCATCTAATGCGGATATAGAGAGTAGGTTCTTCTTGAGCCCAGGTACATACAAAACATCTTTCATCTTCAAAGACTTCCCAGAGTCTAGATTGTAGGAGGCCTCACCACTTCCTTTGATAGGGTATTGGTAGTCATCCCCAAGTTTCACCTTATGGGGTGACTCATGTTCAGATAGATTAGCAAAGGATTCTTTAAACCCAGTCATGTGTTTTGAAGCCCCATTGTCAATAATCCAATCATTACAACCATGAGAGCAGAGATTAGAACATACTCTTCTTCGCTTGATGAGTCATCATCATCACTTTCTGCTCTATCATTCTTCTTGGTAGGTTCATCATCCTCGACGGCATGAGCATGGTACCTTCTTTTGCTGCTCTTTTTCTTCTTGTTGAATTTGTTGTTGTCCTTCTTGTTCTTGGGACAATTTATTGAAATATGCCCCTTTTCATTACAGGTGAAGCATATTCTCCTTTCTTTATGGTGATGTGAAGATTTCTTGAAGTGAGATGGCTCTCTCTTGGAATTCCCTTTCTTGGTGTGAGCTGTGAGAGCTTGATATTCATTCCCCATATTTTCTTCTCATGCCACAAGCCTTGCTTCTTCTTGTGAGCATTCTTCCCATAGTCTGCTGAAGGATACCAACTTCTTTCTTGCACAGATTCATTGAATAAAGGAGTCCCATGACCTGGGTAGGCCATTCAGAGTGGTCATGACAAATTCACCATTCTCCACCATTTCATCCACTGCTTCTAGTTGTTCCTTGATCTGAGAGACCCTAGAAAAATAAGATTGAATGTATTCTCCATTCTGAAGTTTTACCCCTTTCAATTGGTTCCGCAGAGTCATCTTCTGATTTATGTTCTTCCCTTCAAATAGCTTGGATAGGGAATCAAACATCTCTTTGGGTGTCTTCAGAGATGACACATGGGGGATGAGATGGTCCTTGATATAATCAACAATGATTCTCTTTTCCTTGATCAAGTTCTTATGCAATATCTTAGCCTCTTCATCCTCTGGGATAGGGATCTCTTCTTTTATATAGGAGTCCAACTCATTCTCTTCCAGGATTAACCCAATCCTATACTTCCATGCTCGGAAGTTATCAGCCCCTTCAAGCTTATCCTCAAGCTTGGTGTGGTGAGATATCTTAAAAAGTACTTCAAATGGAAATAGAAAAGATTTAGGTCTTACCACTTGATTTGCTGAAAAATGGATCTGGTCCCGGATTAGGGTTTGTCAGAGAAACCCTAAAAATTCAAAGTGTGAATTTCAACTTTCTAAAACGATAGAAAGATGCGCCTTGATGAGATGATCAACCAAGTATACTCAGAATTTGAATTCTGCAAAGTTTCACCCTTCAGAAATGCCTTTTAGTCTTTCCAGATTCACTGAGGAGGACCCTGAATTAGGGTTTGAGTTTCCCGGAGATTTACCTAGCCAAAAATATCGATCCAAAGCTTTAAAATTCGATTTTTCCAAGGAGCTTGCTGCTGTGTCTTTAGATTTCAGAAATTCCTATTTTTGAGGAAACCCTAATTTTTAGGGCCAAAACTGAAAGTGCTCAAAACTTAATTCTGATTGGACAGATAGATTCACCTTGCTGAGGAGAGTCAATCTATTATATTAATTTTCCAAAATATGTGTAGAGAAACCCAATAAACAAGAAACCCTGGTTTTCGTCACTGCACAATGTCTTCTTCTCGGGTTAGCTCTGATACCATGTTAAATTTTGAGCATTAATTCAAGATACTCTAGGATCTTTACTGAGAGAATAACATGTACAGTATATCAATGCATATCAATCATAGCAAGCATGTCAATCATCACAAGAAGAAAACATAAGAGACAATAGACACGCATAGTTTTTGTGGGGAAAACCCTAAGGTGAAAAACCCCACAACTTCCTCAGAGATAGATAGAGAAATAGTACAACCAAAGTATAACCAAAGTACATAGATATAGACTCCTCTTAGAAGCTGATCCTCCTCCTCACATGTGCGCCACTTTCCGAGTGAAGGTAGAGTGAGTTCTAAGTGATCCAAATAGAGATCAGGAGATCTCTATTTATACTTGTCCTGATTGCCCAATAACCTTATGGTGCCGACTTGTCTAGCTTAGTACAATAACCCAATATTAACTTAATCAGGGCCGACCCCACACATGGTGGTCTAATAACCCATCAACAAGTTATGACACTTGTGACACTTGTCAATACAAATGAAGACACTTCCGTATAGAGGAATAATAACATCTCTATAGGAGTACAATATACATAGATGAAATACATGGGTGAGATACATTCCAAAGTTACATATACATCAACACACCTTATTTATGTTATTGCCCAAGTTGCGCAAGACTGAGCCACACTTTTTTTGGCTCTTGATGAGACATAGGTCTAGCTTGTTCTCTATGGCTATGTTCTCTAGTTTTGACATAGATCCACCTTGTATTTATGTGGCTATGTTTACACTTATGTTCCTCATGGATCCATGCTTGTATTCTAGTGGCCATGACATATGCATCAACATTTGGATCATTATTCTATCTTTTTGGAGGTCAAGTTTCACTATTTGAACATGGATGAGGTACCCCAAGGATGAGTTTGTCTGACATTGCCTTTGCTTTCAGGTACTTCATCCGAGCCTATGATTCTTGGTTTCTTCGGTTCCTCCGCTTCTGTGATTCAAATCTTTATTATTTATAATGTATTTTGGCCATCGTTTCCCTCACTCCCTCTGACCTCATACATTAGGGGGCATCTGTTATAGCTTAAAATGACACTTCTTCATCCGTGACGACACTTGCATCGCTTGGTCGCATGACGACACTTCTTGAGATCAAGTTTAGTCACACAACAGGACACTTGTGGATTGAGGGGTCATTAGGGACACTGAATATGGTTGAACTTACCTCACTCTTGGTCCATTTGATGGTTATAACCCTTAGGAACACTTTTCCAGATCAAACCACCTCCTGAAAATCATTAGAAAACCCTGTTTTTTGCCATTTTTACTCAAAAACGTTGGTATCCTATGCAATAGTAGCATTTTTCCCTTGAAAAACTCTACTCTACTTCATAAAAGTAGCATTTTTTTCCTGAAACAGTCAAAATCTTGAATTTTGGTTGAAATTGAGTTAGTTTTGGAACCTCCTGATCGGTTATAACTACTTTTCCTCTCCTTCATTGACTATATAAGGAAGGTAGAAGGGCCATGAGAAAGGACCAAGCCCATAACAATGTTGTGCTGGAGGAATGGAGACCCTTATCCCCCTCTCTTGTGCCTCAGTTTCTGATAAACCCTAGGACAACTGATTAGAGGTTGTGATCCTTGGAGAACAGAAGCAGGAGACCTTGAATCTAGGTTTCGTGAAGTGCCAAGCTTGAAGGAAGGTATAATTTTATGTACTTGCTTCATTCATTAATAAAGATCAGATGTTCTTCCCTTTCCAAATATGACTTACTTATGTGTGTCTCAGATTTGATTACACTTTGTTCATAGTTTGATGTCTTCTTCTGTTATGAATATCAATCTTATATATGTAGTCAAATGTATTTGAGAAATGTATGAAGTTGTTTTGCAGGTGTGGGCATTGCGACATTGAATAGCATTGAAGAGCAAGGAAGAGAGAGGCTTGGATCAACCTTCTGAATAAGGTGCACATCTTTCTAACCCTAATCTCTTTGCTTACTAGTTGTACTTGCAGAACATTTGTATGTCTATGTTTTATACTTGAAGTTGGTAGTTTCTCCCCTGAACTATAGGTGTATTTCCCTCACAACATGTCCCGAGCCACTTCCACTTGCAGACGATGGTGCCGCATCCTCTAGTGTACCTATATTTGAAGTAAAATTTTGCAGAGTAATTGCTAACTCTGCAACCATGTCCTTGGCCTTTTTCTCAAACCCTCAAAGTGTCTCTAGAGTGGCCTGCGAGACTTTTTTTTTTTCGTGCGCAGCTATAGCAGTGTTGCGCGGTACACCTCCCTCGATCATACAGGGTTCTGCAAAGACAGACTATTGCGGTAAAGCTTTAGTCTGCTACCATTTATCAAACTTGGCAAGGTATCTCTGGCTAATGTCGCTAAGTGGACTACGCCACCATTAGTAACATGCATTACAGTATACGGGCCAAGCCAATGCATTTTAAACTTTCCAGGAAATTTCATGAATTTGCTATCATACAGGAGGACTAGATCATCTACCTGGAAAGACTTGTTCTTGATGTGGCGATCGTGCCATTCTTTTTTGATCTCTTTTTGTACTTGTTGGTGGAAGCCTGTGATGAAGCGATCTTCCTCCAGTCCAACCAAGTGTAGGATCCTTTCTTCTAGCGCTACGCGGTCTGCCATGCCTGTAAACACAACTATTCTCAAACTGGGAACGATATATTCCCTTGGCATTATTGCTTCTTTCGCATAAGCCAATCTGAAAGGTGTATGGCCTGTCAGTTTCTTGCATGTAATCCTGTATGCCCATAATACAGATGGAATGCGCAGGTCCCAATTGTCTCTATTGATGTTGCATATCTTGGTTAGTGCATTCTCCATCACTTTTTTGAATGCTTCAACAGTTCCATTCTCCTGTGAATGATAAGGCGTGTTGCACTAATGATGAAAGTGGAACTCTTCGGTTAAAGCTTCGATGTTTCTATTCAGAAAATGAGTGCCTCGATCACTCATCAAAATTTTTGGGCATCCGAACCTTGTAAGGATATTTTCAAAAATGAGCTCCGTGGCTGTAGCTGCGCTACAATTTTTCATTGGCTTCGCATCTGCCCACTTGGTGAGGTAGTCAGTTGTAGTAATAATGTACCTTGCACCAATTCTTTTCCTCGGTGGGTTAATAGGACCCACAAAATCAATGGCCCATTTCTCAAAGGCCTGCAATGTCAATTGTGGATTTAATGGCATTTCGTCTCTGTGTGATGGATTTCCCGTCCTTTGACAAACATCGCAACTCTGGCAATGTTCCTTCGAATCTTTATGAATTGTAGGCCAACATAGCCCTGCGCGCAATATTTTCTACACAGTATCTCTCCCTGCATAGTGACCTCCTGTGACTCCTAAATGTGCATCAGCCAATATGAATGGTTTCTCATGCTCTAATACACATCTGCGTAGTACTTCATTTGGTCCCAGTTTATATAACTGACCTGTGATAATGGTGAAGTTTGCTGCTCACACTACCAGATGCTTCTTTTGTTGCTTAGTGAACTCTGTGGGTGTGAACCCAGTAGTCAAAAAGTCTATGATGTCCTTTTAATAATCATCAGCAACCTGTATAGCAAACAACTGTGCATCCGGCAGATTGTCCTCCAGATTCGTAGGTTTCTCTCCTTACTCAATCCTTGACAGATGATCAGGTCCTAAATTAAACCTGCCTGGCTTAACCAAAATTTCAAAGTCATATTCTTGAAAGAGTAGTAACCATCTGCATATTTCCCCCCCTAACACTAGCCTATTGACCATGTATTTCAAAGTAGAATGGTCAGTGAACATAGAGAAATGCGCACCAAGCAAGTAATGTCTGAACTTCTACAGTGCGTAGACCATAGCGAGTCCTTCACGCTCAGTAGTGGTATAGTTATTCTCAGTGGATGATAAATTTCTGCTGGAAAATGCAATGGGATGATCAATACCTCCCTCTCCTGGCTGAGCAAGAACAACTCCCAATGCTATACATGAAGCATCAACATTGACATGAAATGGCTTCTCCCAGTCTAGAAAAACTAGGATCGGCGCAGTGACCATATTTTCTTTTAATGTGTGAAAGCCTTGTTCGCATTCTTCATTCCAAATGAACGACGCATATTTCTTTAACAACTTTTCCATAGCTGAGGTTATCTATGCATACCCCTTTATGAATTTTCTGTAATAGTCGGTATGCCCCAGTGTAGTGTGCAGCTGCTTTACTGAGTTTGGTGTGGGGAAGTTTACAATGACTGCGATCTTTGCAGGATCAACAATCAAGCCTTGTTTGCACACAGTGTGTCCCAACAAAATTCCATAGGGAACACAGAAAAAACACTTCTTCAGATTTAATGAAATTTGATGTTATCTGCATTTTTCCAGCATCATCCTGAGGTTCGTAGCGTAGTTCTTCGGTAACCTGGAAATAGTCCAATCATCAAAATAAACCTCTAAAAACTTATGTATGAAATATTTAAATGCTGTGACTACCACTCTAGAAAATATGGCAGGTGCATTATTCAGACCAAAAGGCATCATTGTGTACTGGAACCACCCCCATTCTGTAGCAAAAGTAGTCTTGTGCCTATCTGCATAATCAATCCTGATCTGATGGTATCCAGGTAATCCATCAGTAAAATAATACGTCTCATTTCCTCCAACGTTATCAAGCACTTCATCTGTGAAAGGGGTAGGAAATGGGTCATGCATTGAAGCGTCATTCAGCTTTCTGAGATCCACATAGATCCTGATCTCACCCTTTGTTTTCTTATCGTGGATAACCATTGGGATTATCCACTTAGATTCTTCCACCAGCTCAATGATCCCTGCATCGAGCATCTTATCGAGTTCTTCCTTAACTCATTCTTTGTAGCGCAGGTTCACTCTATACGGTCTTTGCTTCACAGGTTTCACGCCAGGCTTAAAAGGAATTTTCATCACTCCCAAATCTCCCAGAATACCTTTCATCTCTGTGAACTTGGTCAGGAATAATTCTCGATATTCCTATAGTATGTCTGCGACCTCCTCGATTGTGTCTTCATCCCAATAGTCTCCAATAGCTGCGAACTTTAGCTCTTCGCTGGTGCCAATGTTCACTTTTCTTGTTTTCACAGGTCCACTCATATCTGGAATTTCCAGTGGAGGTCCTTCTACCTTGCATGATCCCTCTGATTCAGGTATCTTTATATTGCACGGGTCCTCCTCATCACTGTCTGCTTTATCCTCGCATTCCTCAGCGATGTGATAACAATAAAGGGCGTGCTCTAGCTACTCCTCCCATTCTGGTTGTAGGCACGTAGGTACGCTATTTGATCCAAAGAATTCCTCTAGTGTCATGTTTCCCTGAGTGTAGTCTGGACTGAATATTTTTTCCTTAAGAACCTGCAATGCATCGTTGATACTCGGATGTTCATCTTCGAAATTGAAATCTATCTAGAAACTCACGGTTAGGGCAGACCAATCTGTTGTGCCCCTGCGCAACTCTGTGTCTAGGTACCACTTCTTTGTAATCGGTTCTTCCAATGTATGTACAAACAGATGCACCCATTCTGTCTGTGGCCTTTCCACCCAAGCTTGTGAACAGGCTTCAATATGACCCCTTGGATCCGTCTGTCCATTATATTTCTCAAAAGGTAGTGTAAGCTTCTCAGCAAACCTGATTTGCATCTTAATTCTGCACTGATCCCATGTTGTCAGTGTCTACTTATGCGCAGCCCACCATCTGGTAGCTATCTCGCGCAGTGCCATGTCTAATGCTGATATGTGGTATTCATCCGCAACTGCTATAGTATATTCCTTGATAAATCAATAAAAATTAGATAAACCATCATAGGTAGGGATTGGAGTTACCTTTTTTCCAATCCAGCGGAGTGACTTCGTGATCTGTGTGCATCTCCTGGAAGATACTTTATGCAATCTACTTTTCCAATTTTCCAGTCCTGCATCAGAGTCTGAGATGCAAGACCTGTCACAGCAGTAGCTAAGCATTCCATTCGCAGTTGGATTAGTATAATCATCAACATTGGTTTTCATCTTGTAGATACGGTCCAATTCTTGGGCTCTAGATTCCTCCTAAATCGGTTCAACATATCATTCACCCTGCGAAGGGTCCAATGGTGTGATAACCCTTATATCATTTCCTTCAAATATCATTTTCATGGTCTTTAAATCAATAATGGCAGAGTTAGTCATTGCCCAATCAATACCTAGCAGTGCTGGATAAGGATGGCTGTCATCCACGATTTCAATTACTTCAAAATATGCATAGCTGCACACTCCATCAATTTCAAAAACGGTGTTGGGTAACCTCCCCAAAGGTATAACTATCCCTTTATTAGACATTATTAACTATAGCGGTGACCACTATAAATTTGGTTTTCCCATCTGATGCCATGTCTGCTTGGTCAAGACATTTACTTCAGATCCAAGATCAAGAATGATGTCATCCATATCATAGTCCCCAATGTGTGCAGTGAGCCTCATTTCCCTTCCTGTTCTTTTAGGACTCCTAATATTATGGACTACTCCATTGGCAGCCCCCTTCTCACTGTGTGGCTCATACTTTCTAAGTAGTTTTTCAAGTTCCATGAAAGCATCTGCGCTCTCCAATAACTTCATTCAGCTCCATAGGAACTGTGCAATAGAGGTACCTGTATCTGTTGTAGCACTCATTTGATCATATGTAATTGGCATAACCTCTCTTTGCGGTACTTCACTATGCAACTGGATTCTCGGTGAGGTAGGTTGCGGTGTTTTGAACAGGTCTCTCCTTTCTTCGAATGCTCGCTTATTTTTCTGTAAGTCCAAGCCAGGTGTTCTCCCAAGAGATTTTCTAATCCATACTGGTTGACCAGGAGTTTGCTTAGTATTGCGCATTCCCAAAGTTGACGCTTCTGCGCCTCCATCTCTTTATGTATCAACACCACTGCGCATTACCACGTTTATACTTAGATCTGTAGTTCTTCTCTCTGCTGCGATCAACTGAATGCTGGGGTTCGACGATTCTGTCCTTCTTCGTTTATGCATTTCTACCTCTAGTACAGGGCAGTATTCAATAACATGCTTGAATGGTTTACCATAACTACGCGTAGTGCATGGGTTGGTACAATATGTAGATACATGACCTGGCTGGACAGAGTTATAGCAAATTACATGGCCTCAGCCTCTTCTTTGGGTTGGGCCGACATTTCTTCCTCTCCCGTGGTATACACCACCATGGCCTCTATATCCACCCTGATCATACTGAGCATTCTTTTGTTTTGGCTGATGTTCTTCTTGGACGCAGTACATTTCAACACCTCGCATCATTTCCATATCTCGCTTTCTTTCATTCATGAGCTCATATGCATGGCAGTTGGATTCATCATGTCCAACTGATTTACATAAATTGCAATATAATTTTTTTGGTGTTTTTACATATTTCTGTATTAGATAACAATCCTTAGGTCGGTGTCCTATGCTTCTACAGATTTCACACCACGGTGCCTGGTTCTAATTTATTGGGTTCGACGCACCACTGTTGAGATAATCTTGAAATAATGGGAAATGTTCTCTGGTGTGACCTTCTCCCTTACATCCGGTACACCAGACCTCATGCCTCTATTCATATCTTTGTTCCTTTCCATTTTTCATACCTTGCAATTCTAATGCTAAGGTGGTCAACTGGTTCTGGATCTGAGACATTCCAGAGCTAGTCTCATCGATCAGCGAAGCCTCTAGCTTCATCGCGATCTCTAACGCGTCTGCCTGTGATGAAACCTTCTGCTGCTTCAATGGTTGTCTGATTTGGGGAAACAATGCAAGGATGAACCATTCCTGATGTTGTTGTGGAGCTATAAAAAATCTCACTTGGTCCGACAATGTCTTTAATTTTTGGTCAAATTCCCAGACTGTTTTGGTAGGTTTTTGCTTAATTTCTTTTAACTCTATTATGCAGTGCGACTCGGATTTCGGTTTCTTAAACTTTGCTACGAGTGCAGCCTTGATTTATGTTAGGGTTCTCGATTGTGCCTGATAATATTTCATAAACCAATGTAAGGCTCTGTCTCTGAAAGTAGTGATGAGCTGCGCTCTCTTCACAGCATCATCCTGAACTTTCTTTACACTCCATACGACTTCACATAGAAACTAGTGCTGATCAGGGTCTTCTAGACCCGTTCCTTTGAATATCGGCAGTTTTATATCATTATATGTCATTCTCCTTCCTGGTTGTGTAGCAAACTGAGTAGTGCTATGGTTCTGCACGGGGTTCTGAGTGTAAAAAGTAAATGTGGTACTCAGAATAGTGCTAGGAATATTACTCTGCGGGTTATTCTGAGATTGGGTATTCTTAACTGGGATAGTTTGATTTGGAATGGTCTAAGCACCTGCTCCTACGGTGCTACCAGTATTGATGTTCTGTAGACTGGGCTGCACGATGCTCGCAGCAGATGGGTTCTGAGATAGGGGTGGCACGATATTTGCAACTGGCGGGTTCTGAGGTGTAATACGGTGGATGGTGGCTGATGATGGCGCAGTCTGATTGGTAAGGTCACATGGGAGTTCTCTATTCATGCGGAATCCAAGTCCCCCAGGATTCTTCTCTTTATTGAACTTATATCTCTTTCCACTTCTCAGATTATGGGTTTCTTCGTCAAAGTCACTATATATACTTTCTACCATGACAGATTCAAAAATATTACTGCATTCTTAAAACGCCTTTCTCAGCTAAACGCATCTTAATGTTTAGACTAAGATTGTTCAGGTACTTATCAATGAATCCTTCGATAAAGTATGCTTCAGCTTGAATGTAATATTTCAGCGTGTGTACAACAAATTTTGTTAGAAATCCTTCAAGTATGCTATCAACCCATAAGTTGACTGCTCGTGACAATGGGCTGTCTATTGCTTTCAGCTGCATCGTGAGCTCTGGAGTCCACTCTCTAGGTACTTTTCATGTCCCAAATATGGCATTGGGTCACATCAGCCTAATCACATTGGCCCTATTCATTAGAGTTTGTCAAATTGATGCTAAAGGTCAAATAATTGCCAAGGAGGAACATTACTAGTTTCCTAGGTTTGGGGTGGAAGCTTTGGGATTTTGAATAATGGGGATAATAAATGATGTTTGAACATTAGAATGGAATAAATATTTAAAAAAGGAGCTAAATAAATATATACAGGTGAAATTCAAAGTGGAATTTGATCATGAAGACACATGGAGGAAGTGGGACCCACATATGGCTAGATTTCCCCACTGCACTTGGCATCATTCTCTCACCAATTCGAATTCAAGGTGAATGGTAACATAATTGGGGGAGTCCAAAATGTATTATTCATGGCATGACTCATCCAAGGTCGAAATATAGAGGAATAGTAACTCCCATGGAAGAGGAAGAGGCAATATGGAGCTAGTGAGACACTTGGGCTAGATTCCCTAGCTATATGACAACAATGATGAAGATGCTATGACACCTATGACACAAATCAGACCTGAAGGCTGACATATGACATATATGACATGTCAGGGCTAAAAATAGACTCTAAGAGGGTGCTCAAGGGTGTTAGGGCAGATAAGATGCTTCCACATGTGATTTGGTGGAAGTGGGAGACTAGGAATTGTTGTACAAGTGGCGTTCTTTGGAATCTCTTCCCAACTTGAGTTGGCATGAGTCTCTTGGAAGGAATTCAAACGATGGAGGACATTAGAAATTTATAAATTTAGATAACAAAGAATGAAATGAGTTTTTGATCATTTGTAGAATTTGCAATTGCATTTGTGAAGAGGGAGAGCTAGTGGATGACTAGTTGCTTTCCTTAGCCAATTTCGAGGGTGAAAGATTCCCATCCAAGTTGGCAATTGGAAAGGCCATTCAGAACTTTCATTTGGAGATTTAATGGAGTATTTATTTGCAGGTGTAATCTATAGGGAATCTCATGGTTTCAGGTCGAAATTCCAAGTAGAAATGTATAAATATCAATTTTAATGAAAGGATAGTGCCATTTCCCCACTACATGTTTGTGAATCAATGTAATGCTAATGATTTCGAATGAATGGATGATTATCTGATGCATTTGTGATTAATGGACTTCCATGGATGTATTTTACAAGTTTCATGTACTGTACTTGAGCATTTGAAGTTTTTTTACTCAGTTTAATTGCATTCGGAGAAGAAATAGTGCCATTTCCCTAAGGGTCGAATTGGTGATTTTTGAAGTTGAATGGGAGAGGGTTGGAACAGATATAATAATCAATTAATGGTGCACATGATACCTTAATAACATCCTTAATACATTCCATACCCCGGTTCAGAAATTTGAGTGGGTTTGGAGGCATTTGGGAAGCCATTTTCAGTACTTACCCCACGGGGATTTGAACCAAATCACTAGTAAAATTGCATACTTGGTCCAGAATATTAAGAGAGTTTTCAGAGGCCTTTTGGTGGCCATATGTCATCCCTGAACATTATATTCAAGTACTAATATAATTCATACACCTTCCTTGAATATTTGAAGGCATTTGGAGTCAATTTGGGACCTAGAGACCAATACTAGTCAAAGGGAAATCACTAGTAAAGTTACCTACATTGACTAGAATTGAAAGAGGATTTGCAGAAGTATTTTAAAGGTCCAAAGGAATCCTTGAAACACATATTTATGTTCTAATATCATTCATATACCTTCTCAGAATATTTGAGATCATTTGGGGCAAGTTTGGGACCTAGAGATCAAAACTAGTCAAAGGTCTAACTAGGGAAAAAAGTGAAAAATTGCCATTTTAATAAAATTCCTAACAAGGGACATTACAATACTGCCCCTTGAAAATAGCTTTTCCTTTCTACGAGTCATGATATCTACTCGTGCAGCTCGTTTCCAAATGAATCCCATAATATCTCGTGAATATATTTCCACAAATATCTGTTCAACCACTCTATCTAAGAGAGACGCGGGTGTCTATTCTCTTTCTTTGCAAAATCTCTTTCGATCTTATCACACTAGTACCATATCTCTTTCTTTTCGGGATGCCAATTGTCTGAACCCAATGGGAGCTGATAGTCTTTGTCACACATTAATTTCCAAATACATCATCGCATCATTGAGTCTTAGTGCGGCAACGGAACCATATGTTGCCGTATATAACTGAGATAGAGCTTTCCAATGTAGATCCAGGTACTTCACGGTTCAAGGAACCAACAAAACCCCTATTCATTAGCCCTTTCGACAACAGACTGCAAGCAGCCTGAGGTCTCACCCAAGGAAAAGTTGAGGGGGTGGTTGTAGAATCATGTTTACACAACCTGGTGATGCGAGTGTAAAAGAGACTGATGGGTAGCGCAATAAGGGACTCTTGTTGTAGACAGATAACTGCGCGAAGTCTCTACTTTGCGTTGGATACTTCAGCAAGCTGAGACGCTTGCGCAACTAGCGCATCTAGAGACTGTGCGGTATTTGATACTAACAGCGTCACGATGATAAGCTATCAATAACTTACCTCATAGCACTCACGATGGGTCAGCACGTCAACTAGACCGTACGTCTACTTCAAGACTTGATCAACTCTGATCAATCTTACTTAATGATCTTTATCCATTCAACAACACTTAGGTTATTATCTTTATGGTGTATGTAAATGAATGAAACATACAATACTGCGTGCTCGAATGCTATGCTCGAATCCAGTGTTCAACTATGCGATTATCCAATAGATTCATGCCTTCAAAGACTTAGAAGTGATGAATACTTAACATTCATCCACACATGTATTACTTAACATATTATTCCCATCATTCCTGTGGCGAATACATATAGAAGCAATCACATAACAGATAATCTGCGTTATTAAACATCCATACTAAGAAAATGAACAGTGCAAACACAAAACAATCACACTACATAGAATTTAACGTGGTTCACCCCCAGGATGGAGGCTACGTACACAAGAACTATTGTTAAATTAGTCTTTTGGGAAGGGTCCAACAGTTCTTAGTCTGCGCACTCAGCTGCAGACTCTCTTCTCTCTCAGGTAGGTCTCTGCGCACATAGTTGCAGAGCCTTTACAATAGCTTTCAAGCTCAAAGATTCTAACAATGTTCAACAATGACCAACAATGAAGAGTAACCCTTTCCCATACAAAAATTCCTTATTTATAGACCATGCTCGTAGTTCATGTCTTTACAATTCATAGGAAAAAACCCTTAGGTTTACAAAACATGGCGTGGCTAACTGCCATCCTGACTATCACTGTCTATAGCATGCTCCACTTGCTCCAGGCCTTCCAGCTGGGCCACTCTTGGCTCACACGGTCTTCTAACAGCCACAGTCACCAAAATGGTTACAACTGCATCGTGGCCTATCCCTTTCCACGCCTTCCTCCTGCCTGTCGCCGTCGACTTAGTGTCCTAGCTTCTCAATTGTTTGCCTCCACTCACCTAGGCAGGTCGCTTTCTTCACCCTTCATTTAGTTTCTTACCCAAAATAGGTCTCCCACTCAGCTCGACCTTTACTTATATTCTTTACCAAAAATAGTCACTGCGCGAATCCTGCGCACTAGCATACTGCACAATCCTGTCTTAGCCATTCCGTTGCGCGACATGCGCAATTTCTCAAAATTGATCCCATACTATGTCGCAACGCGCAATGCTCAATTTCCAACACTTGTATATTTTCCAACTTGAGCCCCGCCGAACAAAATTACATAATAGGTGATAAGCATGGTATATATATAACCTCATAACCCTTACCACAAAATCCCATGTGTCCTTAACTAATAATGTAAGTATAATCATAATGACAAAGATATGATAAGGGAAATCTATCTTCTAGGAAATACATGTCATCTAGAATTAGTGTATTCTAGGAACATACAACTTAGGATTAACACGTTAACATGGACCATATGTACATAGATTTGAATACTGAGAAATACTCATCAAGATGGGGTTTATCAGGCAGGAGTTTATTATAGGAAGACCTAAATTTTATTTATGTAGAGTAGATGTTTGGGGTGATTTTTCTCACGTGGATCATCCTTTGACTAGTATTTATGTAAGGCGTTTGGAGGAAATGGGATTATGTGATACCGATCATATTAAGACAAAACATACATGAAGGAATAAGAGAGTGGGAGAGGGGAGAATTGTTAAAACATTGGGTGGGTTCTAGAGGGGAATTAGATCACTTTACTTTCCTCCTTGAATTGGAAACTCTAGTAATAAAATCCCTTATCCTATTAAAATTTAAACCTAACTAGATTGACGAGGAAGACAATGTTAAATAGGTCAAAGATAAATGATCGTATTTGATGGTTCTTCAAACTTATCTATTGCTTTATAATTGGAAGATCATTTAAAAGGGATCAAATAGAAACCATTAAATGGGATCATGAAAATAAATAAAAGTTAGAGAAAGATATTTTGGGTATTGAGGTAGACCATGATAATCTATACAATCAAGCTTTTTTTTTGTAAGTAAGAAGCTAAAATATTATATATTAATAGAGATAATACAAAGCATAATAGACTATCTTTGAGAGCTGGTGTCTTGAAAGATTTGGTTGTTAGCTGACATAGGTACAATCATCTGAAATTCCTCTCCCTCCAAGGAGAAAGCGGGGATTGATAGATATAGACTATCAAAACATTGCCTTCCTCGAAGGAGAAAATAGGGATAGAAACTATCAATGTTAAGACTACTCGAGGCGGCAGAAGAACAAAACTAGAAATACTAATAATAATACTATGGATGTCTAGCCCTATTATACTTCAGATTCAACTCACTGTAAGATGAACAAACAACATATTAGGGAACCTATTTGTCTAATGCAGTGATAGGATGGACAAAAGAGCAGAAGTTGATCCATCCTACAACTTCATTCAATTTCGAAAGGAAGGAAAGACCCATCTATTTGCCATTACATCCACCTTCATGTGCAGTAATCAAGTGTCTACAAATAGTTCTCATTAGAGAAAAAATGAGGTTTAAAATGGGCCTCCTAAGGAAAATAATAAAATAAAAGTTAAAATAATTAAAATTAATTTATGAATTTTGGAGGACAAGAGAAAACAACTACTTTTTTTCTTCGCATTTTTAACATATATCCTTGTCATTTTATTCAAATTTCGAGCGGGAGCACTCGTTGGATGTGGAATTAAATTCTGCATCCAACGAGTACCCACACTACATACTTTTGAGGGACCCCACACCATGAAAAATGATAAATACATAAAACAAATCATGTTACTTTGAAGTAACACGGTTTTTTATTTATTTCACATTTTTCATGGGATGGGTTCCCTCAAAAGTATGTGGTTCGAGTACTCGTTGGATGCGGAATTCAATTCCACATCCCACAAGTGCTCCAGCTCAAAATTTGAGTAAAATGACAGGGATATATGTTGAAAATTTGAATTAAATAAAAGTAGGGATTAATTTTGTAATCTAGAGCTACGTCAAGTGTTCAAGATAGTGCTCAACGTTTCGATCTCTCCTATGATATCATCTTCAAGAGACTTCGAGAGCCTGAAGATGATATCAGAGGAGAGATCGAAACGTTGAGCACTGTCTTGAACACTTAACGTACCTCCAAATTACAAAACAAAAATAAATAAAACTAGTTTATTTAATGTCAAATATGTCAACTCAACCATTATGGTTGACTCTTTTCATAAAATTCTATTGGTTCTTGAATTCAATGGATCGTTTTCTTACAAGGTGGCTCGTTTTCTTATAAGGCCCATTTTAAAACCCAAATTTTCTCTCATCACCTTTCTCCTTCTCCTCTCATTCAGGTAGAACACTGCCTAAAAGGATTTTCATAACACAATATAAAGTGACAGTCCTCTCAAATTACATTTGGAGGCCATGGGTGGAGAGTGGATCCTAGATCCAAGATTCGATAGCGGTGAAATATTCCATTGGCATAGCCTGATCAATCCCTTCCCATAGGACCCTTTCCTTGTGAATTCCAGGGGGGATGGTTGCCTTAAACATCCAAGAAGCATGAGCAGCTTGCAATTGTTTGCGATTATCCTACTACGTGACTGTATTCTTGATACCATCCCTATCATCTCCTTGCTACATCATACCAAAACCAAGAGATTTCCAAAGAAATGGATAAAGGAAGGAGGAATTTGGAAATTTTTTGAATTTAGAGAATATGGAGATCACTATAGGCCCGAACTTCGAATTGCCATCCCAAACACTGAAGGTGAGGGATATTAAAGGTGGTCGAGAGAATGCATCTTGATTTTGGGTGATGTAACAAATCATAATTTCCACACGAGGTTGCATCATCCAGAACAACCTAGTCGAATATGGAAACATAATGTTCTTAGATTCACATGAACCCATTGTCTTGTTCCCACTTCTTTCCAATAAATGTTGAGACCCTCCTGTACTGGAGGTATAGTTTTGGGGCTTGAAAAAATTCCCATTCTTAGTCATGACCATAATTCCATCCTTGGATATGATTTTTCCACATAAAGTAAGGAGATGATTAAGTATCCATCTATTCACTGCAAGGTTGGGTCGCATGGTGCTGCATGTCATGCCATTCATCCACCGGTCATATCCTATACGAGCCAATAATTTATCAATGATGTGTCCTTGACGGGGCCATAGTTTCTCGACGTTGCAAGGTTTTTGCATGTTTTCTATACGACCATTTTCATTCCTCGAGTTGGTGAGCAAATGACATCGTGGTTGTCACACTCCACTCCAAAATTTTCCAACATGTCCATTATCTATTTGGAACTGTGAAGAACCTGCAATAATTAATTAATGAAAACACATGAAATAGTAGAAATAACAGAACTCATAATCACTTTTATATTGATCGCGGGCCACTTCGAGGGGGCAACCTCTTTTGAGCAAGCTCAATACAAATAACTTCATGGTACCTTCATTGGTCTGAACACAAACTCATATACTAAGTCTAGGCACCAATACCATGTGTCAATACAAACCATGGGCTAATACAAAATATGGATCAACAGTTATTACGGGATGACTTACAAAGCATATGCGTCCAACAACAATAATACAAACTATGGATCAACAAATACTATGGGATGACTTACAAATCATATGCGTCCAACAAAAATATACTAACAAAGTAAATAGAAGGGTTGACATGGGTTCCTAACATACCCTCTCCCTTAGAAAAAATCTTTGTCCTCAAAGTTGTAGATGTGGAAATTGATGCAGAATTGGAAGGAGTGGATCCCCTGTAGCATCCTCGGGTTGCATTCTGGGACACTGACGCCTTTTGAGTTTCAGGAGGATTGCTTGGAAGGTTGAATAAGAACCATATCAGATGCGTTAAAAGTGCGCTCTGAATGGTGTTGATCGACTTGTTGTTTCAGTCGAATTCTTGCCATGTGAAGATTGTCCTGCAGAATGAGAAGAATCTGATCGCGGTTTCGAAGAACCGAGTCAATTGCTTGAATTGGTGAGCTGCTGAGGGTGTATGGAAGAAGAACTGGTGGTGCCTGTCCATAGACTACTTCATATGGTGTCCTTGTAGACGTTGTATTGTACCACTAGAGCGCTTCTACGAAATCCATAGAAACAGTTGTCCAAATTTGTGTAGGGATGGGAAAGGGTTCGAGCAGTCCTGAAAGGAGTGTCGTTTCACCCTTGTTGACTTGGCAAGTATCACAGTCAACCACCATCTGTTGAATTGGCATTTTCAGTTCTTGCCAAAAGAATTTACATTGTTCCCGGTCATACTCTTGGAGGAACCCAGAGTACCCTACCGATGAAGAAACATGGAGTTCATAGAAGAGAGAGCCCTATTGAACATATTGCAACCAGTTTGGAACAAGCAGAGAAATAGCTGTAAGAGAAGCTGGGTCATCAAATGTGCAAGAAGGAGCATTTGCCACCATATTGTCCTTACCCTTATTGTAAGTGATTGCATAGTCAGAACCCATGAGGTGGATAACCCATTTCAGGTGTGATGGGGAGGAGACGCGTTGTTCTAGAAAATTTTCCAGACTCTCGAGATTAGTCTTGATGCAGAAATAATTCCCTAATAGGGATGGCTTCCATTTCGGTACTACATGAAAAATAGCAATCATTTCCTGCTGAGATGTAGATGCGGCTAAATGCTTGCCGGAAAGGTCTCTTGAAGGTGGCAAGCCCACTGGTGCAGTAAAGACACCTGCATATCTATCCAAGGAAGTAGTGGAGACCGTTGATGGGTGCATCTGAATGGAATGGAGTTGAGCGATGAAACCATGTGAATTCTTCTTAAGGATCTTTCCCAAGCGATGTGAACTGAGGATGCGGAGAGACCCTGGCTGTAATCCTGTAAATTTGTGTTGTGTCCCATTGACTGAAAACTGCATCCAAAGTTTAGCAAAATACCATAAGATGGGGCCAAGTGTGCGTAACCATTGAACGCCCAAAATTGTATCACATCCGCCTAAGGACAATGCAAACATGTCAGAGCACAGGTTATAATCTTCCATAAAGATACGCACATTATGACACTTTCCCCTGCAAGATAAGGTGCCACCATTAGAAACCATGACTTCAAAGTTGGAGCAAGGATGAACAAAACAATCATCCTGTTTGGCGATCCGGGGGTCAATGAAGTTATGAGTGCTACCAGAATCAATGAGTATTGTAAGAGGAAGCTTCTTGAATTAACCCCTGACCCGCATTGTTTGGGGGGTGGTGACATCGAATAAAGCATGGAGAGATATCTCTGGTTGTTCATCTTGAGATGGGGGGTCAATAGGTGGCTCTTGAATGTTGACCTAATCATCCATTGTATCTGGAGCTTCTTCACCAATTTTAGAGGAAGGTGGAGAATCCATATCCAAGAGATAGAGCTTTTGTTGAACACATCTATGTCCCCGAGTGAATTTCTCATCACAACTATAACAAAGCCCTTTTTCTCTACGTGCTTGCATCTCTGTTTCAGACAAATGCTTGATAGGAGTTGGTTGAGGAGCTGGCGGAATGGGAGGTCATTGAGAACCCATATTTCGAAAGGGAACAAAAGTGGGTTTGGAGCACTGTTGGGCTGCAATCTTGTCTTCTGCCAACTTAGATAACCTTAGGAATTCCATCATTGTGTTGAAACAAAAAATTTTAACCTTTGACCGGATTTCATCCTTAAGACCACTGATCCTTAAGAGGACTGATAAAACAACTCCTGTAGAATTCATCAGACAAGCCTTCTGTGTGATTGGCTAGTTTTTCAAATTCTGTCTGATACTCTCTCACAGTTCCACTTTGACGGAGTTTAGTGAGTGCTCCGGTGAAGTCATCAAAAGCACTAGGACCAAATCGTTGCAAACGGAGTTGGCAAAAATCTGTCCATTTTGGCTTGTCATGAGCCTTGATGTACCAACGGTACCATTGAAGGGCTTCCTGTTCCAAATGAAAGGATGCAAGTGGAAATGTTTGGACATCAAAAGTATTATGCAGATTGAAATACTGTTCTGCACGATAGATCCATCCAGTCGGATTAGTACCATTGAACCGGGGAAATTCAAGCTTCGGACCACGAAAAGAGCTAGAAGAAGAGAACCCATTGGTTGCAGAATATTCTTGTTGTCGGTTATTGTTCATGGATGAATGTTTAAGATGGAGGCTGAGAAATTTTTCATCTAGATCTTGGATTTTGGTTTGGATGGCTGCAAGTGCTTCCTCCATGGTTTTTGCTCCTGCGCGGGTGACAACCATAACCAGGAGTTTTTTTGTTTTTTGTTTTTTGTTTTTTTTTGGGAATGGATAGAAAAACACAAACAAAAGCTTATTTAGTAAAGGGAAATTTAATGGAAAATTTAAAGGGAAATTTGGATTTGGGAATAAATTGGATGGGTAATTGGGGTTTGAATAGGTTTTGGACACTTTCTGATGGACAGGGAAGCAAAAAATGAGGATTTCAGAAGCGGGGTGAAAGAATGAGAAAATTTGTCAAAGAGGTACAAAGAAGCAGAAATAGGGAATGAACACGGTGGAAAAATTTGGAGGTGAGTGGGTGAAAATTGAAGAAGTTATGGCAAACCCTAAAAATAGACAAATGTGAGATTTTTGGCTTTGGGAAGTAGAAATTGGGATAAGGTCCTCAGGAATGAAAGATGCAGAATGGGATTACAGGGGTGTCAATGAATTTTCAAGGGAAACAAATTCAAAAGGGATCTTCTACGGCACAGAAGGGATCAGAAACAAATGGTTCTGCAACGACACAACAGTGATCGTCAACAGATGGATCTGAAACAAAACCAAATGGATCTGGAACGACTTTCAGAATAAATCTGAAACTGAAATGGCTGGATCTGGAACGAATTTTAGAATGGATCTGAAATGGCTTGATCTGAAATGACGCGGAAGTGATCGGAAATAGATTAGATGAAAATAGATATGGACCCCAGGTATGTTCGGCTTCCTAACAGTTCAGGGTTTTCATTTGGACACCAATGCTATCTGACGGCTTGCGTATTGGGGCAGTACCCCTCACTCCACGGCTCAAGTAAAACTGATAACTGCTTTGCCACAAACGACAGCTCTTGGTTTACCTCACGGGTGGGAACTAGTCAATCAGGTAGGGGTCGTTTCCCATTTCGCTAGCAAGTCCTCTCAATGGGATAGCTACTTTGGGGTTCCTGTGGTACTCCTCACAATGATTTTTAGGGCTTATACCCAAGTACTTCCCACAGTTAAGCAGATAGGGATTATTCCTAGATCCGAAGCTGCAATAGATGCGAAAAAAAAATTTGGCCGAAATTTTACCCAGCGAGTGTAAAATTAGTCACAGCAGATCTAATGAACAAGTAAATCAATCACAATAGATGAACATAGAAAATATGGTGTAAAACTATGTAAAAGATGCACATTGCTCAATATCCCAATAAGGGTGAATAATTACAATACAATACAGTCTCACAATGAGTGAGCAATTCGAATTGCCTAAGGAGGTCATTCGAATCACTGAATGGTGTAGCTTGACTCCAACTAGGAGTCCTCATCATCAATCAATGGTGGTCATAAATGCATAAGAACCAGTCATCCAGTTGTCAATCTGAGTCTAACTGAGTATAACATGTGTAACTGAAGTGTGTAGCACTGATATAGGGAAGTGGGCTCAGTGGAGGGTGCATGGGAGGCTAATTGAAGTCAGAAAAAGTCATCTAGTCAATCTCGAGGTCCAACGGAGTGAAACAGTCAGTCGGGAGTGAAACTAGCCTCAAATCAGGGAGAATCGGAGCTAACTGAGTGTAACTGAAGTGGAATTGCAGTGGTAGGTGAAGAAGTGTGCCCTTCTCTGGCAGTGGGTGAGAAGTGGGCGCCTTCCTGACTAAGAGGGCTAATGAACTGATGTAAGAAGCTCCCGGGTGCTAGAATAAGGTGGCTAAGGTGCTGGAGGCATCAACCTGGTGACTAGGATGCATGCAAACCCTAGAATTTGCATGAAAACCCTAATTGCATGCAAGATCCTGAAAAAGATGATGTGGATATCTGAACACCCCCCCCTCAAGCTAGACTATGATGTGCAAAAAATAATGTGGGGCCCTGGTAACTAAGACCAAAGGTCACCCCAATACATTAATCCAAAAAAAATGCTAAAAATAAACTAAGTGAGGAAAGAGGGAAAACCCAGTGGGAAGAAAGCCCCCCCTCAAGCTAAAGCATAATAATGGATCAATCTGTCTCCACCATGATGGAACTCACCCCCAACTGTGAATGGAGGTAAGAGAACTTCTTCTCAGTGAAGCTCTTGGTGAAGATGTCTGCAATTTTCTCATCGGTAGGGAAATATTGCAGAATGATTGTGCGATCATGCACCAACTGTCAAATGTAATGCATATGAATCTCAATGTGTTTGGTCCTATGCCATTGAACTGGATCTGTGGAGATCTTGAAAGGACTTTTATTGTCACAAAATAGGACAGTCGAAGTAGTGCCATCAAACCCAAACTTGAAAAGAATACCCTGCAACCAAACTACCTGAATGCAGGCATTGACTGCCCCTCGATACTCTGCCTCTGCTGAAGAAAGTGTAATGGCTGCCTGATTTTTGCTGGACTAGAAAATAGCACCATGACCAATCATGAAAACATAAGTGGAAGTGGACTTCCGATCAATGCTATCACCTGCCCAATCTGAATCAGTAAAACCAATGAAATCAAGCTCAGAATCTGCAGCATAATGTATGCCAAAATGTTTCGTACCTTGCACATACTGCAAGATCCGCTTGGCTACTTGCCAATGACGCTCATGGGGCTGCTGCATATACCTTGACATGGCACTCACGGAATATGAAATATCAGGCCTTGAGTGTGTCAAATAAAGTAGTGAACCAATCAACTGTCGATACATACTGCAATCTGCAAGCGGTGTAGAATCTCCCTCCTCAAGACTGATTCCTGAGAGGAATGGGAATGGGGCTGCCTTACATTCAGCCATATTAAACTTCAATAACAGGTCGGAAGCATATTTTTGCTGAGATATAGTGATCCTATCAAAATTTTGAGTTATCTCCAAGCCCAAAAAGTGACTCAGCAAGCCCAAATCGCTCATGTCAAAAGCTAGATTTAAGGCAGTTTTTAGCTTGTTTATTGAAGTAAGAGTGCTACCAGTAATGAGAAGATCACCAACATAAAGTACAATAACCAAAAAATTACCTTTAACTCACTGAAGATACACATTTGGATCAGATTTGCATCTTTGGAAATTCTGAGAAAGAAGGAAGGAGTCCATCTTTGCGTACCAAGCTCTTGGGGCCTATTTTAACCCATACAAAGATTTCTTCAATCTGCAAACTAATGATGGATCTGATGTGTAGCCCTCTGGCTGCTGCATATGTACCTTTTCAGCAAGGTCTCCATGTATAAATGCACTCTTCACATCCGTGCGGTGCACTTCCCAGTGCTTGGATGCGGAAATAGACAAAACAAGGCGGATGGAATCCATCTTTGCAACCGATGCAAAGGTCTAAGTGTAGTCCACTCCTTGGACTTGGGAGAAACCTTTTGCCACCAAACTTGCTTTGTATTTTCTGATAGATCCATCAGCAGCAAATTCCGTGCAGTAGACCCATTTACACTTCACTAATTTTCTTCCAGGTGGAAGAGAAACTAGCTCCCATGTATTGTTCTTTTGAAGAGAACTGTACTCTTCATCCATGGCACTTTTCCATCTCGGATCTCGGTGGGAAGAATAGTATGATGTGGGATATGAACCAGCCATCAAATAACAAATCTTAGGAAGTAATGGATCAGAAAGAGAAAGAGCCATACCTACTCTTTGAAAGTCTGCTCTTGTTCGTCTCGGATCAACATGATTTCCATGGTTTGAACCAACAGATTGAAGAGTGTTTTGGGCCCACTTTGGTAACTGAGGAGGATCATAATGGTTGGATTCTGAACATGATATGTCATGATCATCATGTGCTTCTAAAATATCAGAAATATTAGAACTCATACCTTCATTATCGCTGCACGGATCTTCTTCTGGTGAAGGCGGTGAAACGACAGTTTCTTCCTCCACTAGTTGCAATTCTTGAAGCGGTTCTTCGAATTGCACACTACGCTCTATGAATATCTTTTTAGATCTGATATCCATGAGTTTATATGATTTTTATTCTTCCCCATATCCTATCAGTATGCACTCAATACTTTGTGGATCCAAACCTTGTCTCTTCTTGGAAGGAATTCTAGCCCATGCAGTAGAGCCAAACACTCTCAAATTTGACACATCCGGTTTGTGACCAAAGAATGCTTTGAAATGAGTCATACCTTTCATGGATGAATGTGGAACAAGGTTTTGTATGCATGCAGCAATATTGATTGCTTCAGCCCAAATATTTGCAGCCAAACCTTTTGATTCAATCATGCATGTAGCCATCTCCTTCAGTGACCGATTTTTCCTTTCCGCTACACCGTTCTGCTGGGGTGTGTAGGGGTCTGTATGTTGGATCTGAATTCCGCTTTGGGCACAAAGTTGCAGCAAATCGGCCTTGATATATTCTCCACCATTATTAGATCTAAGAGCTTTGATTTTGCTCTCAGTGGTGGTCTCAACAGAAGCCTTAAAATCCTTGAATTTTCCAAGTGCTTCTGACTTGTTTTTGAGAAAGAATACCCATGTAAAGCGGGAAAAATCATCAATAAATGTCAAAACATACCTTGAACAATTTAATTACGTATAGTGCAATGGACCAATGATATCAGAATGCATCAAACCCAAAACTGTAGAATCTCTGCTAGCTTTGCCGTGGTCGAATCTGTGCTCGGGGTGCTTCCCAATAATGCAACCAATGCATATTCCCTTCTAGGAACGGAGTTGTGGAAGACCATCTACCATGGAATTGTTTGATAACAGCAGCAAATAATTATAATTAATATGTCCAAATATTTCATGCCAAATCCTACTAACCTCATTACCATGTGTACGAAGAGCAGTGGGCTTTGCAAGCGAAATAAAGTGTGAAAACTCATAGCATTTTGCAGTGTGGTTCACCTTTCCAACTGCAACAAGTCTTCCACTTTTGATATCAGAAATTTCAACTGTATTAGGGCTGAATGTAACTTTCTTCGGTTCACCAGTGTGTGTCATTTGATACACAAAAAGAAGATTTGAAGCCAAGGAAGGCACATAGAGAACATTCTGAAAGCTTCCATGATCTACATGAATCGTACCTTTTCCCTTTGAAGAAATTTTTGAGTCATCTCCCAAATGGATGGGGATGGAGCTGTTTGGATCGAATGAAAAAAAGAATCAATATTTGTAGCCATATGATTCGATGCACCCGGATATATCAAGAGAGTAGTGGGTTTCGAAACAGTTGCCATGAGTGCTTGTCCTCTTTCATGATCATCATTCCTATCCTTCTTCCTTGCACCGTCAGGAAGAGTTATGTTGTTCTTTTCCAAAAGGAGGGCCATTTGATCTATAGTCTTCTTCATACATGAACTTTCAGGATGAAAGCCATGGTTGCAATAAGTACATTTAGATTTTTGGTTACCTTCTTTTCCCTTTTGTTTGAACTTCGAACTAGATGGTGCATCCGTTTGTTTGCCTTTCTCTCTTTGCTTGAGGTTCGAATTTGGGATTCTCCTTCTTTTGCTTTCCTTTACCATTCGAGATCTTGGGTCCTTGAACATATTGGGCTGAATCTTTGGAGCTTATGGACCCATTTGAATCAACTTATCATGCTATTTTGTGATGGACTCAATGAAGGCATTCAAGGTAGGCATCTTCCAATTCGAGGTAGTTAGCCGACTGGAATTGAAAGTAGAGACAAATACCGACTAATCTTTACCAAGCTTGCTGAGAATGGAAAGGATCAATTGCTTACCCTCTTTGATAACTCCACTGTTCTTCAACTGCATGTTCAAATTCTTGAATTTTGTCAAGAATTCATTAATGGTATCGAAATTCTCAGGACTAAGGGCAATCAATTCATTCTCTAATTGAAAATCCCTAATCTCGTCCTGCTTGCCAAATAGTGTTTCAAGTTGCTCCCATATAGCTTTTGGAGTCTTCAATCTGCTGAGATGGAAGTGAAGATCTTTGGAGATGGAGAGACAAAGAAGACCATAAGCTTCATCAAGCTTGTTGTAGTGTTTGGTTCTATCTGACAAGGTGTTTGGCTCCAATTCAAGACCAAGAGTGATTCAGTAGTAACCTTTTGAACGTAATATGATCTCCATATCATCTTTCCAGTCAAAATAATTGAATGAGGTGAGGATAGGATTTGAAGAAGAGTATTCCATTGCTAGGAGCGAGTGCACACTGATGTAGAAAGGCTTCTAAGGACAAGGTAGCGAATGCAATCGATGGAGACAATAACCTGCAAATCACAATAAAACCAAGAACAATGAGGTCGAACAATCCTCCCTTTTAGAGTTGCATCACACCTGGGATTGAAGATCAAGCAATGTTGAATGGGTCCAATGTATCAGATCCAGGATTTATGTGGAAACTCAAGCTTCTGGAGTGGTATTGGAAGTATTTTCAAGCTTTGCATGCACAGGAGCGAATGCCCTTGAGATCTTTCATGCCAAAACTTTTTGTAATTTTTGAGAAAAATTCACTCAAATCCTCTTGTAGAAACACCTGTAGAAAAGAGATCTTGTCCCTGCAATGGATCTGATACCATGTAAAATTAGTCACAGCAGATCTAATGAACAAGTAAATCAATCACAATAGATGAACATAGAAAATATGGTGTAAAACTGTGTAAAACATGCATAGTGCTCAATATCCCAATAAGGGTGAATAATTACAATACAATACAGTCTCACAATGACTGAGCAATTCGAATTGCCTAAGGAGGTCATTAGAATCACTGAATGGAGTAGCTTGACTCCAACTAGGAGTCCTCATCATCAATCAGTGGTGGTCATCAATGCAGAAGAACTAATCATCCAGGTGTCAATCTAAGTCTAGTTGAGTGTAACATGTGTAACTGAAGTCTGTAGCACTAATATAGGGAAGTGGGCTCAGTGGAGGGCGCATGGGAGGCTAACTGAAGTCAAAACAAGTCATCTAGTCAATCTGGAGGTCTAACGGAGTGAAACAGTCAATCAGGAGTGAAACTAGCCTCAAATCAGGGAGAATCAGAGCTAACTGAGTGTAACTAAAGTTGAACTGCAGTGGTAGGTGAAGAAGTGCGCCCTTCTCTGGCATTAGGTGAGAAGTGGGCACCTTCCTAACTAGGAGGGCTAATGAGCTGATGTAAGAAGATCCTAGGTGCTAGAATAAGGTGGCTAAGGTGCTGGAGGCATCAACCTGGTGATTGGGATGCATGCAAAGTGCATGCAAACCCTAGAATTTACATGCAAACCCTAATTGCATGCAAGATTCTGAAAAAGATGATGTGGATATCCGAACAGTGAGCCCAAGAAAGTTCTCTGATACCAAATGTGAAGAACCTACAATAATTAATTAATGAAAACACACAAAATACCAGAAATAAAAAAACTCATAATCACTTTTATATTGATCGTAGACCACTTTGAGGGGGAAACCTCCTTTGAGCAAGCTCAATACAAGTAACTTCACAATACCTTCATTGGTCTCAACACAAACTTATATACTAAGTCTAGGTGCCAATACCATGGGTCAATACAAACCATGGGCTAATACAAAATATGGATCAACAGTTATTACGGGACGACTTACAAAGCATATGCGTCCAACAACAATAATACAAACTATGGATCAACAAATACTATGGGACGACTTACAAAGCATATGCGTCCAACAACAATATACTAACAAAGTAAATAGAAGGGTTGACATGGGTTCCTAACATGAACATCTTTTGATGTGGGAATGAACAATGACTAAGCTTGCTAATAGTAATGATGAGAGGGTCCGAAGATGCCGAAGGAGATTCCAACTAGGAGAAAGATTCTCTTCCTTCGAACCATTCATGAGTTTCATCGGGATCCAAAGGATGATCTAGTAGTACCCTTCAGCTATGACATGGTGCATGGTGAATTGAATGGCATGTTAAATACCTAGGATTAGAGCCCATAATTCGAACACATTATTGGAATAATGGCCAATACTACCAACTAGGATGTGAGAAAATTTGCCCCGTTCATTTCTGAAAAAACTTTCAAAGCCAATAGGGCATGTGTTTCCTTTGGACACCCCATCAATGTTCATTTTCACAAATCCCTGAGGTGGACAAGACCAAATAGTAGGACTTGATATCCCAACATGGTGAGTGACAACAGTTGAGGGAGAATTAGTAGGGACCTTATTTCCCCATATTTAGAAAACATGCATTTCCCCTTCCTCATATTTGTAGTCCTCCTAAGACCAGATTTTGATATTCATTGTTTCCAGCACAGCTGATTTGATCATATCCCATATTTTCACTCAGGAGAGATGCTGGGATTGAAAGATATTTATGTTTTTCTCCTTCCATATATTCCATAATTCAAGACCATGGATCAATTTCCAAATTCTATTAAGGATGGGATTCTTGAAAGTGTCTAAACGCCATTCAGATATTGTGTCCATAAAATTATTTTGGTTATATCAGTGGTTCTCATTATTTGCATGAGATGATCCCAATATGATTGATGTACTTGCATAGGTTGAGAAGATGCTCGGTGGTTTCCTCCTGCTGGTTGCATAGATGGAATATCGACAACCCAACTAAGTTTCTCTTCTAGATATTATCCAAGTAAGAATGCTTTTGTGCATGAGCTTCCATAGGAAGAAACTGTTCTTGGGACAAATATTGAGAGTCTAAATGTGCTTCCATTCCTTAGAGAGGGGACATGGTTCTAATTCAGCATAAATGATATAGGCTTCCTTAATTGTGAAAGTTCCTTTAGCGGAGTGGACCCATCGCAAGATGTCTGGACCAGCTCAAATTATGATTTTCCTCTTCAGCATTTCATTACACTAGTGGTCAAGAGAAGTGGATGGAGGAACATTGAATTGGTTCAAGGTGCGCTTCCACTATCTCCAAACTTCTACTTCAGAGCCTTCCACCCAATATTGACTCACTTTCTACATTTCATGGAGGTTAAGAGAGTTACTTAACTCATCCAGGTCTCTATTCTTCACCAAAGGTGGGAGTTGTTGCTAGGAGTCTGTCCAAAAGTTCGCATTGTTCCCACTTCTAATTTCCCAAAATGAATGATTTTGAACTAATGACCTATTGTGCTAGGAAACATTCCAAATGGTATAGCCTAATATTTGTTCATTCCATCTTATGAGTTGTTCCTCACTTGCTTCAGGGTTATATTTGTTCCTCCATAGGGCCCAGAGTTCCTTAGGATTTTTTAGCCACCTCCACTAGGTTTTGGCATCCAAAAATTCATTTAGGATTTGAGTTTATCTCAAACCAAGACCTCCTTCAATCTTTCTTTTGCATAGTTCAGACCATTTAACTAAAGCCTATTTTTCTGATTTTGAGTCCCTTTTCATAAGATGTTTCTTTGGATAATTATGATTTTCTTGAGAACATTTTGGGGGGAAGCCATGGTTAAGAAGGTGTAAATGGGAATGGCTTGGAGTACAAAATTCAGAAGAGAGAGGTTTTCTCTGTATTTGAGGGTTCGGAAGGTCTAGGATGATAGACACATTTTGAGAGAATTTAGTAAGTCTTCCTAGGTGCAGCTAGAAAGAGCATTTTCAGTGAGAGGAATACCCAAATATTTGGAAAGAAGGGAGCTCCATTGGAAGCCAGGGATTCTAGCAATATTAGATTGAATTTTTCAGGGGGCGTTGAAGAAGAAAAGCTGAGACTTTTCTGGGTTGATATAAGTACCAGAGGCAACACTGAATTTATCTAAGATGATTTTAATGTTTTGAGCATCCATGATAGTTGGGATACCCATCATCATGGTTTCATCAATGAATTGGTTATGAGATATTAGATGATTAACATCATGGAGAGGGACACCCTGAAGAGTGCCATTTGCAATGGAATCTTTGATAGTTGTGCTAAGCCCCTCAGACATTATAACAAAAAGGAAGGGAGACAGAGGATCACCGTTACTAGTACCTATTGAAGGATAGAAAGGGGTAGAAGGGGATCCATTAACTAAGATGGATAAGAAGGATGAAGAAGTCATATTCAAAATCCATTCTACCCAAATTCATTAAAACCAAAGGTTAACATGATGGATCTCATGTACTGCCAACTTATTTTATCAAAATACTTTGAGAGATCAAGCTTGAGAAACATAACTTGTGATCGTGAATCCTTGAGGAAATGTATGACTTCATGGGTGAGGAGCACATATCCATGATTTGTCATCCTTCCACATATATGGTCTGTTCATGCAAGATCATGTGAGGGAGGATATTCATGAGTCTATTGACCATTACTTTGGTGATAAGTTTGTAGAAGACATTGCATAAAGCAATGGGTCTGAATTTATTGGGATTCAAAGGCCTTTCCTCTTTTGGGATAAATGTAAGGAAAGCAGCATTGAAATATTTTATGACTGATCTTGTAGTTCAGGATTCTTCAATAATTTGCTAGATATCATTCTAGATAAGATCCTAGCAATGGCGGAAGAAGTTTGAAGTGGAGCCATATGGACCTGGATATTTTCCCAACTGAGTATCATGGATTGCTTGATCCACCTCCTCAAATGTGATTGATCTCATTAGGGCCTCATTTTGGTCTTCAGAGATCAGAGAGGGAATATGATGATTGATCATCTGAATTGCCTCTGAATGATCTTCAATAGGTTCCGAAAGAAGGTTCTAGTAGTAGGAAATCAACACTTGTTCAATATCCTGATGCTCATTCAAGGTGTTTCCTTGATCATCCTTCAGACTATTGACCCTATTGATATTTCTGCACTGTTATATTAATTTTTGAAAGAAGGAGGTGTTCTTCTCCCCTTCCTTGAGCCACTGGACTCTATATTTTTTCCTCCAGAGGATTTCCTCTTGGACTTGTCTTTCCTCCAATTGTTTCTTTAGGATATTTTTCTCTTCCTTGATTTGGTTTGAGTTCCTTTGAAGGATGAGGGTCTGTTGTATTTCCTGGAGACGATTTTCCAAGTATTTTTTAACTTGGAAGATGTTTCCAAAGGTATTTTTATTCCACTCGTTGAGCTTCATCTTGATGTTCTTTAGATTATTTTGAAATTTGCACATGAGCGAGCCATAGGGGATGTTAGTATCTTCCCACCATTACTTCATGTTATCCTTAAAGTCCTGGTGAGTGAGCCAAAATTTATTGAAACAAAATGGTCACCAATGAGGGGATCCCGCAATGCCCATCCATAATTAAATAGGCCAATGATCAGAGCGAGAAATTGGAAAACTGGTGGACTTAAGTGCCAAGACATTCATCTTCAAATTTTCATTGATTAAAATAGAATGAGTTCCAAGACATGGGTTCCTAACATCCCCTCCCCCTTAAAAAAAGCTTTGTCCTCAAAGCTTTAGATGTGGAAATTGTTGTTGAATCTGAAGGAGTGGTTCCCATGTAGCATCCTCTGGTTGCATGCCGTGCCACTGAATTAAGACCTCTGTGATAGAACGAGAGTGAAGCTGACGCGTGCGCTGATTGAGGATGGCCTCTGGCTCCAAAAGGATGGATCCTTCATTATCCAGTTCGGGTAAAATCGTTTGGCCGCTGATGTTGGTGCCAAGAACTTTCTTCAGACAAGAGACATGAAAGACTGGATGAATGCGAGAAGAAGGAGGAAGTTCCAATTTATAAGCAACGGACCCAATCCTCTGAAGAATCCGATATGGCCCATAGAACTTTGGAGCGAGCTTATGACGCCCTTTGAGTTTCAAGGAGGATTGTTTGTATGGCTGGAGACGAAGAAAAACCATATCGCCGACTTGAAAAGTGCGCTCCGAACGGTGCTGACCAGCTTGTTGCTTCATGCGACTTCTTGCCATGTGAAGATTGTCCCGCAAAATGTGAAGAATCTGATCGCGGTTGTGAAGGACCTTGTCAACTTCCTGAACTGGTGAACTGGTGGGGGTGTATGGAAGAAGAGCTGGAGGTGCCTGACCGTATACTGCTTCATATGGGGTCATTTTAGAGGCAGTATGGTAAGAGGTATTGTACCACCATTCAGCGAGAGGGAGCCACTTTTCCCACTGATGTTGTTGTTCTGAGGTGAAGCAACGAAGATAATTTTCCAAGCATTTATTGACAATTTCAGTCTGACCATCTGTTTGTGGGTGATACCCTGAACTCATCTTCAGTTTGGTGCCAATGTGGCGAAATAGTTCTGTCCAAAAATGACTAGTGAAAGTCGCATCATGATCCGAGACAATGGAAGAAGGGATGCCATGAAGACGAAAGGTCTGGTCCATAAAAATTTGAGCGACAGAGGAGGCTGTATAGGGATGGCTGAGAGCGCAAAAATGACTATATTTGGAGAGACGATCAACCACAACGAGAATCACTGTCTTCCCGCCAGATTTAGGGAGCCCTTCAATGAAATCCATAGAAATATCTGTCCAAATCCGTGTAGGTATGGGCAAGGGTTCAAGCAATCCTGGAAGGAGTGTTGTTTCACCCTTGTTGCGCTGACAGGTATCACATTCGGCCACCATTTTTTGAATTGTCCTTTTCATGCCCTGCCAAAAGAAGTTGCGTCGTGCTCGTTCATATGTTTTGAGGAACCCAGAGTGCCCGGCCGATGGAGAAGCATGGAGTTCATAGAAGACAGCTTGTTGAAGATCTGTGCTCTGGGGCAGCACCAGACGACCCTTGTATCGCAGAGAAGCACCATCCCAAGAGTAATGTGGGACAGCCGAAGGATTGTTGGTCAAGCGTTGGATGATCTGAGATAAGGATGAGTCATTGACGTAACCCTGCTGAACAGATTGCAACCAATTTGGAACAGGCATAGAAATAGCTGAAAGAGAACCTTGGGCATCAAATGTGCGAGAAAGAGCATCTGCCACAGTATTGTCTTTACCCTTCTTGTAAGTGATCTCATAGTCATAACCCATGAGTTTACTAACCCATTTCTGTTGTGCCGGGGAGGAGACACGCTGGTCCAAGAAATATTTCAGACTCTGGTGATCAGTCTTGATGCAGAAATGATTCCCTAATAGGTATGGACGCCACTTCTGTACTGCATGCAAAATAGCCATCATTTCCTTCTCATAGGTAGAGGCAGCTAAATTCTTACCTGAAAGGGCTTTGCTGGTGAACGCGATGGGGTGTTCATCTTGAAGGAGAACAGCACCAAGTCCATTGCCGCAAGCATCACTCTCAATAGTGAAGGGCTTGGAAAAATCGGGCATAGCTAGCACAGGTGTAGTACACATAGCTTGTTTTAGTTTGTCAAATGCACATTGAGCATGAGGTGTCCATGTAAAAGCATCTTTTTTTAATAGAGCAGTTAATGGAGCTGCAATCTTCCCATAATCCTTGACAAACTTGCGGTAGTATCCAGTCAACCCCAAAAAACCACGAAGGCTCTTGAGTGTCTGAGGATGTGGCCAATTGTTCATGGCCTCGATTTTGGCAGGATCCACGCGAACCCCTTGTGCTGAGATAATGTGCCCGAGATACTCAACTTCCTTTTGTCCAAAAACACATTTAGACTGCTTGGCATGGAGATGATGGTCAGAGAAAAGTTGCATGACAAGATCCAGATGCTGGAGATGTTCATCCCATGTTTTACTATAGATGAGGATATCATCAAAGAATACCAGAATGAATTTCCGCAAGTAGGGTCGAAATATATTATTCATTAAGGCCTGGAATGTGGAAGGAGCATTAGTGAGGCCAAAGGGCATGACCAAAAACTCATAATGGCCATCATGTGTGCGAAAAGCTGTTTTAGGAATATCATCCTCATGAACCCGAATTTGATGATACCCAGAACGAAGATCCAACTTGGAGAAAAAGTGAGCCCCATGAAGCTCATCAAGAAGCTCATCAACAACAGGAATTGGAAACTTATCCTTGATGGTGAGGTGATTAAGTGCTCGGAAGTCAATGCAGAGGCGCCATGACCCATCTTTTTTGCGGACAAGAATAACTGGAGAAGAAAAGGAACTAGTGCTTGGGCGAATAATACCTTGCTTCAATAAGTCCCGAACGAGCATTTCAATATCCGTTTTTTGGTGAAATGGGTAGCGATAGGGCCTGATGTTGGGAGGAACGCTGCCAGGGAGGAGCTGAATACGATGGTCTTCTGGCCTGGAAGGGGTTAATCCCACTGGTTCAGCAAAGACACCTGTATATCGATCCAGAATTTGTTGTAGATACAAAGGAGGAGTGGAGACCGCTGATGGTTGCATCTGGATGGAATGGATCTAAGTGATGACACCATGTGAACTCTTCTTGAGGAGTTTTTCCATGCGATGTGAACTGATGATGCTGAGAGAACCTGGTTGTAATCCTGTCAATGTGTGTTTGTGTCCATTGAGGGAAAACTGCATCCAAAGTTCGGCAAAATCCCATAAGATAGGGCGAGTGTGCGTAGCCATTGAGCACCCAAAACCACATCACATCTGCCTAAAGGCAAGGCAAACATTTCTGAGCGCAAGATATAATCTCCCATAGAGATACGCACATTTCGACACTTCCCTTTGCAAGGTAAGGTGCCCCCATTGGCAATCATGACTTCAAAGTTGGAGCAAGGATGGATAAAACAATCAGCTTGTTTGGCGATCCGAGGGTCAATGAAATTATGAGTGCTACCAGAATCAATGAGGATTGTAAGAGGAAGCTTCTTGAAGTAACCCCTGACCCGCATTGTTTGGGGGGTGGTGATTCCAGCTAGAGCATGGAGAGATATCTCTGGCTGGTCATCCTGAGATGGAGGGTCAATAGGCGGTTCCTGACTGTCGACCGGAGCATCCAATGTTTCTGGATCTTCATCACCCATTTCAGAGGCAGGCGGAGACTCCACATCCAGGAGATAGAGATTTTGCTGAACACATCTATGTCCCCGAGTGAATTTCTCATCACAATTATAGCAAAGCCCCTTTTCTCTGCGTGCTTGCATCTCTATTTCAGACAAACGCTTGATAGGAGTCGGTCGAGGAGCCTGCGGTAGAGATGGTCGCTAAGAACCCATATTTCGGAAGGGAACAAAAGTGGGCTTGAAGCGTTGTTGGGCTGCAAGCTTGTCTTCTGCCAACTTAGCCAACCCGAGTGCTTCCATCATTGTGTTGGGGCAGAACATTTTGACCTCAGAGCGAATCGCATCCTTTAAACCACTGATAAAACAACTCCGGTAAAATTCATCAGACAATCCTTCGGTGTGGTTGGCTAGATTCTCAAATTCGGTTTGATACTCTCTCACAGTGCCAGTTTGGCGAAGTTTAGTGAGGGCTCCTATGAAGTCATCAAAAGCACTAGGACCAAATCGTTGCAAAAGGAGTTGGCAAAAGTCTGTCCAGTTGGGCTCTGGATGAGCCTTGATGTACCAGCGGTACCATTGAAGAGCTTCCTGTTCCAAATGAAAGGATTCCAGTGGAACTTTGTTGACATCAAAAGTATTATGCAGACTGAAATATTGTTCTGCACGATAGATCCATCCAGTTGGATCGGTACCATTGAAGCGAGGAAAATCAAGCTTCGGACCACGGAAATTGCTGGAAGCAGAGAACCCATTGTCTACTGAAGACTCGGACTATCGTTTGTTGTTCATAGCGGAATGTTCAAGATGGAGACCGAGAAATTTTTCATCCAGATCCTGGAGTTTGGCTTGGATGGCTACAAGTGCTTCCTCCATGGTTTTTGCTCCTGCACGGGTGACAACCATAACTAGGATTTTTTTTTTTTTTAAATCTCAGACTGGAGCGGCTACGGCTCGAAAGAAATCTGGAACAGCGATGAATGGACTAAAAACGACTGAATCTGGACGGCTTGCAAAATAGATCTGAAACGGCGCAGCAGTGATCGACAATAGTTCAGCTGAAAGTAGATATGGACCCCAGGTATGTGCGGCTTCCTAACAGTTCAGGGGTTTCACTCGGCCACCAATGCTGTCTGACGGCTTGCGTATTGGGGAAATACCCCTCACTCCACGGCTCAGGTAAAACTGATAACCGCTTTGCCACAAACGACAGCTCTTGGTTTACCTCACGGGTGGGAACTAGTCAATCAGGTAGGGGTCGTTGCCCTTTTCGCTGGCAGGTCCTCTCAATGGGCCAGCTACTTTGGGGTTCCTGTGGTACTCCTCACAATGAGTTTTAGGGCTTATGCCCAAGTACTTCCCACAGTTAAGCGGATGGGGATTATTCCCAATTCCGAACCTGCAACAGATGCGAAAAAAAATTTGGCAGAAATTTCACCCAGCGAGCCCAAGAAAGTGCTCTGATACCAGATGTGAGGCACCTGCAACAATTAATTAACAAGAATGCACGAAATAGCAAAAATGATAGAACTCAGAATCACTTTTGTATTGATCACAGGCCACTTCGAGGGGTCAACCTCCTTTGAGCAAGCTCAATACAAATAACTTCACGGCGCCTTCATAGGTCTCAACACACACTTATATACTAATTCTAGGCGCCAATACTATGGGTCGAAACCATGGGCCGTTACAAACTATGGATTAACAATACTACGGGCGGCTTACAAAGCATATGCGCCAACAACAATAACACAAACTATTGATTAACAAATACTACGGGATGACTTACAAAGCATATGCGTCCCACAACAACATACTAACAAAGTAAAGACATAGGTTCCTAACACCAATATTTAAGAAATGTTTTAGGGTCCAGATCTATGATTGGTCTAGGTATATACCCCCTCCATAGGTTCAATATCAATAATTTTGGTGTCATCAATGACACTTTCAAAGAGGTGACTGTGTCATCTAGTCATCAGATCCCTCATCGCTTTTCCTCCAGGGAAAGGATCATGTTGAAGGAATTTCCAACAATTCATTTGTTGTTTCCCACAATCCTGTTGCCATTAATGCTTTCCAAGAAATCCAGTTTGTTTGGGGGCATTGAAGGGCCATAAAAATTAGTGAGGTAAATCTCCTTGCTTGATACAAGCATTCTGATTTTGGTTGAAAGGGACCATTAGTAGAGAAGAGATTGTCTAGGAGAATTGTGGTTGGGTTCCATAAAATAGAAATACCCCCGCAGTTCCCCTTGCATCTATGTGGGCATGGTTACCAATTCTCTAGCACTAGGAAAGGATTGATTCATCCTCTTGTCCCACACATTTTGTTTCTTGAAGAAGTATGATCTCTGGTTTTTCCTCTAATAGTCTATTTTGAATAATTCTTTGCTTTCTTCTTCCATCCAGGCCTCTTATATTCCAAGAGATAATATTCATCATTGGGACTTAGAGGGGAGAGGGACATAACTATCCATTATCAGATTTATTTTTCTAGAGTTGACCATAAAGCTTCCCACTTCTTGGATTAACTGCTGCATAGGCTTTCTTCCTAGTTATTTTTTTCCTTTGGTACTTCCCTACCATCCTTTTGATGATACTTGGAGATTCCCAAAGGCTTGGTGGATCTAGCTGTGGCTCTCATAGTTGAGTTCATATTGTTAGAACATTTTTACACCTATGTACATTAATCATTTATTAATGATGGTTAATTAGTGTCCAAGTGATTAATGATTACATCCCTAAGTTGGTTAGCTACTAAATGGTCAATTATCATGAACTAGTTAGCAAATGTGAACAAGTGCTGAGTCAAACCAGCTGTTTGGAGCGCTCCCCAGGGCAATTAATGCATTCAGCATGCCTAGAGCGCCCTCCTCAGTTCAATTAATGCACTCAGCATGCTTCTCTTCTACCTAGGGCGCATTTACTCAGTTTGTGGACAATTTTTCCAACTTTGTCATAATTTTGGCCAATTTTAGCTACCAAACCTCTAACCAACCAGTTTCTTCACATGTGTGAGGTCACATGGGCCTGTCCAGTCATTCCTAGCATTCACGCAGCTGATTCGAACCAGTTTGGGATGGTTTGGGATATTTTGGTCAACCTAGGGGGGTTTGAGCTATTTCTAAGCTAGATCAGTGTGAACACTCCAGATGGATTCGAATTCTTCCAGATTTGTATATATGGGTGTTATTAACCTATTTTGAGGTTGGACAGTTAATAATATTGACATTATTCACCATTTCATGTGTATTGTTCTTCATTCATTTAAATGTTTTTATGCTATTCTTGCAAATGTTGTGCAATCTTTCACCAGTGAGGAATCCACAGTAGCTAGGTTCAGCTGTGATTGAGATTTTACATGGTATCAGAGCTCTTGGAGCTAGAATTCAAACCAGCAAGACTGTTGTAGTGGATTGCCAGAAGCAGTGGAGAAACCACATAATTCCTGAGGCCATTGCCTTGAGCTTACTGGAGAAATCTAGTGGCTCCTCTCAGGTGTGATGCTCTCCCGAATGCACCCACTATCCATACAGGGTTCGAATCTGTTAGTGTAGATCCCTCCAGAGTGATTTGAGAGTTGTTTGCAGGTATTGAAGATCAACATTGTCAGCAAGTGCGAATTGCAGCAGAGGAGAATGGAGCCATCTCACCCAAACGTGCTCACTCCCTTCAACTATTTCGATTGGAAGGCAGAAATGGTGATTTTGCTGAGATCTAAGGGTCTCTACAGAATTACGATGGGCACTGAGGTTGAGCCAAACTCAGCTGTGGAGAAATCCAAGTTTTTTAACAGAATGGATGAGGCATTTGGCCTCCTTTGTCTCAGCATTTCGAGAGACCTCCTGTTTCATGTAGAAAGTCTAGCAACTCCAAATGAAGTGTGGCTCAAGCTTGAGACACTATTTGGAAAGACTGATGAGATGAGAGGCCACCAGCTCGAAAATGAGCTTGTCTCACTGAGCCCAGGGAATTTCGATTCCATCCAGGACTTCTTCACCAAGTTCAAGAACTTGGTCTTGCAGATCAGACAATGTGGCATAGAGAAGAAAGAAGAACAGTTGGTGTTGTCCATTCTCTCCAAATTGGGTTCTGAATACTCAGTTTTTGTGTCGTCCTTCAACTCCACAAGGCTCACAGTTAGAGGTTGGAAGATGCCATCTTTGGATGACTTCATGGAGATGCTAACTCAAGAGCAAGACAAGCTGGTCTTGATGGGCTCCATCAAGCAAAAATATCAAGTGCTTGCAGCTGGAGATTCGAAATGTGGAAGAGGCAAGCAAAAACCCAGGGGATCGAAATCTCAAGAGAAGAAGATGAAGGAGAAGAAGCATTCAAGTGATGAAAGCTCAAGTTCAAGCGATGAAGATTCAAAAGTCAAGAAGATGAAGAGCAAGAAAGAGAAGCCCAAATGTGGTTATTGCAAAGGTTCTCACAATGAAAAATCATGTTTCAGAAAGAAGATAGACATTCTAACCAAGCTACTTGAAGAACATAACATTGATGTTCCAGATTTTGCAAGAAGAGAAGAAGCCAAGCTCTCTTTGGAACAAGATCATTGCCTCTATGCCACATGCAAAGGTAAAAAGCTCTATGATTTGGGTGAAAGAGCCAAATATTTTTCTGATATCTCTGTTTCTGATTTACATTCTGATATATCAGATTCAGAAAATTCATTCTCTTCCCTGAAAGAATCTCCATCCAGTTCACCGAAGCTTTCTCCCAATACTAGTAATTTTTCACTAGTTTTTGACATGCCTTCTGAAAGCTCTTTCCCACTTCAATCAGATCTTTCATATTCTGATATGGAAGATAATATGCAGGCTGATATACAGGTTATGACAGCCATCAAACCATTTCCCCAACCATTGGATGCCCAAAAGACCACACAAACCCCAAGTTCTACAGTTGGAAAATCTCACAATTTTATTGTTTCCAAAACTGTGTCACTGATCTATCTTGGTTTTATGTCTTGCATATCATTCCTTGGTTGGACAGCCATGTCATTGGCTATCATGGGACTGCTTTTCCACATGTCTGGACCTGATCTTACCACCTATGGTTCAAAACTCAAGTCTCCAGACCCTTCAAGTTTGCTCAACTGTCAGTGTGATCCAGTTACACACACTTCTCTTACTGTAAAACCATTCGATCATGGAGACATTATACCTCTAGTTTTTGCTGCTCCATATGGCTCCTATTCTGATATATCAGAGCCACATGATCTCTATTACAGATTTGGGAAGGCGCTACATAAGTTCGGAAGGAAGATTCATGGTTTGATTTGCCATGTGGAAGCTCCTCAAAATGCAGATTTTGTTGAGATTTTTGATGTTCTTTGGGAAGGATTTTGCAGAGATATCTTTTCCATTATTGATCATGTATTCATATCTGAGTATGTATGCAGCAAGAAGCATTCTTATAATGCTCCCCCATCATCAAATGATGAGATTCAAGGAGCCTTCCAACATGTTTTTTTTCTACAAAACATTGAAGAATTGGTGCATGATCATGACATCCACAACATCTTCACCAAGTATTTCAGCAAGAAGTTGTTCATTCAACTCATTCAAGTGAAGAACAAGACCTGTTGAAGACCTTTTGATCATCTCTGTATCATGTCCATTCTTGAGGGAGGATTTTTCCCATGTGGTTTTGCCTCTTTCCTCATTTTACATGGACAAATAAAATTTTATGATGTAAAAGGTGACTTGTGCCTAGTTGCCAAGGCCTTAATTTTTGATATTTCACTAAGTCTAGCTTAAGGGGGGGTGTTAGAACATTTTTACACCTATGTACATTAATCATTTATTAATGATGGTTAATTAGTGCCCAAGTGATTAATGATTACATCCCTAAGTTGGTTAGCTACTAAATGGTCAATTATCATGAACTAGTTAGCAAATGTGAACAAGTGCTGAGTCAAACCAGCTGTTTGGAGCACTCCCCAGGGCAATTAATGCATTCAGCATGCCTAGAGCGCCCTCCTCAGGTCAATTAATGCACTCAGCATGCTTCTCTTCTACCTAGGGCGCATTTGCTCAGTTTGTGGACAATTTTGCCAACTTTGTCATAATTTTGGCCAATTTTAGCTACCAAACCTCTAACCAACCAGTTTCTTCACATGTGTGAGGTCACATGGGCCTGTCCAGTCATTCCTAGCATTCACACAGCTGATTCGAACCAGTTTGGGATGGTTTGGGATATTTTGGTCAACCTAGGGGGGTTTGAGCTATTTCTAAGCTAGATCAGTGTGAACACTCCAGATGGATTCGAATTCTTCCAGATTTGTATATATGGGTGTTATTAACCTATTTTGAGGTTGGACAGTTAATAATAATGACATTATTCACCATTTCATGTGTATTGTTCTTCATTCATTTAAATTTTTTTATGCTATTCTTGCAAATGTTGTGCAATCTTTCACCAGTGAGGAATCCACAGTAGCTAGGTTCAGCTGTGATTGAGATTTTACACATATATACCTTATGTATCTTTCTTAATTGGTCAATGGGTATTGATTACGGGTCCTTTTTCCTGAAAGTTGCTTCCAGATTGATAAGACCAACATCAACCGACTCTTTTTAGTGTAGATCCATTTCCACATCCTTGCCATCCAATAAGGCTATGGGTTGGCTCGGCCTATTTTGATATCTATTTTTTTTTTGGTTTTTCTTTATTTGTTTCCAAATTTTCAGGTTGAGGACTGGGGTTTCCCCAAGGTTCCATTATTTGACCTTTTGATTCATTCATGGAGAGGATTTCTAAGGGGTTTCTACTAGAGGGAGAAGGTTGGTCAAGAGGTGATTGATTCTTAGTATTTTCCATTTTGCGCCCTTGAATCTGTGTAAGAATGAGCTGATCCATGGTAACAGGGGTGGAAATTGGCTCATTTTTATTTGCGAAAGGACAATACCTGAAGAGATTTCCATGCTCATAACACTTCCTACATTTGAAAGGAATGTGCTAATAATAAATGGTTTGTTCCCATTCTTCATCCTGGTAGTCCAAATAGATAGATCCTAGAAGTGGGTTGGCTATGTCCATGTATACAAAGATTCTAGCTTATGAGGTGTATTGTCTTATCCTTGTAGCTTTATAATATTTTACATATCTTCCAAGGGTATTGCTGATCCCTTCCAGGATTTCTTCCAACCAAAATTTTATGAGTTAGGGAATATATCCTGATCTAGATTAGGGCATGAGAGAAGTCTTCCTTATTAGGATCAAATCTTTCAATCCATTCCTTTAGTAAAAGCCCCGTGGAGTTGAAGAAATGTGGGCCATTCTCAAAAAACTTATTTTTGTCCTCTGGGTAATTATGAAAGATAGTTGTGAAAAATACCTTAGATACTAGCTAGAGTTTAAAATTCCCTTTTGGTTTCCAACAATGTTGGATCCATTTGATTAGATCTCTTTCAGTGAGCCTTAGCCCCAAGAATTTGCGGATTGGTCCATGATATTTAAAAAATTGGGAGTTTGAACTAAATCTATTTGATTGGATTACATACTCGGGGGCAGTCGATTATTTAGGGATTCATTTCCTAGGATTCCATGTCTGAGCCGCCTTTGGATGAGATGGGTTCAAATCCAACCCTTTCCCCTTATGATTTTCGTGCATTCTTTGTTGGTCTCGCATCGTTGCCAATAGATATGATAGTGCTTCAAATGTACATTTGGGGATGTTCACACTTCCCCTAGTTTCACCATGGATCGCATCGCGGTAGGATGGGGTTCATCCCCCCAGGATAAATGGTCATGAGGGCGGAAAGATCGGGGCCTTAGCAGACCTTCTTGGCCCGAATTTTGACGATCACAGTTTATTGAAAGTAAACCCCTGTAATATTCAGCAACACATTCCTCAAAAATAAAAACTTTGAAAAATCTCTATACGATCAAGATTTGGTAGGGTTCCCATCATAGGATTTTTAATCCTAAGGTTTTCCAAATGGGAAAACAAGAAAGGAAGATCTTAGAATACAAAGAAATGGAGCGTAGAAGTAAGAGTCAATCTCTTTGGTTGAAAAAAGGTGATGGAAAAAGTAATGGATATGTGGCCTTTGGTTTTGATAATATTGTATCTTTAAATGTTGAGCACTTCAATTATATTTATATGGAAACATATAGGGCCCCAATTGTTGAAGTCGTACATATGACTACTTTATTTCCCAACTTTGTCAATGATGATGATGATGCTAGATTTCCGGAGGAAAATTCCAAAGATAGGCTTCAAATAGTTCTTTATTCATTCAAAAAGGACAATTTTCTAGAATTTTTCTTCATGATTATAAAGAATGATCTATCAATAGTGGTTGAAGAGTCAAGGTCATCAAGAAATATGATTGCAACATTCCATTCTACAATCATAAATCTTATACCCAAATATGATGATCCCTCTTATTTTGAAGAATTAATGCCTATTCCCTTATGTAATTATGCTTATAAAATAGTGACAAATATTATGGCAATGAGGGTAAAGGAAGATACATCAAGCCATTTAGGTAGCCATGACAGTCTATATTCCATATCAAGAAATATGATTGCAACATTCCATTCTGCAATCATAAATCTTATACCCAAATATGATGATCCCTCTTATTTTGAAGAATTAATGCCTATTCCCTTATGTAATTATGCTTATAAAATAGTGACAAATATTATGGCAATGAGGGTAAAGGAAGATACATCAAGCCATTTAGGTAGCCATGACAGGCTATATTCCATAATGACAAAAAAAACACAGGTTGTTTAGTTGCATATTTCAAAGAATTATAATATAAGTTATTTATTTTTTTAGATTAATGCTTATTAATGTGGGTTTTTTCCTCCACTTTCGTCAATTATATGATGGATTGTTTTTACTTTGTTTCATTCTCAATGTCAATATATCACAAAAATTATCACTATCCAATGTTTGATGTCTAAGTGAGGAATTTAAATGTTAGAATATTGATTTGGGAGGGAATAACCTCCCAACATCAAAATCTCCTCTTGAAAATTCCAAAATAAAAGTTTAAAAAAATGAATAAGGGAAAATTATCATTTCATTTATATAAATTAATAATTTTATTATTGAATTTGTAAGTTATTTTTTAATATTAAAAATGAGAATTTTTTTTCATTTATATGTAATTCCTAGTTTTTATAAGGTTTGGAGCAAGACATAAAATTGTTTTTGAGTGGCTAAGAGATCATCTTCATCAAACCTAAGAATACTGGTGAATTGCTTAAAACTCATAAATATGTAGCACTATTCAAGTATGCCCCTTTAATAGGTTATTTAAGTGGCTAAGTTTTTCCTTGAACAAAGATGATAATCAACATGCATTTGGTGATAATTGTCTTCACTACCACATTAGAAACTAAATTATGATAGATTCCATCATCTTCAAAAAAAAATATGCTTATTAACTTCATCATATTAAAATTTGTATACTATCATAAACCAGTATTTACAAATAATATGAAACAAAAGTTAATCATGCTACCTTGGATTTAAGACTGCACCTTTTTAATGCTTTCTTTTTAATGATGGAAATAGTTAAATGGAAAAAGTTCAAATAATTTTAAATAATATATATATATATAATTAAAACCATAAATATGAATCACAAAATTGGATTCGGATGTGAGTATATAATATAATAATCAATTATGTTATGAAATGATTTTATATCTTATTTATATACAATTTAATTTTTGTTTAAATAAATAAATAATTAATATAATGGAATAATATGTTAATGTTTTTAAAATAGTTATATTATTTTCTTAAGGTTTAATTGATATTGGTATAAAGATTTCATGTCTTACTTAAATATGTGGAGGATTTTATAAATAAATAATATTAAAAATATAAGAAGGTTCATATAGCTAAAATAAGAATAAACTCTCATCAGATGCATAATGAAATAGAGGCATTGGACCATTCCTAAAACTCAACATGTGGGATGAAAGGATTGTCATATTTATGAGACTATGAGTGTTGAGGATGAAAAAAACTTCCTCATAGCCTTCTATCTCGTCAAAATTATAATAATTTAGGAATGCTCCTCTCCAATCCTTTTTGACGCAAGTCGGGTCGGTCAAACATTCTTGCTTAATAATAACACGCCACACACACGTTCACATGCATTGCATGTAAACAAGATGCCAGAAGGTGGCTTCTATTACTTGAATCAAATTAGGTTACAATGTGAAATTCAAAGGAATTTAAAACACCTAAATTAGGTTGGCCTCAGCCTATTACAATATACAGAAGTAATGGTGTGTTCTCTCCGTGTGTCAATTTTTACCCTCTTGACGTTCATTGCGGAACTCTGAGCTATGGATCTGATCTCTTGTGCGCTCGGTTGATGAGTGATTGTTCTCTCCAATCTATTGATCAAATCCCAAGTGAATGATCCGCCTCCCGTGTATGCGCACTGGTCTTCTACTGCTGCTGCTCTGCTGCTCATCCCGAGGTCCACTCCAATCCTCGAGAAACTTTTCCTCTGTCCTCCAAATCCTCCCTGATCCCGCAGAACTGTAGTTGTCAGTGCCCTCTACTGTGCTGCACAACATCCACCTATGGTGACATCTGTCATGATCCCAACCGCCTTCTTAACTTATCATAACTTCCTTAGCAACCCTGAATGGCTACCAAGTACTCCACTTGACTTCTGAGCCATTGTGACTCTACTACAGTAGTCCATCCCATCACTGAACTTGACCATATTTTCTTCCGACATCCTTTGACTTATTTGTCGGCTTCCTTTCCCACCTTCGGCTTCGCCAGTCCACCCCTTCCTCCACACTTGGCTTCCACCTCAAACCTGTTGATGTCGTTGTTCGACAACTTGTCGACTCTCGACATCTTCACTGCAATCCTATCATCTGTCGAGCTTGAACATGTCGACTCTTGACCTTCTCCTCCTATCAACGCACCTCAAAATATTTTTCTTAACTTATTAACTTCGACAGCTAATCTTCCTTTTGCACCAGTGGTCATCGACAATTCCCCTGGTCAACTCCTCATGTCGATCAAATTCAACTGTTCTTCCTAGGCCCTGATGCTCCTGCATCAGACTCCCCATGTGAAAAATAACTCGACTGCTCCATTAGTCTCTTGAACTCTTCTTCGGAGATCCACGTCACCTCCTTCAACTCATCATCTTTCCATCGCACTAAGTATTCCTTCTTTCGTGAACTGTGTGTACGCCCGACTTTGCGTTCCTCTAGTACTTCTGTGATTTCCCCTTTGTGTCGATCTAGAATCTATACTGTCTAGTTGATGTTCGAAACTTATGCGCTTCCGCTGCTTGAACCTTCCTCAAACTTGTACATATCTAAGACATTGAATCTTGGTGAAATGCTCAAGTCTTTCAGCAGCTCCAACACATAAGAGTTGTCTGAAATCTTCCTAAAGATCTTACATGGTCCAATCTTCTTCAGATTCAGCTTGTTATAGGTTCTTGTCGAAAATATCTCCTTCCGCAAATGTGCATAGACTAAGTTTCCTTCACTGAACGACTGTAGCCTCTTCTTTCTGTCGTCTCTCAACTTATATGCCGCGTTTCTCTTTTCTATAGGCTTTCGCACATCTTCGTGCACTTCTTTCATATGCTCTATGAATGATTCTACATCTACTCTTTTCCTGATTTCTGTCTGTAACTCGACTAAATCCACCACTCCATGTGGGATTTGTCCTTGAAAAATTTGGAATGGGATCAAACCGTTCGACCGATTCATAGAATTGTTGTAGGAGAAATCGACTTGCACCAACACGTTCTCCAACTACTTGGGTCTGTCGGTCGTCAAACATCTCAGAAGGTTTCCTAAACTTCTGTTTACCACCTCAGTCTATCCATCTATTTGTGGATTATATGCCGAGATAAACTCAAACCTTGTGTCCAGTTTCTTCCATAGGGTTCTCCAAAAATGTCCCATAAACTTGGTATCTCTGTCCGACATTATACTCTTCGGAAACCCATGCAATCTGACTATCTGCTTGAAGAATAGTACAAAAATTCTTGTGGCGTCACTTGTCTTCCGTCACGGAATAAAGTGTGCCATCTTCAAAAATCTCTCGACTACAACATAGATTGAGTCGTTAGCTTGTTGTGTCTTCGACAATCCTAGCACAAAATCCATGAATAGGTGCTCCCATGGGGTATTTGGTACTGGTAATGGAATATACAACCCCATGTTCCGACTTCTTCCTTTTTCCAACTGATGAACTTGACACTTCCATACCCACTTACCGACATCTGTCCTCAATCCTGGCCAATAATACTTTTCTTCAACCAATGCCTTGGTCTTGTCGATACCAAAATGACCCGCTAATCCACTGTTGTGCAGTTATCATATTAGGTTCTCCATTACGGATTCTCTGGAAATACACAGTTGTTGTACCCTAAAGAAGTATCCCTATTGGATAAAACAATCCAAGTATGGAGTCCTATCGACACTCCATGGTTCTCTACTTGCCTGCCATGCTTTCGCAAAATCCTTTTCAGTCGCATACTCTGTCTTCACCGACTCTATTCCTGTTGCCTGAACTGTCGTCATGTTTAGCAATGCAACTCTTTGACTCAGCGCATCAACAACCTCGTTCGAATTTCCCTACTTATGTCGCAACATGAAGGTATATCCCTGCAGGAATTCGACCCATTTCATGTGTCACTGATTCAACTTCGACTGAGTGTTCAAATATCTCAGTGCTTGGTGATTTGTGTACAAAAAAAATTCCTTGGGAAACAAATAATGCCTCTACTTCTTCAATGCTTGGAAAATAACATAGAATTCTTGTTCATAGACTGAATATTTCCACTTCGCTTCATCCAGCTTCTCGCTGAAGAATGCAATTGTTTGGCCCTGCTGGCTAAACACTGCTCCAATTTCTATTCCACTCGCGTCGCAATTGACTTGGAAAACTTTGTCGAAATGTGTGAGTGCTAACACTGGTCTCTCAGTGACCTTTTCCTTCAACTTCTCGAAAGCTCTCTGGGCAGCTTCCATCCACTTAAACTCCACTTTTCTCATGCACTCTGTCAAAGGTGTACATATCCAACTAAATCCCTTGATGAACTTCCTGTAGAAACTGGCAAGTCTATGGAAACTTCTTACTCCAGTCGCACTTGTCGGTTCCAACCAATCCAATATTTCCTTCACCTTCTCTGGGTCCATCACCAACCCTTTACACGAGATTAAAAATCCCAAGTACACTAACTCTTCCTTCATGAAGAAACATTTTTGCAGGTTCACCTTCAACTTCTCTTCCTGCAACTTCTGCAATATTTTTCGAATGTGCCCCAAGTGTTCTATCTTGGTTCGACTAAATATCAGGATGTCATCTAGGTGCACTGTGATGAACTTACCCAAGAATGGCTTCAGTACCTCATTCATCAACGGCATGAATGTACTGGGTGCATTATTCAATCTGAATGGCATGACTAACCACTCATATAGCCCTTCCTTCATCTTTAATGTTTTTTCCATTCATCTCCTTCTCTAACCCGAATTTGGTGATAACCACTCTTCAGGTCAATCTTCGTGAAGTACTTCGCTCCACTTAAGCAATCCATCAAGTCATCCATTCTCGGCAATAGAAACCGATAATTGATCATGATCTTGTTGATGGCTCTAGATTCTGTATGCATACTCCATTCTCCACCCTTCTTCGGCATTAATACTGCTGGTACCGGACAAGGGCTCAGACTCTCTCTGATCAATCCTCTATCCAACAACTACTGGACCTGTCGATTGAGTTCCTGACCCTCTGTCGGACTCATTCTATTTGGTTCCTTGTTTGGCAGACTCGACCCTGGAATCAAGTCAATTTGATGGGATATGCTTCTCGTCGGCGCTTCGTCGAATACTATGCTCCTGAACTCGTTGAGCATCTTTTTGAATTCAACAGGAATTCTTTCCATTGTCGACCTATCAAAACATGGTCCTTTCTGAATGATGGTGAAACTTCTCGATTGCTTTTTCTCCTCCACGAGGAATTCCTTGGATGAACACATCAACACTCGCTTCTCCCAATAGTTTCTCTCGCCCCTCTTACAGCCGGATTGGTCCTCCTATTTCGGATTCAAAGTCCTTCGCGTGCCATTTTTCCACATTGTGATTGTGTTGGTTCGACCATCATAGATCATATTCCGATCATATTTCTATCGTCTCCCTAACAATAGATGACATGCGTCTTGTTGCCTTAAGTACTGATCTAGAGGTTTCCAATGTAGACCCAGGCTCTTTAGCAATTCGAGGAACCAACAAACCCCCTCTTCACCATCCCGGCAACAACCTGCGAACAGGATGAGGTCTCACCCAAGGTGTATCTATGGGGGAACTGCGGAATCAAGTTTCCACAGTGAAGTGATGAGTTGGTTGCACAGGACTACTATGCAACTCACTATCAGATCTGCGCTGTGGGCTGAGGACTACATGACGATAGACTGCGTCGCGACCCTTGCTTCCACACATGAAGCTACCTTCGCAGCCAACGCATCCACGGACTGCACGAATCAGATTGAGTGTGAGTCACAGAATAGCGCAGTTGACTTATGCGCTTACTCGTTCAACCTTAACGATTAAAGACCTTACTTGACACTTATCCATTCATCTACTGCCTTATATTAATTATCCTTATAACAAATGCAAGTAGACAATACATACACTGCTGCGCACACCCAGTGCTACGCATCGAAGGGTTATACAATTTGAATGTTACATACACTTGTGATTATTCAATAAACAGATGCTTCCACCAACTTGGGATACTGGGCATTCAACATTCATCTATTCATGTAAGACTTAACACATTATTCCCATCTTTCCTCTATGGCAAATACATATAAAAGCATTAACATAGAGATTATAAATGAGAATCCAGAAATTCAAAGTAAGCAAATAAGCAAATGTAGAAACACAACAATCACACTACATAGTGTTTAACATGATTCACCCCCCGGGTGGAGGCTATGTCCACAAGAACTATTTTTATATTAGTCTTTTGGGAAGGGTACAATAGTTCTTTGTCTGTGCACTCATCTTGCACACCTTCTCTCTCTCTCTCAGCCTCTGTGCACATAGCTACAGAGTCTTTACAAAATGTTCTTCAACAGATGTTATCAGATCGATAATGAGAACAATACAAAAATGAGAGTATTCAATAACCCAACAACCCTTTCCCATACAAAATGTGCCTTATTTATAGATCACGCCCATAGGTCATGTCTTTACAATTCATAGGAAAAACCCTTAGGTTTACAAAACTGGCGTGGCTAACTGCCAGCCTGACTGTCGCTGTCGACAGCTTGCTCTTCCTTCTCCAAGCCATCCTGCTGGGCCACTCATGGCTCACACGCTCTTCTGACATCCTTAATCATCAAAATAGTTACAACTGCATCATGGCCTGTCCCTTTCCACACCTTCCACCTGCTTGTCTCCGTTGGCGTAGTGGCCTAGCATCTCAACTGCTTGCCGCCACTCTTTTAGATAGGTCGCTTTCCTTGTCCTTCATTCTATTTCTTCTTTACCAAAAGTAGCTACTGCACAGGCCATGCGCACCTACAATGCTGCATTGAAATTTCCTCTGTACTCCGAGCTGCACATTTTCAAAACCATGTCTTCTAACGTCGCAGCCCAAAAGATGTGCAACTCCCCAAAACTGTATTCTTATCAAAATTGTGCCTACTTGGGCCATGCCCAACAAGCCCCTAACACTGACTTGTGGCTCGTCCTGAGCCACTTCAGTCCAACTTCTCCATCTGTGCCTCTTTTGAAATTCCCGAACAGTTAGTAAAGTCGTGAACAGTCGCACTCAATCTTGCAACTACTACCTTTACTTCTTGTTCGTATCCCATAGCCATGTTTATCATTTCATCTGTGACCAGCTCTTCAACTTGTTCCTTCACTTTGGCCTCTGTTTCCTGAAGGTCTTGCAACCTTAGTTCAATCTCGTTGGTCAAAATGAGTGCTTCTTCCTATAATGGCTATAACCTCACAGAGGTTTCAGCCTTGAGCTCCTTCTTTAGTACTTTGGTTTGCTCAAAGGCATGCCTCTTCTGTCGGACTGGAAAGTCTTTCATGGAAGCATCCTTAGAGTCCACTTCCTGTTGATTTTGTTGGATGTCATCATGGATCTTATGCAGCTCCGTCTCATCCTGGAATATGATCCAAATGTTTGAAACATCCTCTAATAGTATTTGGCATCACGCGACTGCTGCACAGATTCCCTGCATAGAGGCCTTCAATGCCTCCTCTCTAGCTTCTTGCGCTTGCTGTGCCATGTGGACTGGCCGTCGTGCTTCCAGCTTGGCAATTTCCTCTTGATAGGTGGCTTCCATCTCTGTTATCCTCTCCAAGTGGGAGATTTCCAATCCCCTCATTCTTTCCTGCAGACTTTCGACGGCAGTACCGATCTATAGAATAGCTGCCTGAACTTCTAAATCTTCTTCAACTTCGGGGAGCTTCGTGTATACTGCTGACACCGCGCCTTTTATCCTGCACTGCTTTTCCCGCATGCATTGAAGCTCCCTTTCTTTCTACTCACATTCTCCTTGCACCTTCCTATAAATTTCTTCATATTGAAGGCACTAATTGTGCGAGACAATGTCCCGCTCATTGTGTTGGAGAAAACTTCCTATGGCTTGGGGTGGACCACAACAAATAGCTGACTACCAGAAATTAACTCAATTCCCAATGCAATCTATATAAATGACAATTCTAAGATAATGAAGAAGATAACCAACCTTGATCCAAACGTTTGATGTAGATCCCCACTGGAGCTTTCAATCCGTGCACTTGAACCTGCAAATTAGTCTTGACAGCCAGTATACAACAAGTGCATATAATATATAAACGACATTAACATCATCAATAGAAATGGTCCATGATATTATAAGTAAATGAAATCCAATGTAATATAGACACATTCACAACATTAATGGACGAGAATATGAGTATTTCTATTAATAAATAACAAGAAGTACAATGTGATACGACCTCTTGTCGGCAACCAATCTGAACCAAGATCCAAGTCAATCCACCTGTGCCTCCACCACTTCAATCCTCCATGGAATGGCAAAGTCAAACTATGATAGGAGTTTGGAAGGTGAACATAAAGAGTTCACAACTACAAGGATCAATGAGTGTAGACTCAAGATAGGGTAGAAATCCACTAGAGTTCTCTTGCTCTCCTTTCTCCTCTCGTCCATAAGCCATATGTGCTCAATATATAGTCCTCTCAAAGGTAGATGAAAGGACACATCGATGCGTTTCTGGGCCAGATGGAGGGTCAAAGGTCACCCAATGTCCGCTTTTTGGGAGTAAAAAGTAATTAACTAGTGATTTCTACCATTTTACATGCTACCCGTGGGCTATAGTGATGCAACTCGTGGGTACGCCCACTGTAATGATGCAACTAGTGTACTGAGCAAAAAATAGGGGAAAATAGTGTCTTTGGAGGATAAAAAGTGGATCTGAGTCAGTAGAATGGATCCTCTAGGCCAAAGAGTGATGATGCTCATAAGGTGGAAAATTACATTGTAACAGATGCCCCCTAATGTGTGAGGTCAGAGACTGATGTTGCGATGGCCAAAATACATTATAAATCTCAGAAGTGGAGTGATGGAGACACAAGTGGAAGGAGCGGCTCACTCATCATACTACAATAGTATCCCTGAGTACATGTCGGTATAGTACAACAATCTAATACAATGGCCATGAATAGGCAGTACATAGTGAATACATGTCATAAGTAATCATAGCCATGATCCCTCTACAGTAAGATATGGTCTCCTGCTGAAAAGGAAACAACTAGTACAAACTGCTGATATCTGAGAGGTGATATCTTAGATGTAAATTCAAAGTCATAAGTAGCATACTGAATGCCACTATTGCCCAGGGTCTTCTACACAAGTCTTCGACAGTGCAAATCCCATCAAGTGAATAAAGGAGTTGAGGTCGAACCTGATGTGACATTGTCTGATTACCGGTCAATGATGTATACCATTAGCAAACGCGAGATAGCCCACCAATAATGAAAATGGGCATCAAGGCACATAGTACAATCATCAAAGTGCAAATAGATGTGTTGAGGTTGAACACTAGGATGAATCCATCGATCAGGGGACATTGATGTATTCCCAAAACTGTCAATGGCGAGAGAACCTACCACTAATGACTGTAAGCCTCATGGTACTCAACTAAACTCTAAGCCTCAAGTTTCAGAATAAATGGGTTGAAGTCGAAGGAACGAGACTCGCTGGAAGGAGGGCATTAAGGAATTCCCCATCAACCAGCATGAGGTAGCAGCTATGGTGAAAGATTTGGAAGAACTCAAGTGAAACTGACTAACTCAATAAGGATGGCTGACATGCAATAGTCAAGAGATTTGAGGAGTGGCTGACTCTGGTTTCAGGACTTCCTTTGAACAAGAGCATGAGCAGATGGATAGACTTAGGCAACATAGACTCAATATAAACTGTGCGATGCAGGAGGCATCACAAAGGGCTCCATAATGACTGGAAGCTTAACCAATTGGTGGAGTAAACTGAGAAACTAGTATAGCTCCTAAGGTCCAACTATAGTCCCGACTCATTATGTATGGAGTAGAATGAATTCTTTGTTCAAAGGCGACACAACAGCTGCCAACTAAAAGTAGTAACCATAATCTCGTCCATCTTTTTGGAATATTTGATTTTTTTTAGTCTTTTTCATATTTGGGAAAGCTTGAAAAAGAATAAAATTGATTATAGTACAACAATTGAGGGAACGAGTGTCAAATAGCAAGCAAACTAGTCCCAAGTAGTGGAACATACCTATGATCAATGCAAGGAAGCATGTGCAGGATGTGGACACTTGGGGGAATGTTCCCTCAGGGTAAAGGGTCATCAAGTTGCGAAAGATAAATTAAGGCTCTGCTTGACTCAGAAGGTAAAGTGCTCAGGCACATGGCCAATAAGTGGGTAAGCGGGAGCTGGCACAAGGCTTAAGCAACAAGCGTAATAATGCAATGCAATCACAACTCAACATAAAAGGGGAGTCTTGTTTTGTAAAGTTAGTCTCCTCACCCGAAAAGTGTAAAATAATGAGAGAAGAAATCTTCTAATCACGCATGACTAGAGTATACATTTTTCGTAATTAATCCACAAAGGTTCGGAAAAGGGGTAAACTTATACCTAAGTGGATGTCGCTTCAAATCCTTTAGCGAGTCTGAAATGACAAGCATAGTCGGCAATCTTGTTTGATTTGAAAAAGTCTAAGAAGGGCTTAAAAAAGACTTTATAAAAATATTTTCCGTAAAGGTTTAACGAGCCTGGAAAAGTAAACTCATGACCTCTTTACTGTTTTTAATGAGCTCAAAGGAGAGATGGAAGAATGCTCATAATGGGAGCAGAAGAGTATCAGGGGCATGCAAGACTAGTTCCAAGCGCATGGAACAAAGCTATGCATAATGCAAGGAACATGAGCAAGATAAGTACACTCAAATGCGTGTCTTCGAATTCAGATGGAAAGAGGTTCAAATGCATCATAACAATGGGGAGGCCTAAACCTATATGTAAGGTTCCGAATATGCCTGCCATGACTGAATCAAATGTCGAAAAGGACCAGTAAACAAGTATAAGTCCAGCTAAGAATATTGTCTCCAAGAAACATAAGTACCAAGATCATCTCTAAAACGTACGTAAAGAAAAATCTAATACAGGTCACTGTGGTAGAAAAAATTTCAACTTCACTATTATCACCCTTAGACATAATGCAGGGAGAGCTAACCACTGAAGGTGCCATAGTACCAACACCCGAGGGACCAAAATGATCAACTTCGAAATGAAGAGCAAAGCTGAAGGATGTGGAGGAATCTGTAGTGGCAAATTCATCAATACTGGAGTTGGAAATTCTAGAAGTAGAATTGAACTCATCAGGATCACCGATTTGCGGATCTATAGGAGAGTCTACAGACTCATCAATAGGGAGATCAGACTTTAATGTCAAATTGGGGCTATACAAAACTATGCCTGGATCAAAATCCAAATGCATGGTAGGTTGTACTTGAGGCTCATCTCGTTCAATAAGATCAAGGGTAGGAAGGAAATAAAATTGATGATGAAAATCCTCCCAAGGCTTGTCATTACCATTCATGGCCTCGATAAAAATTTCATCTGAAGGTAAAATACCATCGAGACAACCATGTGAACAAGATAGGTTGACTGCACGTGTGGGAAGCATAATGGGATCTTCCTCTATTGTCCATGAAGAAGAGAGATCTGAATCTGCAATGGCTTGTTGAACATCTTGAGAAGCAAGCTCGATTGCAGAGAAGGGCATATCCATTCCGATGTGTGAAATATCTCCAGACGGGGAACTCGTGGAAGGTGGATCCCATGGAGCACTAAAATATGAGGTCTAGAAAGGTACATTATTCAATGGAGGAGGCGCATTATCGGAAATGGTTTCAATAAAAGCAATGGGTTAAGGGAAATCATAAGATCGCATCAATGAGGGGTACAATACAACACCCATGTTCCCATTTGTCGGCTGAGAATCTGTAACCTACAGGACTACGGGTACCGTGGATGCTGTGGGAGGAGGATTAACGAAATCTAGTGGATTGATGGTCACAATCTTTCCTTCGTGTGGAAAGAAAATAACTTTGAATACAGTAGACACGACATCTTTCATAGCGTACATCCGATTCCGACCCAGTAAAAGGTTGTAGTCAATGGGTGCATCAACCATCTCGACTTCAATAGGCACAGGTTTACCTCCCAAGCGGACAACAAGGGAAGGGATTATCCCATGTGGCTTAAATGACCTATCGTCAAATGCAGTGAGCATGGTCCTAGATGTGAGTAGAGGAGGAGAGCTAAGAGCTTTTCAACAAGCTAACGACATCACTGACGCGGAAGCGCCTTCGTCAACCACCGTTCGTTTGACAAAAATTTTAAGGCACTCCACATGGATTTGAAAAGCCATGTGGTAAGGTAAGCGAGGTTGTACATCAGTAGTGTCGAACTTGATGACGTTGGGACTCCCTCCATCCTGAACTCCTAATGCACATAAAAGGGCATGCATTTGAGAAGGACACGCCTGTAGAACTTCAAGAGCCGACATAGCACATGGAGTTTGGCCCAAATCTTCTACAATGGAGTAGTTCTGGGCGGTTCGGGCATTGATATTATGTGTAGAGCACTTAAGCACACCTTTCGGTATCTGAGGCATAATAGAGGGCTTCTCGATATGCAAGGAATTATCATGAGGAGGGGTAGGCTCATTCCCCATATTAGGTTGTGGTGTCCCATAATCGCGTTGACGAGTAGCAACACTAACCTCCAACTGGACCATATTCACGCATCCATAACCACTAGTATTGGAAGAAGATGTAGGAGTCTCATTAGGTCCATAACCAGCGGCGGGAGCATGCGAAGCCATGTTTTGATGATGATGAGGGAGGGGATCATTCAACACATCTGGGATCTGTGCCAAATGCTTTGATGCTTCTTCGATTCGAGGACACAAGTGAGTAAGATAATCTTCCCCACAAAGCTTACAAGGAAATTTCACCTTACACCTAGGTTTACAGTCCTCACCAGCATTTCCTCCTTCCCGAGGAGGGTTGGCATTCTCTTTATGAGGGGTATTGCGATTGCTATTATTGTTTCCACCCTTACGGTTATTTCTCCCCTTCTTCTTACCTCCAGGTTGTTGGTTACCCGATGGTTTAGTCATTTGCAAAGTGTGTACATCGGACGATGGGGTGGAAGTGGACAAGGTGTGAACCTGTCCAGGAGTAGACTGGTTGAGCGACAAATTTTGCATTTGATTAGCCACCAAATCTATAGGGCATCAGGGATGAAGTTGTACAATATGCCAGACTGAGAGTATAATAAATCCAACTACTGGACTTTTAAGATGGCTTGTTCCTCAGTCATAATACCGGACATCGAAACGTCCTTAGCAATAAATGGGAGTAGATACTTGAGGAACCATTCCACCAGAAACTCTAGAGGAATGTTGGCTTTCACTAGTCGCTTCCGTCGACACCACTCTTGAACATGGTCAGAAATATGTGTGGCCTTATTCTAACAAAAAGTAGACAAAAGTTCAGTACTAGTATCATAATGAACCAACAATTGGAAATGATTAAATAAAACCAAAGCGATTTCATTGAATCCCCTATAAGTGTTCCCAGGCAACTCGACATACCACTTCGCAGCTGCCCTTGTGAGGGTGCGTTGAAATAGTCGTAATCTAAAGGAATCGTGGTTCAACGAGTTGGAAGAGAACCAAAGGTGAAACGTCGTGACATGATCACCTGGATCCTCACCACCTTTCCCCTCGAACTTAGGAATGTCCGAAGGAATCTTGGTAGGAACTGGAGGCCAACTAGGGTTGTGACACACTGGATCATTTGTGAGCTTCGAATAATCCAGAAGATTCAAACGTGCAAGGAACAGGAGCGGCGGCTGGAAAGCTTAATTATAAGCTCCCATAAAAGGTTGGTTATAAGAACCTGAAGGATATGAAGGACCAAATGCTTGACCATGAGCATTAAACTGCTGATTATATGGACCTGTCTGACCATAAGCGTAACCAGGGCCATAAGGTTGATAACCTCCCCCGACCTGACCCGTATAAGAGTAAGCAGGTATATATGTGTTTTGTGCACCATATTGAGGTGGGTTTTACTGATGGCCAACACCGACTGTATTGTAGTAAGGGTTGCCACCATAAGTATAGGTCATATATGTACTATTCGTAGCGGGAACCGTGCTGTAATAACCAAGATTATAGGGTATGTTGCCACCCCTAGCGTAAGTGTTAGGATTAGCATGAGCAGTTGTGTGATGTCCATAAGTATAAGATGTATTCCTAGTCCCAACATGGGTGTTACTAGTGACGGGATTTTTAATTGCCTTCTAATTACATAGAAAAAAACCAAGAAGTGCACATTAATTGTCAACTCGGGGTTCGTTGAGAACTTGCGAGTTACCATGCATTGTATGTGCAAACCACAATCTCCTCTAACATTGGTTTATTTACTGTGAAGTTGTAGTTCAATAACCTTACTTACAAACAATGGTATGAACAGTTACATTGTCTTGGCAGGGAACTAGGCATCTAAACAAATATAGAAACTAAGTTGCAATGAAAGTAAATCACACGACATGAAAGTAAAACACACGACATGAAAGTAAATGCTAAAATTAAATTCACACTTGAAAGTAAATTCTAAAACTACATTGGCACTCTGCAGAAAAGTAAATCCTAGAACTATGTCACACTTTGCGGGAAAAGTAAATTCTAATACTACATTCACACTATGCAAGAAAGTAAATTCTAAATCTAAGTTCACAACACACTTGACAGAAAGGTAAATTGTAGAAATAAAATCTAAAATCTATCATTTCCAAATACAAGTTATTGTTTATGATCCAATGGAGTAAATAACATTATTGCATTAAGCTCAATGATTGTAAAATAAACATTTAAATCTCAATCTATGCATTGAAATCAAATTGTAGAAATAAAATTCACACTTCATAAGAAGTCACAACTAAGCAATGAAGTACAACTACATCAACATAAAATAAATAAAATCACATTGCAAAAGAAATTATAAAACTAAGATCTAATTGAATCAAAATGAAAGTATAGCTTTATTCCATCATCAATTGCACTATTACTCTAAGAGTCCTCCCCTTGAATGGAGAATGAACTCTTATTTATACATGATTTATCTTTAACAAATAATAAATAAGGATCCAAAATATCCTCAAAAAATTCCTAAAAGTTTGGATCTCAAAACTAATTCAAAACTAATCCAAGATCCTTACTAACTACATGTTATTTAGAATACCTTTGAAGTCAAATTTGAATTTAGGGATAGAGGCTATAATAAAATAGTCAAAACTCATCCCAAATGTCTCTTAACAACTTTTGACTTCTTAGGTCCATCATATATTTGATAGAGATCTTTAAATCTTTGTGAATAAGCCAAATATGCACTCATATCCACCTCCATTTACAACCTTTAATTTAACATCATGAATTGAGATATATAAGAATAATAGAAATAATGGATTTATTAAAATCCATTACTCCTAATGAATATCTTTCTCCAAAGTTGGTTGTTGAAGGTAAAATTTGAATTATTGACTTTCCGTAATGCTGTAGATAGAGTTTCTGTAATGTTGTAGATAGAGTTTCTATAGTGCTACAGATAGAGTTTCCGTAATGTTGCAGATAGAGTTTCTGTAGTGCTATAGATAGAGTTTCTGTAATGTCATTATGCTTCTCCCAGCCAAAAATTGGAGAAACCCACATCACGGTTTTCGAGAAAATGAAAAAATGGATGTAGGTGACTATGCTTGATTTCTTGAAAAATATCAACTGGGTTTTCACCAAACTTTTCAGGGGTGTAAGGAATGCCATTATGCTTCTCCCATCCAAAAATGGGAGAAACCCACATCACGGTTTTCGAGAAAATGAGAAAATGGCTGTAGGTGACTGTTCTTGATTTCTGGAAAACCATGCATTGGATTGAGCTGAAACTTGGTGTATTTATTCTTCTTACCCTGATGCTTATCTCCACCAAGTTTCGGGAAAACCCACTTCACCATTTGGGAGATATCTTCATTTTAATTTCTGCAAATTTTTTTATGCCATAAAATGCTCCATTTCAATTTATGCAATTTTTCATAAAAATGTGAATGAGATAGATGCACTGCAAAAATAGACGACAGTGCTTTGCAAAGAGCACAAACTACATGATCATTGTGAGGTCCACCGATATTGATAAAATTGCATGTCCACTTGTGTCTTTATATGATCATAGAGCAGAATTCAACTCCAACAATTCCATGGCTACTATCTTGAGTGAAAGTCTGTTCAAATATGCTGCCTGAAATGAATTTAGAACTGCACAGCAATGGAGTAAATTTGAGGCCCATTCTCATCTCAACAAACCTAAAAGTGATGTTTCTGTTGTTGGTGTCTTTCAAATTTTGTTCTAGATTTCCACTCATCTTCTTGTGCTTGAATTAAGTTCTGCTCCCAAAATATTGTTGAAAAATGCCTTTAACAACTCAAATGGTACAAATGTCAACAAATATAGAAAAAGAGCAACCCCACTAATATTTAAGAAAATAGAAGCAGTGCAATAGAAATGGAAAAAGTGGCCTATGCATTCCAATGTATTAACAAATCTGTGCTACTATTATAAATGATCTTCTACAGGAAAAGATTATCATGATGTTCATGGTATTGGAGATATCCATGTGCATGTTCACAATCTTCTCTCTACTCCCCCTAACTGAAGACAAAGCATGTCCTCATGTTTTCTCCATTGCATCTGCAGCCATTGAAGAGAAGTCTTTGTAGCCAACAAAAGGAAACCATTATGCTCAAGGATGGCACCACAATCTTGTCTTAACGTTGCCTACCCTCCAATGAAAATTTATGTTCGATATGTGCACCATGCATAGAAGCAGTAATGATCAGCCTTACAACAGAATTAGAACAAACCTCCAATTGTTCTAATTTTGTTGACCTGGAAGTTGGAACAATAAATGCAAGAGCATAAAGTATTGTATCTGATTTTGGCATTTCATTTTGCTGCAGAATTTTCTCTTTGACAGTGACATAAAATCCAAACACCAAATGCATTAATTGATTTCCCCGGTAGCACACAATCATCCTTATTTGCAGTGACAGAAAATTTTATAATGGAATTCAAGGCAGCAATGTATTCCTTATTGAAAGGCTAGTGGATCCATTGTGTGGCAAAATATTTGGAGTGAAGAAATATGGCCGGTATTGGCATTAGAAGTGTCTCGAAAGAAGGCCTACAAATAACTATGACAGATTGGAAAATGATAATTTCTGCTACAGGTATCACTGTTAATGCTATTTGCAAATGTGAAAGAAAAATAATAATGAAAATGAGGTTTGCTCCTCTTTCTATAGAACCAATGCAACTGCAGCCATCTATATTTTGAGCATATTTATTCATTTCAATCTTCTTATGGCAGCTATATATAACCTGTCAAAAACTCCATATTCGCCTTCTCCAAATACTAACAATGGATCCATCTTCAAGATATTGCTAACCAACCCAACATCCTAGCAGCAAAACATACGACATTCAACAACCATAAACCATATCCATTATAGTAGCTTGCAAATATTCTGTAGCAACCTATAGATGATATGTAGCATGTATTCATGTGACTTTTTTCAAAGATTGTAGACACTGCGGTCTAACATCCAAACACTCCATGATGCTTATTATGTTTTATAAAATAACTCCATTACTCTTCAAAATGGTGCCATGAACTGAAGGTATGATTTTTTATCTATAAATTGCAACTTCAGAACACTAGCAATATTCATTTCCCATAAACAAAACCAATGTCAATAAAAGCACAATTGACCTTACTTCTTCCCATGGGTTGTGGTCTCTTAAGTCTGGAGTCGTCTTCAAGTTTTGAACAATGTGCAGCAATCTGTTCCAATGATCCTTTGTTGGCAGGAGTGGTTCTATCTCAAGGTGCTCAATCTGACTATCATGTGGTAAATCCCTGATGTTATCCACCCTCTTGTATGATAGTGGAGTTTTATGTAGGAATGGATTCTACAATAGCTTATTCTGTTGTAGATTCTTGTGGCCAACCTATTCCTTTCTTCCTGTAGTATCCTTGGATTGTAGATGAGTTGCTCCCTTTTTCCTACTGTTGGTTCTTGTGTGACAACAGTAAGTTTCTTCTTCAATCAGCTTATTTGCCTTGTGCACGAGATGTTATTTTATTCTCACTACTAGTTCTTGTGTGGCAGCAGCAAGACTTACTATTGTTGGTTCTTGTGTGACAACAATAGGGCTTATGTGGCGACATCATTTTATGCTTGGGTGCTAGGAGATGTCGGAGTGGACTTAGCTAGGGTAGTAAATATGAGGTATTTTTTAAATGGAAGGGTGAAGGTTTCGGTTGAGAAAGGATGGTAGAGGATGGAAATGAATGATGACGAGTAATGTAAGGGTAATGGTGTGTTCACGTGTCATGTCCCAAATTTGTAATTAGGTCACAATGGCCTAATCACATTAGCCATATTCATTAGAGTTTGTAAAATTGATGTTAAGGGTCAAATAATTGCCAAGGAGGAAAATTACTAGTTTCCTAGGTTTGGGGTGGAAGCTTTGGGATTTGGAATAAGGGGGATAATAAATGATGTTTAGACATTGGAAGGGTTCAAGTATTTAATAAATAGAGTGAATAAGAAATTCAAGAGAAATCCTAGGTGACAAATGGTTTTGGAGACATATGGAGGATGTGGGACCCACACTAGCTTGATTTTTCATAATACATGGTATATCTCTTTTGCAAATTCGAATTAATGGGAATGTGAACACTCTTGGGTGAGTTGGTAAGTCATAACACATGTCATTGAGCATCTTAGGTCGAATTGGGAAGTATTGGTAACCTCCATGGAAGATAAAGAGTCAAAGTGGAAGTTTGTGGACACTTGGGCTAGATTCCCTAGCCCCTATGACACCAATGATGGAGCATCTATGACAACTATGACAAATTGCAGACCTGACCTCTGACATCTGACCACTATGACATGTCAGCCCCAAAAATAGGCTCAAGGAAGTCGAATTTGGGATTTGGAGAAGCCAAAGAGACCCAAAATCGAATTTGGGAGAAGATGGAAGGTTGGAACTAGGAGACAAGTGGCAAATGTGGAATATTTCCTAAATGGAAATCTATTGAATCTATTGAGAGGATTTCGACCCTTAGAAGGCTAATTTTGGTTATAAAATGTAGAAATGAAGTATGAGAATGGCTTTTGATCATTTGTAGAATTTGCAATTGCATTTGTGAAGAGGGAGAGCTAGTGGATGACTAGTTTCTTGCCTTAGCCAATTTCGAGGGTGAAAGATTCCCATCCAAGTTGGCAATTGGAAAGGCCATTCAGACCTTTCATTTGGAGCTTTAATGGAGTGTTTATTTGCAGGTGTAAGCTACAGGGCAGCTCATGGTTTCTTCTATTGCAGCTCGCTCCTTCAACCATTTCCAGTTTTGATGGCATATTCTTGATCCTTGAGGGAGGGCGTTTTTGGTGAGCTATTGTACTCTTTGGGGGAGCTTCTAATGCCCCATTTCTTTTGTAATATGAATTAAATACTCTGTTCTTCATCTCCAGAAAGTTTCAGGTCGAAATTCCAAGTAGAAATGTATAAATCTCATTTTTAATGGAAGAACAATGCCATTTCCCCACTACCTTGTTGTGAACCAATGTATTGATAATGATTTCGAATGAATGGATGATTCTATGATATATTTGTGATCAATATACTGCCATGGATGTATTCTACAAGTTTCATGTACTGTACTTGAGCATTTGAAGCATTTTTAGTCAGTTTAGTTGTATTGGGAGGTGAAATAGTGCCATTTCCCCAAGGGTCGAATTGGGGATTTTTGCAGTTGAATGGGAGAGGGTGAGAACAGTTGTAATAAACCATTAATGGTGCATATGAGACCTTAATAACATACTTAACACATTACATACCTCTGTTCATAAATTTGAGTGGGTTTGGAGGCATTTGGGAAGCCATTTTCAGTACTTACCTCAGGGGGATTTGAACCCCAAATTACTAGTAAAATTGCATACTTGGTCCAGAATCTTAAGAGAGTTTGAAGAGGTCTTTTGGTGGCCATATGTTATCCCTGAACATCATATTCAATTCCTAATATCATTCATAAACCTTCCTTGAATATTTGAAGGCATTTGGAGTCAATTTGAGACCTAGAGACCAATACTAGTCAAAGGGAAATCACTAGTAAAGTTACCTACATTGACCAGAATTGAAAGAGTATTTGCAGAAGTGTTTTAAAGGTACAAAGGCATCCCTGAAACACATATTTATGTTCTAATATCATTCATATACCTTCTCAGAAGATTTGGGATCATTTGGGGCAAATTTGGGACCTAGAGATCGAAACTAGTCAAAGGTCGAATTAAGGAAAAAAGTGGAAAATTGCAATTTTAATAAAATTCCTAACAAGGGACATTACAGTGGTATCAGAGCATGATCTTGGCACTTGATGTGGTATAATATTCATGAGGACAATAATTCAGGTACCACCATTAGATATTGAAACCAAAAGTGCTTTTGTTGAAGAAAAAAAAAAGTAGGAGAAGAAGAGCAAATTTTTTGAGGAAACTATGACTAGGGATGAAAAGGGAGCCTCATATGATGGTGAGGAGCATATAAAAATTATGAAAACAATATTCGAAGATATGACCAAGCAAATAAAGGAAGGATTCGAATTGTTTTCTATCGAACTTGTGGAAAAAATTATTGATTTTAAGGAAACCAAGGGGCAAAATGCATCAGCTTGCTTGAAGGAGCAAAAGGAAGAGACATCACAAGATCATGAAGAAGATTCTATTGAAAATATGGAAGATCATTTCGAGACACCTTCTAGCTTAGACATGAACCAAAGAGCATCTACTGATGGATGCTTAAACTATGAAGGAGTACCTACTGATGGGTGCTCACACCTCTATGTTGGTGACATAGAGATCACGTTTGAAAGTGTTTCTACAAGTACAAGTTTCATTAAGCATGATAATGAAGACCTTGTAGCGGTTGAAGAAGAACCAAGATCAACTTCCCCATCACCACTTGAGCTTCATGAAGTTGGTCCAAGCAAAATTGAAGAAGATGAGGAGGTTCATTTGCAAGAGCCTCATTTTCTTGAAGGGTCCTTAAAGATGAATGAAAATAATATCCAAGAGTCCCTCAGCATTCTCCATGACACTCAAGAATTGGTGTCAAATTCTTGTTGGAGAGCTACTTCATTGGAGGAAACATCCTTCCTTGAAGACATGGAGAAGATTCAAAGAGCAATGTGCCACATCAAAGGTAATTTCATGTCTTTGCTTTTTGATAGAAACCATTTGTTTGAGCTTAATGAATTGTTACATGATGCATACTTGAAGAATAATGAGGATATTCATAAGCTCACAATTCAAAATGAGCAACTTCTTGAAAAGTTGCAAGATACTTGTTTTTCCTCCTATGTTTCAGATTGTCAAATGGTAGATTGTTTGGAGGATTCTCATGACATGGTGGATCATGAGAAATGTGAAAATTTGAATGTTCTTGATGTGTTTGAAGATGAACTTGAAGAGATCCAAACACTTGATGTGGTGGAAGAGGAATTTGAATTGCCTCTTGATGAAGGTTATGCAATTTTTAAAGAAGAGCATGATTCCTCTACATTGGAACCAAACTATTACAAAGAGTTCACACTTTTGAAGGAGCTGCATGATACTACCCACATGGATCCTTCCCATGATGAAACTCCTGAACTTTTTGATCATTTGGGTGAGTTAGTACATTCTCCTACATCCTACAATTCCATGTTTTGCAGTATTAGTCTCAATGAAGTATGGGTGAAAGGGTTCTTTTTGATGGTGCCACATGAGGAGTATGGAACTCCTAGATTTAACCTTTATGATGACATGGTTGGAGCACATTCTTATTCACATTTGCAGTAGCATAATTTGTCACTTTATGATGATTCACATCTACATGGATGCACCTATGATATGGATTTGAGTCACTTGAATACTCATGGTTTTTCTTGCTCAACACTGGGTTCATTTGATGTTAGAGGAACTTCATCCAACACTTGGATGAATAGATTTATGATGGGAGAACATTTTTGTTGGAAGCCACATACTTTGTTACATCTTTATGATTCTCACATTCATGGATGTATGGGTGAGACTTCTTCGAGTCATTTGAAGTCTCCTTGTTTTTTTTGCTCATTATTTGGTTCAGATTCTAGTGGAGATTCTTCATTCACTTCTTGGATGAAAGAATACATGGCTGAATATTTTGATGCATATCACATCCTTTTGGAGCAGCATTATAGGACATGGGATCCTCACCTATGTCATTGGAGCAGATTTGATTGGTCACTTGAAGCTTGTATGCACTTGGAAAATGGTGGTCTACTTGCTTGGAGGTATAAGCACTTTCATGACTCTTTGATGAAGCATATCCTAGATGTACATTTTCATTATGTTGTTATGTACTTTGATGATATATATTTGGTACTCATGATGTTTGGAAGAATGCATACAAGAAAATGGGATCTAGGAATCCTCTTATCTAATGGTGTAGGTTGGAGAGCACTCTTAATTGTTGGGGTGCAATACAAGCAATGGGACCCTGGAATAATTTTTGTCTCATTGGTTTCATTTTTTGGGGGGAAGCAAGCAGTACGGGAGATGGATTCCCCACTTAATAAAGTGATTTTAATCAGAGTAGTGCAGCAGCAAGCATGGTGGTTCCTCTCTAAAATATTCATGGAAACTCAAAGACTCAAGGTTTGGCAATTCAAGGGCAACTTCAAAGAATTATACAGAAAGCAGGTTCTTCAACACCCATGTTTGAAATTGCTTGAGGACAAGCAATATTGGGAAGGGAGGATTTGTCATGTCCCAAATTTGTAATTAGGTCACAATGGCCTAATCACATTAGCCATATTCATTAGAGTTTGTAAAATTGATGTTAAGGGTCAAATAATTGCCAAGGAGGAAAATTACTAGTTTCCTAGGTTTGGGGTGGAAGCTTTGGGATTTGGAATAAGGGGGATAATAAATGATGTTTAGACATTGGAAGGGTTCAAGTATTTAATAAATAGAGTGAATAAGAAATTCAAGAGAAATCCTAGGTGACAAATGGTTTTGGAGACATATGGAGGATGTGGGACCCACACTAGCTTGATTTTTCATAATACATGGTATATCTCTTTTGCAAATTCGAATTAATGGGAATGTGAACACTCTTGGGTGAGTTGGTAAGTCATAACACATGTCATTGAGCATCTTAGGTCGAATTGGGAAGTATTGGTAACCTCCATGGAAGATAAAGAGTCAAAGTGGAAGTTTGTGGACACTTGGGCTAGATTCCCTAGCCCCTATGACACCAATGATGGAGCATCTATGACAACTATGACAAATTGCAGACCTGACCTCTGACATCTGACCACTATGACATGTCAGCCCCAAAAATAGGCTCAAGGAAGTCGAATTTGGGATTTGGAGAAGCCAAAGAGACCCAAAATCGAATTTGGGAGAAGATGGAAGGTTGGAACTAGGAGACAAGTGGCAAATGTGGAATATTTCCTAAATGGAAATCTATTGAATCTATTGAGAGGATTTCGACCCTTAGAAGGCTAATTTTGGTTATAAAATGTAGAAATGAAGTATGAGAATGGATTTTGATCATTTGTAGAATTTGCAATTGCATTTGTGAAGAGGGAGAGCTAGTGGATGACTAGTTTCTTGCCTTAGCCAATTTCGAGGGTGAAAGATTCCCATCCAAGTTGGCAATTGGAAAGGCCATTCAGACCTTTCATTTGGAGCTTTAATGGAGTGTTTATTTGCAGGTGTAAGCTACAGGGCAGCTCATGGTTTCTTCTATTGCAGCTCGCTCCTTCAACCATTTCCAGTTTTGATGGCATATTCTTGATCCTTGAGGGAGGGCGTTTTTGGTGAGCTATTGTACTCTTTGGGGGAGATTCTAATGCCCCATTTATTTTGTAATATGAATTAAATACTCTGTTCTTCATCTCCAGAAAGTTTCAGGTCGAAATTCCAAGTAGAAATGTATAAATCTCATTTTTAATGGAAGAACAATGCCATTTCCCCACTACCTTGTTGTGAACCAATGTATTGATAATGATTTCGAATGAATGGATGATTCTATGATATATTTGTGATCAATATACTGCCATGGATGTATTCTACAAGTTTCATGTACTGTACTTGAGCATTTGAAGCATTTTTAGTCAGTTTAGTTGTATTGGGAGGTGAAATAGTGCCATTTCCCCAAGGGTCGAATTGGGGATTTTTGCAGTTGAATGGGAGAGGGTGAGAACAGTTGTAATAAACCATTAATGGTGCATATGAGACCTTAATAACATACTTAACACATTACATACCTCTGTTCATAAATTTGAGTGGGTTTGGAGGCATTTGGGAAGCCATTTTCAGTACTTACCTCAGGGGGATTTGAACCCCAAATTACTAGTAAAATTGCATACTTGGTCCAGAATCTTAAGAGAGTTTGAAGAGGTCTTTTGGTGGCCATATGTTATCCCTGAACATCATATTCAATTCCTAATATCATTCATAAACCTTCCTTGAATATTTGAAGGCATTTGGAGTCAATTTGAGACCTAGAGACCAATACTAGTCAAAGGGAAATCACTAGTAAAGTTACCTACATTGACCAGAATTGAAAGAGTATTTGCAGAAGTGTTTTAAAGGTACAAAGGCATCCCTGAAACACATATTTATGTTCTAATATCATTCATATACCTTCTCAGAAGATTTGGGATCATTTGGGGCAAATTTGGGACCTAGAGATCGAAACTAGTCAAAGGTCGAATTAAGGAAAAAAGTGGAAAATTGCAATTTTAATAAAATTCCTAACAAGGGACATTACATCACGGTAGGTAATGGTGTGTTCACGGTAGGTAATGGTGTAGTCATGGTAGGTAATGGTGCGCCCCTTCCCCCAAACTGAAAGCTTCTACTACCCTTAGAAATATAGGAGGAAGTAGTGATAAAGGCTCAAGCGATTTTCCAAATACAAATCTATAGCATTCAATGAACTTGACTAACAATAAAGAAAATAAGCATACCTGTACCTACCTATGAATATCGTGAAATGTGAAGTAGCATCCGAAGAAGCATGAGATCTGATGTGGTCCACAATGGTGTAGAAACTGACTAGAAAGAGCAATACAGAATCCAGATCTTAGATTTGGAGATGAAAAATGATCTTCTGATGTAATAGCAAATCTTGGAACTTTATTTAAAGAGCATGATGGAATACTTTATTTCTCACGTATTTAAAAACCTTGTCTGCTAGCAAGTTGGTTTTCAGGCAAGATATGTCTCACTTCTCCCAAAGGGTTTTCACAATCAAAATTTTTTTATTCCTGAGGGATGCCCGCCAACTAGTTGGTTTTCAAGCATTCCAAGGTGTGATGGTGCCTGAAACAGGTTTTCACCATCAAATTTTATTTTGAAAGGGGGTAGGGAGGTGAGGGAGCTTGACATTGTAAGTGAACCAAGCTGCTTTATTATGTGGGTCAGGGATGGATGGAGCAGAAATTCATGGGAGAAATGGAATGGTGGGGGATGAAGTCAATTTGATGTTAGTGGTGATATAGATGATGTTCATGAGAAAAGCTTATCAACCACATAAGGAAATGAAATATTTATTAACTTCAGCAGGCATGCATATCAAAATGGGAAAATGAAATACATAAGCATACCATGGTGCTAGTGAATGAGCATGATGAATCTTAGGTCTTCTAAAAGGATTCTTTACTAAAATTAGGGATATGGCAATGGGAATGGCACTTGACCTCTCGAGCATTGGTCTTCAAATTCTTCATATCAATTCCTTATATGTCTCATTCTGGATCCATCTTCCATCTTTGATAAAAATTCTTCTAGTTGTTGTCTTTTGGTGAGACACCGCTGGATCAGGATTCTAGGAACTTGAGCTTCAAAAGTAGAACATATCATGCTAATGAATTTTCATTGTTGGATTTTTGGAGAGAATTCACATCAACATTTAATTTGGTCTTCATGAATCATTCATCCATAGATTAACCTTCTTTTAGTCTTCCAAGGACCTGCAAAAAACGTTGGCACTTACCTGCAATAAAATGTGAGCTCATTGAAGAAGAGAGGTGATCAGTCCCTCTTAATCCCAAACATATGCAAGATAAATACAACAAATTCTTATAAAACAAATCCAATAAAAACAACAATTCACTTTTTTTTACCTATTGGAGAGCGGTGGCCACCTTAGGAAACCCAACGGTATTTTGCTAATAACTTCTTCGTTTCACAACCAATTTGAGTGATTCCAAATCCAAATGAAAGTGGATTCACAGGGGTAACTCCAGTAGAAATATGTTTTGAAAATACATTAATATGGTATTCCAAATCTGCTAAAGAACATCATGTAAGACAGAGAGGTTGCAATTTCCATCCTAGACCAACAGTCAGTGATTTGAGCATAACTTTTTGTTTGTTGAGGGATTGAATCGATTCCACTTGCAGGTTAAAGTAGATTCCCATATGTACCTCCAATGTAAACAGGTTTTTAATTCAATAAGAATTGAAGGGTCGAATATGCCAATGTACAGCTGATGAGACAAAGTTCAGGGAGTGTTGATTTAGGATAGGCAGTTAGTATTGTGGGCATAACTTCTTCGTATGATATCGGATTTGAGTGATTCAAATTGAGTTGTAAAATAGATTCATAGGATAATATTCCTTAGAAACAGGTTTAAAAAATTTATCCATTTAGGAACCCAAAAATTGATTGTCCCAACCGTGTTCTTGAGCTGTCTACCCTACACCCAGTCGGTATTTTGACCATAACGTTTTCGTTTGATATCCAAATTGAAAAATTTAAATTGCCTTGGAAACTATATTCCAAGGGATACTTTGAATAGAAACAGGTTTTAAAAATGTGTCCATATGGTCTCTCAAAACATGACTCTCCTGGCTGCGTTTTCAGTAAGCCCAACATGCCAAAATGCCCAAATAGCCAATGTTTCACTAAAATGACAATTTAGATGGGGGTGAATGTTTTTATAGATATAATTTCAATGTAATACATCAAATAAAAAATAAAATCAACAATCGATATGCTTTTTGAAAGTTCCGCAGTTGAGCTACGGATCCTCAAAAATTGAAAAATTTGCAAGATATGAATAAATGATTATATTCAAACTTCAAAAATTGTATTTTAGTGCTAAATGATGTATTTTTATGAATTGAATAACATATTACATACCCCTTTTGAATTTTTTGAGTCTTGTGTACTCTTTCTTCAATGGCTTCCCCTCGAATCCTTTTGAATCCTTCAATAAAATCTTCATTCGCCAAGCCTCATTCCTCTTTCCAAGCTTTCTGCAAAAGACAAATTAATAAAATGTGTGGTTCTTACTGCACCACATAATCATCATCTTGAATCTTTGATTTTATTCATGAAAATAAAGGCATAAACAAATCTACTGCTATTGTATAAATTATTAACATGGTTCAGATTTGCAGAGACTTGCGGCTGGCTATTACACTATAGCAATGCTACAGTGAGGTCGTCTTTGCGTCTTACTTGTCTTTGCGCCTCCATGCTTCAAAAAATCATATGCATGTATAATGAAAAAAAACAAATAGCTCACTACCAAAAGCAAATTTACTCAAGCAAAAAAGGTAGTGGTTGTGGTAACTCCCCGGCAACGACGCCAAAATGACGGGCTTTTTAATTGCCTTCTAATTACTTAGAAAACAACCAAGAAGTGTACATTAATTTTCAACCCGGGGTTCGTTGAGAACTTGCGAGTTACCGGGCACTGTATGTGCAAACCACAATGTCCTCTGACATTGGTTTATTTACTATGAAGTTGTAGTTCAATAACCTTACTTACAAACAATGGTATGAACAGTTACATTGTCTTGGCAGGGAACTAGGCATCTAAACAACTATCGAAACTAAGTTGCAATGAAAGTAAATCACACAACATGAAAGTAAAACACATGACATGAAAGTAAATGCTAAAATTAAATTCACACTTGAAAGTAAATTCTAAAACTACATTCGCACTCTGCATAAAAAATCCTAGAACTATGTCACACTTTGCGGGAAAAGTAAATTCTAATACTATGTTCACACTATGCAAGAAAGTAAATTCTAAATCTAAGTTCACAACACACTTGACAGAAACGTAAATTGTAGAAATAAAATCTAAAATCTATCATTGCCAAATACAAGTTACTGTTTATGATCCAATGGAGTAATAACATTATTGCATTAAGCTCAATGAGTGTAAAATAAACATTTAAATCTCTATCTATGCATTGAAATCAAATTGCAGAAATAAAATTCACACTTCATAAGAAATCACAACTAAGCAATGAAGTACAACTACATCAACATAAAATAAATAAAATCACATTGCAAAAGAAATTATAAAACTAAGATCTAATTGAATCAAAATGAAAGTATAGCTTTATTCCATCATCAATTGGACTATTGCTCTAAGAGTCCTCCCCTAGAATGGAGAATGAACTCTTATTTATACATGATTTCTCTATAACAAATAATAAATGAGGATCCAAAATATCCTCAATAAATTCCTAAAAGTTTGGATCTCAAAACTAATTCAAAACTAATCCAAGATCCTTACTAACTACATGCTATTTAGAATACCTTTGAAGTCAAATTTGAATTTATAAGCCAAATATGCACTCATATCCACCTCCCTTTACCAACTTTAATTTAACATCATGAATTGAGATATATAAGAATAATAGAAATAATGGATTTATAAAAATCCATTACTGCTAATGAATATCTTTCTCCAAAGTTGGTGGTTGAAGGTAAAATTTGAATTATTGACTTTCCATAATGCTGCAGATAGAGTTTCCGTAATGCTGCAGATAGAGTTTTTGTAGTGTTGCAGATAGAGTTTCCATAATGCTGCAGATAGAGTTTCTGTAATGCTGGAGAACTCCTTCAAATATGTTGTAGCTGCTTCCTACAATAGATTCAATATTCAAAGCAAATACATAGTACACTAATTCCCTCGATGTTAGTCAAAAATCAAATGAAATACTAAGACATGTAATGGAAAAATTTCTTGAGCATAAAAACCGGATATGAGCGTAAGAAGGGATTAATGCATGAATATGGATAGGCAAAAGGAATTATAAATAAGGGGAAATGGTTGTAAAAATATGCTAAATCCAAGGCCCGTCAACTAGTAGCAGGAATGGTGGCATTATGACCATGTGGATAGGGTATATTCCCACCTCCTACATTAGCATTACTAGTAGCGGCAACGGATGTAAACGTATGTGGTATATGTCCACTACCAAAGTTGGGGGGAGGGTTAACATTTGCGAAAGTGGTCGTAGATTGATGAGTAGTGACATGTGTATTAGGTGGCAGATGGTGAGTCAGGTTGCGAAGAGTGTTCCTATTCGGTTGGGTAGTCCTAAGAGTCGGTCGTCTCCCAACATTAGCATTGTTAGGAGGAACATGACTGATCCCCATACTATGTGTGTGAGTGGACAACGTGGTGCCCTTGGTGAGGGTATTACCCCCAATGGGTGCAGTGTGGCTAACACTATGGCTAGTGCCAGCGTGACTACCAAACGTAGTGGAATGATCAACTGTGTTATAATTAGGCATACCGAAAGAGAATGCGGTAGGTTTGATCATAGGACCAATGTCGTCATGTAACTCTAGCATCCCGTGTATATAATTATGTGGAAACGAAGGATCGAACGGGTCGTCCTCGAGTGGATCCGAACTAAACAAATTACGTTGAGTCTTAGGTGGATCAGCCCCCCACGCCTCGTGAGGAGTAGCGGTGTCTGAAGTATGCTCGACTCTACCCGATGGATTCATAGAGATTTCTTCAGTATCAGAATGTGCAGCAGTCATGACGTCTAGGACGTATGTCGCGTACAAATCCAAAGACTCTGAGGGAGCCTGCCAGCGTCCCCTAGAAACATGGCGTGAAAGCTCGACTGGTTTTAAACCAGCCAACCGACGGGATTGGCGGAGAGTAAGACTCCGTGCCACGATATCTCTGGAGAGAATATAAAATCACAACATCCCATAATGGCCAAACTATCGATCAAAAACAGTAACTCAAAAGCACACACCTAGAGAAACTACAACCAAGAGCAGACAAACAGAGTGGCTAAATGAGCTCCCGACACTAGAGCCGGTATGAGGGATATCTCCACAACCAACCTCTCGTGACCTCATGCTTAACTCTAGTCTGAGTAGAGCTTCCTAAGAACACCGATGTATACCATGGATTTCACCACTCCCTGGTCAGACACATAATGTTTCGTCTAGTAGTCTTGGATTGTTTACTCACAATGATCTATTCTAAGACTCTAAACCTATGCTAGTTGGTGTACCCTATAAATAAAATCATTCTAATCAATTTTTTATTAATCGTTAATTTTAATGGCTATGGTTACTCAAAGGATATGGTTGTGAAACTAGTGATGTATAAGACTCAATAGTATGCAAAATCGTCAAACTCTAGACTCATATATCCAATAAAAACAATGTCACCAATATGCAAAATAAATCCAACAGTTTCGAAATAAAAAATGCAACTCTTTTATATTTTGGATGCACAAGCAACACCTAAATGAAAGCAGCAAGCACTCAATGCAAAATCCAATACATATATATATATATATATATATACATATATATATATATATATTTGTATTTTCACTCATAAATAAAAGGAAAATGCAAAACAATGTTTTTGTATTTTTCAATATAATGGAATGAAAAATGCAAGCAAAAATCCTATTATTCAGTTACAGAAATGCAAGGGAGATCACTCAGACAACCTAGCAGATCCTAAACAATAAGACTCAACCAATGGAATGAGCTTACACACTAAAAATGGGTAAAAACCAATGAGGCCTAAACCAAGAGAAAAGAGAAGTTCTAGTCACAAACAAGGCTTGGAACAGTTAGGAACAAGGCCAAAGAAGACTTAGGAACACTCAGAATCAACCCAGCAACAACCAAAGCCATATTTGTACGCTACTGTCGAAGCAAAACCTGCGGGTACCCACGGGCTATAGTTCAGAAAGAGGCGGGTAGATGCGGGCAAAGCTAAGCTCACCCATGGGTAAGGAAAAGAAAATGAGCCACCAAAGAGTCCAATGGCTCAGAAAAAGGGTGTTTTCTATAGAATATCCTAACAGCCAATTAATGACATAGAGCTTCGACAAACAACAACTCTAAATAAGGACTAATGCTCAAAAAATCCCCAAAAATGGATCTTCTCCACAGTGGACTCGCCATTTCTGTGTTGGAGAAAAATTCCTATGGCTTGGGGTGGACCACAACAGACAACTGACTATCAGAAATTAACTCAATTCCCAATGCAATGCTATATAAATGACAATGCTAAGATAATGAAGAAGATAATCAACCTCGATCTAAACGTTTGATGTAGATCCCCGTTGGAGCTTTCAATCCGTGCACTTGAACCTGCAAATTAGTCTTGACAGGCAGTATACAACAAGCGCATATAATATATAAACGAATTAGCATCATCAATAGTAATGGTCCATGATATTATAAGTAAATGCAAACCAGTGTAATATAAAGACATTCACAACATTAATGAACGAGAATATGAGTATTTCTATTAATAAATAACAAGAAGTACAATGTGATATGACCTCTTGTCGGAAACCAATTTGAACCAAGATCCGGGTCAATCCACTTGTGCCTCCACCACTTCAATCCTCCATGGAATGGAAAAATCAAACTATGATAGGAGTTTGGAAGGTGAACATAAAGAGTTCACAACTACAAGGATCAATGAGTGTAGACTCAAGATAGGGCAGAAATCCACTAGAGTTCTCTTGCTCTCCTTTCTCCTCTCGTCCATAAGCCATATGTGCTCAATATATAGTCCTCTCAAAGGTATATGAAAGGACACATCGAGGCATTTCTGGGGTAGATGGAGGGTCAAAGGTCACCCAATGACCACTTTTTGGGAGTAAAAATTAATTAACTAGTGATTTCTACCATTTTACATGCTACCCGCGGGCTATAGGGATGCAACTTGCGAGTACGACCACTGTAATGATGCAGCTAGCGTACAGAGAAAAAAATAGGGAAAAATAGTGTCTCTGGAGGATAAAAAGTGGATCTAAGTCAGTAGAATGGATCCTCAAGGCCAAAGAGTGTTGATGCTCACAAGGTGAAAATTTACGTTGTAACACTCATGCATCTCATGGGATATTTGGGTGTGCAACTGGTGCAACCCCTCTACTGGTATCATAGCTACGTTAAGCTCAAACTGCTCAAGCATCCTAACAGTTTCAGTCGTTTCATCTGTTGGGAATAGAATGGACCCTGGCGCATTCTTGACGATGCGCGTCTATGTTGAGAAGGCAAGTTTCCTACGCATCGCTTCACTTGGATCCCCCAGTTGTTCCCCATGTTCCAGTTCCTTAGTCAAATTGCGATGGACTTGCTCCATCCGTAAGACCAGACTAGTTAGCTTGTTGATATTCTCCCTGACCTTGGCTTGAGCCAGTTCTTCCTTATCATCTAAGTGCACGAACACCCGTAATGCTATCTATTCATAATCATCATCATGAAGCATTGTGTCAAGTGGCTCCTTTCTAGCTTTGGATTTCTTCTGTTGTGGCTTCTCCGGCATCTTGGTAGTCGGTTCCTTCCTTTTCTCTCCTACCTGCGTCGTAGGTGTTTGGACTTGTGCGCTCTGCACCTCCAGTTCCTTATCTAGTTGATCCCCTTCATATTCCTTTATAGACGTGGTGATGATGGTCTCCGGTGCGTCTTCCTTCCAACTCTCGGGCCAGTCCTCAATGATTAGCTCAATCATTGGTGCGCTTAGCTGATACTGGCCATCGAACCATTTCTCCGTTGTCAGGCGCGGCTGTATCTGAATACAGTGTAAGGTAGCCTTGAAAATCATCTTGGGCCTATACATGTAGGTCACCTCGTTGGTGATGCATGGGGTTTTCTCTATAACCGTACATAGCTGCTCGAAATATGTCAAAAATTGTAGATCATTAAGTCGCTGCATCTCTGGGCTTGTGGACGCCCACATGTTTGCGTATCGGGTTGCGCTATAGTCCTCTGGTGTGACCGGCAAGCCTTTCTGATGCATAGGTTCTTTCCAACCTATGAAAGCAATCAGTATGAGCAGTCAACTAAAGTGAAAGGATAACCCCTTATCCTGGGTATCCTCGATATTGAACAACAACTCGTTGAGCAGAAAGTTTTCCCAATTATACTCATGACCATCCATGGCCTTGGATGCTAAGGCCACAACTGATGCATTTACCTCCTTCGGTCGTACTTTTCTTAGCATCCTCCCTGCCAGTAACTGAATAGTGAACTGATGCATTTAGAATTTAATCATTCATCTAATTTAATCATTCATCATATCCCCGGTGACCTCTGTTCAACTTGAATTCTGCCTTTATCTTCGTGGCAAGTTCCTAGTCGTCTTTCTTGCCCACGAATTCTGCCATAGGGTCGTCACCCTTCTTACTCAGTCTGGTGATCCTTGCGATCAAATCGACCGTGATATTGACCTTGAAGTCTAACCATATGTATTCTTGGTGTGTGAAAGGTAACAGTGTATGCACCACAACTTTACATTCCTTGCTCCGGTGAAACTAGGGAATTCTGAGCAGGTTGAGTAGACCACACTGGGCCAATGGCAATGCCCAATCCATTGGAACAACCTCTGGATGTTTTCCAGTCACACCCTCCTTGCTACACATGAACTTATATGGCTCTAGGTGAGGGAATTTCTCAGCGTCCATCAAATCATGATCAACAAACTTGCAATTAGGGATTCTGCCTAGTAAGTCCTCCTTCATCCGGACGTGCTTTGACATTGGAGGCATTGGGATCTCATATTGCACATTCTTGTCCAAATGCTTCTCCGGGGCATCACTCTTCCGCGGACTAATATATTCAGGCCTGATCCATACAGGAAGTGATGTACTTCCTTGTGGGGATGATGGCTTTGAAACTTCTGGTGCCTTTGATTTTTCTAGTGCAACAGCCGGATTCTTATCTTTCTTTTGTTGCTTCGGCTAGTTTGGCTTCGGACTCTTGGACGGGCCACCCCATTCTAGTGTTGCTTGCTTCAGAGGCATCTTCATTACTTCGCTTATACCAAAAAGTTTGAAAGTGCTAAGAATCGTGTCTAAAGTCAGCTCATCGAACATTGTCACCTACCCAAATTCTAAAGACTTTATTTTATTTGTAAAATACATTATGTTAAATTTTAATTACAAAGTTTTGTAATTATGACCAAATCTGGTAAAGGATGATTGTAATGACTTATTATTATTATTTAATAAATTAAACAGGAGACAAACACCCAAGGGAACTGTTAAATGAGTGTTCACTGACCCACTAGGAGGAATGAAAGTTGTTAGAAGGCATGGGACAAATGGCAGCATTTGCACTCCACCACTAGCTGTTGGTTATGGGACAACTACCCCTAAATTTGTGGCATTATCCCCCAGGTGGGTGGAAGAGAGTTGATGGCTCATTAATGACCAAGTTAACCACTAAAAGGCCTAGGTAGCCTAGATAAGGCAATTCGAATTGAGCAGGCAGCTCCACAATATTTTTCTCCAGAAATATTTCCTCTAGTGTATCAAGTGATCACTGAGAGATTCGAACAGGGAGGCTAAGTGGGAGTGCATTGTGATTCTGCTAGCTATTATGAGAAGGAAACTAGAGGTGCTTGTGCATGTCTCTTTGACTACTGAGTCTTTATGACTAGATAGTCTATATTTTACTGCAAGTTGATGAACTAAGGCTTCTACAAACTCTTCTTCCTGGTGGTTTAGTGAACATGCTCGGGGGTCCTAAGGCAAGTAATTTGGCTATCTTCAGGAATAGGTTGGGTGGAACAGGTTCCTTGGGCTGTTTGTTTCTCCTACAGTCAATCAGGTTCTACTGTTCTGACTTATTGTTTACAGTTAAATGGTTTTCTGCATGGTAGAACTATTAATTACAGTTATACAGAAGAATTTATTTTATTTTCTGACTTAAAGATGATATGTTTTAAGGATGATTAAGTAGATTAGATGAATGATTAAATTCTTTTATGTATTTTTCCCATACTGTTATCTGTATAGTACTCTAGTACAAAAAAAAAGAGTAAAATTAATAGAGATGAGTGATAGGCAGAATGACATTTGAATGATTAGATAAACACTGTAGTATTTCTTTTAAATTATGCCATTTCAATCATGTCTAAAACTCATGAAATAATACAGCATGTTATAAACAGATGTATAGCATTTCCTCTACTTCATAATAAAAGAAAAACACTTTTGTTTCTACATAGATCTATATTTTCCAATTCATCTCCATCTATTTTTGGACGGTAATAGTATGCATTTCAATATTATAAATCCAATGTTCTCAAGCATTTTATATTCTAGAAATATAGCAGCTACAATTATTCTCTATATAGAGTGTTACTTACAAATGATAAGTAAGCACTTATTATTTCATTATTAATTATCACATTTTGATCTAGTATAGATTTCAATCATTAAATAAAAAAACTTTCACTATAAAAACCAAAACCCTAAGATTTTGCAGACCCTAGATTCTAAACATTCATTTAGTATACACTTCAATTAAATTCATATCAAGCCATTCATGGAAATAACAGTTAAGATTTCTGAAGTTATAGCAGACATGGTTTCCAAACCCTAAACAATATTTTATTTAACTTACTATCTATTATTTCGTGTTGAGAATACCAACAAGGCACTTAACAGAAGACACAATTTTTTTTTTGTATTGTTAGCTATCAAACCCTAACAAGAAACATACACAGTGTCGAAACCTTTAGATGAACAAGTTAAGGCCCAGTTCTCAGGTTTAAATTTCTCAGTGCAATCAAGGTTACCAACGAAACCTACAGGGTAGGGTTTCGTTCTTTGAAACAAGATAGAACCCTGTGGCATTTAGCCATTTTAAAACATCTGACAAATCAAGTTTTACAACATCATTCTTTCAAGCTTAAATTTCAAAAACGATATGAAGTACAACGCCTATCTACCAATAGACATGCAACCTACTACTCTCGACCAGAGACAAATTTCGTTGTTCTAAACCAAATCAACAGTTTATATAAACAATTTCTCAAACCATTATTTAAACAAAATTTCAACATTTCAGTACAAGATGAGCCATTGTCTTACATAAGCAAGTGAACCCTCGGCTCTTGATTTCGTGTTCAACAGTATGGTCATTTTTTTAACAGAGTTTACATTGAAGACCTTTCAAGGTTCCAAAATCACATAGGGTCTTTCCCTTAACAACCCGCAGTACAAAAACAAGTTCAAGGTCATTTCTAAACGATGCAACAAATCATTACAGAGTCGAATATCAACTTAAAAACTGAGGGTTTATCCTCTTCACAGTATTGTTCAAAATAAAACTTAAACTCGACCATTACTCCGAATAGGGTCGTATTTTCCAACTCTCGTCATAGTGTATTCACCAGCTAAACCATGCCAAAGGTACCTACGAGGTTTTAAGAACCACCGAGGCTTACGAGGAGGTTGTGGCAGCATCCTCATTCCGAGTTTTGCTCATAGAAATCCTCCAATGAGGTATCACTTGCCAGTTACAGTTTGAAAAGGTTTAAACAAGAAAAACACAGGTATAACTTAAACATTATAGTATTAATGCCACTATCATTGAAAACTTACCTTAGTGTCAAAGCTCCTAGACTTGGAAACCCCACACCAACAAAATGACGAAGCCTGATAGCAATTGCAGCAAATACAAGTTCAAATTCATAGAACCATTTTAGGACTTGGAGAATCGAACTCCAGTTCAAATTACACTCAAACAAAGTGACAGAAGAACCTCCCCACAAATACAATGGTTGTATCGTGGCTCTATTTCACAGAGATTATAAGCCTGTAACATTTAAACTTTCTCTCATAGGTTTAAGGTTCGAAACCGAGGAAGGAGTCCTCCTAACAGTAAAACTCTAAACCCTACATTGTAGCAGCATTGTCGGCCCTTCAAAACTTACCACTAAATGCAAAATGAAGGCTAGTAAACAATTCCTTGTTACTTACCATCGAAAGAATAGGGTTTCTTCCAAGCCCTAGATCTTGTAAATATCAACGGTGGATTAGCTTCCAGTTGGGCACGTTGAGATTCGAGAGATGATTGCAATCAATACAACATTAATTATTCTATCTACCAAGATGCCAAATCAGCAGTCCAAGGGCTAGTGCATGGCACGGCTCAACATCGTATGGTGCATTATTGTAAGCTCTTCCACATGAAGACCATCCAACTAAGCTTCCATCTTACTTAGAAGGTAGGCAATGGAAATTCTAGGACCTGATATCGACAGATTGGAAGCATGCCATGTACCAAATTTTAATACCCTGTCACAATCATAATCATTGCAATGTTAGATTCATAGTTCACATTCTATAATAGTTCCTAAGGTTTATTTTTAGGCAACGTGATAATAGTAATACATGCTAATGTATGTGCGTGAATGCATAGTTACTATAGATTGTATATATTTCTTTCATATAGTATTTTTATAGTCATTTAGGGTAAAGTTTATATAGTTTCATTTATTAGCCATGTATTGCAAAATCAATTCATAAAAGTGAGACTATTGGTATAGTTTAAGATTCTACAATATAATTTTATTTCATAGCATAAGTACTATATTCATAAGATTTCGAATAAAGTTACAAATGAACAATGGTATCACCACTTGATGTTAACGATAATAGTCATATTAGGATGATTTTTCATGGATGATGAATATAGTAATATAAAAAAAAATGACGACGTGATTGTAATAACAATGAAAAGTTTGTAAGCTAACACATAAACGAGAATTGGAACCAAAATATCCATACCTCCAATAGCTTGTTTTGCAAGGAAGTACTTAGTATTTTTCATATTACATTGATGATGAATTGAAAGACACATGTACTCTTAACTCATGTTTGTCGTAAAATTTCTTACTTGCGTTCTGCACATGGAAACAGGATTCAAATGCCTTAGTTAAGCGTAGCTAAGTAAACCCTAGGGTACCTCGTAGGACCCCTTCCTCATCATTCAAAACAAACTATCAGCACATTACCAAGAAAATTATAATAATACAAACCTATGTACAACATGTAGTTACATTTAAAACTTAAGCATATCTGAAGATATACTCTTGTGTTATGATCATAAAATGTCTTTTGTTAAAGAGATTAGCATCCAGTTAGTCTGCAATAGAAATTACAACTAGCATCATATTTTGTTTTGAGAAATTCGACGTGTCGTCATTATTAATTATCCTAGTTAAGAGATTTAAATATTTTTATATGTTCTTTATTAACAAATTCAATAAGTATTGCTATTTTAAATTTTTTTAAATTTTTCGGTATTTTATGGGATGTTACATACATAAACTCGGTAAACACTCGTACTCTGGTTGCTAAGTGCTTACACTCTTCGCAGTTAATAAAATTTCAAACTCCGAGTAACATACATAAGGGAGAGTTGGCGAATATTTATAGAGCCACTACCCGACAGCTTGTCCTCGTCGAATACCTTAATATTAAATGTTGCATCAGTTTCAAAAATCTCGGTTGGATCCACACCTTATGTGACATTCAATGTGTCGGGAAAGGCTATACTAGGAATTAAGTGCTAGACGTGCTGGATGAGATATGGCTTGCGTGTCAATGTTTTTCCGCTGTAAAACATGTTGAGTCAGATCGAATTTCCTTAAATGATGAGGTGTTAGTGGCACTTGCAGCCGTATGTGTTGACCAACGCGACTCCAGTAGACAAGGGTTCCACTTCACTGTCGACGCATGCCGCAATCTCCCTGGGCACCGGCCCAGGAAGGTTTTATCCCACCTAGCAACACCTACAGAGCAGATGAGGTCTCACCCAAGGCATCCAGGAAGAGCAGATGGAACCATGTTTCCGCCGAGTAAGGAGGAGAGTTGCGGCTGTATGAACTAACTCATATTGCAAAACCGGAGTCTCAAACATTTGACATGTAATCACAATGCATTATTCAACCGCATCATTCATTATCATCGCAGTAAGAACAATAAAGCAATATTGCATCAAGGAAACATAACATTATTCATGAAGTGTGACATTGCATTACCATAAATAAATAGAAAGAACCCACGAATTGCACCAGAACAGTTTCATCATACCATATTATTACTGCAAAACCTTAGATACAATACCTCCTCAAGATCAGGTCTCGACAATATATCACAGATGCGCAGAAACAACCAAAAACATGCACTTTTCTTCACCTTGACTCCACTCCTATCTCTCTCCTTTTCTTCTCTCTTTACCTATGACTCTTATCTATATATAGGATTCCGCCATTACAATGCTTGTCCACTTACTAACAATTTCCTAACCGACATTTGGACAAATCACCCAATATCTAACTAACTCGGTATAAAGCCGACCAAAAACCCGCATTCTACGGTATAACTGACTGAACATTACATAATATGTGGTCCAAATGACCCCAAGCCTGCATTCCACGGTACAATTGACCCAAAATACATAACTAATCTTCCGCTCCTCGCCATTCGCATCATCTTTTTCCTTGTTGCAGCATCGGAGATGCTGTGATAGCACTCTACCAAACCGCCTGCCAATAGGCCCCCAACACAATCTTGTGGCTTGCCATCGAGCCACTACAATTGTTGCACATGGTACATTCAGACTAAACTATGTTTCTGCAACTGTTCTTGTTGTCTCGATCACGCGATGTTGTTCTGCTCCTTCTGCTACACCGATCATCGATTCGTTGTCATGTACTTCTAACCCGAAAGTCGTCATCGCCCGACTTGTTGTCATGTACCTCTCAAACTCATCCTCCAGTCTCGAGGAATCTGGTGCAAACTGAGGAGAATTTTATGAACAGCGCCGAGGTGCAAACTAGACGAATGGCTCTGGCACATCTGTTTCGCACCTGTAAGCACAAGTCACAGGGACCCGGGGGCGATAACCCCCCCCTTTTGTGTGGTCGCCAGTAGGGTATTTTTTAAGGATTGTAATATTATACTTAAGTATAGTATCTTAGGCGATTATTTTGGATTGAAAAAAACAAGTATATAGATAGGTAGGTGAATATTAAATCTAAAAGATACAATTTACTCCTGAAATATGTAAATTTTGGCGAATATTATGACAAAAAAAACAAATTTTATGTAAATATAGGCGATATTAGAGACTAAAAATGACCAAATAGCGAATTTACTTTTTGAAAAAATGCCTGAAAAATAGCCAATTGGCAAAATTTCTCCCTTAAAATTTACCCTGGTCGCCAGGACCATGAGACTTCGAACCATCACCAACTTCCTAGACATCTCGGATGAAACTTCATGCTTGTAACCCTAGGGTGTCCGAGGCGCAGTCTGCTCCAGGCGCTCATGCACACTCGTCATTCGATGCGATTTAGGCATCGCGATGTTCTAAGCCCGTGTGATAGGGCTTCAACCTATGACCATTTACTATCTTGGGGAGCATCGCCCCGTCCAACTGCTGCAACTAAACCGCTCCTCCGGAAGAAATACTACTGATGCGATAGGGACCAAGCCAATGCATCTGCAACATTCCTGGATGTTTCATAAACTTGCTGTCGTACAACAGCACCAAGTCTCCCTGCTGAAACTATTTATTTTTGATGTGGCGATCATTCCATGCCTTATGTCGATCCTTTTCTACCCTCTGGTGGAACCTAGCGATGAAACAATCTTCTTCCATCCGCACCAATTGCACCAAATGTTCATATAATGCTTCGACATCATCCATGCCCGTGACAGTCACAATTCGTAGACTCGAAACAATATACTCCATTGGCATAATCGCTTCTTGTCCATATACCAACTTAAATGGTGTATGTCCTGTCAGCCGCTTACATGTGGTGCGATAGGCCCACAACACTGCTGGGATTTTGAGATCCCAGTCATTGCGGTTAGTATTGCACACCTTTGTCAACGCATGCTCTAATACTTTGTTAAAAGCCTCCACTGTGCCATTCGCCTGTGGATGATAGGGTGAACTCTTCTTATGTTGGATCTGCAACTCCTCCATCAATGCGCTGATGGTGCGATTAAGAAAGTGGTTGCCCTGATCACTCAACAATATCTTGGGGCAGCTGAAGTGAGTGATTATGCTATCAAACAAAAATCGCGCCGCCGTAGCTGCGAAACAATCAACTACAGGTGTCGCCTCGGCCCATCGGGTCAAATATTCTATCGCTATGATGATATACCGCACACCCGTGCATTTCCCTGGTGGACTGTTCGGTCCTAAAAAATCCACAGCCCATTTGTCGAACGATTGCAACGTTATTTGAGGTATCAGCGGCATCTCATCGCAGCAGGACGGTTCGCCAGTCTGCTGACAAACATCGCAGGACCGTGCATAGTCTGTCGCATCATTATGCAGGGCAGGCCATCATAGCCCCGCATGCAACACCTTCCTAGTCATTGCTCGACCGCCATAATGTCCTCCTACTACTCCTCCATGTGCTTCAGCGAGTATCAGTGCTTTCTCATGTGGCAAGACACATCTACGCAATATCTCATCAGCACCCATTTTATACAATTCTCCTGCGATTGCTGGAAGTCTGCAGGCTTGACTACCAATTGCTTCTTCTGACTGGTGGTGAACTCATCTGGTGTAGTACCCGTTGTCAGAAACTAGAGGATGTCATCAAACTAGTCATTAGCAACGTCAACCTTAAATAGTTGTGCATCTGGAAACCCATATTCAATATTGGTTGGTTCCTCCCCTGTATCAATCCGCAATAGATGATAAGGACCGGCATTCAATCGGCCTGGATTCACAATGACTTCAAAATCAAACTCCTGAAAAAGAAGTAGCCAACAGCATATCTTCCCCCCCAACACAGGCTTATTGACTAGTTATTTTAATGCGGAATGGTCAGTGAACATTTTAAAGTTCCCACCCAACAAATAGTGCCTAAAATTCTGCAGTGCGTAGATGTTCGCTAGACCTTCCCGCTCAGTGGTGGTGTAGTTGTGTTCAGCGGACGACAACTGTTACACCAAAATCTTCCACCCTGTGAGCATCAGCATTCTTTGTCCTGTAAGATCCATTTCAGTGACTCAGATCCATTTTCATCGTTCAGTGATACTAGTTTATCCTATTTTTGTTCCTACCCGCATGTTGTATCACTATAGCATGCGTACCCGCGAGTTGCATCCCTATAGCCCGCGGGTATCAAGTAAAATGGTAAAAATCACTATTTTATTACTTTTTACTCCCAAAAAGCGGTCATCGGGTGACCTTTGGCTCTCCATTTTCCCAAGTAACATCTCGATGAGTCCTTTCACCTACCTTTGAGAGGACTATATATTGAGCACATATGGCTTATGGACGGGAGGAAGAGGAGAAGAGTAAAGGCACTCTAGTGGATTTTTTCCCTATCTTGAGTCTACACTCATTGATCCTTGTAGTTGTGAACTAGTTATGTTCACCTTCCAAACTCCTTTCTAGTTTGAGTTTGCCATTCATGGAGGATTGAAGTGGTGGAGGCATAAGTGGATTGATCTAGATATTGGTTCAGATTGGTTGCCGGCAAGAGGTCGTATCACTTTGTACTTCTTGTTCATTAATAGAAATACTCATATTCTCATCCATTCATGGTGTGAATGTCATTTATTATACATTGGGTTTCATTTGCTTATGATATTATGGACCATTGTTATTGATGATGTTAATGTTATTTATATATCACATGCACTTGTTAGATATTTGTTGTCAAGACTAATTTGCAGATTACAAGTGCTTGGATGTGCGCGGATTGAAAGCTCCAACGAGGATCTACATGAAACGTTGGATCAAGGTTGGTTACATTTCTCCATTGTTTTAACATTGTCATTTATAATAGCATTGTTATGAGAATTGAGTAGATTTATGGCAGTCATCTGTCTGTTGTGGTATTCCCAAGCCATAGTGAGTTTTCTCCAATACAGAAATGGCGACTCCGCTGGGGAAAACATCCATGTTTGGGAAAATTTATACGGTACACCAACTAACATAAGTCTAGATTCTTGGAATAGATCATTTTGAGTTAACAATCCAAGACTACTGAATGAAACATTAGGTGTCTGACCAGGGAGTGGAGGAATCCATGGTATAGATTGGTGTTCTCAGGAAAGCTCTACTCAAACCAGAGTTAAGCACGAGGTCATGGGAGGTTGGTTGAGGAGATATCCCTCTGATACCAGCTGAATGTGGGAGATATATCTAGGATTTGTTCGTATCGGGGGGTATTGGAGGTTCGTCCTCTTATGCTTCGGGCTTAGCTACCCTGCCCATACAACGGGACCCATCTACGACTATTCCCCTGAGCATTGGTTATATTGCGGTGGACATAGTTTCCTTACCTAGGTACCGCACAGGGTACTTGCAGTGGTTATGTTGTTTGTGTAATGAGTCAGATAGGGATTGGACAACACAGTTGTGTTCGTGCAGTGGACTTGACCCTGTCGACACATTGAAGCCTGGGTGTCTCTATAACTAATTCTGTTACCTCCGGCTATAGTTTGGGAGTCTCAAGCCTCTCCTAGGCGAGACATACCGGCTCTAGTGTCGGGAGCTCATTTAGCGACTCTGTTTGTCTGCTCTTGGCTGTAGATTCTCTAGGTGTGTTCTTTTGATTTACTATTTTTTTTATCGATAGTTGGCCTTTAGGAGACGTTGTGTCTTTCTCTGGAGAGAATGTGGTGCGAATCCCTACACTCCGCCGGTCCCATCGTTTGGCTGGTTTAAAGCCAGCTTTGGTTACACAACGCATTACTAGAGGATGCCGAAGGGCTCCCTCTGAGTCTTCAAATTCTTACACGACTTACGTTGAGGATTACATGGATACACATCCCGATATCAGGCAAGACCTTTCTACTCTTCCGGGTAGAGTTGAACACATTTCCGATCCCCAGACCCCTCGTGAGGATTGGGGAGGTGATCCACCTGCGACTCAACCTAGTTCTATTTGGCCTAATCCACTTGACCGAGATCCGTTTGATCCTTCAAATCTAGATAATTATCTTTATGGGATGCCCGACTTACCCGAGGAGGAAGAACAGGATGAGCCTTTCGTTCCTTTGTTTCCACGTGATTCTAGATATAGGAGGCCTGAGACTCATGATGATTCTAGCCCTATGGTCAACCCCACTGCACTCTCTTTTGGTACGCCTAGTCACAATACTGTCGAACGTTCCACTATGGTTGGTACTCATGCTGGCACTAGTCAAAGTGTTAGCCATACTATACCCACTGGGGGCACTACATTATCCACCCCACTGGGGGCACTACATTATCCACCCACTCACATAGTATGGGGACTAGTCCGATTCCTAACCATGCTAATGTTGGAATGCGACCACCTCCTAGGAATACTCAACCTAGTCCGAATGTTATACGAAACATGACTCGCCATCCACCACCTAGTACACATGTCGCTACTCGTCAACCTAGGACCACTTTTGCACATGATATCGTTCCTCCCAACCACGGGGGTGGACACTTACCGCATACTTTTGCATCCACTACCGCCACTAGTAATTGTAATGTAGGGGGTGGGAATATTTCCTATCCACATGGACATCACACCACCAACCTTGCTACTGGTCACACCCATATTGGACCTGGGAACACTTCTCATGCTTATGGTCATCACACGGCTGCTCAAGCTAATCCTAATATTGGGGGTGGGAACAGACCATACCATTACGGTCAATACAACACGGTTCCCACTATGAATAGTACATACATGCCCCATACCCATGGTGGCAACCCTTACTACAACACAATCGGTGCTGGCCACCAGTATCACCCACCACCCCAATATGGTGCTCAAAACACACATATACCTGCTTACTCTCAAATGGGTCAAGCAAGGAGAGGTTATCCATCATATGGCCATGGGCAAGCTTATGGGACGTCAGGTCCTCAGTATCAGCAGTTTAACCCTCATGGTCAAGCTTTTGGTCCATCGTACAACACAATTCCATTCAATCAACCTTTTATGGGAGCTTATAATCAAGCTATCCAGCCGCAGATCCCATTCCTTACACGCTTGAATCTCCCTGTTTGTGCCAGAAATTGTTTCTAAGGCCGGAGAAACAAGCCAACACAATCTCAAGAGTAAAACTCAATAAATAAAACAAAGTTTAGGGTTTTTTGGTATGATTTAAATGGTTGTAAGCTTTGGGCACAGTCAGGGAATACATTCAAAAGAAAAGTAATAATTAAATCATAAATAGAAATTGATAAATATGCATAACATATCACATAAGATCCAACTGAAAGACTATGCTGAGGTTCATACATAAAGGATAAGCATTACCAGAAAATACACATTAACTAGCAATGAATTTATCATTTAAGAAGCTAAACAAGCTCAATAACAAAGCCAACACAGACAAACTGAAGGGGAAAAAGTCATATATCTCATTATTTCATCAACAAATGCTTATAAGAGTCACAGTACTTATCTCTGAACAAGTCTGAAAATACAACATAGTCTGCAGACCTCCTGATGCTCCCAAAAATCAGAACCCTCTCAATGACTTCCTAACATCTCTAAATAGTATATGTTTTACAAAATCAGTTAGGCCTCTAACCCTAACTCCTTCCACTTCTTCGATGAGGTAAAGTAAATGCAGAAAATTTACAAAGTTACAAAATATGCTAAAAATAACACATCATTAACCAATCTGTTTGCTAACTAATGACAACTAACTGAAAGCATAACTGTCTTATAGGTCTTTTTCCACCTCAGCTAGGAGAGCGATACAATCTGAAGCTTGGTCTTTCTTCTTAGCCTTATTTTGCTCCTTCTCCATCTCATTAATCTTTTTGATGAGCTCTTTGTTTTTCTGCTGCAAGTCCCGAACTGTCTTCTCCAACTGTGTGCAATGACTGTCAGCAGCCCTTTTCCTTTTAAGTGCTTCTTTTGCATCAGCTACTAGTTCCTGAAAATTGTCATTTACATCTTGGATATCTTCTCTTAACCTTTTGTTGGCCATCATTAGTCCATCATTGACTTCTTGCATATAATTCATCTGGTGTTTGTATTGCTTGACAGTTTTCTGCAAATTTTCCCTGTCAGAGTTAGCTAATTTATCCATTGTAGAATCTTGTTCTTCATCAGGTCTCCAAGGAATGTCAAGCTTCTTGAAGATTTCTGTCTCTTCCATCAACAATTTTGTGACTTCAATACTAGGATTATGATTTTCTTTACTTGCTGCTTCGACTGAATGAATTTCTTCTTTTAAACATGGCTGCAATTTATCTAGTTCTGGTTTATCATCATCCATGGACACTTCATCTAAGACAGTCACTTCATCTGTATTTAATTTAGGATTCAACAATTTCTTCATGTTTAATCTCAACTTGTTCTTTGACCTAGTTTTAGGTCTCCAAAATGCTGTTGCCTCTCCCATCATCTTCAATTCTTTCCCTTGGTGCTGAATAACAGCCAATTCTACTACTTCCATCTTGTTCCTTTTCCTGTTAGGTCTTGTGGTTTTGCTATCTGAAGTATGAATTTCTTCAATTTCAGCTTTGACTTCTATTTTGGAGATGGGCTGTTCTTCTTCCAATAGATATCCCTCATCATCTGAGAGAATGGTGATAGGGCTTCTCGGCTGAGTGTGAATCTCCTCTTTAGGTACAGCAATCACTTTTATATCAACCTTTTTCTCTTCCCGAGGATCTGCTGCAGGCGCCAAATTCTGTTCAGGATGTTCCTTCTTATCTTCAAACAGAGTATACTTGCCCTTAGAGCTGGCTGAGAATGTCTTTTGTTCATTTTCTTCCTCCACAGGCTCTGCTGCTTCCTCAATTTTGATCTTTTCCTTATCTTCCAGTTTTGCCTTATGGCCTAACTTTCTCAACAAGACCTTACCCTTATCAGTTTGCCTTTTAGACTTTTGATCTTCAAAACAAGACCAAAAGATGAAGAAGTCCCAGGCCTTTCCTTCATGCTGCAAGACAGTACTAACAATCAATTTGATTAATCCATAATGAAAGATGGTCTGAGAGGAATGATCTATTGGCCCTTTCACCTTGTTGGACATTTTCTGTAAACTCTTCAAAAAGAAGAATGGCAGGTTCATCTTGGACACCCCCACCATGCGCTGAAGGAATCTAAAATGATATTTGTATACAAAAGCATATTTTCCCTCACAAGTAATATAGCTCTGTAATATTCTGATTGTTTCAAACCATTCTTTTCTGACATTTTGGATCAGGATACCTTTATTCCAATCAGGTATGACATTTGGTAAGAGGTATCTTTGTGGGTCAAAGTCAAAGGGCAGCTTCTTAAACCATTGTTCGCCCTCATCCTTAATCCATGTGGCTTCTTAAATTAGTTTTACTGTCAGCTTGAACCTCAGAGTATCAAAAATCGCCATGTCATTCTTGAAACCCTGGGCAAACTTACAGGTCACCTTTGCATTATATCCATCAATCTTTCTGAAAAAATCCATCCAACCAGCTTGTTTGAAAAACTCCACAAACTTAGGCAGTTTTTCAACCCATTCTACATTTGTTGGTTCAGCTCTGTTTATTTTACCACTCCTACCCTTTATTCTTCAATCACTGCAAATTGAATGTATCCTCTTGTATTGTTTGTGAACAGGAGATTAATTTTGGAAGTGAAAAAGAAACATTATTGAATGTACATGATGTTCATAGCACTGACAGGTTTAAATTTCATAAAAAACGAAACTGTTATCTTCAACTCTCATTCATCCTGGCATCGCAGATCATAAACAAATAGCTATTTCTCTGGTTAAAATTGCGTTTTAAAGCATGATTTAACCAATCCTTTGATTAATTTGAACAGAGTAACCTCCGACAAAAAAGCCCCAAATTTTACTGTTATATTGGCTTTTAGGAATACCTGTAAATTACTTCATTGTTGTTTCTTGAAATCACGACCCACCCTATCAGATGAGTCACCTTGGTTGTACAGATGTCCTCCAACCTTCAATTTAGCCGTTAGCAACGGAATTAGGATGCCCTAATTTCCCGTGAAGCCATCAACACATTCTGCTTGTTCAGCTGGCGATGATGCTCGGTTTTTTCTTGTGGTTATGGTTACCTCATTAAGTCCTCCGTGTTTGAATATGCTTGTAGATAACAAATTCATGCCACATTACCTCAAACCGTGTGGATATCTGTCAAACTGAAATACACCTGTGCTGATGACGAGCATGATTTCCTCATGACGTGCAAGCATTTGAAATCATGATGTTTTCTGCATCAACACATCATGAATCCTCTAAAACACATAATCAGTTGTTCATTAGCCCAAGCATGCCAAAATTTGCTGGAAAATCGGAAGAATCTGGAATCACGATATTCTTGTAGCGCGCCTTTGGTGCTTTTCGGCTCCAGCCCTACAAGAACAACTTTGACACTGTTTTGTTGCTTTTAAACAACTTTTTATCATTTTCCATGGGATCTTAAAGCTGTCAGGATTAGGATTGTACATGTCCTCACTTAGAATAAGATTTACGAGCTCCTTATTTGATATAATGAACTTTTAAAACCCCTCATAAAAAACAAACCTAAAGTTTAAAAATCTGAAAACTCAAAAGCAAGCCCAAAATCTCATATAAAGCCTAAGGAAAATTGACTAAAGAGGAAAAAATCAAGTTAAAGAAAATAAATAACTTAAAATAAAGTGCAAATCAAACCAAATTTGAAGAAACAAAATACTGACTTAACACTCCCAAATCTTTCAAAGCTCACGAATGATCCGGTGTGTCATGACCCTACTTAGCCCTCAGTCCCTACCAAGCTCCCTTCAGACATTCCAAAGTTTGAGGGGAAAGGTGGTGAGGACCCGGGAGATCATGTCACGACATTTCAGCTTTGGTGCTCCTCCAACTCTTTGAATCATGTTTCCGTTCGATTATGCCTATTTCAACGCACCCTCATGGGGGCATCCATGAAATGGTATGTGGAGTTTCCCAGAAACACCTATAAGGGTTTCAACAAGATTGCTTTGGTTTTCTTAGACCATTTCCAATTGCCGGTTCGTTATGATATTGGTACTGAGGTTTTGTCCACCTTTCGTCAAAATAAGGCCACACATATTTCTGACCACGTTCAAGAGTGGCGTCGAAGGAAGAGATTAGTGAAAGCCAACATTCCTCCAGAGTTCCTGTTGGAATGGTTCCTCAAGTCTTTACTTCCATATATTGCTAAGGATGTTTCGATGTCCGACATTATGACTGAGGAGCAAACTATCTTGAAAGTCCAGCAGTTAGATCTTCTTTATTCTCAGTCTCACATTTTGTATGACATTATTCCTGACGCACCGAGAAAAAGACATGAGCCCACGTCAATTCCTGGACCACATGTCGATGGCATCGTGGGGTCCGCATGCACTCACCCTGTAGACTTGGTAGCTAATCAAATGCAAAATTTGTCGCTAAACTAGTCTGCACCCGGACAGGTTCACACCTTGTCCACTTCCACTCCGTCGTCTGATTTACACAATGTGCAATCAACGAAACCGTCGGGTAACCAACAACTTGGTGGTAAGAAAAAGGGGAGAAATAATTGTAGGGGTGGAAACAATGGAAGTAACAATAATAGCAATCGTAATACTCCTCGTAAAGAGAATTCAAACCCTCCTTGGGAAGGAGGTAATGCTAGCGAGGATCGTAAACCTAGGCGTAAGGTGAAATTCCCTTGCAAGCTTTGTGGGGAGGATCATCTTACTCACTTATGTCCTCGTATTGAAGAAGCATCGAAGCATTTGGCATAGAGACCAGCTGTGTTGAAGGATCCCCTACCTCATCACCAAAACATTGCTCCACATGCTCCCACCATTGGTTATGGTACTAATGAAACGACAACGTCTTCTTCCAATACCAGTTGTTACGGATGCGTGAATATGGTTCAGTTGGAGGTTTGTGTTGCTACTCATCAACATGATTATGGTACACCACAACCGAATTTGGGCAATGAGCCTCCCCCTCCTCCTGATAATTCTTTGCATATTGAGAAGCCTTCTATTATTCCGCGGATACTGAAAGGTGTTCTCAAGCGCTCTACGCATAATCCTAATGCTCGAGCCGCCCATAACTACTCCATCGTAGAAGATTTGGGCCAAACTCCGTGTGCCATGTTGGATCTTGAAGTTCTGCAAGCTTGTCCTTCTCAGAAGCATGCCCTTTTGAGTGTGTTAGGAGTTCAGGATGGGGGAAGTCCTAGTGTTATCAAGTTCGATACTACTGATGTCCAACCTCGCTTTCCCTACCACGTGGCTTTTCAAATCCAGGTGATTTGCCTTAAGAGCTTCGTCAAACGTACTATGGTTGATGAAGGTGTTTCCACGTCAGTAATGTCGTTGACTTGTTGGAAAGCTCTTGGCTCTCCTCCCGTACTCGCGTCTAGAACTACACTCACTTCATTCGACTGTATATCTTTTACACCGCATGGAATTATCCCTTCCCTTGTTGTCTCCTTGGGAGGTAATTCCGTGCCTATTGAAGTCAAAGTGGTTGATGCGCCCATCGACTACAACCTTTTACTGGGTCGGAACTGGATGTACGCTATGAAGGTTGTCGCGTCTACTATATTTCAAGTCATTTGCTTTCCCCATGAAGGCAAGATTGTGACGATCGATCAGTTGGATTATGTTGGCACTCCTTCCACAACATCTATGGGATCAGTAGTCCCACAAGTTTCTAATTCTCAGTCGGCAACTGGGAACATAGGTGTTGGAATGTACCCCTCGTTGATGGGAACTTTTAACCATTCTACACCTGTGAATTTTATTGGAACCATTTCCGATAGTGCACCTCCTCCTTTGAATAGTATGCCATTTTGGACTTCCTATTGTGGTGATCCATGGATTTTTCCATCCGCGGATTCTATGTCTGGAGACATTGTGCACGTTGGGATGTCTATGCCTTTATCTATAGCGGAGCTCACTTACGATCACATCCAACAAACCACTGCGGATCCAGATCTCTCTTCTCTCCAGACAGTTGAAGAAGATCCCATTACGCTGCCAGTTTGGGCAGCCAACTCATCTTGCTCTCACAATTGCCTCGATGATACTTTTCCATCTGATCAAGCTATCCTCGAAGCCATGTGTGGTAGTGAGAGGCCTTGGGAAGATATGCACCATCGATCTTATTTCCTTCTCAACCTTGAGCTCATTGAGCAGGAGGAGTTTAGGATGACTCTAGCTGAGATGGTTGGTCACCCTGTGGCTCTTTTGCTGTCGCATGATGTTTCCTTGGAGGGGAATATGGCCAATATTTCCCCAACCACTTCGATCAACATCTCTTGCACTCCCGAAAAGATTGAGAATGTTTACGTCGGTGACGATTGCACTCCTGAGGAGATTGTTATTTACACTGATTTGTTTACGGAACTCGGGGAAGATTTTGCCTGGTCATATGAGGAGATGCCAGGAATAGACCCCCACATTTTCGAACACGAGATTAAAACATATCCTGATGCTAAACCAGTTCGACAACACTTACGTGCTGTGAACCCTAGGAAGGCAGCTGCTATTAAGGCAGAGGTGGAGAGACTGCTCAAAGTTGGTTTTATCTACCCCGTTCCTCTTACTGAATGGGTGTCAAACCCCGTTCATGTGGATAAGAAGCAGGGAATGATCCGTGTATGCATTGATTTCAGAGATTTGAACTATGCATATCTGAAAGACAACTTCCCCACCACATTCATTGATCAAATATTGGATGCTTGTGCGGGAAGTGAGATTTTTTCATTCATGGATGGATTCTAGGGTTATAATCAGATTCAAATCAAACCCACGGACCAACATAAAATGGCATTTATTTGTCCATGGGGAACTTTTGCGTACCGAAAAATGCTCTTTGGCCTCAAGAACGTCAGAGCTACTTTTCAGTGAGCCATGACCTATGCCTTTCATGATCTTAAGAAGATTATGGAAGTTTTATTGGATGATCTTGCCAACCATTCTCGTAAGAGAGTGGACCACCCCAAGCACCTCCGTATTATTCTCGAACGATGTATCCACTACAAAATTCGATTGAATCCGAACAAATGCATATTCGTTGTTAGGACTGGTCGCCTTCCAGGATTCATAGTTTTGAAAGAGGGTATTAGAGTCGATCCTCTCAAAGTTGAGGCAATACTTCAGTTGCCTCCTCCGCGTAATCTGTTTCAACTTCAAAGCCTCCAAGGGAGAGCTACTTTTTTGCGTCGGTTCATAGTTAACTATGCCAGTCTTACTAAAGGATTCGCACACCTATTCAAGAAAGACACACCTTTTATCTGGGATGAGCGAGCCTAGCAGTCTTTCGACGCCCTTAAGAAAGCTTTGGTATCGGCCCTCGTGCTTAGTCCACCGGACTTTACACGAGATTTCATTCTTTATGTGGCCGCATCTCAAGAGACTATTGGCATGGTCTTGGTTCAGGTAGATGATGCGCTCATCGAGCATGTTATCTATTATCTTAGTCAAAATTTAGTAGACGCTGAACTAAGGTACACCCACGTAGAAAAGTTGGCACTTCCGACTGTTCACGCAATCCAACGGTTACGACATTACATTTTGATTTGAACAACCACTATTGTAGCTCATATCAATCCATTTCAGTTCGTGCTATCACGACGCCTTATCGGGGATAAGTATAATAAATGGATTGTGATCCTTCAGGAATTTGATCTCGAGTTTGCTTCTGCAAAGTCGGTGAAATCATTGGTGTTCGCTGAGCTTATGTCGGACCTTCCACGGCTTGATGAGGATGTCATTCATGAATATTCCTTTGTGGATGAACACCTATTTCTTATCTCGACCGAGGACCCTTGGTATGGGGATGTCATTAGATATCTCAAAACTTTGAAGTTTCCTCTGCATTATTCACGAGAGGAGCGACGGCGTGTGAGACATCATGCTAAAGATTATACTATTGTCGGTGACTCTTTGTATCACCGAGGAATGGATTCCATTCTCCATATTTTTTTGACTCACGAAGAAGCAGAACGGGTACTTAATGATTGCCATGCGGGGGCGTGTGGCGGTCAATTATCCGGGCTTTCTACAGCCCAGCGTATTATGCAAGCAGGTTATTTTTGGCCTACTATATTTGAAGATTGTATTAACGCTGTGAAGAGATGTCACCCTTGCGAGGTGTTTTCTCGGAACATACACTCGCATCCAACGCCCCTCCATCCGGTCGTCACCATCGGTCCCTTCACTAAGTGGGGGGTAGATTTCATGGATTGCAAACCAACTTCGGTTGGGGGGCATCATCATATTATTGTGGCCGTGGATTATTTTTCCAAATGGGCTGAGGCCATGCCTACCATTAAAGCCGATGGCGCTACTACATCCCATTTCGTGTTCAACCAAATTATCACTTGATTCGGTATCCATAAAGAGATTGTCACTGACCATGGCAGTCACTTTCAAAATAAGATGATGGAGGATTTGTCTCTCAAGCTTGGGTTTCGTCAGGAACACTCGTCTTCCTACTATCCTCAAGCAAATGGTCAGGTTGAAGCAGTCAGTAAGTCTTTGAAGACCATTCTCCAACGTACCATCCAACAAAGCAAGACCAATTGGCATATCATGTTATATCCTGCTTTGTGGGCTTATCGAACCATAGTTAAGACTGCCACCGGGTTCTCACCGTTCCAGTTAGTTCATGGTGTGGAGTCACTTTTATCAGTTGAATGTGAGATTCCTTCGTTGAAGCTATCCATAGAGCTCCTCCCTGATACGACGGAGATTGAGCAACGTTTAGTACACCTCACGCAACTTGACGAGCACCGTCGAGGTGCCACTGTGGCCATTGATGTTAACAAGCATCATGTCAAGGTTCAATATGATAGGTCTGTCCGTCCCTGGCAATATGCTGAAGGTGACTTGGTACTCTTGTATGACCAAGCTAAAGAACCCCTAGGAGCAGGCAAGTTCAATCCCATGTGGCACGGTCCTTACATTGTGAGGCGTGTCCTGGAAAAAGGAGCTTATGAGTTAGAAGATTACGAGGGAGTTGTCTTGAAGGAGCCTAGAAATGGGCTCTACCTCAAGCGGTATTACGCTTGAACCTTGGGTTCAAGATGATACTTTTGTACACTATTTTATAGTTTTTTCTGTACATAGTCTAGGTTACATTTTTGGTTATCGGGTCTACTGATTAGCCTCTGTTTGATAGATAGATGTCAGTGGGATGTCCTACGTTCTTAGGTTTCGCGGATGGTGCTAGCTGACATATGCAGTAGCTTGCTTCTGCTACCTGGGTTATCTTTTCACCTGACCATCTAGTTGTGTCCTCAGGAGGTGCTTGTCTCGGTCCTACATCGAACAATGTGGCTGAGTATAGTGTCATTGTTGAGCTACTTCGGGATGCCATTTCCTATGACATCCAGTCTTTAGAAGTCCGCCTGGATTCACAACTAGTTGTGTCTCAGCTGAATGGGCAGTACCGTGTACGAGACCCTACATTACTACGGATATTACTTAAGGTATGAATCTTGGAGAGACATTTTGTTTCCATTACATATATTCACATTCCGAGAAGTCATAATTATATATCTGATGCATATGCTAACTATGTATTATATTGGCATTTGTCACATTCATCATGAAGCACATAAATACAAAGACATTCATACATTTGTACCATACCCAAATATAGTAGAACCGAGAACCAAAGATGTATATATATAAATATGTCCAAAAATGGTAGTGTCATACAAGACTAGAGCCCATAGCCCTAAAATATAAACAAAATGATACAAAAAATGATGAGGCCCTGGGATATCTACTCCATCCGAGGAGGTCTAGCTGCCGACTCGACGGGATGTGTCTCATAATAGTACTGTACTGCGTTGGCCATCCGCTATAGTAGCCGCACCCACTCCCTAGGAACACCCACTACCTGGCGCTGCATAGCCTCTGGTAGTTGGGCTACCTCTATCAGTGGTACTCGGGCAACCATCCGTGATATGTTGCGCCTCAACATCTGTAGTGTACGCCCTACTGCAGCATCTACTGCCACCTCATCTCTACCCCGACGACCATGTCTCGGGAAGCCCTCGGGTCTCACTGGGCCTTTGTCTGCAGCAAACAATCACCCATTAGCACATGACATTACCACCAAAAAGTTTTTTTGTATTCTAACTATCATCAAAAAATCCATAAAAATTAAAAATTAAAAAAAAACACAAAACCAAAAGAGTACTCACCGATGTCTCCGAAGGCTACACCTGGTGGGAGCGGCATGTCACGGTCCTGTCTGAAGTCTATCCCCGCATAAAGGTATTCCTTGATACCAATCACCTGTTGGTTCCACCTGTGGAATAACTCCTCAGTATATGGTGATGCCAGACGGCCACCACCCTGTTGTCTCAGTATCTCAGCCCACCGGGTCAGGGCTGGATCTCGGAGACTGTGAGGAGGGACATCCACCCTCAGGCTGAGTCTTGAAACCCTCTCAAAGAAGAAACTAGAAAGGATGCTACCATACCCAAATTTTTTGGCCTTCCCCTCTTTGCATTCCATCAGTTGTGTCTTCATAGACACCAACAGAGTAGTACACCAGTCGAATATAGTAGGCTGCAAGCATTGTGATGCATAGAACATCACCGGTCTAGATGCTTGATGTAGTGCTTTGGATCCCGTGATCCACACCAGAGTTTCCACTATGATCTTTGTGCTCAAGTCCATTATGATATTGACCAGCACCTGACTTCCCACTGGTCGTGTGTTGGAGGGATAGGTACCGCACTATGTAGTCTTTCACAGTGATCCCACCACCCACGGTCCATGACCGAAGACTAGCCACTTCCCTTCTATGAGACAAACCAGTAATAAAATAGATATCCTCTACTTCCAATGTCAGTGTTTTCCCATTGAGGATGAAGTGTTGAGCATCCACATCCCAGTAGTTGTTCAAATGATGGAGTAGTAGATTTTTGGCCCTTAAGCCCCCAAGACTCCGGTATTTATATAAGCCACATGCTTACAGTGCTTGTTGTGCTTGCAAATCATTGCGCACGGCCTCATCTACCTGGTCATGCTCTCTCTCCCTCCACTCTAAAACCATCCTGGAGTGCAAAGCAAGAGATTTTTAGTCAATTTCATGCTTAAAACTTCTTCACGGCCTTACCCACGAGCTATATTGTAGGCAGGTGCGGGTAGACATGGGAAGCTAGTTTTTTGAATGTGCGTTTGATGCCCCACCCGCGACTCGCATACTTACAGCCCGCAGGTAGCGCCAAAGCCATTTAGGGCTTGGCCAAACAAAATAACTCACCAACCAAAATTGAAATAAAAGCACTTAAATTAAAGGTATGACAGTGACCACTAACCTGCTCCAGACGGTTTGCTGAACGGTTGCTTGTAGCTCCCACAATCGACACTTGAAATTTCAGGTGCAAACTTACCACTCAACTCCAAAATGGTGAATATTGCAAATGAATTGAAAATTATTAAATTTTGTTACTATATTTAATTTTCTGGACCCACTTTTCTATAGTTTTGTCCATTTTGGGCCATTATGAACTAATATCGTGTCATGGAGTAATGTTTTTTTCAAACAGATTTCCTCGGCGAGAGTTGTTCTGAATCATTTCACACCTACGGCAGGTATGTTTCACACCTAGCATATAGGTTAGATGCCATTTCCACATGCATTATGCATTTGACCTGTTGACCATTTTCATAAACCTTAGGTACGACCCCACTTCGTGACTGACACAGAACCTTCACACTATTATAGAAGTGTCGTCATGTGGCGGTAGGGCTTTCCCGAACATGGGTACCCTAGTTAGAACCCCCTTATGCGTTTTGGTGCCCATGCCATTGTTTGTCCTCAGGATTGGGAGTCCCTTGTAGTCACACCATGACGTTGCGATAAAGACTCATACTCTACTTTGTCTTATGCTGGACATCTCCCTTAAGGACTCCGCTCAGTTATATCATGTTGTGATTGCATTGCATCATCCTGCTTGCCGCTTGAGCCTTGTGTCGGCTCCCGCTTTCTCAATTGTTAGCCTGGTGCTTGAGCAATTTCCCTGTCGAGCCCTGCAGAGCTTATATATTTTCCCTTAACAATTTGATGACCCTTTGACCCTAACGGAAAACACCCTTGAGTGTCCACATCCTAACGCACTTCCTTGCATTGAGCATAGGTATGTTCCACTGCTTGGGACTAGTCTGCTAGCTATTTGACACTTGTTCCCTCACTTGTTGTACTATAAGCAATTTTAATTTTTTTCAAGCTTTTCCCAAATATGAAAAAGACAAAAAAATCAAATATTCCAAAAAGCCGGACGGGATTATGGTCATTATTTCTTGTTGGCAGTTGTTGTGTCGCCTTTGAATAGAGCCTTCACTCCACTCCGTACATTATGAGTCGGGACTAAAGTTGGGCCTTAGGAGATGTACTTGTTTCTCAGTTTTCTCCACTGATTGGTTAAGCTTCCAGTCATTATGGAGCCCTCTGTAATGCTTCCTGCATTGCACAGTTTATGTCGAGTCTATGTTGCTTGAGTCTATCCATCTTCTCATGCTCTTGTTCAAAGGAAGTCCTAAAACCAGTGTCAGCCACTCCTCAGATATCTTGACTATTGCATGTCGTCCATCCTTATTGAGTCAGTCTGTTTCATGTGAGATATTCCAAATCTTTCAGCATTGATGGTACCTCGTGCTGGTTGATGGGGGATTCCTTAATGCCCTCCTTCCAGCAAGTCTTGTTCCGTTGACCTCAACTCATTTATTTCAGGACTTGAGGCTTAGATTTGGGTTGAGTACCTTGAGGCGTGCAGTCATTAGTGGCAGGTTCTCTCACCATCGACAGTTTTTGGATTACATCAATGTCCCCTGATCGATGGATTCATCCTAGTGTTCGACTTCAACCCATTTATTCACACTCTGATGATTGTGCTCTGTGCCTTGATGCCCATTTTCATTATCGGTGGGTCATCTCACGTCTATTAGCCGTATACATCAATGACCGGTAATCAGACGATGTCTCATCAGGTTCAACCCCAACTCCTTTATTCACTTGATGGGACTTGCACCATCGAAGACTTGTGTAGAAGACCCCAGGCGATTGTGGCATTCAGTATGCTACATATGACTTTGACTTTACATCTAAGATATCACCTCTCAGATTTCAGCAGTTTGTACCTCCAGTTTGCACCAGTTGTCTTCTTTTCAGCAGAAGACCATATCTTACTATAGAGGGATCATGGATATGATCACTTATGACATGTATCTACTTATGTACTTCCTATTCATGGCCATTGTATTATATTGTTGTACTATACCAACATGTATTCAGAGATACTATTGTATTATGATGAGTGATCCGTTCTTTCCACTTGTGTCTCCATCACTCCACTTCTGATTTTTATAATGTATTTTGGCCATCGTACCACTTTCAGTCTCTGACCTCACACATTAGGGGGCATTTGTTACACAGAAATCTTCCACCCTGTGAGCATCAAAATTCTTTGGCCTGTAAGATCCATTTCAGTGACTCATATCCATTTTCATCCTTCAGTGATACTAGTTTATCCTATTTTTGTTCCTACCCGCATGTTGCATCACTGTAGCATGCGTACCCATGAGTTGCATCCCTATAGCCTGCGGGTATCAAGTAAAATGATAAAAACCACTATTTTATTACTTTTTACTCCCAAAAAGTGATCATCGGGTGACCTTTGGCTCTCCATCTGCCCAAGTAACGTCTCGATGAGTCCTTTCACCTACCTTTGAGAGGACTATATATTGAGCACATATGGCTTATGGACGGGAGGAAGAGGAGAATAGTAAAGGCGCTCTAGTGGATTTTTTCCCTATCTTGAGTCTCCACTCATTGATCCTTGTAGTTGTGAACCAATTATGTTCACCTTCCAAACTCCTTTCTAGTTTGAGTTTTCCATTCATGGAGGATTGAAGTGGTGGAGGCACAAGTGGATTGATCTAGATCTTGGTTCAGATTGGTTGCCAGCAAGAGGTCTTATCACTTTGTACTTCTTCTTGTTCATTAATAGAAATACTCATATTCTCGTCCATTCGAGGTGTGAATGTCATTTATTATACATTGGGTTGCATTTGCTTATGATATTATGGACCACTATTATTGATGATGTTAATGTTATTTATATATCACATGTACTTGTTAGATATTTGTTGTCAAGACTAATTTGCAGATTACAAGTGCTTGGATGTGCGCAGATTGAAAGCTCCAAAGGGGATCTACATCAAACATTGGATCGAGGTTGGCTACATTTCTCCATTGTTTTAACATTGTCATTTATAATAGCATTGTTATGAGAATTGAGTATATTTATGGTAGTCATCTGTCTATTGTGGTATTCCCAAACCATAGTGAGTTTTCTCCAATACAACAACTTCCGACTAGCGAAAGCAATGGGGTGATCAAGATCTCCTTCGTCGGGCTAAGCCAATAGTAGTCCCAATGCGATTGATGAGGCATCCACATGTACATGGAACTCCTTACTCCAATCCGAAAATACCTGTATTGGTGCCGAAGCCATCTTCGTCTTCAGTGTGTTGAAACTATCCTGACATTCCAGAGTCCATTGTAATAGCTCATCTTTCTTCAACAACTTCTCCATAGGGGCGGTGATTGCTGCATATCCCTTGATGAACTTGCAATAATACCCCGTATGCCCCAGAGTCGCTCGTAACTGCTTAACAGTGGTCAGTGGTTTGAAAAATCAAAATGAACGCAATCTTAGCTGGATCGATCAACAACCCTTGCTTACACACAATATGACCCAATAATATCCCAAATGGTGCACAAAAAATACATTTCTTCAAGTTCAGCGATATTTGGTGCTATCGACAACACTCAAGCATTAACCACAGATTGGCCAGATGATTGTGGATCAACTTATAAACTGTCCAATCATCCATGTAGACTTGCAAAAACTTCTGAATAAAGTCTTTAAATGCAGCAACAAGGACCCGGGAGAATATCGTAGGTGCAATCTTCAAACCAAACGGCATTACGGTGTACTGAAAGCAGCCCCATTTAGTAACGAAAGTTGTCTTATGGCGATCTTCTTAAGCAATGCGAATCTGATGGTAGCTCGAGAACCCATCGGTGAATGAGTACATCTCCTAGATTCCCACCCCTTCAAGTACTTCGTCAGTAAACGGGGTCAGAAAAGGGTCGTGCAAGCAGGCATCATTTAACTTCCGCAAGTCAACACAAATACGCACCTCACTGGTTTTCTTGTCCTGCACCACCCTAGGACTGATCCATTCAGACGCTTCCACTAGTTAAATAATACCAGCATCCAACATGCAATCAAGTTCCACCTTGACCTTCTCCTTATGTCATGGATTCAGCTGATAAGGTCACTGTCGGACTGGCTTAGTGTCTGGTTTTAAAGGAATCCTCATCTCCCCTAAATCATCGAGGATCCCCTTCATATCAAAAAACTTCGTAGGAAACAAGTATTGAAACTCATGGAGTAAATCAGTGACCTTACTCATCATCTCCTTATCCCAATAGTCCCCAACATTTGCAAACTTGGGAGTAGCCTCTATGCTGATATTAGGCTTATGAAGCTTCAATAGTTGACTAAACGGATTACTTGGCGCAGCAGGTGGTACCACATAGCGACTTCCTTTAGATTCAGGAATGATGACATTTCGGGGATCGTCCTCATCCTCTGGCCCACCGGTTATGTTAAAGCACTCCATAAGAGACTGCATCTGACAGTATGTGTGCGGATCAATAGGGTAGGCCGCCGGGACAACCTGAAGTACCACATCACGGATGAGCTGTAAGGCATTATTGATGTCAGGGTTGGCATCCGCGAAAGTGAACGTATGAGTGAAACAGATTGTCAACTCCCTCCATGTTGTAAATTTTCATCGCAACTCGGCTCCAGTATACCATGAGCATGGCATCTCATCTAAGGTATGGATAAAAGCATGGACCCACTCATCTCTGCGTCACACTACCCATAACCGTTGGCATTCCATCACATGATCATTGGGATTCTTTCAGCCACCATACTTTCCAGTGTGATAAACCTCAGTATAGCCGAACCGAACCAGCATCAACCTTCGACACTATGACCAACCATCAATAGATTGCTTGTGTGTCACCCACCAGCATGCTGGAGAAGCCTTTAGTGCTTCATCCAATGCCAGCAACCATTGTGGTTCTGAGACCCGTTCTTCAAATTCCATCAAAAATTTGGTTAAGCCAGGCAACCCATCATAAACTGGCAGTGTGACTGTTTCTGTCGCAACACGACATAAAGATTGCGTAATTAAGCCACATTTACGGAACGACACTTCGTGCAAGCAATTCTGCCAATGTTCTAATGCATCATCAGAGTCAGAAGACGCAGAGCTCTCGCTGCGCCATCCCAGCTCACCGTTGGCAGTGGGATGAATATAGTCTTCAGAAATATTGAATGCATGGTCCCATCCAGTGGGATCGTCATCTTTTACAGGCTCAACGTATCGGTGTCCTTCAACCGGATCCAACAGGGCTATGAATCTGAGATCGCGATTCTCAAAGGTCATCATGCACCTCTTGAAGTTGATTACAACTCCACTATTGTTAGCCCATCCAATCCCCAATAGCACAGGATAAGAGCTTCCTCCGTCAACTACTTCAATGACGACGAAGTCAACATAAGTCTTCATACCCTCAATATCGACTGTTAGCCACGGAACTCACCCAATGGGTGTTACTTTCGCATGGTTAGCCAACCGGAGCTGCATAGGAGACCAGCTCAATGGGGGACTCCCCATGTTCTACCATGCCTTCTTGGTTAAGATGTTAACATCTGAACCAAGATCAAGAATAACTCAATTGACATCATAGTCACCAATCTGGATGTTCATTCTCATCTCCTTTCTAGTGTTCCATCACTGTAGAGAGTTTACTACCGACTCCTGCCATCCTTTCGGAAATCGCTACAACCATCCCTCAATCTCAGCAAGGGTGATCGGATCCCGGCCTAAAAACAGACAACACTCCAGAAAACTTTGCAATGTTCCTGATGGTGTCGACGGACCGCCCTCTGATGTAGTGTCAAATATAGGTGGCATATCGCAAACAATAGCCTTACCGCGGTCTTTCTCCAAGGTGCGACGCGACTGAAGGAATGCCTCCCGTTCAGCATCAATGTCGAATGATACCGTCTTCTGGCCTACCAACCGAATCATCGGTCATGAGCTATCTTCCCCAGTCATTTTACCTCCACGAGTTACAACAAATTCCCCTACGGGTTCCGAGTTGGATTTGTATTCTGATTCATTCTGGGGGGTTGGTTCTGTACTGGTTGCTATACTTGGTTATGGACTGGTTGTTGTATGTGGTTATGGGTTGGTTGTTGTGGTTGGGTTTGGTTCTGTATCTGCAGAGCGTTCCCAGCCTGCGATCGTGCAATCAACTATGGACAATTATCAACTATGTGATCATTAATTAAACAGAACGTACACTGATTCTGTAGTAGTTGACAGTCTCGCTGATAATGCCCCCACACCGCACAGTGATAGCATTGGATAGGTCCATGACCACCTCGTCCTCCTCCACAACCAAATTCTCCACCTTGTCTGCCCCGGTATCCACATCGGAAGCCACCCTACTGTTGGTACTGCGGTTGCATAGGATTATGTTGCATGCCTTGTCCCTGCGGTGCATACTGTGGTTGTTGAACATACTGTGGCTGTTGCGGAGCCATTTTCATTGGAGCGTATTGTGGCACGAACTGTTGTGGTTTTTGCTGCAGTACAAACTGCATCGGCGGTTGAGGTAGTGGCTAGACTACCTGTGGTTGCAGTTGGGTTTGTTGTATGGCACGCTGATCATCCTTGACATAGAATGCATCACACATTCTTTCTTACAGGAACCCATATGCATGGCAATATTTGTCATCGTCACCCACCGACTTACAAAATGTGCATAAATATTTCTCGGGGTTGTGACCATTTTTTGCATATAAGGGAAATTGTCATGACTATTCCCATACACTTGGAAAACACGACACCATGGCATGCTGCCGCCATTCAACGGGTTTGGCGCACCTGACACCAAATAATTGTGGAAATCCGGGCAATTGTCCTTCGTATGCCCTTCTCCTCGACATCGCGTACACCATACTTCATCGTGTCATTCCTTGCTCTTCTTCAAATCTTGCAATTGTATAGTCAATTTAGCAACTTGTGTCTGTATCTGCGACATTCCAGCTGCATTATCTCCAATTGGTGACACCTCTAATCGCATTGCAATCTCTAGAGCTTCACTGGGCATCGAAATGTTTTGTTGCATTAGCGGTAGCCGAATGTGCGGGAGCAATGCCGCAATGAACCACTCTTTCTGTTGGATGGCGCTCATATCGAAACTAACCTTTTCCATCAGTGTCTTGAATCGCTGGTAGAAATCCCATACCGTCTCATTGGGATACTGCTTAATTTCCTTCAATTCTATGATGTATTGAGCTTCATACTTGGGCCGTCTAAATTCAACAATCAGACCATCCCGATTCTCATCTAGTGACTTCTCTAGGGCTCTCGTAGGGACTAGAACAAACTTCATGAACCAATCTAATGTACGACCTCACAGAGTCATGGCTAGCTGTCCTTTCTTAGCATCAGCATCAGTGATCTGTTTCACAGTCCAAACCGCTTCACACAAAAATCAATATTGTTCTGGGTTGTCTGTTGCACTTCCATAGAACAAAGGTAACTTAGCATCATCGCCCGTCATTCTGGGCTTCCTTCCTCCTTTCGTTCTGCTACTACCAATTAAATTCTATGGGATTGACGAACTTGGCAGTGTCGAAGTGGCATTTCTTGTTGTTTGTGAGATAGTGAGCAGAGGTGTGGGTACGTTGGTGCCAGGGTTTGGTCCTGCCTCTATCCTGGGTGTAGCCTGGCTGTCCCTGTCCGGACTGCGAGGTCACTTCGTCCCATGTGGTATTCCTTCGTAGTTTTGCGGTTCGATCGTGTTGATGTATATGTAACTTCGGAATGTATTTCATCAGTGTATTATATATATATTTATTGTACCCTTATAAGAGATGTGTTATTCCTCTATAAGGAAGTGTCGTCATGTGGATTGACAAGTGTCGCAAGTGTGTGTACTTGCCGATGGGTTATTAGACCACCTTATGGGGTCGGCCCTATTTAATATATAATATAATGTGGATGTACTCAAGTAGACAAGTCGGCCCCAGTAGGTCACTGGGCAAAAAGGTGAGTATAAATAGAGATAGGAGATCTCTATTTTACTCACTCAGAAAAGTATCTATCTCTCTCTCTGAAAAGTGGTGCACTAGTGAGGAGGAGGAGGATCATCTGCTAGGAGACTATCTCTGTATTATTTGGTTGTATTTTGGTTGAGCCATTGCTCTCTCTATCTCTGAGGAAGTTGTGGGGTTTTTCACCTTAGGGTTTTCCCCACGGAAACTCTGTGTCTCTTGTCTCTATGCTTTTGATTCTTGTGATGCTTGTGATGCTTGTCATATTATGATTGTCATGCATTGATATACTGTAGATGTTATTCTCTCAGCAAAGATCCTATAGTATTGTGATTTAATACTAAAAATTTAACAGATCGCAGCAGGACCTTCTCCTGTCGAAGCCTCCCTCCTCCTCTTATAAGACCACTTTCTTCCTCAGCTTCCCTCACAGTCTCCTCATGGTCTGCACCCATCTACCCCTTACCGTTCCATGTACCATTCCCAAATAGTCGCGGTACCCATGGCCTCCGCCCACTAGCCTGTCTACTGATCAAGACGCATCTTCAATATACCCTTCTCGCAGATTAGCATCTTAATCGACAATTGGAGCGACAAAAGAAAACTTCCCCTTGGTCCGTGGAAGAAATATTTTTCAGCTTCACTATAGGATTTCTGTGTGTCAACCGCAAATTAAGTGATGTATCCCTCCAGGATTCTATCGAGACAAACTTCGACAGCCCGTGATGCCTTGTTATCAACTTCCTGCAACTCCTGAATCAATTCCGGGGTCCAAGCCGTCGGCTCACCACCCTGGAAATTCCTCTTCTGGAAGGTCAGCTTTGATAACCAGTCGTACAGAATGACTGGGAATTCACAGAAAAACCATTCGTGCGGACCATCGTGAATATACCTTCCCACCGAGTGATCTACTGTCAGTCGTGTGTTCTGGCTTTCTTCTTCAGCAAACGCATGCAACTTTTGATCAAACCAGCTCTATATCTCCGACTTCGTCGAGTGCCACAACATGTCCTCCTTTCACTCTTCACACGATCTCGGCAACGGAACCATTTGTTGACCAACGTGACTCCAGTCGACAGGGGTTCCACTTCACTATCGACACATGCCACAGTCTCCCTAGGCACCGGCCTAGGCAGGTTTTATCTTGCCCAACAACACCTATAGAGCAGATGAGGTCTCACCCGAGGTGTCCAGGAAGAGCAAACGAAACCATGTTTCAGCCGCGGAAGGAGGAGAGTTGCGACTGTATGAACTAACTCATATTGCAAAACCGGTGTCTCAAACATTTGATATGTATTCATAATGCATTATTCAACCACAACATTCATTATCATCGCAGTAATAACAATAAAACAATATTGCATCAAGGAAACATAACATTATTCATGAAGTGCGACATTGCATTACCATAAATAAACAAAAAGAACCCACGAATTGCACCAGAACAGTTTCATCATACCATATTATCACTGCAAAACCTTAGATACAATATCTCCTCAAGATTAGGTCTCGGCAATATATCACAGATGCACAGAAACAACCAAAAACATGCGCTTTTCTTCACCTTGACTCCACTCCTATCTCTCTCCTTTTCTTCCCTCTTTACCTACGACTTTTATCTATATATAAGCTTCCGCCATTACAATGCTTGTCCACTTACTTACAATTTCCTAACTGACATTTAGACAAATGACCCAATATCTAACTAACTTGGTATAAAACCGACCAAAAACCCGCATTATGTGGTATAACTGACTGAACATTACATAATATGTGGTCCAAATGACCCCAAGCCCACATTCCACGGTACAATTGACCCAAAATACATAACTAATCTTTCGCTCCTCGCCATTTGCGTCATCTTTTTCTTTGTTGCAGCATCGGAGATGCTACGATAGCACTCTACCAAACCGCCTGCCAACAGTATGACAGCCTAGCGGTTAATTAAATGTTCAATCCATTTCCTAGATCTTGTTACAATCTTAATCATTTTAGCTTTTATTGCAACCAAATGGATGGAATATTTCTTTAATGCAGAGATGTGTCATTGCCGCCCTTTTTTGAATAATGAATTTGCTAGCCGACCTCCAGCTAGGGTGGTCATTTACTTCCATCCTAATGTGTCAGATGCTCTGGCTGTTCTACTTGGCTGGCACCCATTTCCCTTGTCTATATAGCTGCACAACTGCATAGGATTTGTGCCTTCCGTCATAGCTATACATAGGTCATTTTTTTTTATGCGTGCAGCTTCAGCAGTTCTGTGCGGTATATACATGTTACCCCTTATACATTGCGTACAGACTCTTCCCTATTTCCAGTGCCCACTTTCAACTATACTTGGCACTTAGAAATTTCCTTCATTCTGATCATCAAAGGTTATGCAAAGCAAGGCTATCCCGGGTTTTAGCCTGCTCCCGTTGACTAGGTCGGGTAAGTTATCTCTTGCTAATGTGGATAACTGAGCTGCGCCACCATTAGTAACATGTACAATAGTATATGGGCCAAGCCAATGCGTTTTAAACTTTCCAGGAAATTTCATGAATTTATTATCATACAGGAGGACTAGATCACCTACCTGGAAAGACTTGTTCTTGATGTGGCGATCATGCCATGCTTTTTCCCTTTCCTTCTGTACTTGTTGGTGAAATACTGCAATGAAGTGATCCTCCTCTAGACCAACCAAGTGTAGCAATATTTCTTCTAGTTCCTCCTGATCCTCCATACCTGTAAACGCAACTATCCTCAAGATGGGAATAATATATCCCATTGGAATAATTGCTTCCTGACCATAGGCCATCCTAAAAGGTGTGTGGCATGTCAACTTTTTGCACGTTGTCCTGTATGCCCATAGTATAGCTGGAATGCGCAGGTCCCATTCATCCCTAATGAAATTGCATACCTTAGTGAGTGCATTCTCCAGTATTTTATTGAACGCCTCCACAGTTCTATTTGCTTGCGGATGATAAGGCATGCTGCACTGATGATGAATGTGGAATTCTTCTGTCAATGCCTCGAAGGTTTGGTTCAAAAAGTGAGTTCCTTGATCACTCATCAAGATCTTTGGTCATCCAAACCTGGTAAGGATGTCTTCGAATATGAACTGTGCGGAAGTACTTGTCCTATAGTCCTTTACTGGCTTCACTTCTGCCCATCTGATGAGGTAATCATTTGCAGTAATAATGTACCTCGCACTAGTTCTTTTTCCTGGTGGGTTTATAGGTCCCACAAAATCAATTGCCAATTTTTTGAATGCATGTAATGTCAATTGTGGATTTAATGGCATCTCATCTCTTCGCGATGGCTTTCCTGTCCTATGACAGACATTGTAGCTCTGGCAATGCTCTTTCGAGTCCTTATGAATTGTAGGCCACCATAGCCTTGCGTGCAATATATTTTGCACATTGGCCCTTCCTGCATAGTGACCTCCTACTGCTCCTGAGTGTGCATCTGCTAGTATAAATGGTTTTTCATGCTCCAATACACATCTTCGCAGTACTTCATCCGGTCCCAATTTATATAACTGACCTGTGATAATGGTGAAGTCTGTTGCTCGCACTACTAGCTGCTTCTTTTGCTTCGTAGTGAACTCCATGGGTGGTAATCCAGTAGTCAGAAAGTCTATGATCTATTTATAGTAATCGTCATCTATCTGGATAGCAAACAACTGTGCATCCGACAGATTGTCTTCCAGGTTCGTAGGCTCTTCTCCTGACTCAATCCTTGACAGATGATCAGGTCCCAAGTTTAATCTACCTGGCTTGACCATGATCTCAAAATCATACTCCTGAAAGAACAATAACCATCTGCAAATTCGGCCCCCTAACATTGGCTTATTGACCAGGTATTTTTTCATGTCCCAAATTTGGAATTGGGTCACAATGGCCTAATCACATTAGCCATATTCATTAGAGTTTGTAAAATTGATGTTAAGGGTCAAATAATTGCCAAGGAGGAAAATTACTAGTTTCCTAGGTTTGGGGTGGAAGCTTTGGGATTTGGAATAAGGGGGATAATAAATGATGTTTAGACATTAGAAGGGTTCAAGTATTTAATAAATAGAGTGAATAAAGAAATTCAAGAGAAATCCTAAGTGACAAATGGTTTTGGAGACATATGGAGGATGTGGGACCCACACTAGCTTGATTTTTCATAATACATGGTATATCTCTTTTGCAAATTCGAATTAATGGGAATGTGAACACTCTTGGGTGAGTGGGTAAGTCAAAACACATGTCATTGATCATATTAGGTCGAATTTGGAAGGATTGGTAACCTCCATGGAAGATAAAGAGTCAAAGTGGAAGTTTGTGGACACTTGGGCTAGATTCCCTATCCCCTATGACACCAATGATGGAGCATATATGACAACTATGACAAATTGCAGACCTGACCTCTGACATCTGACCACTATGACATGTCAGCCCCAAAAATAGGCTCAAAGAAGGCGAATTTGGGAGTTGGAGAAGCCAAAGAGACTCAAAATCGAATTTGGGAGAAGATGGAAGGTTGGAACTAGGAGACAAGTGGCAAATGTGGAATATTTCCTAAATGAAAATCTATTGAATCTATTGAGAGGATTTCGACCCTTAGAAGGCTAATTTTGGTTATAAAATGTAGAAATGAAGTATGAGAATATATTTTGATCATTTGTAGAATTTGCAATTGCAATTGTGAAGAGGGAGAGCTAGTGGATGACTAGTTTCTTGCCTTAGCCAATTTCGAGGGTGAAAGATTCCCATCCAAGTTGGAAATTGGAAAGGCCATTCAGACCTTTCATTTGGATATTTAATGGAGTCTTTATTTGCAAGTGTAATCTACAGGGAAGCTCATGGTTTCTTCTATTTCAGCTCGCTCCTTCAACCATTTCCAGTTTTGATGGCATATTCTTGATCCTTGAGGGAGGGCGTTTTTGGTGAGATATTGTACTCTTTGGGGGAGATTCTAATGCTCCATTTCTTTTGTAATATGAATTAAATACTCTGTTATTCATATACAAAAAGTTTCAGGTCGAAATTCCAAGTAGAAATGTATAAATCTCATTTTTAATGGAAGAACAATGCCATTTCCCCACTACCTTGTTGTGAGCCAATGTATTAATGATGATTTCCAATGAATGGATGATTATCTAATATATTTGTGATAAATATACTTCCATGGATCTCTTATACAAGTTTCATGTACTGTACTTGAGCATTTGAAGCATTTTTACTCAGTTTAATTGCATTGGGAGAAGAAATAGTGTCATTTCCCCAAGGGTCGAATTGGGGATGTTTGCAGTTGAATGGGAGAGGGTGAGAACAGTTGTAATAAACCGTTAATGGTGCATATGAGACCTTAATAACATAATTAACACATTACATACCTCTTTTCATAAATTTGAGTGGTTTTGGAGGCATTTGGGAAGCCATTTTCAGTACTTACCTTAGGGGGATTTGAACCCCAAATTACTAGTAAAATTGCATACTTGGTCTAGAATCTTAAGAGAGTTTGCAGAGGTCTTTTGGTGGCCATATTTTATCCCTTAACATCATATTCAATTCCTAATATCATTCATAAACCTTCCTTCAATATTTGAAGGCATTTGGAGTCAATTTGAGACCTAGAGACCAATACTAGTCAAAGGGAAATCACTAGTAAAGTTACCTACATTGACCAGAATTGAAAGAGTATTTGAAGAAGTGTTTTAAAGGTGAAAAGGCATCCCTGAAGCACATATTTATGTTCTAATATCATTCATATACCTTCTCATAAGATTTGGGATCATTTGGGGCAAATTTGGGACCTAGAGATCGAAACTAGTCCAAGGTCGAACCAAGGAAGAAAGTGGAAAATTGCAATTTTAATAAAATTCCTAACAAGGGACATTACATATTTGAAAGAAGAATGGTCAATAAACATCAAGAAGTGTGCACCAAGCAAATAGTGCCTGAACTTCTACAGTGCATAGACCATAGCGAGGCCTTCTTTCTCAGTAGTGGTGTAATTCTTTTCTGCAGATGAGAGCTTCTTGCTCAAAAACGAAATGGGATGGTCAATACCTCCCTCTCCTGGTTGTGCTAGAAAAACTCCCAATGCTATACATGATGCATCGACATGTACATGAAATGCCTTCCACCAGTCTGGAAAAACTAGGATCGACGCAATGACCATTTTTTCTTTCAAGGTGTCAAAACCTTGCTCACACTCTGCGTTCCAAATGAATGGTGAATATTTCTTTAGTAGCTTCTCCATGGCTGCGGTTATCTGTGCATACCCCTTTATGAAATTCCTGTAATAACCGGTATGCCCCAACGTAGTACGTAGCTGCTTGACTGAATTTGGCATTGGCAAGTTTACAATGACTGCGATATTCGTAGGATCAACCATCAGACCCTGTTTACAGACAATGTGTCCCAACATAATTGCATAAGGAACACATAAAACACACTTCTTTAAGTTCAAGGAGATCTAGTGTTGTCTACACTTTTCTAGCATGAGTTTGAGGTTTTCACCATGGTTCTTCAGCAACCCGAATACTGTCCAATCATCAAAATAGGCTTCTAAAAATTTATGCATAAAATCCTTAAACTCTGCGACGACAACTCTGGAAAAGATGGCAGGCGCATTCTTCAGACCAAATGGCATCACTGTGTACTGGAATGACCCCCATTATGTGGAAAAAGTTGTCTTATGTCTGTCTGCGGGATAAATCCTTATCTGGTGATATACTGAAAAACCATCATTAAAGGAATAGGCCCCATTTTCTCCAACATTATCAAGCACTTCATTCATTAAGGGTGTTGTTGGTAGGCAATTTGTAGAGTGCTATCGCCGCATCTCCGATGCTGCAACAAGGAAAAAGATGGCGTGAATGGTGAGAAGATGACGTGAATGTCGAGGAGCAGAAGATTAGTTATGTATTTTGGGTCAATTGTACCGCGGAATGCGGGCTTGGGGTCATTTGGAACCACATATTATGTAATGTTGAGTCAGTTATACAGCAGAATGCGGGTTTTTGGTCAGTTTTATACCAAGTTAGTTAGATATTGGGTCTTTTGTCCAAATGTCAGTTAGGAAATTGTTAGTAAGTGGACAAGTGTTGTAATGGAGGAATCCTATATATAGATAAGAGTCGTAGGTAAAGAAGAGAAGAAAAGGAAAGAGATAGGAGTGGATTCAAGGTGAAGAGAAGCGCATGTTTTTCGTTGTTTCTGTGCATCTGTGATATATTGCCGAGACCTGATCTTGAGGAGATATTGTATCTAAGGTTTTGCAGTGATAGTATGAATTAGTTCATACAGCCGCAACTCTCCTCCTTCCTCTACGGAAACATGGTTCTGTCTGCTCTTCATAGACGCCTCAGGTGAGACCTCATCTTCTCTATAGGTGTTGCTGGACGGGATAGAACTTGCCCGGGCCAGTGCCCAGGGAGACTGCGGCATGTGTCGACAGTGAAGTGGAACCCCTGTTGACAGGAGTCACATTGGTCAACAAATGGTCCTGTGCATGAAGTTTCGTCTGAGATGTCTAGGTAGTTGGGAATGGTTCGAAGTCTCGTGGTCCCGGCGACCACACAAAAGGGGGGGGATTGTCGCCCCTGGGTCCCTATGACTTGTGCTTACCGGTGTGAAACAGATGTGTCAGAGCCGTTCGTCTAGTTCTCACCTCGGCTCTGTTAGTAAAATTCTCCTCAGTCTGCACCAGATTCCTTGAGACTGGAGGATGAGTTTGAGATGTACATGAGAGCAAATCGGGCGATGACTACTTTCGGGTGAGAAGTACATGACAGTGAATCGACGATCAGTGTAGCAGAAGGAGCAGAACAACACCGCGTGATCCAGACAGCAAGAAAAGTTGCAGAAACATAGTTCAGTCTGAATGTACCATGTCTAGCAGTTGACGTGGCTCGAGGGCGAGCCACAAGATTGTGTTGGGGGCCTGTTGGCAGGCGGTTTGGTAGAGTGATATCGTAGCATCTCCGATGGTGCAACAAGGCAAAAGATGGCACGAATGGCGAGAACATGACGTGAATGGCGAGGAGCGGAAGATTAGTTATGTATTTTGGGTCAATTGTACTGCGAAATGAGGGCTTGGGGTCATTTGGAACCACATATTATGTAATGTTGAGTCCGTTATACCGTAGAATGCGGGTTTTTGGTCGGTTTTATACCAAGTTAGTTAGATATTGAGTCATTTGTCCAAATCTCGGTTAGGAAATTGTTAGTAAGTGGACAAGCATTGTAATGGTGGAAGCCTATATGTATATAAGAGTCGTAGGTAAAGAAGAGAAGAAAAGGAGAGAGATAGGAGTGGAGTCAAGGTGAAGAGAAGCGCATGTTTTTGGTTGTTTCTGTGCATCTGTGATATATTGCCAAGTCCTGATCTTGAGGAGATATTGTATCTAAGGTTTTGCGGTGATAATATGAGTTATTTCATATAGCCGCAACTCTCCTCTTTCCTCAGCGGAAACATGGTTCTATTTGCTCTTCCTGGACTCCTCGGGTGAGACCACATCTGCTCTGCAGGTGTTGCTGGGCGGGATAAAACCTGCCCAAGCTGGTGCCCAAGGAGACTGTGGCATGTGTCGACAATGAATTGGAACCCCTGTCGACTGGAGTCGCGTTGGTCAACATGTTTAGGAAATGGTTCATGCATTGAAGCATCGTTCAGCTTTCTGAGATCCACACAAATCCTGATCTCACCTTTCGTCTTCTTATCCTAGATAACCATAGGGATTATCCACTCAGACTCTTCAACTGGCTCAATGATCCCTGCATTGAGCATCTTATCCAGCTTTTCTCTCACTCTTTATTTATATCCCAGGTTCAAGCGATATGGTATTTTCTTAATAGGATTCACACTTGGCTTAAGAGGTATTTTCATAACTCCTAAGTCCCCCAAGATGCCCTTCATCTCTGTGAATTTTGTCGGGAATAAGTCCTGATATTCCTACAATATATCTGCGATATTCGTCACAGTTTCATCATCCCAGTAGTCCCCAATATACGGGAACTTTGGCTCTTCGCTGGTGCCAATATTTACTTTCTTTGTCTTCATAGGTCCGCTCATATCTGGAATTTCCAGCAGAGGTCCCTCTACCTCACGCCCACCTTCTGAATCAGGTATCTTAATGTTGCACGGGTCCTCCTCATCACTGTCTTCTTTTTCTTGAGCCTCTTTAGCTAAGTTGTAACATTCCATGGCGTGTTCTACCTGTTCCGTCCATTTTGTCCGTAGACATTCAGGTACGCTGTTATTTCCAAAGAATTCCTCTAAGGTCATATTTCTGTGCAGACATTCTGGCCTGAATATTCTTTCTTTAATTATATGCAATGCATCGTTTATGGTAGGCCTCTGATCTTTAAAAGTAAATATCTTCTAGAAATTCGCAGTCAGCATGTCCTAGTCTATGGTTCCTCTGCGCAATTCCATGTCTAAGTACCATTTATTCAGAATTTATTCCTCCAGTGTGTGCACAAACAAATGCACCAATTCTGTCTTCGGTCTCTCCTGCCATGCTTGTGAACAGACCTCGATATGTTGTCTTCGATCTGTCTCCATCTGAAGGGTCCAATGGTTCAATGACCCTACGATGATTTCCTTCAAAGATCAACTTCCTTGTCTTCAAATTGATGATGGTGAGGTTATCGATGGCCCAGTCAATTCCTAACAGTGCAAGAAAAGGATGACTATCTTCCACAATCTCAATAACCTCAAAATCTACATGACTCTAGACTCCATCAATGTCAACAATCACTTGGGATAGCCATCCAAAGGGTATGACTTTCCCCTGATTGGCCATTCTCAACTGGATAGGTGACCATAATAGCTTTGGTCTCCCCATCTGCCGCCATGTCTGTTTGGTTAATACATTTACTTTTGATCCCAGATCAAGAATGATCTCATCCATTTCATAATCTCTTATCTGTGCACTGAGTCTCATTTCTCTTCCTGAACTCTTCTTTTTATTAATATGATGAACTGTGCTATCAGTAGTTTCAGTTTCGCTGCGTGGTTCATACTTGTCTATTACCTTCTGCAACTATACTATCGCATTTGGACTCTTTAGCAACTTCATGCAGCTCCTGAGGAACTGCACAACAGAGGTGCATGTCTATGTTGCGGTGCTCGTTCTATCGTACGTAGCCGGAATATCCTCCATATGTGGGATTTTGCTGTGCAACGGGATCCTTGACGATCCTGATGCTGGCTCTTTGAAGATATCCCGTGCTTCTTCAAAGGTTTCTTTGTTTTTCTTCAAGTCAAAGGGAGGTTCTTTCCCAGCAGCTTTTCGTATCCTGATCATTTCAAGTGGAGTCTGCTTGGTATCAAAACCCCCAGAAGTCGAATATTCTGCACCTCTATCTCGCCCTGTCGCAGAACCACTGCGCGTTACTATGTTAATACTTTGATCCGCAGGTCTCCTTTCTGCTGCGATCAACTGGATATTTGGGGCCTTCACCTCTGGCCATTTTCTTTTCTGCATTTCTACCTCCAGCACTGGGTAGTCTTCTATAACATGATCAAGAGAGCTACAATAGCTGCATGTAGTGCATGGGTTGGTACAATCTGGAGATACATGGCCTGATTGGCCACAATTGTAACAGATTACTTGGCCTCGGCCTCATCCCTGCGCCAAGCCATTGTTCCTTCCTCTCCCGCGGTATCCTCCGCGGCCTCTATATGCTCCTTGATTCTGCTGTGCATTTTCTTGTTTCTACGGATTCTCTCCTTGGACTCTGTACATTCCTCCATACATATGTTCAATATCTTTCTCTCTTTCTAGCATGAGTTCATATGCGCAGCAATTGGATTCACCATGCCCTACTGACTTACAGAAGTTACAATAGAGTTTTTTATGTGTTCTCACGTATTTCTGTATCATATGGCAGTCTTCTGGCCGGTGTCCTCTGGTTCTGCAAATTTCACACCATGGCCCTGGATGTGGATTTAATGGGTTTGGTCCACCCATGCTAAGGAAATACTGGAATAAAGGACAATGATCCTTAGTGTCTCCTTCTCCCTTGCTACCTGTACACCAGACTTCCTTTCTCTCTTGCTTTCCTTGATTTATGTCCTACAATTGTAATGTTAGGGTAGCCAACTAGTTTTGAATCTATGACATCCCAGTGCTAGCTTCTCCCATAGGTGAAGCTTCCAACTTCATCACAATCTCCAATGCTTCTGGATGTGAAGCCACTTTCTCCTGCATCAACGGCTGTCTAATATGGGGCAGCAATGCAGCTATAAATCACTCCTTATGCTGGTGCGGTGGAATATCAAAGCTTACTTGGTCCAGTAGTGTCTTAAATTTCTGATCAAACTCCCAAACTATTTCATTAGGTTTTTGTTTGATCTCTTTCAACTCTGTGATGCACTATGACTCTGAATTCGGCTTCTTAAATTCTGCTAATAGGGTAGCCTTCATTTCTTGTAGGGTTCTTTGGTGTCCCTGCGAATCTTTCATGAACCAGTGCAAGGCTTGGTCTCTAAATGTGGTGACGAGTTGTGCTTGCTTCACAGCGTCGTCCTGTACTTGCTTTACACTCCACATGGCTTCACATAGAAACCAATGTTGATCAAGGTCTTCTAGACCCGTTCCTTTGAATATCGGCAGTTTGATATCATCAGCCATCCTCCTTCGAGGTGGAGTGGTGCTCTAAGTAGTGCTAGGGATAATTCTCTGAGGTTGGATGGTCTGAAGTGGTACATCCTGAGACTGACTAGGTTGATTCGGAATAACCTAGGCACCTGCTCATGCGGTGTTACTAGTACTAATGTTCTGCAGTATGGGTTGTGCGGTGCTCGCAACCGGTGGGTTCTGAGATAAGGGAGGTGGGGTATGTGCAACCGATGGATTTTGTGGTGTCTTAGGATGACAAGTGGAAGATAGAGGTGTGGTTTGGCTATCAAGGTCATCTTTCGAATGTATGTCTACACGGATTCTAGGTCCACTAGTAGTTTGCTCAGGGACGAACTTGTATCTCTTTCCACTTCTCAGGCTATGAATTTCTTCATAGGAACCACTATATATACTTTCTACCATGACAGATGCAAATATTTTGCTACATTCTAAATACACCTTTCTCAACAAGAAGCATTTTAATACATATACTGAGTTTGTTCAGATACTTACCTCTGATTCCCTTGAAAAACTCTCTTTTGGCTGCGTTGTAGGAATTTAGCATGTCCACAGCCAACTACATCCCAAAACTTTGCAATGTACTGTCAACCCGAAAGTCGACTGCTTGTACGAATGGACTATCTAGTGCTTTGAGCTGTTCAATAAGCTTCGGTGTCCACTCTGTTGGTGTGCTTCATGTTCAGGTACACAGGGTACTCCCAAAAGACCGAAGACCTAGAGCAACCACTTCACACAAACAGATCACAGATCAACACACCGATGTTTTGACGTTGTTTAAACCCTCGAGAGGGAAACACTCCACGACCTTGGCCAAATAGATTCTACAGAGCAGTTTATTATGCAAAATAAAGAAAGTTACAAATGAGCTTCTCATAATCGTTCAACTAAACAATGACCCTCCATGCTCTTTAAATAGAGATCATGGACCGATTGGGTGTTAAGCCATAGATCAAGGGTAGGTATGATCTAAGAGATGTTGAGCCGTCGGATCACTCTATGTCTAGAACATATCGTGACCGTCGGATTAAATATTTACAAATGCATACTAATGCATACTAAAGAAACACACTTTACCCAATGGATATATTACACAAGTTGATATTAACTAACTCGTAAGTGTCTAAATATCCTAACATCCCCCCTTAAGAACAACTTGGGATAGGATTAAAGGATTTACAAAAGTGACACTATTAGGAGAAGGAAGGAGGGATTAGAGCCTATCCCCCCTTAATGACAAATTCCTGAACTCCTAAAATAGATCGAAGTTTAGAAAAATTCGCTTCTATAAGAGACTTGGTGAAGATGTCTGCAACTTGATCATCTGTAGGACAAAAAAAAACTTCAAGAACACGATCATAAACAAGATTTCTGATGAAGTGTATATGTAGCTAAATGTGTTTGGTGCATTGATGTAGGACTGGATCTTTGGCAAGCTTGATGGCACTCTGATTATCGCACCAAAGTGGAGTAGGTTGCTGCTACTCGAATCCAAACTCTGATAGGATTTGTCGAAGCCATAAAGCTTCCTGACTGGCATTAACTGCGGCTCAATATTCTGCCTCTACTGAAGAAAGAGCAAGAGCTTGTTGCTTCTTACAAGCCCAAGTGACATGTCCAGATCCCAGACTGAAAACATAACCTGCAGTAGACTTTCAATCATTAGGATCGCTGGCCCAGTCTGAATTAGTGAAACCAACCAACAAAGGTTCCCCCCTTATACTGTAATGAATCCCAAATTGAATTGTACCTTGAATATATAGAAGTATTCTCTTAGCTGCTTTCCAGTGACTTTCATGAGGTGTTTTCATATAACGGGAAACACGACCAATGGAAAAGGAAAGGTCAGGACGGGAATGATTCAAGTATAAGAGACTACCAACAAGCTGACGATACAATGTGTCATCTACTTTAGGTGAAGTACAATTGGCAGAAAGTTTGACTCCATATTGGAAGGGAGAAGGGGCTAGTGTACAATATTCCATGTGAAAGCGATGAATAAGGTCACAAGCATACTTATATTGAGAAAGAAAGATTCCTTCTTTGGTTTGCAGGACTTGGAGACCAAGAAAATAATGCAAATGTCCTAAGTCTAACATTTCAAAATTTTGCTTAAGACTGGATTTCACATGGGTTAAAATCATAGGGTCACTACTAGTAAGAATAAGGTCATCAACATATAGAACAAGTATGATGAGATGGTTTCCTACTTTCTTGGTATAGACATTGGGGTCAGAATGGCATCTAGAAAAACCAATGTCAAGGAGAAATCTATCCATTTTGGCATACCAAGCTCTAGGAGCTTGCTTAAGGCCATATAAGGATTTCTTAAGGCGACAGACAAGGCTAGAGTTATTTTGAATATATCCAGGAGGTTGTTCCATGTAAATTTCCTCCTGTAAATCACCATGTGAGAAGGAAGATTTGACATCCATTTGATGGAATTCCCAGTTATGTAAGGCTACAAGGGAAAGAACAAGGTGGGTGGAGTTCATTTTTGCGACAGGAGCAAAGGTTTCATTGTAGTCAATCCCTTCAACTTGTGAAAATCCTTTGGCAACTAACCTTGCCTTAAGTCGTTCAACACTTCCATCTGATGCATACTTAGTTCTATAGACCCATTTACATCTAACAAGTTTTCCTCCTTTTGGAAGAGGTACGAGATCCCAAGTATCGTTCGTCATTAAGGAACGATATTCTTCATCCATAGTTGCATCCCAATCTGGATTTACTGAAGCTTCTGCAAAAGTTGTTGGATCATGATTCTCGTAAACTTGAGCCAAAAGAGAAGAGGCTCACCGAAACTGATAACGTGTTTGATGTTGATCTCTAGGATCACCGGCAAGATCACCAGCTACTTCACATGTTGAACGAACCCATCGAGGAAGAACTTGTGCTTGTGCAACTAGAGGAACATGAGCAGGAGGAGGTGGATTTTCATTAGAAACTGGATTTGGAAATATGTCAAGGAAGTTGGAAGTAGAAGAAGGCACAATTACCGAATCAGGCTCGGAGGCCAAAGATGGCACAATTGCTGAGTTAGGCTCACAGGCCAAGATATTTTCATCAAATTTAACATCTCTTCTTATGATTATATCATAAGAATGAGGTTGAAGAAGTCTATAACCTTTTACATCTTTAGAATATCCAACAAATATTCACTTTTCACTTTTAGGCTACAATGCTTTCTGTTTTTCATCTAGAATGTGAGCCCATGCTTCACTACCAAACACATAGAAGTGACTTACATCTGGTTTAATTTTACTCCATGCTTCTTCTGGTGCGATACCTTGTAAAGCATTAGTGGGGGTGCGATTAACTATGTAATTTGCACAATTTATGGCTTCAGCCAAAAATTGAAGACTTAGTCCCTTACATTGGATCATACAATTAGCCATTTCTTTTAAAGTGCAGTTCTTCCGTTCAGCTACACCATTTTGTTGTGGTCTATATGGAATAGTGTGTTGTTGCTGGATTCCTTGTTCAGTGCAGAAAGTAGTGAACTTTTTGTTAACATATTCTCCTCCATTGTCGGATCTTAACTTAATAATTTGATGACCATATTTTTTTTCAACAAGGGCCTTGTAGGCCAAGAACATGTTAAATACTTCACTCTTAAGTTTTAGGAAATAAACCCAAGTGCATCTGGAGTAATCATCAATGACAGTTAAGAAATATTTGAAACCAGAAAAGGAAGCAGATGGAAGAGGACCACACAAGTCACTATGCACAAGCTCCAAGGGAACCGAGGCGTGCCAAGAGGCATGTTTTTCAAAGATTTCCCGATTATGTTTTTCGAGTACACAACCGGAACAAACACCATCCCTACAAGATACGATCGAAAGACCTATCACCATATTGTGTTTACATAGTTGTTGCAATGAGCGATAATTTAAGTGACCAAATCGCTCATGCCAAAGTTTGCTCAAGTTATCACTATGAGCAACAAAAACTGAAGGAAAAGGTGTTGACCCAAAGTTGTTAAATTTGTACAACCTGGTAATATCATCAATAGTTTCGGTAGCTAGGACATGTTGAGGATCTTTAAAATCCATGATTACAACTTGGTGAGGTGTAAACATCACAGTTTTACCTTCACCAAAATGAGTGATTTGATAGACTGATAACAAATTGCAGGAAATTCTTGGAACACATAGTACATCACTAAAATGACCATTATCTACTGGAACTATTCCAGATCCTACAACACTTAGAGATCTATCATCACCAACAAATATGTGTTTGGTGTTGCATTCATGCATAGTAGAAAAGATGGCTTGGTCCTTAGCCATATGATAAGATTCTCTAGAATCAATGAGCCATTCATTTGAAGTAGAAGAAGAAGATGCATTATAAGAATAGCCAGAAGCACAAAGTACATGTCCATGAAAGGTAGATTCTTGTAACATCCCAATATTTTCATGAAATTTAAAAAAAAATTAAATCAGCAATAAATGTTACTAATTGTAAATGCGGAATAATAATAATGATTGAAAAGACAACATTAATTAACAAAGTCATAAATGCAGGAAGTAATTAGTTATTGTTACCTTAATAAATGCGACATGTCGTACTTCAAGCTTACGACATAGCGTTTCTTGTATTTAACTGCAATTCATAATATTCTGCGATATAGTTTTTAATTGACAAAGTTTCTGACAGTTTCCATTGATGATGATGAAAGGGTAGTCCTACGGGGTTCCTTGGAGCTTACTTAGCTACGATTATCTAAGGCATTTGAATCCTGTTCCCATGTGCAGACCGCAGGTAAGATATTCTATGTCACAAGCGTTAAGGGTACACGTGTTTTTCAATTCATCATCCATGTAAAATTAGAATGTTAAAAACCTCTTTGCGACGCAGGTTCACTGGAGGTATGATTATCTTGGTTCTCATCCTTGTCTTCAAGTTGAATTTCCGATTTTCTATGTTATTCACATCACACCTTTATTTGCTTTTGCTTGGCTACAATCATCGCCTACACTAATCATAAAGGGATAGTATTTATGACACCAAGCAGAACTACCCTTACTCCAGAGTCTTACCCATTGAAATACTTGTAATTATGATTTTGGTACTATTAATTTTCATTGTGGTGGCGTAGCAACTGGTCATAGGCCTTACCTAAGTCTCATATGTATCAATAGGTTCTAGCATTACATGGTTGATGTAGGAAATATAGAACTATGCCCTTATGTGCCTATACATTACCATAGGGGAGAAATATAGCAATAAAAGGTAATTACATAAAACTTATTCTAACACTTGAAAGCTTATCAAATGTCAATATTATTGTAATGTACACTGTATCCATTTTATTAACATAACATATGACATATAATATTGGTCTATTCATCAAACTTGCACCCATGTATACGTATATTGAACTATTGAAACTAATGTCCCAAGGGTTGATTGTGATAGGGTGATGAACGTTAACGCTTCCAATTGTCGAATTTAATGCTTAGCGTACGTTGCAGGTTTGTGGAGTGAAGTGGAGTGTCGAGTTGGATAGTGTCATGTAGTTGATACTGTTTGCAATCAAACAAAGAGCCGAGCTGTGCATACTCTAAATCTCGCATAGTCGACTGGACAACTAGGTAGGAGTGACAATTAATGCAATGTTGAATGCAAACGGGGGGTTCAAATATCAATGTGTCCTCCTTGTTGGCTATCCACCGTTGATCTCTACCATATCTAAGGCGAAGAAGGAACTCGGTTCTTGCGTTGGTAAAATAGAGAAAGGTGATTTTCCCAGCATTCATTGTTGCATTTTTTAGGGAGGTCGTAGAGCCGACAGGCTGTGGCGATGTAGGTTTTGGAATGTGTTGTGAGGACTCCTTCCTCGGCCTTGAACCTTGAACCTCTGTGTAAAGATAGCAAAGTTGCAAGTTTCACTTCTGGTGCCATAGCACTACTATTTGGTGATGGTGGTTGTAAGTGGTTTTTATCCCATTAAGCATTGAGGTTCACCAGGTCACTTCTCCGACGGTATGACGGTTCTCACCGGCGTGATGTGGTACGGTTCAGGGTTTTCAACCTAAGGGTAGGTACTCACCAATGAAATATTTTTACAGCTTTGTTGTTTTGTAATACGTTTTCTCCGTTGTAACCCTTCAAGCTATGATTTTGGCAGGTACCCTCTTCGCTAGAGGATGGTAGCACGGGTTTGGAATGGAGACGATGCGTCCATTACCTGGTAAGTTCTGGTGGTTCTCGAACCTCGTGGGTGCCTTTGGGCATGGTCGTAATGGTGACTACTTTATGCTAAAAGTTGGAATTGCTCGGCCCTATTTTGGCGATGGCCGAGGGTTAAGTTTTAAAAAGTCTTAAAGTAAGAAGTATTGAATGGATAACTCCCAGATTTCTTGTTGTTGTTTCGGCTCTTTTGTGCCTACATCGTGGACGAGGGTTTCAAAAAATTGTATTAGTGTACTGTTGTTAAGGGTACCTAGCCTGTAGGGTTTAATGTTCTTCTGTCTCGTTTAAAAATTGGGGTGGCTAGAGGTAAACCTGTGGATTGTGGTGTCGTAGTGTAATTATGTTATACATGTACTTATAATGGTGGCTACGAAGACTGTGAGTTGAGGTTCGCTCACTCTTTGGTACGGAGGCTCGTCGTGGATGACAAATGCCCTTTTATTGAAGTGCGGTTGATAACATGTTTAAAGAAATATTGTAGTGGTGCCAAACCACGATGGTTTCCTGTATGAAGCTCTCCTTTCCTATACTTCGTCATTGTTGTTTGATATTTATGTTTTGGAAATGTGAAAAGAAAAAGTTCACTCGTCAAGTGTTTGGAAATGGTTGAGCCGTAATGTCCGGATATTTTATAAGGGAAAACCCTACCTGTAACTATCATTTTCTATCTTGTTGATATGGAATGTTTGTATCTAGGACCTAACCTATGTTTTAATAGTGTTTATGTTGTAAAATCATGCTAGGGTTGTGGGCTTGCGTCAAACGTTGATACGGAGTCGTGTTTTATGTTGATTGTTGTTTCTATCTTGATGTTAACCGTCTTGCTTGCATCCTTTAAGACGAGAAGTGGTAGATAGAAGGAAATAGATTGTTATTAGGGTCAGATGCTACGTCTGTTATGGGAATAGATAATTACAGTTCGCCATACACGGCTTGATAATGAATTCATAAAACCTACGGGCTCGGATTCTCACTCCAGCGATAGCCATGGGTTTTCTTATTTCCGTGTAGAGGTTTTTATGAATGAAATCGGAAACGAAAGTTTAGAAAAAAAATGATATGTGTATGTGTATGTTCGATCTGTACCGAGATTTATTTTGCAGTTTCTATCTTTCTAAATGTAAATACTTGAAACATAGTATCTTGATATGATAAAAAAAAACATGTTGTTACTATCAGAAATAGATGATGTATCAATCTACGCATAAATAGGATGTATTTTTGTTTTTACTATGAAAAAAAAGGATGAATGCGGTACAAAGAATGGTTTTGTAACTGTAATAATCTCATATAAGAAGAACTGGAATGCTTAAAACAATGAATTTAAATTGTTGCAATGCATATGGTGGCTTATTGGAATTATCTAGAGTTTAAAAGGAATGTACAGATCTGTGCAGAAAGTACTGTGTAATTCTTCCATGTTGTTAGGAACCTATGTCAACCCTTCTCTTTACTATGTTAGTATATTGTTGTTGGATGCATATGCTTTGTAAGTCGTACCGTAGTATTTGTTGATCTGTAGTTTATATTAGCCCATAGTATTGACCCATAGTATTGGACGCATATGCTTTGTAAGTCATCCCGAAGTATTATATGTCCCATGGTTTTGACTCATAGTATTGGGCATAGACTTAGTATATAAGTGTGTATTGAGGTCATTGAAGGCACTGTGAAGTTAATTGTATTGAGCTTGCTCAAAGGAGGTTGCCCCCTCGAAGTGGCCTGTGATCAATATAAAAGTGATTATGTTCTATTATTTATGATATCTCGTGTATTTGCATTAATTAATTATTGCAGGTTCATCACATCTGGTATCAGAGCACTTTCTTGGGCTCGTTGGGTGGAATTTATGCAAAAAAAAAATTTTGCATTTGTTGCAGCTTCAGATTTGGAAATAATCTCTATCCGCTTAACTGTGGGAAGTACTCGGGCATAAGCCCTAAAACTCATTGTGAGGAGTACCATAGGAACCCCAAAGTAGCTGGCCCATTGAGAAGACCTGCCAACGAAAAGGGCAACGACCCCTACCTGATTGACTAGTTCCCACCTGTGAGGTAAACCAAGAGCTGTCGTTTGTGGCAAAGCAGTTATCAGTTTTACTTGAGCCTTGGAGTGAGGGGTACTGCCCCAATACGCAAGCTGTCAGACATCATTGGTGGCCGAGGTTAAACACTTTAACTGTTAGGAAGCCGTACATACCTGGGGTCCATATCTATTTTCAGTTGAATTGTTGCCGATCACTTCCACTCAGATCCAGCCATTTCAGATCTATTCTGAAAGTCGTTCCAGATCCAATCGTCGTTTCATATCCAACTGTTTTCAATCCCTTCCGCGTCGTTGCGCCGCTGTTGCCGATCCATTTCTGATAAAAAAAAAATCAGTTTTTTCTCCATATCTCCCTTGTTTTCACTTTGTTTCTCTTGAAATTTTTGGGGAAACCCTGTCATCCCATTCTGCATCTTTCATTCCTGAGGACCCTATCCCCAATTCCCCTTCCCAAAGCCCGAAATCCCACATTTGTCTATTTTTAGTGTTTGCCATAACTTCCTCAGATTTCACCCAATCACCTTCAAATTTTACCACAGAATTCCTTTCTGAATTCTGCTTCTTTGTCCCTCTCTGCCAAATTTTCTCATTCTATCACCCTACTTCTGAAATCCCCCTTTTTCCTTTCTTGTCCTTTCGACAATGTCCAAAATCTAGTCAAACCCCAATTACCCATCAGATTGTTTCCTCAATCCAAATTTCCATTTACTAAATCAACTTCTGTTTGTGTTTTTCTACCCATTCCACCCAAAAAAAAAAAAAAAAAAAAACTTGGTTATGGTTGTCACCTGTGCAGGAGCAAACACCATGGAGGAAGTACTTGCAGCCATCCAAACCAAACTCCAAGATCTGGATGAAAACTTTCTCAGCCTCCATCTTCAGCATTCAACCATGAACAATAACCGAAAGCCAGAATCTTTTGCAGCCACCGGGTTCTCTTCTTTCAACAATTTTCGTGGGTCGAAGCTTGATTTTCCTTGCTTCAATGGTACTGATCCGACTGGATGGATATATCGAGCAGAACAATATTTCAGTCCGCATAATACTTTTGATGTCCAGAAAGTTCCACTTGCATCCTTTCATTTGGAACAGGAAGCCCTTCAATGGTACCGTTGGTACATCAAAGCTCATCTCAAGCCAAACTGGACAGATTTTTGCCAACTCATTTTGCCACGATTTGGTCCTAGTGCTTTTGATGATTTCACAGGAGCACTCACTAAACTTCACCAAATTGGCACAGTGAGAGAGTATTAGACAGAATTTGAGAAATTGGCCAATCACACAGAAGAATTGTCTGATGAATTCTATAGGAGTTGTTTTATCAGTGGTCTCAAGGATGAAATCTGCTTAGAGGTCAAAATATTTTGTCCCAGCAGAATGATGGAAGTCCTAGGGTTGGCTAAGCTAGCCGAGGACAAGATCGCAGCTCAACAACGCTCCAAACCCACCTTTTTTCCCTTCAGAAATATGGGTTCCCAACGACCTCCCATCACGCCTTCTCCTCAACCAACTTTTATCAAGCATTTGTCTGAAATAGAAATGCAGGCATGCCGAGAAAAAGGGCTTTGCTATAATTGTGATGAGAAATTCACTCGGGGACATAGATGTGTTCAACAAAAGCTCTATCTCTTGGATGTGGATTCTCCGCCTGCCTTAGAACTTGGTGAAGAAGCTACAGATACAGTAGATGATCAGGTCGACATTCAACACCCGCCTGTTGACACGCCATCTTAGGATGACCCACCCAAGATCTCTCTCCATGCTGTAACCGGCATCACCACCCCACAAACAATGCGGTTCAGGGGATACTTCAAGAAGCTCCCTTTTACCATACTCATTGATTCTGGTAGCACTCATAACTTCATTGACCCTCGGATTGCCAAACACGCTGATTGTTTTGTCCATCCTTGCTCCAACTTTGAAGTCATGGTTGCCAATGGGGGCACCTTACCTTGCAAGGGGAAGTGTCACAATGTGTGTATCTCTATGGAAGATTATAACCTACGCTCTGACATGTTTGCCTTGTCCTTAGGCGGATGTGATGTGGTTTTGGGCGTTCAATGGTTACGCACACTTGGCCCCATCTTATGGGATTTTGCTGAACTTTGGATGCAGTTTAAATTCAACAAAGCACAACACAAATTTATGGGCTTACAACCAGGGTCTTTCTGCATCATTAGTTCACATCTCCTGGAAAAAATCATTAAGAAGAATTCACATGGTGTCATCGCTCAGGTCAATTCCATTCAGATGCACCCATCAACAGTCTCCACTACTTCATTGGATAGATATGTAGGTATCTTTGCTGAACCAATGCGCTTGCTGCCTTCAAGAGACCTTTCCGGTAAGAATTTAGCCACATCTACCTCTCAGCAGGAAATGATGGCTATTTTGCATGCAGTACAGAAGTGGCAGCCATACCTATTAGGGAATTATTTCTGCATCAAGACTGATCTCCCGAGTCTGGGAAATTTTCTGGAATAATGGGTCTCCTCCCCAACACACCTGAAATGGGTTTTCCAACTCATGGGTTATCCCTATGTTATCACTTACAAGAAGGGTAAGGACAATATGGTGGAAGATGCTCCTTCTCACACAATTGATGACCCATTTTCTCTTACAGCTCTTTCTTTGCTTGTTCCAAATTGGTTGCAATATGTTCAACAGGGCTATCTCTTCTATGAACTCCATGCTTCTTCATTAACAGGGCACTCTGGGTTCTGCAAAATGTATGACCGGGAACAATGTAACTTCTTTTGGCAGGGACTAAAAATGACAATTCAACAGATGGTGGCTGACGATGATACTTTCCAAGTCAACAAGGGGGAAATGACACTCCTTTCGGGATTGCTCAAACCCTTTCCCATCCCTACAAAGCTTTGGCCAACTATTTCTATGGATTTCCTAGCAGCGCTCTGGTGGTACAATACCACATCTCAAAGGACACCATATGAAGCAGTCTATGGAAAAACACCGCCAATTCTTCTTCCATACACCCTTAGCAGCTCCCCAGTTCAGGAAATTGACTCGGTTCTTCGAAACCGCGATCAGATTCTTCTCATTTTGCAGGACAATCTTCACATGGCCAGAATTCGCCTGAAACAACAAGCCAATCAGCACCGTTCTGAGCGCATTTTCCACGCAGCTGACAGGGTTCTTCTTCATCTACAACCTTCCAAGCAATCCTCCTTGACACTCCAAAGGCGTCAGTGGCCCGAAATGAAACCCAAGGATGCTACCGGGGAACCACTCCTTCAGATTCTACAGCAATTTCTCCAATCAAAGCTTTGAGGACAAAGATTTTTCTAAGGGAGAGGGGATGTTAGGAACCTATGTCAACCCTTCTCTTTACTATGTTAGTATATTGTTGTTGGACGCATATGCTTTGTAAGTCATCCCGTAGTATTATATGTCCCATGGTTTTGACTCATAGTATTGGGCATAGACTTAGTATATAAGTGTGTGTTGAGGTCATTGAAGGCACCGTGAAGTTAATTGTATTGAGCTTGCTCAAAGGAGGTTGCCCCCTCAAAGTGGCCCATGATCAATATAAAAGTGATTCTGTTCTATTATTTCTGATATCTCATGTATTTGCATTAATTAATTATTGCAGGTTCATCACACATGTATTTAAATGGATTCTATACTACTGATGGTGTTATACTGTAATGTTTAGTGTTTTTGATATAGGACAAAATTCAAACAAGAACATGTCTGGAATCATATTTCTAATCATTGGCGTTCTGCCTATCAATCATCAATTCTAAACTACCCTTCTCTGTACTAGAGTATGGTGCAGAAGCCAGCATGTGGAAAAATACAAAGAAGCAAATTTGAATCTATCATTTTATCCATTCAATCATCATATTTAAAATTGCAACATATTTCAGAATGTAAAACAAAGTAACAGAAGCATAGATAGAACCTGAACCAGTAGATAAGTGGACAAACACCCAAGAAGCTTGTTCCACCCAACCTACTCTTGAAAACAGCCAATATGCCTGCCTTAGGACCCCCGAGCCTATTCACTGAACCACCAGGAGGAACAAACGCAGAAGCTTAGGCCCTCAATATTGCAGCAGCAAGTAGATATCCAGTATTACAGACTCAGCAGTCAAGGAGACCTGCACTAGCACCTCTAGCTTTTCCTTCTCAGAAATAGTTTGCAAACTTACAATTGCACTCTCCAGATCCTCCCCTATTCAAATCTCTCAGTCATCACCTGATGCACATGAGGAAATATTTTCTACAGAAAAATATTCTGGGAGCCACCTGCTCAATTCGAATTGCCTTTTATAGGCTTCCTGGGTCTTTTTATAAATAATTGGTCATTAGTGAGCTACCTGCTCACCTCTCTCCACCTGGAGAGGAAATGCCATAATTTTAGGGGGAGTTGTTCCATAACCAACAACTAATGGTAGAGTGCAAATGATGCCATCTGTCCCATGTCTTCTTTCAACCTCCATTCCTCCTAGTGGGTCAGTGAACACTCTTGTAACAACTTTCTTGAGTGTTTGTCTCCTATTTTCATTTATTAAATAATAATAATGAGTCATTACAGTCACCTTTGACTAAATTGGTCATTAATTACAAAACTTTGTACTTATAATTCAGCACAAAGTATTTTCCAAAAGAAATAATATAAAATAAATATCCTCAAAATTTGGGTAGGTGACATACACCCCCCCTTAAGCCTCAAAATCGTCCTCGATGTTGCTTTATTCACTCACTAAGTGTTCCTGGAACAAAGTTGGGTATGCTGCCCACATACTACTCTTCAATTCCCAGGTTGCCTATGATGGGCTAAAGTGCTTCCATTGCATTTTTACTTGTCCAATGGTGCGGTTCCGAAGTAGAGTTTCGTTCCTTGCTAGGATACAGTCTCGTTCCACTGGAAAATTGCCGCGTTGTTCCACCTAGACATTGTTCCAATTTACCACATGAGTAGGATCGTGTACATATTTCTTTAAAAATGGAATGTGAAAAACATTATGTATTTTGATATTTGAGGGAAAGGCCAATTGATATGCCACGGGTCCAACCCTTGACAAAATTTCGAAAGGGACACTGTAGCTAGGGTTTTACCCCTAGCTTGTGCCAATGAGCACCTACTAAGGAGAATGGACTCCTTAGTAGCAGTTCAGTATATTAAACTAATTATGCAATAAACAAAAAATTAAATTATTTCTAAGACAAGCATGAAGCATAAACACCAAAATGAAAGAATGTCTTTGTATTGATGTTACCTTGAGTGTCAAGGTTGGTGAAGCCCTTTGCAGTGTCCAAGAGGATGCTCCAAGCTCCAAGAATGCTCCTTCTCCTTCTCCAATGTTGGGGATGGGCCAAAGGTGGCTCTCAAGGTGAAACTAGTTCAAAGGTGGACTAGGGTTTCGAGAGAGATTTTGGCAGAGTAAGGGTGCTTGTGATTGTGGATATGGAATAAGGGATCTCCATCACCTATTTATAGTTTTTTGGTGGTGGAGTGCTGACCCATGGTTTTAGGAAACACATGGTTTTGGGCAGCTGTATAGGGTTTTTTCCTCCTTTTCCTCATTATTTTATATTTTTATTCCCTTTTTAGGGGATTTTTGCTATTTTTGGAGGAAAAGGGGGTTTTTTAGCCTTTTTTAGGCTATTTTGATGGTTTTTTGGCCTTTTGGAGGCATTTTAATGGGATTTTTGGGATTTGTAATGGAAATATGGTAGGAAAATGGACAAATGAGTCATATAATGTGGTAAATGAGCTAGTGAGCACTTTTTGGGTGTTAACAGATTGCCCCCTGATGTGTGAGGGCAGGAGCTAATCGTATGGCCGATGGACATCATAAGTCATGAATGGTTTTCCTGGGATGTGGAGAGAAGAGAAGAAACAAACTGGAGCCCGGAACAACGATCCCGAACAACTGCAAGAACTAAAAGTACATAACCTCAATAAAGGATGAGGAATCATCTGATCATATGGACGAGGCGGGCATTCCCATGCTCGTATCAGGATATAACATAATAACAACAATGGGGTCCAAAAAATGGGGACCTGAAATATACATGACCTCAAAAACTGACTGAGGAATAATCTCAATATATGGACGAGGCGGGCATACCCATGCTCGTATCAAGATACATAAACATAACTGTAAGGCCCGAAAAGGGGGACCTGTAAGATACATGACCACTGTGTACATCATAAGAGTCCAGAGGGGACACAAATCTGGGACATACTGCTGAGCGGATCATGTGTGAACTGCAGAACTGGTGCACCGGAACAATCAACAGTGCTACTGAGTGTGGTACCAAAGGAACTGATGAGCTGCTGGATTATAGTGACTGGGGTCATACTCTCCATGGTACACTGAACTGGAACTGATCTGGAACTGAAACTGGGTACTCAAGGAAGCATGAAACTGGATGGCTTCCGAATACAAACGCCAACGCAGCCCGGACATCCACAGGAACATATAACTGGGCGTTCCAAAGTGACTCACCAATGTGCTAGAGTCGGGGGAAATCCGGGGTCTTCGACTAAAAACTGATGGGATATAATCCTACGCGATCCTCAACGATGCGATCAAGGTGCTGAAGTCGAGCATGTGAGGAACAACCACTCGGAGAGGCAATGATGTCTCCTCTCAGAATGATCCGTAGGCACCTACCACAGATGGTGATAAGTCCAAGGCGTAGGGACCTCTGGGCCTATCTTCTGGAATAGAGGAGCTGTCGTCGACAGAGGGAGACCTGCCCCTAGCAAGGCAATGATGTTTCCTTGACAGGAGCGCGAGGTACAAGACCGAAATGTGATAGTACTGATGGCAGAACTGATAAACTGTGGGGGGACAACTGGGCAAGTAGAGCGGGTGGACTCAAACTTCCTTTGTTCAGAGTATGATAATGGGAATGATCTGGCAGCATATGAAACTGACTCAGGGGAAAGGGATCATAGCTGTAATGGATCTGGGGGAATAACTGGCTGAGGGAGACTCAAGCTGGTGTAACATGGCAGGAGACTGCAGAATACTCTGAACAAAGGCGACCTAATTGGGGGTGCTGCCGAGATGATAGATCCAAGTGCCAAGAGGCACGGGGGAAAACTTCTTCATGGGTTAAGGAACTAGAAGAAGTGTGTGTAAAATGGTACTGTCGTGTGGATTTTACGAGCCCAGGACAGTTCATGCTCGTGGTTGCTTTCAATTTTAAGGAGTCTGAAAGCGATAAGAAGACTCTGAGGTAGTGGAATGGTACTGTCGTGTGGATTTTACGAGCCCAGGACAGTGCATGCTCGTGGTTGCTTTCAATTTTAGAGAGTCTGAAAGCAAGTAAGAAGACTCCAGGGGGTTGCTTTTTCGTAGATTTAGTCTCCAAGGCCCAAAGAAGCATAAAAGGATGCAATGAAGAACTCTTCTAGCCGGTGTGACTAGAGTATTCCTTTTTCGTAATTAGTCTACCAGGTCCGGAAAAGGGTTAAACTTATACCAGATAGACGCCCTTTCAGGTACTTTAACGAGCATGAAAGGAAGCAAGATTGCTCGGCGATCTTTTCATTCTTTTAGGAGTCAGAAAAGAGCTTAACGGAAACTCCCTAAGTGCCTTTTTCGTAAAGGAGTTGTCCGGCCCGAAAAAGGGATAAAATTATACCGAACAAAAGGAATGGCCAGGCAAGGAGGAAGTGTTCAATCAAGGTTGAGTAATGATGACCAAGAACGAGGGTAGGTGGGAACACTGATGGACCTCCTTGCGGGGTAGATGAGATGGTGGCAAAATAACGAGACATTTGCAGTATGACAGGAGTGAATGGCTCATGTAAAAATGTGGAACAATCCGACAGCGGCCGATGTGGCGCGCAACCCGAGGCAGCAAGGTGTTGGGACACAATGTTGAAATTGTATCAAGTGAGAGCGAGAAATGATCTCAAGCATCATCACGAGCTCGGAAAAATGAATCCGGCAATATAAAGGATGTCAAAAATGGGTGACGGCCGATGTGGCACGCAAACCGAGGTGACGGGGGCATTTTGAAAAATGCCCGGAAAATCTGGAGGTGAGAGCGAGAAATGATCTCAAGCATCATCACCAGCTCGGAAAACTGAATCCGATGATATAAAACATGTGAAAAACGGAGAACGGCCGATGTGGCACGCAGACCGAGGCGACTAGTGGCGTCTGAAAAATGGGTAAAAAATGACAGGACAAAAATAATGCAACGAGGTGGCCATTATGACGGTCACGTCGCGCTGATTCCAGTGGTGGAAACGGTTGGTAAAACGGATGTCGTATGGGGCCAGAATGACCAAAACAAGAAAAAGTCAACTGACTATAAATAGTGGTGGGTCAACATGACATGTGTCATTTGTACTTTGTTGACTTTGACTTGTGAGGTGAGTGTACCAGAGCTTAGGTGGCATTTCTGGACGATCCGTCTGGCTGTTTGCAGATCCGCGAGATACAGGTATTTCGTGAAACTTATACCTGCATATTTTTTCGGGTTGGGGGTTGGGTAGTGGGTCCCAGGGTTGACTTGTACGGTCCACGTGGGGTGGACCGCGGGTTAGGGGGATGAAACCGCGGTGGAAGACCGCGAGTTTCGGGCCGAACCGTGTGGTTGGAGACCGCGAGTTCCAAGGAGGAACACGCGGTTCCCAACCGCGGGTTTAGGGCTTGACAGGCGCGGTTGGGAACCGCGACCATGCCTGACAGCCGCGGTCGAAAACCGCGGCAAGAAACCCGAAAGCCGCGGTTTTGGGCCGAGCTTTTAGGGCTTGTTTGGGGGGAGAAAAGTATTTTGCTTAAGTTGTCATGAGACTGATGGGTTCACTTTGTGTGATTGGCAGGATGCCCCAAGTTCTGTGGAGAGAGCGGGAGATCCCTGATGATACGATGCGTTTCATCCGAGAGAACCGCCATGTGCGGTCAGTGCTGGGGTTGTGCGGACTTTTGAAGTTCGCACAGATACCTATGATACGGACAGCAACATTGTTGCTGAACTGTCTGATCAGCTTCTGGGAGCCGGACATACAGGCGTTCCGGGTACAGGGGGAGAGGGTAGACCTTACCCTTACTGATGTTTATTTTCTGACGGGGTTACCCTGCTTGGGCAGGGTGGCAGATACACAGCCGCGGGTTGCCGCGGACGTCGACATGGAGGACATGTTGGAGAGGTACTGCGGGCAGGACGCGAGGGTGCATAGGAATGCACTCCTGGTTAGGGACCTACAGGAGCCGGCAGTGCAGGCCATGGCGGCGTGTATGGTGAGGGTATTGGGTTCCCAGTCGCCGGAGAAGGTGTCTGGGGGTCAGATGCAGATGGTAGAGCGCGTCTTAGATGGGACGTACTATGCCTGGGGCCAGATGTTCCTGACCTGCGTTCAGCGACAGCTGACGGCAGCGAAGGAAGATGGCAAGGGCTTTTGCTTTGGGTCCTTCCTATGTGCCTTCTTTATGGAGAGGGTACCCACACTGCGGCCACGGGTGCCGATTAGGGCAGGAGGGATGAGGGAGCCGAGGATGGTCCGTTGGGGTGAGATGATGCGCCGCCGTGGTGGCGGCGAAGTGGGCAGATATTTTACGCAGGAGTTGTACCTGCAGTGGCTCCAGATACCGTTGACGCTGGACGACTTCCCGTATCGAGACATGGACTTCACGGGAGATCCGGAGGCGCCACGAGCACCAGGACAGGCATGGGGTCCCGATGGTACGTATGTGTTTTTATTTCATGTTATGTATGTCAATTTCTTATGGATATGATAGTTGATAGATATACTGTGACTGACATATGGTTGATTGTGCAGATGTGGGACCGAGGCCACCTCCAGGGTATGTGGCGCGGCAGGGTATTGTGGCCGTTCCAGCTCTGCCTGGACGAGGAGAGGTGCGGCGCCGGGACCCAGAGGTGACTCTAGAGTCTGTACGGGAGCTGCTAGATCGGTTATTGATAGGAGTGACCGACGAGGGTTGGCGAGATGTCGATCCGGATGTGGTACGGGATTGCATGGGGGCACCCCGTGAGTTTAGGTCCATCGCGATTTGGGTGGCGATTTTGGTGGACCGGGCTCGGGCACAGGAGGCCAGAGGCGAGGAGGACTTGCCGGAGGAGGAGCGAGGGGAGGACTCAGAGGCAGCCGATGCTGGCAGTGATGCAGGATACGACTCTCATTAGGGAGTGCAGGGGACTCCCCCCGAGTTTTGTAGCTACGGCATGTATGTAGATGAGGTTGTAGGCATGTATAGCCATTTTTTGTATAGCTGAGTACAGGGGTACTTAGGACATGTATAGCACTGAACATGTATATTTTTTGAGAGATATATATATGCACGTGGATGCACCTTTTTATATGATGTGGTTTTATTTACACGCACGTGGATGCGCTTTATGTGTTATGAGATGTTTATGTTGCACGTGGATGCAAGTAGGTTAGGATGTTAGGCACGTGGATGCCCCTTGTGTATTTTATGTGATATGACATGATATTTGTTTGTTTAGGCACGTGGATGCCCCTATGGATATGTATGTGGTATATGTACAAGGATGCAAATGTATATGTGATGCAAATGTAGATGTGATGCAATCTTTTTGGGTTTTTATATGTACTTTTATGAGATGCTATGGGATGATGATGCATGATGTTACATGGTGTGATTGATATGCCAGTCTAGGATGTTGTTGGCCATTTGGTCGGCGACACGATTTTGAGCTCTGGGGACATGTGTGAATGTGATGGATTCAAATTGTCGACTGAGTTGTTTTGTGCGCAGGAATTTTCTAAAAAGGCAAGGATCACGCACCTGGTAGCAGTTGTTGAGCTGGGAGACAAGTAGCTGGGAGTCAAGGAACACATGAAGGTGACTGATGCCCATTTGGAGGGCGGCGGTCAGGAGACCGGTCACGGCATCATACTCCGCCTGGTTATTGGTAGCAGCGCCTATACATATTCCGTCAAGGTGAATCATCTCGTTGGAAGGGGAGTACAAGACCCATGCTGCAGAAGCCAGGTTGGGAGACCAGCGGCTTGCGCCGTCAGCGAAGCCAGTGTAACTAGGTGGAAGATGGTCCATCTGTAGTCATGCAGAAAGGATGAATGTAAGATGATGGTAAAAAAGTGAAAAACAAAAAGAGAGCAAACTGTACAATGCGGACCAAAATGGGGCCGCAAATTATTCTATGGATAGAGATTCCGCAGGATGCAACCCATCAGGGGGGTTGCGTAAAGGGAGGTCTTGAGAGTTGGTTTCAGTAAGAACATGGAGTTCCTCTGGCCGTGTGTCGATGTGATGGTTGAGAATGGCGGTGTCGAAACCGGGCATTCCGTTGGAGGGCCAAGCAAAGACATCACGGAACTTTTGGAAGAGTTGTATATAATCCTCAATCTCCCGCTCGCTGCAGGAGGCTCCTAAAGTGATGAGTTCAGGGGCAGATCCTGGGAACTTTGAGGGAGGAAGAGGATGCTGTTTTTGACGAACGGGGGTTACATCAGGCCATGTGTCAATGTGGTGCTCTATAATTGCAGGATCAAAACCAGGCATTTCGGTATAAGACCAGGCAAAGACATCACGGAATTCTTTGAAAAGGTGTGTGTAGTCCTCAATCTCTTGTTTACTGCAGAATGCTCCTAAAGTAATGAGTTCGGGGGCACGACCTGGAGCAGCAATATCAACTTGGATGACAGGTGAGATGTTGGCCATGTTGCCCTCCTCGAAAGCATCAGGAGCAGGAATAGGGTCCTTGAACCAGTCAACCTTGGTGGGGAGGAAGTCTTTGGATTCGACTGCGTATTGGGTAGCGGTGCTAGAGGAAGACGCTTCTGGGATGAAATAGGAACGGTGGTGCATATCATCCCAAGGATAATCCGGGGCAGTTAGGGCCTCAAGAATCTCCTCATCAGTACGGAAAGTCTGGGTCGTCAAATCGGTTGACGAGGGGGTAGTGGAAGTATTGGTTGAAGAGATCATGTAGATGGTATTAACCTCTCCGGAAGGTGAAGAGTCTGGGGGGTAGATCTCTTCAATGGTAGGTGGTGCCGTCTCAAGGTCCAGATTGTTCATCTCATAAAGAGCTGCTCTGTAATCCGGGAGATCAGGACAATGATGTGAATAGTGCCCGTAAATACCGCAGATAGCGCATGAGTGGTTGGTACGTAGGGACTTATCTTTAGGCTTAGGAGTGGGGTTTAATTCGACAGTTGGGATGTTGGGGTCATCATCGAGCATTTGCATGTGCTTCTGCAATGCGGGTAACTGTGGGCATTGGTGGGTCGCATGGCCCAACTCGTCACACAGCGAGCATTTGGGAGGAGCACGAAACACTGGAGGGTTCTTGACTGTCTTGGGAGGTGGGACAGCAGTGTAAGGTTGAGGACCTCTGCCCCCAGTGGGGTGAAGAGGAGGAGGAGGTGTCGTGGAGGATGAAGGGGTAGGGACCCCGGGAGGTGGGTGGGTGGTAGTAGCCATGGGTTGCACCGGCTGGAGGACGACATCAGGTGTCGGCGGGCGAACGGGAGGCGAAAGGTACCATACAGGTAATCCCAAGGTTAACCCAGGGAGGCTAAGGGTAGCCATGACCGGGGCGCTTACTACTCCTGCTGGAGGAACTAGGAAGGGGATCGTATGGATCGGTGTAACACCAATGTGACTAGGTACCAAGGGTGGTTTAGGCAACAAAGATGGTTGATTGTTAGGTGGGAGGATGTCATGGGACAAGGTACATAAATCAGACATTTCGGGCGTAGATGATGGCGGAGGAATGGATTGAAAGGTGGAGGTCATCGGCGCGTCTGAGTAGACTCCAGGCCCCGTAGAGGAAACGAACGAGGTGGAGGCAGGAGAAACAGGTTGTTCAACCATGGGGAGAACATTTTCCGGTGCCGCGGGAGCACTGGGATCATAGTAGGTGAGCTGGTCAATCTTAACCACGCGTCCTTCATGGGGGAACATCATGGTGCGAAAGACAGAAGAGGCAACCGCCCGCATGGCATACATGTAGCTGCGGCCAAGTAGAAGGTTGTAATCCAATTGGGCATTGATTACCTCTATGTCAATAAGAACTGTTTTACCACCTAACTGGACAGGAACGTTGGGCAGGAGGCCTTGGGGCTGGGCCGAACGACCGTCATAGGCACGTAACGCAGTGGTGGACTGCTGGAGAGGAGGGGATCCTAGTTTCTGCCATACAAATGTAGACATAACGCATGTGGAAGCACCCTCGTCAATGATGCACCGATGGATAACAAGATTCCTAACGGAGACTGTAACTTGGAAGGCTAAGCTAGAAGGTAGGCGTGGTTCAGACTGGTCTAAATCAAACGCCATCAAATGTGAATCAGTTGGGTCAATCCCCCCGATGGCGGAAAGTAAAGTCTTGCGCTGGGAAGGGCAGTTCTTCAAGACTTCTAACGCAGACATGGCTGCGGGAGATTGGGCTAGGTCGTCTACAATGTTGTAGTTTGACGCAGCACGTGCATTAGGGTTATTGTTGATTCGGCGCAGTGGGAAACGAGGTGCTTTCGCAGCGCCGTCTGTGGGAGGCGGAGGGATACGTAACGCCTGATCGGTGGGATGAGCATTAGTGGTTTTGTCCGAGGGATTGGCTTCAGAGGTGGAGCCATATTGGTTCCGACGGGTCTGTAGGTTGACGTCAGCTGATGACATCATCAGTAAGTGGTGGGTACCTGAGTCAAACATGGGTTGATCAGGGGCAGCGTAGGTGATCTGTTGTTGTTGGGGTTGCACGTTAGCTTGAGGGGCCAACGGCTGAGTGTTCACCACGCCTTGGGTCGGTAAGGGGTTTTGCAGCACCAAAGGGGGTTGCTGAGGTTGGGGGGGGTTGGGCGGTGCTTGGGGAGCCGCATGCCCTTGGCGATGGGCCTCGTCAACCCAAAGCTGCCGAGCTCGCTCCAAGTGTGGGCAAGCATGGGTGTAATGTCCATAGACCCCGCAAATAGAACAAGGGTGGTTTGTTCGCAGATTGGGGTTTTTGGCCTGCTTGGGCGGGCGATCAGGGTTTTGATTAGCGGGGGCCGCATTATTGTTGTCAGGGGGATTAGCCGGTTGACCAGCTTGGTCTGCAGGTTGGTTGTTTCCCCGATTACGGCCCTTGCCGCGGTTCTGTTGGCCCTGGTTACGTTGGTTATTCTGGTTTTGCTGCGGGTTGTGTTGGGCGTAAACTTGCCCTTGGGCAGCAGGTGGATTTTGAGGTTGTGCAGGTGCAGGAGCAGGCTGCGGAGGATGATATGTAGGTTGAGGCTGAGCAGGTGCAGCAACTTGAGGGGGTTGCTGATAGGACTGCGGAGCAGGTTGTGGATGTGCCGCAGGGGCTGCCTGGGGCGGATAATAAGCTGGTGGGGCTGGTGAAGGCGCAGGAGCTGGGGCAGCCTGCTGATGGTAGTAAGGCTGAGGGGCGACTGGAGGAGCATAAGCAGGAGTCGCATACCCGAAGCACTGTGGTGGACATGAGGGCCCATGGGAATGGTGATGTGTCATGGGAGCATACGAGTTGGTTGCTCCAGACTGTGAAGTAGCCCGCGATAGGTCGGGGCCAGGGGTAGGACGTGCTATAGAAAATGGTTGGGGATGCGAAGAAACACGGCCAATGATACCATCTGCAGCGTGGGATGCCCCCGGCGCATCATGATGGGAGGACTCGCCGCGAGGGGCGTCAGGTATAATGGTATAAAGGTAACCCGACTGGGCGTAAATGAGGTCGAACTGCTGTGCCTTAAGGATGGCCTCTTCTTCAGACTGGGGTCTTTCTGAAGCTACATCCTTAGCGATGACAGGAAGCAGGGACTTGAGGAACCAATCGAGGAAGATACGGTCATCTAGTTTAATCTTGCATAAGCTACGGCGTCTACGCCACTCATGGATGTGGTCCGTGATATGGGTAGCCGTGTTTTGTCTACAAGATAGAAGGATCTCAACGCCCGCGTCATAGCGGACTGGCAACTGGAAGAACTGCAGGAAGGTCGAGGCCAGGGAAGAAAAGGTGGCGTGGGTCCCATGAGGCTGCTCAATATACCACTTGGCTGCAGAGCCAGTGAAAGTGCGCTGTAAGAGACGGAGGCGAACAGAGTCATCCACAATGGAGTTAGAGGAACACCATAGGTGGAAAGACATGATGTGGTTCTGTGGGTCCTCACCGGCCTTACCCTCGAACTTAGGGATGTCAGAGGGTAGTTTGGTAGGCATATGAGGCCACATAGGGTCGTGTCGAATAGGATCGTTGGTCAATCTGGCCAGGTCAGGTAGGTTGAGGCTAGCCATGAATGGCAAACTAGAAGAAGGCTGCGACACAGTAGTGCTATGGACCAAGTTGGGGCCAGTGCCCCCAAGTGGAGGGACAAGATTTAGGGTGGTGCCCCCAAGTGGGGGAACTGAGGTAGTGGAGGATGGTCCAGCACCACCATGGGTAGTGTGAGCCACTGATGTAGTGGGGATGGGTATTCCCGCTGTGGGAATAGGTACCGTGAGGGAAACGGTAGATGGTTGCCCCATGGAGGGCATACCAAAAACAGGTGTAGTAACTGGTGTAGTGGTGGATGTGCCACCAATGGTCCCTATGACAAATGGAGTGGAAGTCGTGCCAGCCATGGGGCTAGTAGGGGCAGTATAAATAGGGTTCTCAGACTCTTCGTCAGAATCAGAGGTAAAGTAAGGTGCGTCACTATCTGGTGACGGAGACCTACGTCGCTGACGGGTGGAGTCAAGTGACAAGGCTCTAGATCTGTGATGAGTGGTATCAACGGACAATGATCGGAATCTATGACGAGTGGTGTCGAGAGAACCGTGCTGTGGGGGCTCGCCCCTGAGGCGCCGAGAATGTCTCGGGGACTCAATGGTGACAGATGGTGTCTAAATCTCTGTGGGTTGAGGTGAGTATGAAAACAGCTCAAAAATCCTAATGCAACCGAGTGTGCAGAAGGAGAGCTAAAAAGCAAGGCACTCAGGCCAACAACCAACTCAAAACACCCACTGCAACAGCTGTGCTACAATAGGTGGAGTAACAACAAAGATGGTCAGAATACCAACAAGCAGCAGGCTTCCTAGAAAAAGAAAAATGGTGGACTCACTAGACCAAGGGAGGTAAAGGAGCATGCAAACACCTAGCTAAAAGTATTCTGACTTAACTAAACATATCCTCTGCAAGGTGATGAAATCCAAGTCAGACAATATGAGTAGGAAAGCCAAGTGGCTATGATATCCCCCTACCGGGAGGGATACCGGGTAGTCAATCCTAGAAGAATGGCAACTAAGATACCCCGTTCATGACACGTCCAGAAAGGTGAATCTGCCGTTTAGTTCGTTGACCGCAATACCCCTATACAGGGATATCCCGCGAACCGCGAAAGGTAGCCCTTCGGTTACTGAATGGAGTGCGGTATTCCACTCAGGCCTCCGGAACCAGTCTCCCGACTTCAACCCTCCTAAGGGAGAGGCCCTCTGATAAACTGGTCGTGACCGTGCCAAAAAGTACTAGGGGATTTTGGTTCCCTAGTTGGACAACAACTATGTCTCAAGTGAAATGACCAAGGGGTGTTATTGGAAGCCTATCCCCCTGATCCTACCTAACTACAATGATTCTTTAGTGTTCCCCAAGTGGGGTTAGAATGTTGGTTTAGTTAGGTACTTTTTAAGGCTCACTTGATTTAATGTGACAGAGTGTGTGCTCGTGAGGTGTTGAACCCAAAAACAGAAGTGCCACAAGGGAGGGTAACTTCCAATCTATCAATAATGCTGAAATTGATTCTTTTAATTGGCAAAATTTTCTGAAAATAAAAATACTGAAATTTTAAAAAGATTCTGTAAAAGGAACAGAAATTATGTTGCAGAAAGGCTGTAAGGAAGTAGGCTGCAGGTGGGACAGAGGGCTGTTCAAATGCAGAAAATATTGCAGCAAGAGGGGCTGGGCTCAAAAACAGAAAAAGAGCAGAAATCAGACCGCGGGTCTGTGGCGGGTCAGAACAGGCCGACCGCGGGTTTGAGGGCAACAGCGGCGTTCAGGTCGCGGCTATCGGGACAATAGTTGCAGTCGGGACGCAGGAAACAGAAGATAAGGCACAGTTGGGTCGCGGCTATCGGGCCAACAGTGGCAGTCGGGACGCAGGAACAATGGAAAAACAGACAGTCGGGTCGCGGCTAAAAGGCTAACAAGCGCAGTCGGGACGCCCGAAAGAGGCAAAAAAACCGCAGTCGGGACGCGTGAACAAGGCCGAAAGGCGCAGTCAGATCGCGGCAAACAGGCTGATTAGCCACGGTCGGATCGCAGGTAACAGACTTGAATCCGCCGACTGAGCGTCGGAAGCAGTCTGAGAGCCACGGTCGGATCGCGGGTAAAGGCCTGAAAGGCGCGGTCGGGACGCGACTGTAGAGGAAAAAGACGCGGTATGCAGCGGCCGAAAGGGACAGCCGAAAGAAAAAATTTTAAAAACGGAAACCAGAAATTCGAAAACTAGGGGAGTCGCCAAAACTGTAGCTAGGGTTTTACCCCTAGCTTGCGCCAATGAGCACCTACTAAGGAGAATGGACTCCTTAGTAGCAGTTCAGTATATTAAACTAATTATGCAATAAACAAAAAATTAAATTATTTCTAAGACAAGCATGAAGCATAAACACCAAAATGAAAGAATGTCTTTGTATTGATGTTACCTTGAGTGTCAAGGTTGGTGAAGCCCTTTGCAGTGTCCAAGAGGATGCTCCAAGCTCCAAGAATGCTCCTTCTCCTTCTCCAATGTTGGGGATGGGCCAAAGGTGGCTCTCAAGGTGAAACTAGTTCAAAGGTGGACTAGGGTTTCGAGAGAGATTTTGGCAGAGTAAGGGTGCTTGTGATTGTGGATATGGAATAAGGGATCTCCATCACCTATTTATAGTTTTTTGGTGGTGGAGTGCTGACCCATGGTTTTAGGAAACACATGGTTTTGGGCAGCTGTATAGGGTTTTTTCCTCCTTTTCCTCATTATTTTATATTTTTATTCCCTTTTTAGGGGATTTTTGCTATTTTTGGAGGAAAAGGGGGTTTTTTAGCCTTTTTTAGGCTATTTTGATGGTTTTTTTGGCCTTTTGGAGGCATTTTAATGGGATTTTTGGGATTTGTAATGGAAATATGGTAGGAAAATGGACAAATGAGTCATATAATGTGGTAAATGAGCTAGTGAGCACTTTTTGGGTGTTAACAGACACAATACCTGGGTGCTAATTTGGCATAGCTTCCCAACTTTAATGAACTCTTTTTCGGCCTTACCTTAAGAAAAACATGCTCCCCAACCTAGAATTCTTTATGATTTCTTTTAAGGTATGCTTGACCTTTCTTCCTATCTTGGGCGGCCTTAAGATTTCGTGGTACCTGCTTCACAATTAATTCTAACTCCTGCAACAATTCAGGCCCTACAATGACCCTGCTAACTGAATCACTCCATGAAATAGGTGTGCTACATTTCCTACCATAAAGAATTTCAAACGGGATAAGCTTTGTTGATGCATGGTAGTGATTGTTGTAGGCAAACTCTGCAAGGTGCAAGTAGTCCTCCCACCTACCAAGTTGATCTTTAACATACATTCTGAGCATGTCTTCCAATATCTAGTTCACCCTTTCAGTCTGTCCGTCTGTCTGTGGATGAAACTCGGTGCTGAAATTTAAGGTTGTATTTAACCCTTTAAACAAAGACCTCCAAACATTTCCTGTGAACTTTGAATCTCGGTCCGAAATTATCATCTTCGGTATCCCATGCAGTCGAAAAATATGCTTCATAAAAATTTCCACAATGTCAAGAGCTTTATGTGTAGTTTTTACAGGGATAAAATGTGTTTCTTTACTAAGTTTGTCTACTACAACCATGATGGAGTCGTGTTGTTTCTGATTCTTTGGCAACCCAGTGATAAAATCTATACTTATGATTTCCCATTTCCATCTAGGTATAGGCAATGGCTGTAGCAAGCCAGCACGATGCTGGTGTTCCACCTTTACTTTCTAATAGTCAAAACACTTAGCTATGTATTCTGCTACTTCATCCTTCATTCTAGGCTAGTAGTACTCTTTCCGTAGCATTGTGATGGTTTTCTGATAACTTGGATGGAAAGAGTAGTGGCTTTGTGTACCTCATCCAAGATCAAAATTTCTATTGCTGGTATGTTCGGTACATATAGTCTGTTTTTGTACAACAATAGGCCATTTTCCTTCAAACTGAAATCTGTTATAGAATTTTTCAGAATTGTTTTCTGCTGCCCTTTCCTGTAATTTTCTGTACTCTTCATCTTCTTTAATTCCTTCAAAAATATGCTTTTCCAAATCTGTTGCGTATGTGCTGATAGTTGAAATAAAATGTATTCTTGCATTACGACTTAATGCATCAGTGACCTTATTCTCTTTCCCTCTAATGTGCTGAATTTCGAAATCATATTCACTCAGAAAAGTTAGCCACCTAGCTTGTCTAGCATTCAAATTTGTCTGATCTAATAAATATTTCAGTCCCATGTTATCTGTCATCAAGGTAAATTTTCTGCCAACAAGGTGGTGATGCCACATTTTCAAGGCATGAATTACTGCTAACAATTCTAGATCGTAAGTAGAATAGTTTTTCTCATGTATTTTCAGCTTTCTCGACTCATAGGTTACAACATGTCCCTCCTGTGTTAGGACTCCTCCAAGCCCGTCATTACATGCGTCCGTACACACTACAAAATATTTATTAGGATCTGCAATCCTCAAAATAGGCGCTGAAGTCAGTAATTCCTTTGAATTTTTAAAACTGTCCGCACATTTTTTATCCCAGACAAACTTCTTTCCCTTTTTCTGCAAAGAGGTTATGGGGTTTTCAATCCTTGAAAACCCTTCAATGAATTTTCTGTGGTAACCAGTAATACCCATAAATGCTCACACATTCGTCACACCTTTAGGAACCAGCCATTCATTAATGGCCTTTATCTTGGCGGGGTCAACTGAAATCCCTTCTTCAGAGATTATGTGTCCCAAATACTGAATTTTGTCTCTGTAGAAATCACACTTACTGAACTTAGCATATAACTGGTGCTCCCTCAGAACTTGCAGAATGATACGTAGATGTTCATCATGCTCCTCCCTTTTTTTAGAATATACTAAAATGCCATCGATAAGCACAACTGCGAACTTATCTAAGTATTTGTGCAGAATTTTGTTCATCAAACACATAAATACAGTAGGGGCATTAGTTAATCCAAACAACATGACAACGAACGCATAGTGTTCGTAACACATTCTAAAAGCTGTTTTGAAAATTTCTTCGTCCTTCACATGAACCAGATGATATCCTGATAGTAAATCAATCTTCGAGAATACCATTGCTCCGCATAGCTAGTCAAATAGATCATCAATGCGGGGCAGCGGGTACCTATTCTTGATCGTCATTTTATTCAGTTGACGATAATATTTGCAAAGTTTTAGGGTGCCATCCTTCTTCTTAACAAAAATGACCGGTGCTCCCTAAGGAGACACGCTGGGTCTTATTTATTTTTTATCAATCAGCTCCTTCCACTGAGATTTTAACTCATTCAGCGTGAGTATATTCATTCGTTATGGAATTTTGGAACTTGGTACTGCACCTCGTATTAATTCGATAGTAAAATCCAGGTCTCTTTTGGGAGGTAATTCTGGGATCTCTTCTGGAAAGACATCTTGGAAATCATTTAAGACAGGTATGTCTTCTATTTTCAGTTTGTCCTCCTCGGTACTTAACTCATCATGCATTGCATTTACTGCAAACATCTGACACCCTTTTCTGGCTTCCTTCTTTACTTGCATGGCTGAAATCTGCCTAACGGATGTTTTCCTAGGAATGCCTCTTACTTCTATTATCCTCCCTTCATCATCCGGACAAATGAAACTTTTCTCATAACAATTCAGAATGACACGATGGGTTTCTAACCAGTCCATACCAATTAGGATATCATATGATTCTAATGGCAAAAGGTTTAACTTAACCTGCGTTGTTAGTTGATTCATAGATAAAGTACAATTTTCTACAAAATCAGAAACCTTCCTTTTCGTTCCTGTTGCTAGTTTGACCAACCATGATTTATTGAATTTTTATGTTTTCATCTTACAGTTTTTGACAATAACCGGTGATATGTAACTTAGACTAGCACCTGGGTTGATTAAAATAGAAGTTGGATGGTTTTGTAACATAACTTCAACCTCTACCATTAAGACTTGGTGTTCCGCTTGTCGATTGTCTAAAGTTGCATTAATTCTGGGTACTTCTCTTGCCAAATCTCCTACAGTAGCCTCCGAATGTATGGAGTGAATATGGTTAGTTGTTCGCTTCTTAAGGGGACAATCCGAGGCATAATGAGGTCCTTGGCACTCAAAGCATTTTATAGGTGGCTTCTGCTCATTGGTCCTGGCAACATTGGGAACATTTCTGTGAGCTGTAAATTTCTACTGCCGAGTATTTTTGGAATTGTTCCCTTGACAAATTCGATTTTGGAAAATTTTATTTGGGAAACCAGAATTTCCACCATATTTGAAATTTTTCTTTTTTTGTCCAAAGTTACTGGGTGTTGGGTTTTTCCAATTAGGCACCCCTTCTCTTTTCCTGTTCTGGTCAAAGAAAAAAGTTTATTTCCTCATGGCTTCTTCCAATGTCTTAGGATTATCGTACTCTATTCCGTCCTTGATGTGGAAGGGTAGAAAACTCAGGTATCTTTGAATATTTGTCTTTTCTTCCACCATTTATGGCACATATCTCAGCAGGTTTAAAAACTTGTTTTTTAGCTCCTTCATGTTCATCGATCCTAGTTTTAGATCGTAAAACTCCTTGGATTTTTATTCGTAATACTGTTCAGAAAATAATTTCTTTTTGAAGTGCCTTTTAAAAGTGCTCCAACTTACATCTCGGTCTTTTATGCCTTTTACCCTTTTAAGGTCTTGCCACCAAATATCTGCTTTCCCGGTCAGATTGTTAATTGCCATTCTCGCTTTTAAGGATTCTGAATAATCGTAGATCTGAAAATACTTTTTCATGCCGGACAACCATTCTTCCACTATCTCTCCCTTCTCTATTTCGCCATTGAAAATTGGACGTTTGATCTTCTTGAATTCACCAGATATCTGTTCATACTATTTATTTCTTTTCCTCTCAGGTTTGAAATCTCCGTCACTGATGTCACTAGAATAGTTATGCTTCTTTTTGCATGGATGTTTGACAGTTCTGGTTTAGTTGTTGTTTTCATAGGCTGCTTTTGCTTGCTTATTCCTGCCTTCATAAGGTAAGTCTTCAGTGTTGGTAGTATGTTCAATTTCCTGTTCATATTTTGGGTATTGGTCGAACAGTGCTTGCTTCAACTCCTCTTGTGTCCTTAGGATTCTTTCATTGTCCTGCTTTACTGATCTTATCTCTACTTTTAATTCTTGAAAAGCATGTAATAATTCTGATGCATTGTTGTCCAGTTTTCCACGGAGTTGTTGTTCTGTGCTATGGCTATTTGGCGGAAATCTATCCCCCATATGTTCAGTCGATTCTTCCATACCTGAGAATTAAAAACAATTTTCTGTATACAACAAAATAAATTAGACTTGAGTTAGCGAAGGATTTTGCAGTCATAAAATTTCTGTTGCGTGTTTTCTTGGACCTTTTTAGGCCTAGAGTTCGAACATGAGCTCTGATACCACATGTAACATCTCAATATTTTCATGAAATTTAAAAAATAAATAAATAAGGAATAAATGTTACTAATTGTAAATGCGGAATAATGATAATGATTGAAAAGACATCATTAATTAACAAAGTCATAAATGCAGGAAGTAATTTGTTATTGTGACCTTAATAAATGCGATATGTCATACTTCAAGCTTACGACATCGCTTTTCTTGTATTTAACTGCAATTCATAATATCCTGCGATATAGTTTTTAATTGACAAAGTTTCTGACAGTTGCCTTTGATGATGATGAAAGGGTAGTCCTACAGGGTTCCATGGAGCTTACTTAGCTACGATTAGATAAGGCATTTGAATCCTGTTCCCATGTGCAGACCGCAGGTAAGATATTCTACGTCACAAGCGTTAAGGGTACACGTATTTTTCAATTCATCGTCCATGTAAAATTAGAATGTTAAAAACCTCTTTGCGACGTAGGTTCACTGGAGGTATGATTATCTTGGTTCTCATACTTGTCTTCAAGTTGACTTTCCAATTTTCTATGTTATTCACATCACGCCTTTATTTGCTTTTCCCTGCTAGAATCATCGCCTACACTAATCATAAAGGGCTAGTATTTATGACACCAAGCAGTACTACCCTTACTCCAGAGTCTTACCCATTGAAATACTTGTAATTATGATTTTGGTAATATTAATTTTCATTATGGTGGCGTCCCAACTAGTCCTAGGCCTTACCTAAGTCTCATATGTATCAATTGGTTCTAGCATTACATGGTTGACGTAGGAAATATAGAACTATGCCCTTATGTGCCTATACATTACCATAGGGGAGAAATATAGCAATACAAGGAAATTACATAAAACTTATTCTAACACTTGAAAGCTTATCAAATGTCAATATTATTGTAATGCACACTATTACCATTTTATTAACATAAAATATGACATATAATATTCTTCTAGTCATCAAACTTGCACCCATGTATACGTATATTGAACTATGGAAACCAATGTTGCAAGGGTTGATTGTGACAGGGTGATGAACGTTAATGCTCCCAATTGTCGAATTTAATGCTTAGCGTACGTTGCAGGTTTGTGGAGTGAAGTGGATTGTCGAGTTGGCTGGTGTCACATGGTTGATACTATTTGCAGTCAAACTAAGAGTCAAGCTGTGCATGCTCTAACTCTCGCGCATTCGACTGGGAAACTGGGTAGGAGTTACAATTAATGCAATGTTGAATGCAAACGGGGGGTTCAAATATCAACGTGTCCTCCTTGTTGGCTATCCACAGTTGATCTCTACCAGATCTAAGGCAGAGAAGGAACTCGGTTCTTGCGTTGGTAAAATAAAGAAAGTTGATTTTTCCGGCATTCATTGTTGCATTTTTTAGGGAGGTCGTAGAGTCGACAGGCTATGGCGATGTAGGTTTTGGAATGTGTTGTGAGGACTCCTTCCTCGGCCTTGAACCTTGAACCTCTGTGTAAAGATAACAAAGTTGCAGGTTTCACTTCTGGTGCCATAGCACTACTGTTCGGTGATGGTGCTTGTAAGTGGTTTTTCTCCCGTTAAGCATTGAGGTTCACCAGTTCACTTCTCTGATGGTATGAAGGTTCTCACCGGCGTGATGTGCTATGGTTCAGGGTTTTCAACCTAACGGTAAGTACTCACCAATGAATTATTTTTACAGCGTTGTTTTTTTGTAATACATTTTCTTCGTTGTAACCCTTTGAGCTATGATTTTGGCAGGTACCCTCTTTGTTGGAGGATGGTAGCACGGGTTTGGAATGGAGATGATGCATCTATTACCTGGTGAGTTATGGTGGTTCTCAAACCTCGTGGGTGCCCTTGGGCATGGTTGTAATGGTGACTACTGTATGCTAAAAGTTGGAATTGCTCGGCTCTATTTTGGCAATGGCTGAGGGTTAAGTTTTAAAAAGTCTTAATGTAAGAAGTGTTGAATGGATAACTGCCATATTTCTTGTTGTTGTTTCGGCTCTTTTGTGCCTACGTCGTTGACGAGGGTTTCAAAAAATTGTATTAGTCTACTGTTGTTAAGGGTACCTACCCTGTAGGGTTTAATGTTCTTCTGTCTGATTTAAAAATTGGGGTGGCTAGAGGTAAACCCGTGGACTATGGTGCCGTAGTGTAATTCTGTTATACATGTACTTATAATTGTGGCTACGAAGCCTGTGTGTTGAGGTTCGCTCACTCTTTGGTACCGAGGCTCATCGTGGATGACAAAAGCCCTTTTATTGAAGTGTGGTTGATAACATGTTTAAACAAATATTGTAGTGGTGCCGAACCACGATAATAGATGCTAGGTCTATTATGGGAATAGATAATTACAGTTTGCCATGCACGGCTTGATAATGAATTCATAAAACCTACGGGCTCGGATTCTCACTCCGGTGATAGCCATGGGTGTTTTTATTTCTGTACAGAGGTTTTTATGAATGAAATCGGAAACGAAAGTTTAGAAAATAAAATGATATGTGTATGTGTATGTTCGATTTGTACAGAGATTTATTTTGCAGCTGCTATCTTTCTAATTGTAAATACTTGAAACATGGGATCTTGATATGATAAAAAAAACATGTTGTTACTATCAGAAATAGATGATGTATTGATCTGCGTAGAAATAGGATATATTTTTGTTTTTACTATTAAAAAAAAGGATGAATGCGGTATAGAGAATGATTTTGTAACTGTAATAATCTCATATAAGAAGAACTGAAATGATTAAAACAATGAATTTAAATTGTTGCAATGCATATGGTGGCTTATCGGAATTAATTAGAGTTTAAAAGGAATGTGCAGATCTGTGCAGAAAGTACTGTGTAATTCTTCCATGTATTTAAATGGATTCTATACTACTGATGGTGTTATACTGTAATGTTTACTGTTTTTGATATAGGACAAAATTCAAACAAGAACATCTCTGGAATCGTATTTCCAATCAACGACGTTCTTCCTATCAATCATCAATTCTAAACTACCCTTCTCTGTACTAGAGTATGGTGCAGAAGCCAGCATGTGAAAAAATACAGAGAAGCAAATTTGAATATATCATTCTATCCATTCAATCATCATATTTAAAATAACAACATATTTCAGAATGTAAAACAAAGTAACAGAATCATAGATAGAACCTGAACCAGTAGATAAGTGGACAAACACCCAAGAAGCATGTTCAACCCAACCTGCTCTTGAAAACAACCAATATGCCTGCCTTAGGACCCCCGAGCATGTTCACTGAACCACCAGGAGGAAGAAACTCAGAAGCTTAGGCCCTCAATCTTGCAGCAACAAGTAGATATCTAGTCTTATAGACTCAGCAGTGAAGGAGACCTGCACCAACACCTCTGTCTTTTCCTTCTCAGAAATAGTTTGCAGAATTACAATTGGACTCTCCACAGTCTCCCCTATTCAAATATCTCAGTCATCACCTGATTCACATGAGGAAATATTTTCTACAGAAAAATATTCTGAGAGCCACCTGCTCAATTCGAATTTCCTTTTTTAGGCTGCCTAGGTCTTTTTGTAAATAATTGGTCATTAGTGAGCTACCTTCTCACCTCTCTCCACCTGGAGAGGAAATGCCATAATTTTAGGGGGAGTTGTCCCATAACCAACAACTAATGGTAGAGTGCAAATGCTGCCATATTTCACATGTCTTCTTTCATCCTCCATTCCTCCTAGTGGGTCAGTGAACACTCTTGTAATAGATTTCTTGAGTGTTTGTCTCCTATATTCATTTATTAAATAATAATAATGAGTCATTACAGTCACCTTTGACCAAATTGGTCATTAATTACAAAACTTTATAATTATAATTTAGCACAAAGTATTTTGCAAAAGAAATAATATAAAATAAATATCCTCAAAATTTGGGTATGTGACAATTCTGAAGGCGAATCTAGACTGATGTGGTGCTTCTTCATTGCTACTTCCAAGGCTTCCATCTTCTTGAAACACTTAGATTCATCATGATTATCTTTCCCGCAATAGTTGCAATGACGCTCAGTCTTCTTTCCTTTTTGCTTGGTTCCTTTGTCATTTTTTAAAGGAGTTGACTGAGAGGGTTTGGGACCCTTGTTTGACTTATTATTGCGAAAATTTTGTTTCTTGGGAGGCTTGGACTTGTCTTTCTATTGGGACAATAAGGATTTCCCAGATGTATCTGCATTGTTGATCATTCCAAGATGGATGAGATTATCATGCTCTCTAATCAAGGAATCACAAAAAGGATTCAAGACTAGGCTCTTGATAGCTAGCTACATTCAAGGATTCTTTCATGGAGTAAAATGTAGATACGAAAACAGAATATGCAGGTCCAAGTTTTGAAAGAATATGATAAATGCATTGTTTGTCTTCCCTCTTAATCTTGCATTCTTCACATCAGAGTTTAAGAGTTTTGTACTTAGATAAATAATCTTGAATGCATAAAAAATTGCTTGGATTTAAAGAAATCAACTCATTTTCGAGTTGATGACCTTGAATTTCATTGTGTTTACCAAACACAGCTTCCAACTTGTCCCAAGCAGTATCAGGTTCATCAATTCTAGATATGTGGAATCACAAATCAGTAGAGATTGACATCCCAATCAATCCACGAGCTTCGTCAAATCTATTTTCCCATTTTATTTTCTTATCATCATCAGTGGGTTTTGTTTCTTTCCCTGAGGTAATTCTGAAAAGTCCCCTACTTCGTAGAACATCCTCCATACGATATTTCCATGAGAAATAGTTGGAACTCGTAAGTAGAATATCACAAGGGGCGGCCATTTTGTAAAATGAATGGCTATAAAAATAGAAACCAATAGTCTGGATGCAAAAATCTAGAAAAAATAGGCACTAAAAACAGACTCCTTATGATGAAGTTATGCTTGATCAAAGAAAATGTTGAAGATTCCCCCAATAGTGACGTGGCAGATAGAGAATGACCAGCTAAAAAAAAAGGACCCCCCCTCTTCCCAATATGAACCTTTGACAATCAATTTACAAGAAATTTTCTTTAAGTGAATCACTTTTGTAAAAGAAGTGATTTTCACTTTTACAATGATGTTACTTTAAATAGTACAGCAATAAAAAGGAACTTAAGTGTCTCACTTTTGATTTTGATTTTTTATTATTTAAGTAAGATGTACTTTTACAATAAAGTAACTTGAAAATATAAATTGCATGCACTTTTGTTTAAAAGTAACTTAATAAGACTTGAATCCAAGACCTATTATGGAATAAAACAACTTTGAACCAAGTGAGCTAATATTAAAAGGTACGTAAAATAAGGGAATGAGGAAGGGGGTTTTTTTTTACTCTTCTCTCTCGGTTTCTGTGCTTGCCTTTTTTCCTAAAAATCACACCACAAACTAAAACAAAAAAACTTTTCCACAGTTTTGGAGTTAGATCTCGTTAGCTTTCCCAGAAATTCTAGGTTTTCTCTCTGTTTCTGATTAGCCGAGATCGCATAAGGTGCACGGCAAAGAGCATGCCCAGCCGAGAAAACCCTTTCCCTTTTTGTTGCACGGAAAAGAGCATATGAAAACATGGAAGGAAACAATCCAAAACAAAAAAGGATAATAATACAAACTGATAAAAATATGAGATAATTTTTTTTTTAAACATAAATTAAAAAAACGTTACTGTAACATTATACCTTCAGATCTGATGAAATATGCGTTTCTCAAGCAACCGGAAACCGTTTTCGATCAGACGAAAACTGTCTACCAATGGAAATGGCGTTCCGGATGCAATTAAACACCTCCCACAGCCCATAAATGCATAGAAACTATAGAACCAGAAACCCTTTCAAGTTTCGGCAACAACAGTTCAAGATCTAGATCATAACCGGAAGCGGCTCTTCATAAAAGCTCTGATACCATGTTCGGGTATACAAGGTACTCCCAAAAGACCGAACACCTAGAGTAACCACTTCACACAAACAGATCACAGATCAACACACCGATGTTTTGATGTGGTTTAAACCCTCAAGAAGGAAACACTCCACGGCCCCGGCCAAATAACTTTTATGTAGCAGTTTATTATGCAAAAGAAAGAAAGTTACAAATGAGCTTCTCATAATCGATCAACTAAACAATGACCCTCCATGCTATTTAAATAGAGATCATGGACCAATCGGGTGTTACTCCATAGATCAAGGGTAGGTATGATCTAAGAGAAGTTGAGCCGTCGGATCACTCTATGTCTAGAACATATCGTGACCGTCGGATTAAATATTTACAAATGCATAATAAAGAAACACACTTTACCTAATAGATATATTACACAAGTTGATCTTAACTAACTCCTAAGCGTCTAAATATCCTAACACTTCACGGGAGACATTTTCTGTGCTCTACAAGCCTTGACAACCACTCGTGTAGCTCGCATCCAAAAGACGCCCAGAAAAGTTCGTGCATGTCTTTCCACATGTATTTATTCAACCACTGAATGTTAGAGAGAGTGGGTTTTTGTTTTCTTTCCTTGTGAAGTCTCTCTCTATCTGTCACACCAAGCCCAGATTTCTTTCTTGCCTGGATACCAAAAGTTGACATCCAACTCAACTTCTTCTGCGTCGCACATTACGACTTCAACTCATCACGGATTCTTAGTGCGGAATCGGAACCATTTGTTGGATTAAGTACTGATCTAGAGGTTTACAATGTAGACCCAGGTTCTTTAGCGGTTCAAGTAACCAACAAAACCCCTTTTCACTGGCCCTTTCGGCAACAACCTGCGAATAGGTGTTAAAATTCAATATGCTAAGACAGAAAATAGCAGCATTACATTCTATTTCACAATAATAGCATATACAGGATCACTGAAGAAACAACAAGCATAGCATAAACACAAGAGACACAGATTTATCCTGGGAAACCCTCATGGGGTAGAAAACCCAGCAAAGCTTTCCTCAATAAGATGATAAACCAAAATACAAGATGTGCTCCCTCCTTCTAATCCTCCTTAGCGAATCTCCCAGACAAGTGCTCCTCTTTTCAAGTGTGTGAGTGTGTCAAATGAGGAACACACCTCCTCTATTTATACACTACTTTGACATATATTTTACACAAGTACATGTAGGCTCGTATTTAACCATTAGGTTAAATACCCTATTATAACTGACTGGGCTGACCCCCACATGGTGGGTCTAATAACCCTAGTTGCCACAACTCCTCGGAGGAATAAACATCTCTGGATACATAATAGAATCACCTCGGAGGGATGGAACATCTCCGGAATAAATAATGTACAAATATAATATTCTTAGAAGTTACAATATTCAACAATAGGCCGAGGTCTCACCCGAGGTGTAGCTATGGGGGCATTGCAGAATTAGGTTTCCACAGTGAAGTGATGAGTGGTTTACAAAGGACTACTATGCAGCGCAATATCAGATCTGCGCTGTGGGATGAGGACTATGCGACAATAGACTGCGTCGCGGCCCTTGCTTCCACATGCGAAGCTACCTTCGCAACCAGCGCATCCACAGACTGTCCAGTTCAAAATGAGCGTGAGTCACAAGATAGCACAACTGACTTATGCGCTTCCTCATTCAAGCTTAACCATTAAAGACCTTACTTGACACTTATCCATTCATCTATTTCCTTAGATTAATTAGCCTTATAACAAATGGAAGTAGACAAAACATACACTGTTGCACGCACCCAGTGCTGTGCGTCGAAGGGTTATATAATATGAATGTTACATACACTTGTGATTATTCAATAAACAAATGCTTCCACCAACTTGGGATATTGGGCATGTTAGGATATTTAGACACTTAGGAGTTAGTTAAAATCAACTTGTGTAATATATCCGTTAGGGATAGTGTGTTTCTTTAGTATGCATTAGTATGCATTTGTAAATACTTAATCCGACAGTCACGATATGTTTTCGACATAGAGTGATCTGACGGCTCAACTTCTCTTAGATCAAACCTAACCTTGATCCGTCGCTTAACACCCGATTGGTCCATGATCTCTATTTAAAGAGCATGGAGGGTCATTGTTTAGTTGATCGATTATGAGAAGCTCATTTGTAACTTTCTTTCTTTGCATAATAAATTGTCCCGTAGAAGCTATTTGGCCGGGGCCGTGGAGTGTTTCCCTTAAGAGGGTTTAAACCACGTCAAAACATCGATGTGTTGATCTTTGATCTGTTTGTGTGAAGTGGTTGCTCTTGGTGTTCGGTCCTTTGGTAGTACCCTGTGTACCCTAACATGGTATCAGAGCTTTTATGAAGTGCCGCTTCCGGTTATGATCTAGATCTTGAACTGCTGTTGCCGAAACTCGAAAGGGTTTCTAGTTCTGGTATTTCTGTGCATTTTTGGGCTGTGGGAGGTGTTCCATTGCGTCCGGAGCGTCGTTTCCATTGGGAAATAGTTTTTGTTTGATCGAAAACGGTTCCCGGTTGCTCCAGAAACGCGTATCTCATCAGATCTGAAGGTATAATGTTACAGTGACGCATTTTTTTATTTCGTTTTTTGAAAATAAAAATCTCATATTTCATCTTTTTTTACTGTTAGATTTTTTTTGGGTTTGGATTGTTGCTTTCCCGTCTGCGTAGGCTCTTTGCTGTGCACCTTGAGCGATCTCGACAAATCAGAAACAGAAAGGGAAAGGGTTTTTCTCGGCTGCGTATGCTCTTTGCCGTGCACCTTGCGCGATCTCGGCAAATCAGAAACAGAGAGAAAACATAGACTTTCTGGGCAAGCTAACAAGATCTAACTCCACAAGTTTGGAAAAGTTTTTTTGTTTCGATTTGTGGTTTGTTTTGCAGGAAAAAGGGCAAGCACACAAACCGAAAAAAAAAAAAAAAAAACCCCTTCCTCATTCCCATATTTTACATATGTTTTAATCTAGCTCACTTGGTTCAAAGTTGCTTTATTCCTTAATAGGTCTTGAGTTCAAGTCTTAGGAAGTTATTTTTAAAAGAAAAAGTGCATGCAATTTCTAATTTCAAGTTACTTTATTGTAAAAGTGCATCTCACTTAAATAATAAAAAATAAAAATACAAGTGAGTCACTTAAGTTTTTTTATTGTTGCACTATTTAAAAGTAATATCATTGTAAAAGTGAAATCACTTATTTTACAAAAGTTGTTCACTTAAAGCAACTTTCTTGTAAAGTGATTGTCAAAAGGTTCATCTTGGGAAGAGGGGGGTTCTTTTTTTTTTATGGACATTCTCTAGCTACCACGTCATTATTGGGGACATCTTCAATAGTTTCTTTGTTCAAGCATAACTTCATCATACAGAGTCAGTTTTCAGTGCCACTTTTTTTTTAAACCGACTATTTTTTCGAGCTCTTCACATCCAGACTATTGGTTTCTGCTTTTACAGCCATTAATTTACAAATATGGCCGCCCATTGTGATATTCTACTTAACAGTTCCAACTATTTCTCATGGAAATCTCGTATGGAGGATGTTCTACGAAGTAGGGGACTTTTCAGAATTACCACAGGGAAAGAAAAAGAACCCACTGATGATGATAAGAAAATAAAATGGGCAAATAGATGCGATGAATCTCGTGGATTGATTGGGATGTCAATCTCTACTTATTTGCGATTCCACATATCTGGAATTGATGAACCTAATACTGCTTGGGACAAGTTGGAATCTGTGTTTGGTAAACACAATGAAATTCAAGGTCACCAACTCGAAGATGAGTTGATTTCTTTAAATCCAAGTGACTTTTCATGCATTCAAGATTATTTATCTAAGTACAAAACTCTTAAGCTCTTCTGTACAGAATGTAAGATTGAGAGGGAAGACAAGCAATGCATTTATCATATTCTTTCCAAACTTGGACCTGCATATTCTGTTTTTGTATCTACATTTTACTCCATGAAAGCATCCTTGAATGCAGCCAGCTATCAAGAGCCTAGTCTTGAATCCTTTTGTGATTCCTTGATTAGGGAACAAGATAAACTCATTCATCTTGGAATAATCAACAATGCAGATACATCTGGGAAAGCCTTATTGTCCCAACAGAAAGAAAAGTCCAAGCCTCCCAAAAAACAAAATTTTCGCAATAATAAGTCAAACAAGGGTCCAAAACCCTCTCAGTCAACTCCTTCTTTAAAAAATGACAAAGGATCCAAGCTAAAAGGAAAGAAGACTGAGCGTCATTGCAACTATTGCGGGAAAGATAATCATGATGAATCTAAGTGTTTCAAGAAGATGGCTGCCTTGGAAGCAGCAATGAAGAAGCACCACATCAGCCTAGATTCGCCTTCAGAATCTGCCTCTCATGGACATGCACTTTGTGCTTCTAGTTATTCTTATAATGCATCTTCTTCTTCTACTTCAAATGAATGGCTCATTGATTCTGGAGCATCTTATCATATGGCTAAGGATCAAGCCATATTTTCTACTATGCATGAATGTAACACCAAACAAATATTTGTTGGTGATGATAGATCTCTAAGTGTTGTAGGAGCTAGAACAGTTCCAGTAGATAATGGTCATTTTAGTGATGTACTATGTGTTCCAAGAATTTTCTGCAATTTGTTATCAGTCTATCAGATCACTCATTCTGGTGAAGGTAAAACTGTGACCTTTACACCTCACCAAGTTGTAATCAATGATTTTAAAGATCCTCAACAGGTCCTAGCTACCGAAATTGTTGATGATATTACCAGGTTGTACAAGTTTAACAACTTTGGGTCATCACCTTTCCCTTCAGTTTTTGTTGCTCATAGTGATAACTTGAGCAAACTTTGGCATGAGCGATTTGGTCACTTAAATTATCGCTCATTGCAACAACTATGTAAAGAAAATATGGTGACAGGTCTTCCGATGGTATCTTGCAGAGATGGTGTTTGCCCCGGTTGTGTACTCGGAAAACATCATCGGGACAGTTTTGACAAACGTGCCTCTTGCCACGCCTCGGTTCCCTTGGGAGCTTGTGCATAGTGACTTGTGTGGTCCTCTTCCATCTGCTTCCTTTTCTGGTTTCAAATATTTCTTAACTTTCATTGATGATTACACCAGACGCACTTGGGTTTATTTCCTAAAACTTAAGAGCGAAGTATTTAACATGTTCTTGGCCTACAAGGCCCTTGTTGAAAAACAATATGGTCATCAAATTATTAAGTTAAGATCTGACAATGGAGGAGAATATGTTAACAAATAGTTCACTACTTTCTTCACTGAACAAGGCATCCAACAACAGCACACTGTTCCATATACACCACAACAAAATGGTGTAGATGAGCGGAAGAACCGCACTTTAAAAGAAATGGCTAATTGTATGATCTAATCTAAGGGACTAAGTCTTCAATTTTGGGCTGAAGCCATTAATTGTGCAAATTACATAGTTAATCGCACCCCCGCTAAAGCATTACAAGGTATAACACCTGAAGAAGCATGGAGTAAAACTAAACCTGATGTAAGTCACTTTCGTGTGTTTGGTAGTGAAGCATGGGCTCACATTCCGGATGAAAAACGGAAAGCATTGGAGCCTAAAAGTGAAAAGTGCATATTTGTTGGATATTCTGAAGATGTAAAAGGTTATAGAATTCTTCAACCACATTCTCATGCTATAATCATTAGAAGAGATGTTAAATTTGATGAAAATATCTTGGCCTGCGAGCCTAACTCGACGATTATGCCATCTTTGGCATGCGAGCCTGATTCGACGTTTGTGCCTTCTTCTTCTTCTTCTTACAACTTCCTTGACAGGTTTCCACGTCCAGTTTTTGATGATGACAGTGAGGATGAAAATCCACCTCCGCCTACTCATGTTCCTCCAGTTGCACCAGCACAAGTGCTTCCTCGATGGGTCCGTTCAACATGTGAAGCAGTTGGTGATCTTGCCAGTGATCCTAGAGATCAACGTCGAACACGTTCTCAGTTTCAGCGAGCCTCTTCTCTTTTGGCTCAAGTTTCCGAGAATCATGATCCATAAATTTTTGCAGAAGCTTCAGGGAATCCACATTGGGATGCAGCCATGGATGAAGAATATCGTTCCTTAATGGCGAACTATACTTGGGATCTTGTACCTCTTCCAAAAGGAAGAAAACTTGTCAGATGTAAATGGGTCTACAGAACTAAGTATGCATCAGATGGAAGTGTTGAAATACTTAAGGCAAGGTTAGTTGCCAAAGGTTTTTCCCAAGTTGAAGGGATTGACTACAATGAAACCTTTGCTCCCGTCGCAAAAATGAACTCCATCCGCCTTGTTCTTTCCCTTGCAGCCTTACACAACTGGGAAGTCCATCAAATGGATGTCAAGTCTTCCTTCTTACATGGTGATTTACAGGAGGAAATTTACATGGAACAACCTCCTGGTTATGTTCAGAATAACTCTAGCCTTGTCTGCCGCCTTAAGAAATCCTTATATGGCCTTAAGCAAGCTCCTAGAGCTTGGTATGCCAAAATGGATAACTTTCTCCTTGACACTGGTTTTTCTAGATGCCATTCTGACCCCAACGTCTATACCAAGAAAGTAGGAAACCATCTCATCATACTTGTTCTATATGTTGATGACCTTATTCTTACTGGTAGTGACCCTAAGCTTATAACCCATGTGAAATCCAGTCTTAAACAAAATTTTGAAATGTCAGACTTAGGAGATTTGCATTATTTTCTTGGTCTCCAAGTCCTACAAACCAAAGAAGGAATCTTTCTTTCTCAGTCTAAGTATGCTTGTGACCTTCTTCGTCGCTTTCACATGGAAGATTGTACACCAGCCCCTTCTCCCTTCCAGTCTGGAGTCAAACTTTCTGCCACTTGTACTTCACCTGAAGTCGATGCCACTTTGTATCATCAGCTTGTTGGTAGTCTCTTATACTTGACTCATTCCCATCCTGACCTTTCCTTTGCCGTTGGTCGTGTTGCCCGTTATATGCAGACACCTCATGAAAGTCACTGGAAAGCAGCTAAAAGAATACTTCAATATATTCGAGGTACAGTTCAGTTTGGGATTCATTACAGTACAGGGAGGAAACCATTGTTGGTTGGTTTCACTGATTCAGATTGGGCCGGCGATCCTGATGATCGAAAGTCTACTGTAGGTTATGTTTTCAGTCTGGGATCTTGACCTATTACTTGGGCTTGTAAGAAACAACAAGCTCTTGCTCTTTCTTCAGCAGAGGCAGAATATCGAGCAACAGTTAATGCCAGTCAGGAAGCTTTATGGCTTCGACAGATCCTTTCATAGTTTGGATTCGAGCAGCAACAACCTACTCCACTTTGGTGCGACAATCAAAGTGCCATCAAGCTTTCCAAAGATCCAGTTCTACATCAACGCAACAAACACATTGAGCTACATATGCACTTCATCAAAAATCTTGTTCATGATCGTGTTCTTGAAGTGTTCTTTTGCCCTATAGATGATCAAGTTGCAGACATCTTCACCAAGTCTCTTACTGAAGCAAAGTTTTCTAAACTTTGATCTATGTTAGGAGTTCAGGAACTTGTCATTAAGGGGGGATAGGCTCTAATGACTCCTTCCTTCTCCTAATAGTGTCACTTTTGTAAATCCTTCAATCCTATCCCAAGTTGTTCTTAAGGGGGGATGTTAGGATATTTAGACACTTAGGAGTTAGTTAAGATCAACTTGTGTAATATATCCGTTAGGGATAGTGTGTTTCTTTAGTATGCATTAGTATGCATTTGTAAATACTTAATCCGACAGTCACGATATGTTTCCGACATAGAGTGATCCGACGGCTCAACTTCTCTTAGATCAAACCTAACCTTGATCCGTGGCTTAACACCCGATTGGTCCATGATCTCTATTTAAAGAGCATGTAGGGTCATTGTTTAGTTGATCGATTATGAGAAGCTCATTTGTAACTTTCTTTCTTTGCATAATAAATTGTCCCGTAGAATCTATTTGGCCGGGTCCGTGGAGTGTTTCCCTCAAGAGGGTTTAAACCACGTCAAAACATCGGTGTGTTGATCTGTGATCTGTTTGTGTGAAGTGGTTTTTCTTGGTGTTCGGTCCTTTGGTAGTACCCTATGTACCCGAATAGGTCATTCATCATTCATCTATTCATGTAAGACTTAACACATTATTCCCATCTTTCCTCTATGGTGAATACATATAAAAGCATTAACATACAGCTTATAAATGAGAATCCAGACATTCAAAGTAGGAAAATAAGCAAATGCAGAAACACAACAATCACACTACACAGTATTTAACGTGGTTCACCCCCCGGGTGGAGGCTACGTCCACAAGAACTGTTGTTATATTAGTATTTTGGGAAGGGTACAACAATTCTTTGTCTGCGCACTCAGCTTGAAAAATTTCTCTCTCTCTCTCTCGGCCTCTGCGCACACAACTACAGAGCCTTTAAAAAATGTTCTTCAACAGATGTTATTATATCGATAATGAGAATAATACAAAAATGAGAGTATTCAATAACCCAACAACCATTTCCCATACAAAATGTGCCTTATTTATAGATCATGCCCGTAGGTCATGTCTTTCTAATTCATATGCAAAACCCTTAGGTTTACAAAACTGGAGTGGCTAATTGCCAACCTAACTTTCGTTGTTGACAGCTTGCTTCACTTGCTCTAGGTCATCCTACTGGGCCACTAGTGGCTCACACGCTCGTCTGACAGCCTCAATCATCAAAACGGTTACAACTGCATCATGGCTTTCCCCTTTCCACACCTTTCGCCTTCCTGTCGTCGTCGGCGTAGTGGCCTATCTTCTCAACTGTTTCCCGCCACTCTTTTAGACAGGTCGCTTTCCTCATCCTTCATTTTTTTTCTTCTTTAGCAAAAGTAGCTGCTGCGTAGGCTCTGTGCACCTGCACTGCTGCGTCGAAACTGCCTCTATACTTCAAGCTGTGCATTTCTCAAAACCATGTCTTCTGACCTCACATCCCAAAAGCTGCATAGCTCCCCAAAACTGTATTCTTATCAAAATTGTGCCTACTTGGGCCATGCCCAACAAGCCCATTGGGATTACGTCACACAGTACACTATCTTCAAGCTTCCTGACCTTGAAGTTAATCATGCACTGTCTGGTTACCTTGACATTATGTCCTTTCTGCAAGCAAGATATCTTGTATGGATTTGGGTGTTTCCGAGATCTCAAACCCACTTTTTCGATGACCTCGGTCGACACAAGATTCTTTGTACTGCCACCATCAACTATGGTCTTGCAATACCACTCGCTGATCCATACTCTAGTTTGAAAGATGGCCTTTCATTGTGCCAACTCTTTCTCGTCACGTCGGTCATCCTAAACCAATGTCCTCCTGGTCTTCATGGCTCAACCTTTTCTTTTCTCATCCTCACTATTGTCGGATGTCGACTCTGCCCTCTCATCGACTTGCTCATCTCTTCGACATCTAGGTTCTCTTGGAATTCATATTCCTTGTGTCCGACTCCTCGACACTTATAACAAACCACAACTGGTCTGTCAGCTCCTTTTCTGTCGGCTAGACCACTTCGACCATACACACCTCAACTACATGTCTCTCGACCATCGCGTAGGTTTTCTTGTGCTTTCTCTATAGTCGATGTCCCTTCCATATGTCGGTTGTCTTCGATGGCTTCTCTCCTATTTCCTTTACTTTGGCCTTTCACGGAAACAGTCTTTGCACCCCAACCAGTCATCCTACCTCTGGTCGATGCAAATTTTCTTGACAGTTTCTCTTCTGCCTTCAGATCTAACTGGTTGGATTCACTGACCACTTTGAACATTGACAGGCTCAACTCATCCTGTATGGCATACTTCAAGTTGTTCACATATCTTGCGACAACTTCTTCACCTTCGTTGGTCTTCCCGAACCTTATCGACAATCTGTAGAACTCTTCTGTGTATTCCTTCATGGTCATCCCTTTTTGTCAAAAATTTTGTAACTTCTAGAACAAGGAAATCATAGTCACCTAGCAAGGACTTCCCTTTGAGCTTGGCGACCATCCTGTCCCAAGACTTGATTTTATCCTTTCCTTTCTTGACTCTGTCATCCTGCACTTTGTCCCACCACAATGAGGCATGACCCTTCAACCTCAGATATGAAGTCTTAACCCGTCTGGGGTCCTCTATCTTCTCTATGTCGAAGTATTTCTCCATTTCTCTGAACCAATGGATCAAGTCTTCTAGATCCATACTTCCTGAGTAGGTACATACATCTATCTTTGTCCGACCTCTCATCTCCATCAAAATCTTAATGAGTTAATCTTCTGCTTCTTCTCCTGTTGCTTCCCGTGCTTCCACCTCTTTGACTTCCTCATCGTTGTGTTCTAACGAATCAAGAATGCATCCACGCCTTTGGCTTTCTTTGATCGTTGTGACCTGTCAAACTTCGCATTGTTTGCATGCACTCGTCGAACATTTCACGATCAACTATGAATATAGTTCCCCACACTCTCCATCCAACTCCTCAGACATTAAAACCTTTGTGATCCATTTTCAACCGCAGCTGAAACTCCCACTCATCCAATCGCAACCGGAATTTCACAAGTGGTGCACAACTCTACCCAACCGCAGCTGGAGCTGTTAACACACTCAACATTGGATTCTTCTTCCAGCAGTGATACCAATTGATGCTTTCCTGCTCACAGGATGTTTGAACTCTACTGGACTCAATCTCGAGCTCTAATATTACCATCTCTCTCTGGCTTTGATACCAACTGACTCAAGTCGGGTTAGTTGGACCTTCTTGCTTAACAATAAGACACAACACAAACACGTTCACATGCACTGGATGTAAACAGGATGCCAGAATATGGCTTCTATTACTTCAATCAAATTAGGTTACAATGCAAAATACAAAGGAATGTAAAACACCTAAACTAGGTCGGCCTCAGCCTATTACAATATACATAAGTAATGGTGTGTTCTCTCTATGTGTCGATCTTCACCCTCTTGACATTCACTGCGGAACTCTGAGCTATGGATCTGATCTATTGCGTGCTCAGCTGATGAGGGACTGTTCTCTCCAATCTATTGATCAACTCCCAAGTGACTGGTCCCCCTCCTATGTCTGTGCACTAATCTTCTACTGCTACTTCTCTACTGCTCACCCTGAGGTCCACTCCAATCCCAAACATCACATCTACCTTGAAGACTCAAAATTTTTAGCAATTGTCCCTCAATATTTCAAAAAAAAGGTTCATGAGGCCATAGAAATTGAGAAATGTGCGAAAAACTTCAACCGGAATGATGGCTTAAGACTCAAAGAAGCTTGGAAGCCTATTATTCATAAACTTAAAAGATAATTAAACATAAAAATATAAATTATAAAAAAACTCTTAACCTATAACACCTAACCTACTCACTAAAGGAACTAGACCACTAAATAGATAAAAAGAGGTATACGCTAATTATAAAGCTATCACTATCTTAATTAATAAATAATTAATGTATACTAAAACCTTAAAAAAAAACAACTCTTAAACTTAAAGAAATTACACGAATAAATAAATAAATACTAAAAGATAAATATTATCCTAATATCAATGTCATAAGAAAATAAATTTGTTTTGAGTTTCTAAATACTTAATATTAATTTTCATTTTAATAATAAAACAAGGATATAAAAAAGTTTAAAATAAATGAAATTGAGTTATAAAACATAATGTTATAATGTTATATTTATATAATAAATTAATATTATAAATTTATATTTATATAAAAACTAATGTCATAATGCTAAAAATTCCTTTATAAAAAAAAATTATAATAATGAATTTAAGCTAATATATTTATACATTATTAATTAATTATAATTAATAATTAATTTGTATTAATCTCAACACTATAGATTAATTAATTTCACATTATTAATTAATTATAAAATTCATTAAACCTAATTTCACCCTAAACCCTAAAAACCAATAAAAACCGACCTTATAAAAGAGATAAAAAACAATGAAATTAAATATTTATACTTAACATCCATGTGAAAATAAAGAGTGAGATTGCGTTCTCCTGAGGATGAAACTCTTCCTCTGTCCGTCGAACCCTCCCCAATCCCACAGACCTGCAGTTGTCAACTCCCTCTATCGTGTTTCACAACCTCCACCTGCGGTGACATCTGTCATGATCCCAACCACCTTCTTAACTTCTCATAACTTCCTTAGCAACCCCGAATGGCTACCAAGTACTCTGCTTGACTTTTGAGCCACCCTGACTTTGCTACAATAGTCAGTCCCATCACTGACCTCGACCATATTGTCTTCTGTCATCCTTTGAATTATCTATCGGCTTCCTTTTGCACCTTCGGCTTCTCGAATCTACCCCTTCCTCCACACTTGGATTCCACATCAAACCTATCGATGTCGCTATTCGACAACTTGTCAAATCTCAACGTCTTCACTAAAATCATGTCATCTGTCGACCTTGAACATGTCAAATCATGACCTTCTCCTCATGTCGACACACCTCGACAGCTTATGCTCGACTTATTGACTTCGACAGCCAATCTTTCTTTTCACACCAGTGGTCATCGGCAATTCCCCTGGTGGACTCCTCATGTTGATCAACTTCTACTGTTCTACCTTGGATCTGATGCTCCTACATCACTTTTAAACTAAAAAATAAAACGCTAAAGCAAGTTTCTTACCAAAATTGTTGTAAGTGAAATTTAACTATCATCATTAACAACATAATATTAACTACAGTAATATTGGATTTAAGCAAGGATTCCCCCTTTCCCCTACCCTTTTTGGCATCTACATTGATAAGCTTTAAGAATATCTAGAAGAGGTAGGTTGCGCAGGAACGACCTTGGTAGGAATAGTCATCATGCTACTTCACTATGTTAATGATATTATTCTTATGGCAAGGCGCCCTTATGATCTTGAATAGAAATTATGAATTCTCAAAGGTTTTTGCACCAATATTGGCATGACGGTAAACACTCACAAAGAAAAACTCATGATTATCAAGTCCAATAAAGGTACTTCTGCCAATTTTTCATATGACAATCGACTCTTAAAAGAAGTAACCTCCTATAAGTTCTTACGGAATTGACTTTCATCATAGGCTCAATTGGAACTTGTTGATGCCCCTGAAAATTGTAGCACCAATAGTTAGGGATTATCCCTGGTAAACAAGCCCAATAAGATCGCTCAACGTTTGGTGTGGGGAATCCATCTGGTTAACGGCCCGGCTACCGTATGTGATTTAAAGAATTGTTTTCACCGGTTGCAGCCCGATCCACCGTTTATGTATTTTAAAATTAAAGATGATATGCAAGTGCTCTATCTAAATGCATGTAATCAAAACAAATCTAATCTAAAACTATCTAAACTAATTAATCTATCCTTGCAGGGAGCAAATCTAAAATATGAGTAATATACTGGATATGTACCTAAGAAACTCACAAATAGTTGTTTTGAAATTATAAGCACATTTACAGCAGAATATAAAGGATATCAAAGATAGCTCAAATGTAATAAGAACATTGCATTACTCATTAAGCACATAGATATTTGCACAGGAAATAAGAAAATTCATAACCAAGAAATAGTTCAAACAGGTTAGGAATGATATCACAGTATGCATAAACGTTGAAGAAATAATTCAACAAAACATTAAACACATTCCCAAGCAAAATGCAGTGCTCGCTTTTCCCAGGTAAATAGATCCTTCTTTATTAATTCAGCAAAATAGTTCACATACAAAACAATCCAGTCCTTTCACTTGCCAAAAGTCCTTTCGTTCTATTCTATTCTTCTATTTATAACTTTACAAAAATTTCTTCTAGTGCCTCCTCACATACCCTAACCCTAGGGAATCACAAAATTTTGTCTTCCAGTGCCTACTAAATACAAAATTAGTTTCGGCTATTTTTAAATGTTTATACAATAAATCCTCTTCCAACTGTCTTTAATATTTATACAAATGCAAAATTAGCTTCCTTCTAGCTTTTCCAGCTCATCTAGCTTTTCCAACTCAGCTATGTAACTGGTCCACATGCCTATCTCTCTTACAATAGTGTTGTTGCGCACAGGAGTCATCATCTTTAGGGATATTTCATGCTTATATAAATCCTCTGCAATACCTTTTACTCCTGCTGCAGTTTCCTGGGAGATGTCTTCTAAAAAGTGCGCATGAATGGAAGATTTCCCAATGAACCGATGGAGGTCCTCTGCTGTCAGGACGTCTATCCCTTTTATGTAGGCTATGTTTGTGTCCGGCTCGCCCTGCAATTCCGACAAGCACTGGTCTCAGGAAGGGAATTATTCCATGATATGAGGGAAAACCATCTGGCATTTCTCGTGGGTTTCCCAAATTTTCTGGTAGAATCCGTCACACTGCGCAATGGTTTTTTGGATTACAGAGTTTATTTTTACGACGCAGCCTTATTGAACTCGATGAGGCCCAAATACAACTGAAAATCGGTGAGGGACTTGAGAGGTAGGTTTCCCGAGAATCTTGACTTCCATTCTCTCCATTCAATTTGTTTCCTGATTTCCTCTATGGTGCGCACACACTTTATCCTAAGTCTCAGAGCCTCAGTATTGATTTATTTCATCCATGAAATCATCGCCTTCATCTTGCATATTTCTTTTGTGATGAGTTCTTGTGATTGGGGAATTTTCCTTTGTATGTCACAAGCTTGCTCATGAAAAAGGGTTATGTCTTGTTTCCTACTATTTGCAAGCTCTAGTTGCCCTGACACAATATCCTTTTCCTTATTTAACTCTTCTACTCCAGCATTTAGTTCCTCAACCTGTTGGTTGGTAGCTTCCTAGTCAGATTCTAACTGAGTGGCTCAGGATTCAATGTCATTCTTCTCACCTTCTAGGATCATTAGTTGTACCATTAATGCTTCCTTTTCTTCATCTAGATTTTGGTATTCGCTTGTTATCCTTCTTTGCTCTGATAAGAGGGCGTTGTATTTATTCCCCCAATTCTCTCCATCTGCTTGCTCCTTTATCAGATTAGCTTTGAACTTGCATACCTTTTGTTTTCCCAGCTCGACATCATTCATCAGTTTGTTAACGGTGTCTTCACTTGCTTGGGCAACAGCTACGTTGACAGATGCTATGAACCCGGGGTCACTCTGCGTATATTTTATGACGGTGCTCTCCTGTCTAATGACGATGTCTAGTTGGGAGGCCATTTTCATTCTTTTCTCCGTCTTTCTCACAATAGCTTTTATTTTCTTGTCGAAGACGATTGTGTCCAGTTGAGCCACATTGTGCTTCTTTGATGGAGTAAAAGGTGTGAGCGGGATCTCTCCTAAGGGGAACTGGCTTCCTGCAGTTAATTGTTGAGACAATTGGGATGGGTCTATGTCCATGACTTGCATTCTTAGGCTTCCTATTTCCACAACCTTCTTGGACTTCTCTTCTTCTTCTTTTTTCCTCTATTGCTCAACTACCTCCTTATCTTCCCTCTCTTTCATTTCTTGTAGCTTATCAGCTTCTTCTTTTCTGATTCTTTCCGCTTCTTCTCTCTGGAACTTTTCAGCCTCTTCTTTTATTTTTTTCTCTTCCTTCATCAGAGCTTCGGCTTTGTCCCTCTTCTTATGTAACTCTACCTTCTTAGCAGCAGTGCTAGAACTATATCCGCTCTTGGTACGGAAGCGTTCGTTGAGCTCGGTCGTATTGCTAGCCCTCCTGAAAATTGCTTCATCTTTGTCAAAGTAATCTGCATATTCAAAATGTACTTTGACGTCCACACAATGTTCTGCAACTTTGCTGCAGTTATTATTTCGGTGAAAACTCTTCTCTCCAAAATGAAAAACATCCAATTCCCAAACAAAATATTCAGTAGTTTTATCCTTGGAGAATTTATACGCCCCAATGCAGAAAGGTAATGGTGGGAACGAAGCTTTCTTCTGATCATGCAAATAGTCACCAATCTCATCTATAAAGACTTGCCTCACTGCTTCCTTGTGGACTACATAATCCATGGCATACTTAGGAAAGAGAGATGATGGTTTGGAACCTCCATACATCCTGAGGTACATACCTTCTTGTGATAAATAGTAATCTCCATATTGTTCTATGACTTCCATGGTATTCATTGATAGGCAGTTTGGTTCTTTGATGAAGATCAACTCATACAGAGGCATGATGAGGTCTTCACATATAGTCTTGTAATATCCATTGTATTTATGGGTCCATAGCATCTTGTAAGAAACATAATCCGGGACATCATTATTGTTCCAGATGCATCCCATCTTAGGGAAAGGATGCCTTGATAAAATGCAATCTAAGAGGTACGAGGACATGTAGAATTCCTCCCTTTTCTGGGTTAGTCCTGCTTTTGCAGCTGCTATGGATGACGACAAATCATCTGAGATGATGTCTTCCCAATTAAATATTGTGGCGTTGAAGGCCACATGGTGAATCAGAGGTATCCAATTTCGTTTATATATGATTCCATCTGCTTTTCCAAAACTTATGCTCAGCATTAGGGCTATAATTTTGAAAGGGGGCCTTAGCATTTGAGTTTCATACTCCTCGCTCCCCTTTTGCCTCAGTTGCTTGCCTGGTATTAATAAATTCTTGGAGAATTCGAGGGTGTCCATGTTAAGAATTTCAAGCCAAGCTGTGGTCAGGTGGACCTGAGTATGTGGTAACTTGTAAGTTGTTGATATGTCAGCTGGATGGAATGAGGAACGAGCTTCTCCTTTGATATCAAACAAAATCCTTGATGTGGAGTCAGCTCGCGATAAAATCCACCCAATGACTTCTACACAAGGAAATATTTCTAGGTGCGTTGATTTTTTTGATATGTCGGACCTTCTGATGTTCTGATATAATACCATTTCTTCCAGAACTGCACTAGGGACATTTTGGTCCTGGATCGTTTGATATATTTCACCCCACTTGAATTCAGGGGTAACTTCCATAACTAGCTTGGTATCATCATATGTGGTCTCTACCTTGGTTTCCATTATGAATTCGACATCTCACTCGGGCTCAATTACCTTGGATTTTCCCTTCTTTACTCCTTTCTTAGTCATTGTTTAAAATATGATAAGACAAAGCCGTGTATAAGCAGAAATCAAACAAAAAATACACAAGAAAATTCACCTTAATATATATGCAGGATTTGAACAACACAATTTCTAAGCTTGTTAAAATTCATGCTTTGTTTTACCAATACACGGGCCAGCAATAGAATGCATGCATAATAATCAGAAAAAAATATGTATCGGCAAGACTCGACGAGTTATTGCGAATAACACCAGCGGAGAAAAATTAACTCTGTCGATTTCAGCTTCTTGGCGAGTCTTCGCGTGATAAACTTCCTATCCGCGACCATGTCGGCGGCTATTTCTGAGATTCGTCAATGCTCTATAATGAAAAAGAAAACCAACCCTCTTCGGCGCATTTTAGCGACCGTCGCCAACCCTTTCGACACAAGATGTCCAGTTTCACCAGAGTTGTTACACACAAATCTTCCACCTTGTGAGAATCAGCAATCTTTGGCCTGTAGGTTCCATTTCAGTGACTCAGATCCATTTTTATCCTTCAGTGATACCAGTCTACCCTATTTTTGTTCCTACCTGCATGTTGCATCACTATAGCATGTGTACCCACGAGTTGCATCCCTATAGCCCGCGGGTATCAAGTAAAATGGTAAAAACCACTATTTTATTACTTTTTACTCCCAAAAGGAGGTCATTGGGTGACCTTTGGCTCTCCATCTGCCCAAGTAACGTTTCGATGAGTCCTTTCACCTACCTTTGAGAGGACTATATATTGATCACATATGGCTTATGGATGGGAGGAAGAAGAGAAGAGTAAAAGCACTCTAGTGGATTTTTTCCCTATCTTGAGTCTACACTCATTGATCCGTGTAGTTGTGAACCAGTTATGTTCACCTTCCAAACTCCTTGCTAGTTTGAGTTTGCCTTTCATGGAGGATTGAAGTGGTGGAGGCACAAGTGGATTGATCTAGATCTTGGTTCAGATTGGTTGGCGGCAAGAGGTCGTATCACTTTGTAATTCTTCTTGTTCATTAATAGAAATACTCATATTCTCTTCCATTCATGGTGTGAATGTCTTTTATCATACATTGGGTTACATTTGCTTATGATATTATGGACCATTGTTATTGATAATGTTAATGTCATTTACATATCACATGTACTTTTTAGATATTGGTTTTCAAGACTAATTTGTAGATTACAAGTGCTTGGATGTGCGCGGATTGAAAGCTCCAACGGGGATCTACATCAAACGTTGGATCGAGGTTGGTTACATTTCTCCATTATTTTAACATTGTCATTTATAATAACATTCTTTTGAGAATTGAGTAGATTTCTGGTAGTCATCTTTCTGTTGTGGTATTCCCAAGCCATAGTGAGTTTTCTCCAATACAGAAATGGCGACTCCACTGGGGAAAACATCCATGTTTGGGAAATTTTTTGATCATTAGTCTATAATTAGAGTTGCTATTTGTCGAAGCTCTGTGTCACTGATTGGCCGTTAAGATACACTATAGAAAACCTATTTTTTCTGAGCCTCTGGACTCTTTATTTGACCATTTCCTTTTCCTCACCTGCAAGATGGCTTAATTCTGCCTGCGTATACCCTCCTCTGTTTACTCTACTGCTCGCGAGTACCCACAGGATTTCCTTCGATAGTAGCGTGTAACTCCTGCTTTTGTTGGTTTATGGCTATTGGTTGTTGTTGGGTGAGTTTGGTTGGTTCCTGAGTCTTTGTTGGCCTATTTCTTGACTATTTCATGCCTTGGTTGTGACCAAATCTCTTTGTTTCTCTTGGTTGAGCCTTCTTGGTTTTTTACCAATATTTGGTTTTAACCTCTTGGTTTCTTCCTTTTGAGCTCTTTCTCTTAGCTGAGTCTTGTTGTTTAGGATCTGCTGGGTTCTCTCAGTGATCTTCTCGGTACTGCAGTGACTGAATAGTAGGATTTTGCTTACATTTTTTCATTCCATATATATTGAAAAAATAAAAAAAATATTCATTTAGTTTTTTGCATTTTCCTTTTTGTTTATAAGAGAAAATACAAGAATATTTTATTTCCATGTACTGCATTTTGCATTGAGTGCTTATTGCCTTCATTTTAGGTTCTGCTTATGCATTGAAAAGATAAAAGTTTCCATATTTATTTCGGAATTGTTGGTTGATTTTGCATATTAGTGACATTGTTTTATTGGATAGATGAGTCTAGGATTGGACGATGTTGCATACTATTGAGTCTACACATCACTAGTTTCATGACCATGTCCCTTGAGTAATCACAGCCACTAAAATTAACGCTTAATCATAAAATTGATTAGACTTGTTTTATTTATAGTGTACACCAACTAGCATAGGTTTAGAATCTTGGAATATATCATTGTGAGTTAACAATCCAAGACTACTGAACGAAACATTAGGTGTCTGACCAGGGAGTGGAGGAATCCATGGTATAGATTGGTGTTCTCAGGAAAGCTCTACTCAAACCAGAGTTAAGCACGAGGTCACGGGAGGTTGGTGGAGGAGATATCCCTCTAATACTGGCTGAATGTGGGAGATATATCCAGGATTTGTTCGTATCTGGGGGTACTAGAGGTTCGTCCTCTTGTGCTTTGGGCTTAGCTACCCTCCCCATACAACGGGTCCCACCTGCGACTGTCCCCCTGAGCATTGCTTATATTGCGGTAGACATAGTTTCCTTACCTAGGTACCGCACAGGGTACTTGTAGTGGTTATGCTGTTTGTGTCCTGAGTTAGATAGGGATTGGATAGCACAGTTGTGTTCATGCAGTGGACTTGACCCTATCGACACAATGAAGCCTGGGTGTCTCTATAACTGATTCTGTTACCTCCGGCTATAGTTTGGGAGTCTCAAACCTCTCCTAGGAGAGACATACTGGCTCTAGTGTCGGGAGCTCATTTAGATACTCTATTTGTTTGTTCTTGGCTGTAGTTTCTCTAGGTGTGTGCTTTTGATTTACTTTTTTTTTATCAATAGTTGGCCTTTAGGAGACACTGTGTCTCTCTCCGGAGAGAATGTGGCGCGAAGCCCTACTCTCCGCCGGTCCCGTCGATTGGTTGGTTTAAAGCCAGCTTTGGTTACACAACGTATTACTAGAGGACGCCGGAGGGCTCCCTCTAGGTCTTCGGATTCTTATGTGACTTGCGTTGAGGACTACATGGTTGCAAATTCCGATATCGGACAAGACCTTTCTACTCCTTTGGGTAGAGTTGATCATACTTCTGCTCCCCAGACTCCTCGTGAGGATTGAGGAGGTGATCCACCTGAGACTCAACCTGGTTCTATTTGGCCTAATCCACTTGATCGGGATCCGTTTGATCCTTCAAATATGGATAATTATCTTTACGAGATGCTCGACTTATCCGAGGAGGAGGAACAGGATGAGCCTTTTGTTCCTTCGTTTCCATGCGATTTTAGATATAGGAGGCCTGAGACTCATGATGATTCTGGCCCTATGGTCAACCCCACCACACTCTATTTTGGTATTCCTAGTCACAATACTGTCAAACCTTCCACTATGGGTTGTACTTATGCTGGGACTAGTCAAAGTGTTAGCCATACTATACCCACTGGGGGCACTACCCTAGCTAGGGGCACTACGTTGTCCACCGACTCACATAGTATGGGGACTGGTCAGATTCCTAACCATGCTAATGTTGGAATGCGACCACCTCCTAGGAATACCCAACCTAGTCGGAATATTTTCCGAAACACGACTCGCCATCCACCACCTAATACACATGTCGCTACTTGTCAACCCATGACTACTTTTGCACATGATACTATTCCTCCCAACCACGAGGGTGGACACATACCGCATACTTTTGTGTCCACTGTCGCCGCTAGTAATAGTAATGTAGGGGGTGGGAATATTTCCTATCCACATAGACATCACACCACCAACCCTGCTACTGGTCACACCCATATTTGACCTGGGAATACTTCTCATGCTTATGGTCATCACATGACTACTCAAGCTAATTCTAATATTGGGGGTGGGAACATACCCTACCATTACGGTCAATACAACAAAATTCCCACTATGAATAGTACATACATGCCCCATACCCATGGTGGCAACCCTTACTATAACACAGTTGGTGCTGGACACCAGTATCACCCACCACCCCAATATGGTGCTCAAAACGCACATATACCTGCTTACTCTCAAATGGGTCAGGAAAGGGGAGGTTATCCATGTTATGGCCATGGGAAAGCTTATGGGCCATTAGGTCCTCAGTATCAGTAGTTTAATCCTCATGGTCAAGCTTTTGGTCCATCGTATAACACAATTCCATTCAACCAACCTTTTATGGGAACTTATAATCAAGCTTTCCAGCCGCATCTCCCGTTCCTTGCACGCTTGAATCTCCCAGATCTTTTGAAGCTCACGAATGATATGGTGTGTCACGACCTTACTTGGCCCTCGGTCCCTACCAAGCTCCGTTCAGACATTCCAAAGTTTGATGGGAAACGTGGTGAGGACCCAGGAGATCATGTCACGATGTTTCACCTTTGGTGCTCCTCCAACTCTTTGAATCATGATTCCATTCCATTACGCCTATTTCAACGCACCCTCATGGGGGAAGCCACGAAGTGGTATGTGGAGTTTCCCGGAAACACCTATAGGGGATTCAACAAGATTGATTTAGTTTTCTTAGACCATTTCTAGTTGCCGGTTCGTTATGATACTGGTACTGAGTTGTTGTCCACCTTCCGTCAGAATAAGGCCACACATATTTCTGACCATGTTCAAGAGTGGCGTCGACGGAAGAGATTAGTGAAAGCCAACATTCCTTCAAAGTTCTTGTTGGAATGGTTCCTTAAGTCTTTACTTCCATATATTGCTAAGGATGTCTTGATGTCCGGCATTATGACTGAGGAACAAGCTATCTTGAAAGTCCAGCAGTTAGATCTACTTTATTCTCAATATGGCATTTTGTATGACATTATTCCTGATGCACCAAGAACAATACATCAGCCTACGTCAGTTCCTGGACCACATGCCGATGGCATCGTGGGGTCCGCATGCACTCGCCCTGTAGACTTGGTAGCTAATCAAATGCAAAATTTGTCGCTAAACCAGTCTGCTCCCGGACAGGTTCACACCTTGTCCACTTCCACTCCGTTGTCTAATGTACACAATGTGAAATCAACGAAACCGTCGGGTAACCAGCAGCCTGGTGGTAAGAAAAAGGGGAGAAATAATCATAGGGGTGGAAACAATGGAAGTAACAACAATAGCAATTGTAATACTCCTCGTAAAGAGAATGCCAACCCTCCTCGGGAAGGCGGTAATGCTGGAAAGGATCATAAACCTAGGCATAAGGTGAAATTCCCTTGCAAGCTTTGTGGGGAGGATCATCTTACTCACTTATGTCCTCGTATTGAAGAAGCATCGAAGCATTTGGAACAGAGCCCAGTTGTGCTGAAGGATCCCCTACCTCATCACCAAAACATGGCTTCGCATTCTCCCACCACTGGTTATGGTACTAATGAAATGACAACGTCTTCTTCCAATACAAGTGGTTATGGATGTGTGAATATGGTTCAGTCAGAGGTTTGTGTTGCTACTCGTCAACGTGATTATGGTGCACCACAACTGAATTTGGGGAATGAGCCTCCTCCTCCTCCTGATAATTCCTTGCATATCGAGAATCCTTCTATTATGCCCCAGATACCGAAAGGTGTTCTCAAGCGCTCCACGCATAATCCTAATGCTCGAGCCGCCCAGAACTACTCCATCGTAGAAGATTTGGGCCAAACTCCGTGTGCCATGTCGGCTCTTGAAGTTTTGCAAGCCTGTCCTTCTCAGAGGCATGCCCTTTTGAGTGCATTAGGAGTTCAGGATGGGGGAAGTCCTAGTGTTATCAAGTTCGATACTACTGATGTCCAACCTCGCTTTCCTTACCACGTGGCCTTTCAAATCCAGGTGGTTTGCCTTAAGAGCTTCGTCAAACGTACTATGGTTGATGAAGGTGCTTCCGCGTCAGTAATGTCATTAACTTGCTGGAAAGCTCTTGGCTCTCCTCCTCTACTCGCGTCTAGAACTACACTCACTACATTCGACGGTAGATCTTTTACGCTGCATGGAATTATCCCTTCCCTTGTTGTCTCCTTGGGAGGTAAGTCCGTGCCTATTGAAGTCGAAGCGGTTGATGCGACCATCGACTACAACCTTTTATTGGGTAGGAACTGGATGTACGCTATGAAGGCTGTCGTGTCTACTATATTTTGAGTTATTTGATTTCCCCATGAAGGCAAGATTGTGACGATCGATCAACTGGATTATGTTGGCACTCCTTCCATAGCATCTACGGGATCATAAGTCCCGCAAGTTTCTGATTCTCATTCGGCGACTGGGAACATAGGTGTTGGTATGTACCCCTCGTTGATGGGAACTTTTAACCATTTTGCACCTGTGAATTTTATTGGAACCATTTCCGACAGTGCAGCTCCTCCTTCGAATAGTATGCCATTCTGAAATTCCTATTGTGGTGATCCATGGATTTTTCCATCCGCGGATTCTATGTCCGGAGACATTGCGCACGTCGAGATGTCTATGCCTTTATCTGTAGCGGAGCTCACTTATGATCACATCCAACAAACCACTACAGATCCGGATCTCTCTTCTTCCTAGACAGTTGAAGAAGATACTGTTACGCTGTCAGTTTGGGCAGCCAACTCATCTTGCTCTCATGATTGCCTCAATGATACTTTGCAATCGGATGAAGCTATCCTCGAAGCCATGTGTGGTGGTGAGAGGCCTTGGGAAGTATCCACCATCGATCTTATTTTCTTCCCAACCTTGAGCTCATTGAGCAGGAGGAGTTCAGGATGACTCTAGCTGAGATGGTTTTTCACCCTGTGACTCTTTTGCAGTTGCATGATGTTTTCTTGGAGGGGAATATGGCCAATATTTCCCCACCCACTTCGATCAACATCTCCCGCACTCCCCGAAATATTGAGAATGTTTACGTCGATGCCGATTGCACTCCTGAAGAGATTGCTATTTACACTGATTTGTTTAGTGAACTCCGGGAAGCTTTCGCCTGGTCATATGAGGAGATGCCAGGAATAGACCACCGCATTGTTGAACACGAGATTAAAATGTATCCTAATGCTAAACCGGTTCGACAACGCTTATGTGCTGTGAACCCTAGGAAGGAAGCTACTATTAAGGAAAAGGTGGAGAAACTGCTCAAAGCTTGTTTCATCTACCCCGTTCCCCTTACCGAAAGGGTGTCAAACCCCATTCTCGTGGATAAGAAGCAGGGAACGATCTGTGTATGCACTAATTTCAGAGATTTGAACCGTGCATGTACGAAAGACAACTTCCCCACGCCATTCATTGATCAAATATTGGATGCTTGTGCGGGAAGTGATATTTTTTCATTCATGGATGGATTCTCAGGTTATAATCAGATTCAAATCAAACCCGCAGACTAACATAAAGTGACATTTATTTGTCCATGGGGAAATTTTGCGTACTGAAAAATGCCCTTCGGCCTCAAGAACGCCGGAACTACTTTTCAACGAGCCATGACCTATGCCTTTCATGATCTTAAGAAGATTATGGAATTTTTCTTGGATGATCTTGCTGGCCATTCTCGCAAGAGATTGGAACACCCCAAGCACCTCCGTATGATTCTTGAACAATGTATCCACTACAAAAATTCCCTTCGGCCTCAAGAACAACGAAACTACTTTTTAGCGAGCCATGACCTATGCCTTTCACGATCTTAAGAAGATTATGGAATTTTTCTTGGATGATCTTGCTGGCCATTCTCTCAAGAGAGTGGACCACCCCAAGCACCTTCGTATGATTCTCGAACGATGTATCCACTACAAAATTCGATTGAATCCAAACAAATGCATCTTCGTTGTTAGGACTGGTCGCCTTCTAGGATTCATAGTTTCGAAAGAGGGTATTAGAGTCGATCCTCTCAAAGTTGAGGCAATACTTCAGTTGCCTCCTCCACGTAATCTGTTTCAACTTCAGAGCATCGAAGGGAGAGATACTTTTCTACATCGGTTTATAGCTAACTATGCCAGTATTACTAAAGGTTTCTCATGCCTATTGAAGAAAGACACACCTTTTTATCTGGGATGAGCGAGCCCAACAGTCTTTCGACACCTTTAAGAAAGCTTTGGTATCGACCCCCGTGCTTAGTCCGTCGGACTTTACACGATATTTCATTCTTTATGTTTCCGTGTCTCAAGAGACTATTGGCATGGTCTTGGTTCAGATTGATGATGCGCTCGTCGAGCATGTTATCTATTACCTTAGTCGAAATTTAGTAGACGTTGAACTAAGGTACACCCACATAGAAAAGTTGGCACTTGCGATTGTTCACACAGACCAGCGGTTACGACATTACATTTTGCTTTGAACAACCACTGTTGTAGCTCATATCAATCCATTTTAGTTTGTGTTATCACGACGCCTTATCGGGGGTAAGTATAATAAATGGATTGTGATCCTTCAGGAATTTGATCTCGAGTTTTCTTCTACAAAATTGGTGAAGTCATTGGTGTTCACTGATCTTATGTCGGACCTTCCACGGCTTGATGAGGATGTCATTCATGAAGATTCCTTTTTGGATGAACATTTATTTCTTATCTCGATCGAGGACCCTTCGTATGGGGATTTCATTAGATATCTCCAAAATTTGAAGTTTCCTCCGCATTATTCATGAGACGAGCGACGGCGTGTGAGACATCACGCTAAAGATTATACTATATTCGATGACACTTTGTATCGCCAAGGAAAGGATTCCATTCTACATCGTTTCTTGACTCATGAAGAAGCGGAATGGGTACTTAATGATTGCCATGCAGGGGCGTGTGGCGGTCACTTATCCGGGCTTGCTACAACCCAACGTATTATGCAAGCGGGTTATTTTTGGCCTACTATCTTTAAAGATTGTATTAACGTTGTGAAGAGATGTCACCCTTGCTAGGTGTTTTCTCGGAACATGCACTCACATCTAGCACCCCTCCATCCAGTCGTTACTGTCGGTCCCTTCACTAAGTGGGGGGTAGATTTCATGGATTGCAAACCAGCTTCAGCTGGGGGGCATCATCATATTATTATGGCCATGAATTATTTTTCCAAATGGGCTGAGGCCATGCCTATCGTTAAAGCCGATGTTTCTACTGCGGCCCATTTCATGTTCAACCAGATTATCACTCGATTCGGTATCCCAAAAGAGATTGTCACTGACCATGGCAGTCACTTTCAAAATAAGATGATGGAGGATTTGTCTCTCAAGCTTGGGTTTCGTCAGGAACACTCATTTTCCCACTATCCTCAAGCGAATGGTTAGGTTGAAGCAGTAAATAAGTCTTTGAAGACCATTCTCCAACGTACCATCCAACAAAGCAAGACCAATTGGCATATCATGTTATATCCTGCTTTTTGGGCATATCGAACCGCAGTTAAGACTGCCACCGGGTTCTCACCGTTCCAGTTAGTTCATGGTGTGGAGTCACTTTTACTAATTGAATGCGAGATCCCTTCAATCAATCTAGCCATAGAGCTCCTCCCTGATACGACAGAGATTGAGCAACGTTTAGTACACCTCGAGCAACTTGACGAACACCATCGAGATGCCACTGTGGCCATTGATGTTAACAAGCGTCGTGTCAAGGTTCAATATGATAGGTCTATCCATCCCTGGAAATATGCTGAAGATGACTTGGTACCCTTGTATGACCAAGCTAAAGAACCCCTGGGGGGTAGGCAAGTTCAATCCCATGTGGCACGGTCCTTACATTGTGAGGCGTTTCCTTGAAAAAAGAGCTTATGAGTTAGAAGATTACGAGGTAGTTTTCTTGAAGGAGCCTACAAATGGGCTCTACCTCAAGCGGTATTATGCTTGAACCTTTGGTTCGGGCGGATACTTTTGTACACTATTGTATAGTTTTTCTGTACATAGTCTAGGTTCCCTTTTTGGTTGTCGGGTTTTTTGATTAGCCTCTGTTTGATTGACAAATGTCAGCGCGATGTCCTACGTTCTTAGGTTTTGCCGATGGTGCTAGCCGACATACATATCAACTTGCTTCTACTGCCTGGGTTATCTTTTCACCTGACCATCTACTTGTGTCCTCAGGAGGTGCTTGTCTCAGTCCTACATCTAACAATGTGGCTGAGTATAGTGTTGTTGTTGAGCTACTTCGGGATGCGATTTCACATGGTATCCAGTCTTTCGAAGTCCACCTGGATTCACAACTAGTTGTGTCTCAGCTGAATGGGTAGTACCATGTACGAGACCCTACATTACTATGGATATTCCTTAAGGTACGACTCTTGGAGAGACATTTTGTTTCCATTACATATATTCACATTCCGAGAAGTCATAATTATATATCTGATGCATATGCTAACTATGTATTAGATTGGCATTTGTCACATTCATCATGAAGCACATAAATACAAAGACATTCATACATTTGTACCATACACACATATAGTAGAACCGAGAACCAAACTTGTATATATATATAAATATGTCCAAAAATGGTAGTGTAATACAAGACTGGAGCCCATAGCCCTCAAAAATATACATATCGATACAAAAAATGATGAGACCCTGGGATATCTACTCCCTCCGAGGAGTTCTAACTGCCGCCTCGAAGGGATGTGTCTCATAGTAGTACTGTACTACATTGTCCATTCGCTACAGTAGCCGCACCCACTCACCAAGAACACCCACTACCTAACACTGCATAGCCTCAGGTAGTCGGGCTACCTCTATCAGTGGTACTTGGGCAACCATCCGTGATATGTTGCGCTGCAACATCTAGAGTGTGTGCCCTGCTGCAACATCTGCTGCCACCTCTTCCCTACCTCGACGACCATGTCTTGGGAAGCCCTCGGGTCTCACTAGGCCTTTGTCTGTGAGAAAACAGTCACCCATTAGCGCATGACATTACCACCAAAAACCCTTTTTTCATTTCAACTATAATTAAAAAATCCATAAAAATTTAGAAAACACAAAACCAAAAGAGTACTCACCGATGTCTTCGAAAGTTGTGCCTGGTGGGAGCGGCATGTCACGGTCCTGTCTGAAGTCTATCCCCACATAGGGATAGTCCTCTATAGCAATCACTGTTGGTTCCACCAATGAAAGAAATCCTCAGTATATGGTGACGCCAGACGGCCACCACCCTGTCCTGTCCGTATCTCAGCCCACCGAGTCAGGGCTGGATCTCGGAGACTGTGAGGAGAGACATCCACCCTCGGGCTAAGTCCCAGAACTCTCTCAAAGGAGAACCTGCAGAGGATGATACCATACCCAAAGTTTTTGGCCCTCCCCTCTTTGCATTCCATCAGTTGTGTCTTCATAGACACCAACAGAGTAGTACACCAGTCGAATATAGTAGGTTGCAAGCATTGTGATGCATAGAACATCACTAGTCTGGATGCCTGATGTAGTGCTTTGGATCCCATGATCCGCACCAGAGTAGCCACTATGATCTTTTTGCTCAAGTCCACTATGAGATTGACCGGCACTTGACTTCCCACTGGTCGTGTGTTGGCGGGACAATACCGTACTATGTAGTCTTGCACAGTGATCCCACCACCCACGGTCTGTGACCGAAGACTAGCCACTTCCCCTCTACGGGACAAACCGGTAATGAAGTAGATATCCTCCACTTCCAGTGTCAGTGTTTTCCCATTGAGTATGAAGTGTTGAGCATCCACATCCCAGTAGTTGATCAAATGATGGAGTAGTAGGTTTTGGCCCCTTAAGCCCCCGAGACTCCAGTATTTATATAAGCCACATGCTTTCAATGCTTGTTGTGCTTGCAAATCGTTGCACACGGCCTCATCTACCTCGTCATGCTCTCTCTCCCTCCACTCTAGAACCATCCTGGAGTGCAAAGCAAGAGATTTTTAGTTAGTTTCATGCTTAAAAACTTCTTTACGTCCGTACCCGCGGGCTAGATTGTAGACAGTTGCGGGTAGACGCGGGCAGTCAGTTTTTTGACTGCGCGTTTGATGCCCTACCCGCGACCCGCACACTTACAGCCCGTGGGTAGTGCCGAAGCCATTTAGGGCTTGGCCAAACAAAAAATCCCACCGACCAAAATTGAAATTAAAACACTTAAATTAAAGGTATGGTAGTGACCACTAACCTGCTCTGGACGGTTCGCTAAACGGTTGCTCGTAGCTCCCACGATCGATGCTTGAAGTTTCAGGTGCAAACTTACCACTTAACTCCAAAATGGTGAATAGTACAAATGAATTGAAAATTATTAAATTTTATTAATATTTATAATTTTATGGACCCACTTTTCTATAGTTTTTTCCATTTTGAGCCGTTATGAACTAATATCGTGTCCAGGAGTAGTGTTTTTTTCAACAGATTTCCTTGACGAGAGTTGTTCTGATCCATTTCACACCTACGGCAGGTACGTTTCACTCCTGGCATGTAGGTTAGATGCCATTTTCACATGCATTATGCATTTGACCTTTGACCACTTTTCATAAACCCTAAGTGCGACCCCACTTTGTGATGGACACAGAACCTTCACACTGTTATAGAAGTGTCGTCATGTGGTGGTAGGGCTTTCCCGAACATGGGTACCCTAGTTAGAACCCCATTATGCTTTTGGTTCCCATGCCGTTGTTTGTCCTCAGGATTGGGAGTCCTTTGTAGTCACGCCATGACGTTGCGATGAAGACTCATACTCTACTTTGTCTTATGCTAGCCATCTCCCTTAAGGACTCCCCTCAGTTATATCATGTTGTGATTGCATTGCATCATCCTGCTTGCCGCTTGAGCCTTGTGTCGGCTCCTGCTTACTCAATTGTTAGCCTGGTGCCTGAGCACTTTCCCTGTCGAGCCCTGTAGAGCTTATATATTTCCCCTTCACAATTTGATGACCCTTTGACCCTGAGGGAACACACCCCCGAGTGTCCACATCCTGCACGCACTTCCTTGCATTGAGCATAGGTATGTTCCACTGCTTGGGACTAGTCTCCTAGCTATTTGACACTCGTTCCCTCACTTGTTGTACTATAAGCAATTTTATTCTTTTTCAAGCTTTTCCCAAATATGAAAAAGACAAAAAAATCAAATATTCCAAAAATCCGGACGGGATTATGGTCACTATTTCTTGTTGGCAGCTGTTTTGTCTCCTTTGAACAGAGAATTCATTCCACTCCATACATTATGAGTCGGGACTATAGTTGGGCCTTAGGAGCTATACTTGTTTCTCAGTTTTCTCCACCGATTGGTTAAGCTTCCAGTCATTATGGAGCCCTCTGTAATGCCTCCTGCATTGCATAGTTTATGTCAAGTCTATGCTGCCTAAGTCTATCCATCTGCTCATGCTCTTGTTCAAAGGAAGTCCTGAAACCAGTGTCGGCCACTCCTCAGATATCTTGTCTATTGCATGTCGACCATCCTTATTGAGTCAGTGCATTTCACCCGAGATCTTCCAAATCTTTCAGCATTGTTGGTACCTCGTGCTGGTTGATGAGGGACGCCTTGATGCCCTCCTTCCAGTGAGTCTCGTTCCGTCGACTTCAACTCATTTATTATGGGACTTGAGGCTTAGAGTTCGGTTGAGTACCTTGAGACTTGAAGTCATTAGTGGCAGGATCTCTCGCCATCGACAGTTTTGGGAATACGTCAATGTCCCCTAATCAATCGATTCATCCTAGTGTTCGAATTCAACCCATTTATTCACACTCTGATGATTGTGCTCTGTGCCTTGATGCCCATTTTCATTATTGGTGGGTCATCTCGCGTCTGTTAATGGTATACATCAATGACCGGTAATTAGACGATGTCTCATCAGATTCAACCCCAACTCCTTTATTCACTTGATGGGACTTGCACCGTCGAAGACTTGTGTAGAAGAACCTAGGCGATTATGGCATTCAGTATGCTACATATGACTTTGACTTTACATCTGAGATATCACCTCTAAGATTTCAGCAGTTTGTACCTCCATTTTGTACCAGTTGTCTTATTTTCAGCAGAAGATCATATCTTACTGTAGAGGGATCATGGCTATGATCACTTATGACATTTATCTACTTATGTACTGCCTATTCATGGCCATTGTATCAGATTGTTGTACTATACCGGCATGTATTCAGAGATACTATTGTACTATGACGAGCGAACCGTTCTTTCCACTTATGTCTCCATCACTCCACTTCTGAGTTTTATAATGTATTTCGACCATCGTAGCACATTTCAGTCTCTAACCTCACACATCAGGGGGCATCTGTTACACAGAAATATTCCACCCTGTGAGCATCAACATTCTTTGGCATGTAGGATCCATTTCAGTGACTGAGATCCATTTTTATCCTTGTGTGATACCAGTCTACCCTATTTTTGTTCCTACCCACATGTTTCATCACTATAGCATGCGTACCTGCGAGTTACATCCCTATAGCCCGCGAGTATCAAGTAAAATGGTAAAAACCACTATTTTATTACTTTTTACTCCCAAAAAGCGGTCATTGGGTGACCTTTGGCTCTCCATCTTCTCAAGTAACGTCTCGATAAGTCTTTTCACCTACCTTTGAGAGGACTATATATTGAGCACATATGGCTTATGGACGGGAGGAAGAAGAGAAGAGTAAAGGCACTCTAGTGTATTTTTTCCCTATCTTGAGTCTGCACTCATTGATCCTTGTAGTTGTGAACCAGTTATGTTCACCTTCCAAACTCCTTGCTAGTTTGAGTTTTCCTTTCATGGAGGATTGAAGTGGTGGAGGCACAAGTGGATTGATCTAGATCTTGTTTCAGATTTGTTGCCGGCAAGAGGTCGTATCAATTTGTACTTCTTCTTGTTCATTAATAGAAATACTCATATTCTCATCCATTCATGGTGTGAATGTCTTTTATTATACATTGGGTTACATTTGCTTATGATATTATGGACCATTGTTATTGATAATGTTAATGTCATTTATATATCACATGTACTTGTTAGATATTGGTTGTCAAGACTAATTTGCAGATTACAAGTCCTTGGATGTGCGCGGATTGAAAGCTCCAACGGGGATCTACATCAAACATTGGATCGAGGTTGGTTACATTTCTCCATTATTTTAACATTGTCATTTATAATAGCATTGTTTTGAGAATTGAGTAGATTTATGGTAGTTATTTGTCTGTTGTGGTATTCCCAATCCATAGTGATTTTTCTCCAATATAGGAGTGTATCGTGGTTAACAGTTTTCATTGGCGAAAACAGAAGAAAAAAAACTAAGTGACCAAAGTTCTACAGGGTAATCCTCTGGTGCTTCGGTCGATCTGGTTGAAAACTGTCGATTGTTTCGGCTCGGCCTCCCGAGTTCTGTCGAAACACCCAAACGCCCAAGATTTAACAAAAGTAAAAGAAGAGATGTCAATAGTGTCGGCTAATCTTGGTGATTTCAACCAACACAGAAGACAACCAAAACTTCAAAGATGACTACTGATCGTTTTGGCCTGACCTAGCAAGTTCCACTGAAACATGAAGGCTCGAAAAAGACAAGTCAATGGATGTGGCGTTTCGATGGATGTGACAGAGTTACGCCAACTGTTTTTGCTCGACTCAGCGAGTCATGCCGAAACAGAAAAAGCTTCGAAACTCTAAAAACAAGGTCGATCGTTTCGGCTTGACTAGTCGAGTTGCACCGATCATTTCGGCTAAGAAAAGCAAGTTTTACTCAATGAAAAACAATATTCTCCTTCTTGAATTTTTGGAAAAAAGAACTAAGTATGGGAAAGGATTTCTAGAAAAAATTAACTTCTAAAACTCTCTCAAGAGAAAAGGAGGGGCCCCATTATTAAAAAAAATGGGAATCAGGTTGTAGCAACAACAAATGGCGATTCGCTGGTGAACATAGATCTCTGAACAATCTCCTTTAAAAGATCATAAAACTTAGATGTTGATAGCTCTGTAAACAAAACAAATCTTTTCAAGATAGATTCTGTACAAGAAAAACACTTTAAACATACCGGCCATTGGGGAATAAAGGTAACCTTGAATTAGACTTCTTCACCACTCTCTTAGGTCCAAAATGTGGAGTTCATGTTTAAATCCATCTCTAGGATGTCAAATAAATAGGACTCCACAATACCGTAACAAACTCACACAGACATATTCGTTTGTTTCTCCTTCCCATGTTGTTTAGCATTTCTTTGGATGTTTTCTTTATTGGCAAACTTTTGTCGTCCGAGTCTTTCATGATAAATTTCTCCAATCTTTGACATTTGGCTTAGGTTCTTCAATCCATGATGTTCTTTTGTGTGAGCAAGAGATTTATTTGATTGTCATGCTCACAGACGGAGAAGAACCTTGTTGGGATGAACATTAGGAAAGCTTTCTTGGTTGGATTTCTTTGCTTTCTCAACCATGCTTTAATGGAGGCGAGAAACTCTGGAAAATATACTCTTTAATACAATCTCTTTTCGATTTTGATTTGCAACATGGGATCATTTTAAATACCATAAATCTGTGAGACATGCTTCCTCTCTACGAGTCCATTTTAGTGAACTACCTAAGACAGTCATTAATGTGAGAGTGAATGGAGCCCCAAGATAGTAATATGGAAATCCCAAGTCTTAGTTATTTTAACATGGATTATCATGACTCAAGTATGAAAAAGGATCCTTCGTTTCTAGAAACATATTCAACAGAAGCAAAGTCACATAGAGAAACTTTCTTTCATAAGTAGATTATGTCTTCTCATGCTATTGAGATTGCTCCGAGTTCTATCTTTCCATCAACCAAGGATTTCAGCTGGAATTTATTAAAACAAAATAAAGACACCAGGAAAAAAGCAAACAAATGAACGAAAACAATCAAACAAAACAGACTAAAGAATCTAATGAAAGAAAACAAAAGTTCAAAACAACTAAAACAGAAAAGTAACATTAGAAAGGCAAAACAACGTTTATTTATGTACAAAAAGTGTCCCTAGACCTATGTGATGTACTGCTTCAAAGAAAGGCCATTGACAGGAAGGTTTTCCTCATCCCCTTCTAAATTCTTCAGTTTGTATGTCGACGAGCCAAGCTTTTCAGAAATTTGGTAAGGCCCAAGCCATAATTGTTGAAATTTTGTGTGCTTTCCATTATCATTGTGTGGGTGATCCCACTTCAAAACTAAGTCACCTACTTCAAAACTCCTTTTTCCATATTTCCGCTTATCAAACCTCCTCTTAACAATCTCTTGGTGTTGGTGGAATCTATCTTTGGATTTCTGCCGTGACTCTCCAAGCTTCATTAGGGTATCAATTCGTGATTGTAGAACCTGGCTACTGGAACCTCGAGAGGCTTGTGCTAATTGTAAGGATGGGAGTAGTATGTTAGGAGGGAGTATGTATTCCTTTCCATACACTAGATTATAAGGGGAAACTCCTAAGGCATTCTTTGGGGTAACCCTATCTGCCCATAAGGCGTTTGGAAGAGCTGCATGCCAATTTCTTTGATTCTCAATAACAGTTTTCTTAAGGATTCGAATGAGATTTTTATTTGCGGATTCAGCTATTCCATTTCCTTGGGGATAATAATTTGTTGGATGGTGTAACTTAATTCCTCTTTCATAAGCAAATGCGTTTAATTTCACAGATGAAAAATAAGTTGCATTATAAAAAACTAGAGAAATTGGAACCCCAAACCTGGTTATGATATTTTCTTGAAGTAACTTGATGACTGCATCTTCATTCAATTTGCGAAGTGGAATAGCTTTTGTCCACCGTTTGAAATAATCCGTAGTAGTGAGGATGTATCGGTTTTGCAGCGAAGAGTTCGGATTTATCTCTCTAATAACATCTATGCCCCATTGCTCAAATGGCTCAGAGATAATAGCTAGTTGCAATGGTCCTGATGCTTTTGGAAATCTTCCTGCACTTATTTGGCATACATCGCAATTCTCGGCATAGGCATGAGCATCTTTGAAGAGCGTGGGCCGATAGTAACCAACTCTAAGTATCTTATGAGACATGGTATCTCCAGAGTAGTGTCCCCTAGTAGGGCCATCATGTAACTCTTTGACCACTTTATTCACGTCTTCTTTCTCAAGACATCTGAGAAATATTCCATCATAATTATTTCTGAAAATTATTCCATCGATTATTTGATAGGATTCTGATTTTAATCTGAGTGCTTTTCTCTATTTGGAACTCCAGTGTTCTGGTAGATAACCTTGTTGCAAATAATGCACTAGGTCCCTATACCAAGACTCGGGGGTGGTGAAAATAGGACATACCTCAATCGGATTTAATTTGGCTTCATTTACCCACTCCTGCTCTTCACTTATTGGATTTGCCATGAGTAACTTGCATAACCCCTGACCTTTAATAATGGTGGCTGGTTTGAACTCAAGATCATACTCTTAAAGCGTAGTCACCCAATTTCCTCTCCTTTCCCCTAATTCCTTCTGTACAAACAAAGATCGAACAGCGCGGTGAGGTACTATGACTTTTGTTCTGTTCTTCAGGATATATGGCCTAAACTATTTTACTGCTTTAAATACTGCATATGATTGCTTATCCACGGCAGGGTAATTCATTTCAGTGCCTTGCAGACCAGTGCTCATGAAATATATTGGGTACTCGTCTCTTGATTCTCCCTTCTGAGTGAGCACGGCTGCGAGAGAGTTAGCTAAAAGCAAAAGTGTACATGATGAAATCCTTTTCAAAATCTAGACTTCTTAAAGAAGGCCCGTTAGCTATGGAATTTTTAATGTATTTAAATGCAATCTTCTCTATGGAAGTCCATTTAAATTGCACACTCTGCTTTACCATTTGCTACAAAGGTTTCATGATCTGAGCGAAATCTGGTACAAACCTTCGAACAAAGTTTATTGTGCCCATAAAATATTGCATAGATTTTTTGTTATGGGGCATGGGAATCTTGATTATAGCTTGCACTCTATCTTGATCTATCGATATTCCCTTCTTTGAGATGATATGACCCAGAATCTTACCCTTAAGAACAACGAAAACACTCTTCTTAGGGTTTAGAGATATACCGTATTTTCTGCAGCGATAAAAAAATTGTTTTAAGTGGAAAACATGATCTTCCCTTTTCTTTGAAAAGAATGTCACATCATCTAAATAAATTACCACACAGTGGCCAACCAATCCTCGAAATGCAATGTTCATGGCTCATTGAGCGGTAGCTCCTGCATTTATCAAGCTAAATGGCATTCTTCGGTACGCAAACGTTCCCCATTTTGTACGGAACGTGGTCTTGAGTTGGTCTTCTTCCGCTACAAATACTTTATTATATCCATAGAAACCATCTAGCAGGGAGAATAGTTCTGAACCGGAAACCATCTATAAAATGTGTTCCATTGGTCGTACAGGCTAGTTGTCTTTGTCAGATGCTTTGTTCAAGTTCCAAAAATCCACACACAATCTTATCTCTCTCGACTTCTTTTGCAAGGGAACTAAATTAGCGACCCATTTGGAATGTTGAACTTTAAAGATGATCTTAGCATCCAACATTTTTTTCAATTCTTTCTGTATTAATGGTTCAAGCATTGGATGCATTATTAACAATTGCTGTTGAAATGGCTTAACATCTGGCTTCATTGGTATTATGTGTTGTATGATGCGAGTATCATATGTTTTCAAGTCTTCATAAGTCCCTGCAAAGACATCTTTGTATTGCTGGAACAACATGATGAACTTACCTCTCTCCGCTAGCAAGCAATGTTTACAAGGATTGAAAAATTTGGGCTCAACTTCTATACCTAGGTTTACCAACTCGTGCTGCATTGAGCAGTTATTGGTTTTGACATTTGTTGGTCTCTTGAATTTTTTTTGTAGATCGAACAATCCTTCAAGAGTTCTTACTCCTTTCAGCATAAAATTTCCTTCAGTTGCATCTTTACTCTACAAATCTGAATCATGCTTATCTTCATCGATTATAGATTCTTGGAAAGCATCTTCATTAGTTAAGAAGCTGATAATTTGATCATCATCATCAAACACTCTAAGATTTGTAATGTTATCAGGTACAGATGGCCTGAAAATCAGTTCAATAGAGCATTTATTATTTGTAGACACTAATCGGGAAGCAAAAGTAGCTAGCAAATCAGTTGCAGCATTCTGTAATCTAGGAATATAATTTATATTAGAAGCATCAAAATGTGAAATCAAATTCCAAACTTCATATTGATAACCTTTTAAGTGTGGTGAAAGACAATGAATTGTATCCCTTACCTGTATGACAACTATCTCTGAGTCACCAAAGACTTTTAAGTATTTGACATTCAAACTAATATCCTTTTTTAATCCTTGAACTAGAGCTTCATATTCAGTTGTGTTATTTGTACATTCAAACTCTAGTCCACAAGATAAAAAATGTTTTTTTTGTTTCAGGGTCAATCAAAACAAAACTGGCTCCGGATCCTTCTTGGGTTTTAGAACTGTCGAAGTATAGGACCCAAAATATGTTTTCTGTTTTAATTAAGTTAGTATTGTTACCCTCTAAGTTAGTGACTAATTCTACTATGTTACAATCAATATCATACATCCGAAAAAAATGAAGGAGATCGGATTGTTCGTCTGCGTCATGGCTAACATCTGTTGATTGATAATTCCGTGGTTCAATTTCTAGAAAATAATTTCCCAACACTGAAGATGAAAAATTTACAGCCTCATTCTTCTCTTCCAACTGAGTGACATTGTGATTCATATGAGGCTCTCTCAATATCTTGATTTGGTTTTTCCTATTTTGGTATGGCAAACACAAGTGAGACCAGTCTGTTGTAAAGTAATCGTTCAGTTTCGTAGACCATTCCTAGCTCAATATTAAGCCATAAGCTTCAAGTATATCCACCACCATAACATCTATGAATTGGCATACTCTAGGATCTGCATATAGTCTAATAAGTACATCTTTCATTTCTCCAATTACTTTAACAACACTCCTAGAGAAGGGGATGGTATTGGATGTCCATTAATTTTCCTGCAGATAGATAATGGCATAACATTTGAAGAATCCCCCGAATCCACCAAACAATTGTGTACGTTATGATTAAAAATTTCAAAGGTCAACAGAAATGGTAGGGTCTGAGATTTTGATTTTCCACCGATGCTAGCTTCGTTTATCTCAGTATCTAATTTGGTGTTTTCTACGGTAGTGATAGATTGTGGGTCAAAAGCTTCCAATAATTTTTTTCTTTGATGGGGCAGATTACACAATTCAAGTATAGAAATATTTGCTTTTGTTTTCTTGATATCTTCTACGACACTGTACCCCATATTGTAATCTTCTTGTCTTTTCCCACCATTCCTTGTTTTATTCACCGTGACCTTTGCCTTTTTGTTAATTATTGGGCTTGTCTCTTTAACAACTGCAGGGTTTTCCTTAGGATGTGGTGGGATGGCAGTTATGTGCCTCTTGGGTATTTCTTTTGCAACCTTAGGTTTAGGGACAGTGTGAAGAACCTGCAATAATTAATTAATAAGAATATGCGAAATAGCAGAAATGACAGAACTCAGAATCACTTTTATATTGATCACAGGCCACTTCGAGGGGGCAACCTCCTATGAGAAAGATCAATACAAATAACTTCACGGTGCCTTCATAGGTCTCAACATACACTTATATACTAATTCTAGGCGCAAATACTATGGTTCAAAACCATGGGCCACTACAAACTATGGATCAACAATACTACGAGCGACTTACAAAGCATATGCGCCAACAACAATAACACAAACTATTGATCAACAAATACTACGGGACGACTTATAGAGCATATGCGTCCAACAACAATATACTAACAAAGTAAAGACATGGGTTCCTAACATCCCCTCCCCCTTAAAAAAAATCTTTGTCCTCAAAGCTTTAGATGTGAAAATTGTTTTTGAATCTGAAGGAGTGGTTCCCATGTAGCATCCTCTGGTTGCATGCTGTGCCACTGAATTAAGACCTCTGTGATAGAGCGAGAGCGAAGCTGACGAGTGTGCCGATTGAGGATGGCCTCTGGCTCCAAAAGGATGGATCCTTCATTATCCAGTTCGGGTAAAATCATTTGTCCACTGATGTTGGTGCCAAGAACGTTTTTCAGACAAGAGACATGAAAGACTGGATGAATGCGGGAAGAAGGAGGAAGTTCCAATTTATAAGCAACAAACCCAATCTTCTGAAGAATCCAATATGGGCCATAGAAATTTGGAGCGAGCTTATGACACCCTTTGAGTTTCAGGGAAGATTTCTTGTACGGATGGAGACGAAGAAAAACCATATCGCCGACTTGAAAAGTGCGCTCAGAACGGCGTTGATCAACTTGTTGCTTCATGCGATTTCTTGCCATGTGAATATTGTCCCACAAAATGCGAAGAATCTAATCGCGATTTCGAAGGACTGTGTCAACTTCCTGAACTGGTGAACTAGCGGGGGTGTATGGAAGAAGAACTGGCGGTGCCTGACCATAGACTGCTTCATATGGGGTCATTTTAGAGGCAGTGTGGTAAGAGGTATTGTACCACCATTTAGCGAGAGGGAGCCACTTTTCCCACTGATGTTGTTGTTCAGAGGTGAAGCAACGAAGATACGTTTCCAAGCATTTATTGATAATTTCAGTCTGACCATCTATTTGTGGGTGATACCCTGAACTCATCTTCAGTTTGGTGCCAGTGTGGTGAAATAGTTATGTCCAAAAATGACTGGTGAAAGTCGCATCACGATCCGAGACAATAGAAGAAGGGATGCCATGAAGACGAAAGATCTGGTCCAGGAAAATTTGAGCGACTGAGGAGGTTGTATAGGGATGGATAAGAGCACAAAAATGACTATATTTGGAGAGGCGATCAACCACAACGAGAATCACTATCTTCCCGCCAGATTTAGGGAGCCCTTCAATAAAATCCATAGAAATATCTGTCCAAATACGTGTAGGTATGGGCAAGGGTTCGAGCAATCCTGGAAGGAGTGTTGTTTCACCCTTATTGCATTGGCAGGTATCACATTCGTCCACCATCTGTTGAATTGTCCTTTTCATGCCCTACCAAAAGAAGTTACGCCATGCCCGTTCATATGTTTTGAGGAACCCAGAGTTCCCTGCCGATGGAGAAGCATGGAGTTCATAGAAGACAACCTGTTGAAGATCTGTGCTCTAGGGAAGCAACAGGTGACCCTTGTATCTCAGAGATGCACCATCCCAAGAGTAATGTGGTACATTAAAAGGGTTGTTGTTCAAGTGTTGGATGATTTGAGATAAGGAAGAGTCATTGACATAACCCTGTTGAATAGATTTCAACCAATTTGGAACATGCATAGAAATAGCTGAAAGAGAACCTTGGGCATCAAATGTGCGAGAAAGAGCATCTGCCACAATATTGTCTTTACCCTTCTTGTAAGTGATCTCATAGTCATAACCCATGATTTTTCTAACCCATTTCTGTTGTTTCGGGGAGGAGACATGCTGTTCCAAGAAATATTTCAGACTCTGGTGATCAGTCTTGATGCAGAAATGATTCCCTAATAGGTGTGGGCGCCACTTCTGTACTACATGCAAAATAGCCATCATTTCCTTCTCATAGGTAGAGGCAGCTAAATTCTTACCTGAAAGGGCTTTGCTGGTGAACGCAATGGGGTGTTCATCTTGAAGGAGAATATCACCAAGTCCATTGCCGCAAGAATCACTCTCAATAGTGAAGGGCTTGGAAAAATCGGGCATAGCTAGAACAGGTGTAGTACACATAGCTTGTTTTAGTTTGTCAAATGCACACTGAGCAGCATGTGTCCATGTAAAAGCAACCTTTTTCAATAGAGCAGTTAATGGAGCTGCAATCTTCCCGTAATCCTTGACAAACTTGCGGTAGTAGCCATTCAACCCCAAAAAACCATGAAGGCTCTTGAGTGTCTGAGGATGCGGCCAATTGTTCATGGCATCGATTTTGGCAGGATCCACGCGAACCCCTTGTGCTGAGATAATGTGCCTGAGATACTCAACTTCCTTATGTCCAAAAACACATTTAGACTGCTTGGCATGGAGATGATGGTCAAAGAAAAGTTGCATGACAAGATCCAGATGCTGGAGATGTTCATCCCATGTTTTACTGTAGATGAGGATATCATCAAAGAATAACAGAATGAATTTCCCCAAGTAGGGTCGAAATATTTTATTCATTAAGGCCTGGAATGTGGAAGGAGCATTAGTGAAGCCAAAGGGCATGACCAAAAACTCATAATGGCCATCATGTGTGTGGAAAGCTGTTTTAGGGATATCATCCTCATGGACCCGAATTTGATGATACCCAGAACGAAGATCCAACTTCGAGAAAAAGTGAGCCCCATGAAGCTCATCAAGAAGCTCATCAACAACAAGAATTGGAAACTTATCCTTGATGGTGAGGTGATTAAGTGCTCGGAATTCAATGCAGAGGCGCCATGACCGATCTTTTTTGCGGACAAGAATAACTGGAGAAGAAAAGGAACTAGTGCTTGGGCGAATAATACCTTGCTTCAATAAGTCCCGAACGAGCATTTCAATCTCCGTTTTTTGGTGAAATGGGTAGTGATAGGGCCTGATGTTGGGAGGAACGCTGCCAGGAAGGAGCTGAATATGATGGTGTTCTGGCCTAGAAGGTGGCAATCCCATTGGTTCAGCAAAGAAACCTGTATATCGATCCAGAATTTGTTGTAGATCCAAAGGAGTAGTGGAGACCGCTGATGGTTGCATCTGAATGGAATGGAGCTGAGTGATGACACCATGTGAATTATTCTTGAGGAATTTTTCCATGCGATGTGAACTGATGATGCTGAGAGAACCTGGTTGTAATCCTGTCAATGTGTGTTTTTCTCCATTGAGGGAAAACTGCATCCAAATTTCTGCAAAATCCCATAAGATATGGCCAAGTGTGCGTAGCCATTGAGCGCCCAAAACCAAATCACATCCTCCTAAGGTCAAGGCAAACATGTCAGAGCACAAGGTATAATCTCCCATATAGATACGCACATTTCGACACTTCCCTTTACAAGGTAAGGTGCCCCCATTGGCAACCATGACTTCAAAGTTGGAGCAAGGATGGATAAAACAATCAGCTTGTTTGGCGATTCGAGGGTCAATGAAATTATGAGTGCTACCAGAATCAATGAGTATTGTAAGAGGAAGCTTCTTGAAGTAACCCCTGACCCACATTGTTTGGGGGGTGGTGATTCCAGCTAAAGCATGGAGAGATATCTCTAGCTGGTCATCCTGAGACAGAGGGTCAATAGGCGGTTCCTGAATGTCGACCGGAGCATCCAGTGTTTCTGGATCTTCGTCACCAATTTCACAGGAAGGCGAAGAATACACATCCAAGAGATAGAGCTTTTGCTGAACACATCTATGTCCCCAAGTGAATTTCTCATCACAATTATAGCAAAGCCCCTTTTCTCTACGTGCTTGCATCTCTGTTTCAGACAAACGCTTGATAGGAGTTGGTCGAGGAGCCTGCGGTATAGGTGGTCGTTGAGAACCCATATTTTGGAAGGGAACAAAAGTGGGCTTGGAGCATTGTTGGGCTGCAATATTGTCTTCTGCCAACTTAGCCAACCCTAGGGCTTCCATCATTGTGTTGGGACAGAACATTTTGACCTCAGAGCGGATGGCATCCTTTAGACCACTGATAAAACAACTCCAGTAAAAGTCATCAGACAATCCTTCGGTGTGATTGGCTAGTTTCTCAAATTCGGTTTGATACTCTCACAGTGCCAATTTGGAGAAGTTTAGTGAGGACTCCTTTGAAGTCATCAAAAGCACTATGACCAAATCATTGCAAAAGGAGCTGGCAAAAGTCTGGCCATTTTGGCTCTTCATGAGCCTTGATGTACCAACGGTACCATTGAAGAGCTTCTTGTTCCAAATTAAAGGATGCCAGCGGAACTTTGTTGACATCAAAAGTATTATGTAGACTTAAATACTGTTCTGCACAATAGATCCATCTAGTTGGATCGGTACCATTGAAGCGAGGAAAATCAAGCTTCGGACCACGGGAATTGCTTGAAGAAGAGAACCCATTGTCTGATAAAGACTTGGACTGCCGTTTGTTGTTCATAGCTGAATGTTCAAGATGGAGGCCGAGAAATTTTTCATCTAGATCCTGGAGTTTGGCTTGGATGGTTGCAAGTGCGTCTTCCATGGTTTTTGCTCCTGCACGGGTGACAACCATTACCAGGAGTTTTTTTTTTTTTTTGGTTGACTGGGTAGGAAAACAAAAACAAAAACTGCTTCAGTAAAGGAAAATCTGGACTTGGGAAAAAATCTAAAGGGTAATTGGGGTTTGACTAAATTTTGGACACTGTCGAATAGACAGGGAAGCAAAAATGAGGATTTCAGAAGCGGGGTGAAAGAATGGGAAAATTTGGCAGAGGGGAATAAAGAAGCAGAATTCAGAAAGGAACTCTATGGTAAAATTTGAAGGTGATTGTGTGAAATCTGAGGAAGTTATGGCAAACACTAAAAATAGACAAATGTGGGATTTCGGGCTTTGGGAAAGGGAATTGGGGATAGGGTCCTCAGGAATGAAATATGCAAAATGGGATGACAAGGGTTCCCCGAAAATTTCAAGGGAAACAAAGTGAAAACAAGGGAGAATAGATTGAAAATGGCCCATAAGTGAGCGGAAATAAAGGGATCTGAAATGGTGCCGAATGGATTAAAAACGGTTGGATCTAGAACGGCTTGCATAATGGATCTGAACGGATGGATCTAAAATGACTCCGCAGTGATCGACAACAGTTCAGCTGAAAATAGATATGGACCCCAGGTATGTGCGGCTTCCTAATAGTTCAGGGGTTTCACTCGGCCACCAACGCTGTCTGATGGCTTGCGTATTGGGGCAGTACCACTCACTCCATGGCTCAGGAAAAACTGATAACCACTTTGCCACAAACGACAGCTCTTAGTTTACCTCACGGGTGGGAGCTAGTCAATCAGGTAGGGGTCATTGCCCTTTTCGCTGGAAGGTCCTCTCAATGGGCAAGCTACTTCGGGGTTCCTGTGGTACTCCTCACAATGCGTTTTAGGGCTTATGCCCAAGTACTTCCCATAGTTAAGCGGATAGGGATTATTCCCAAATCCGAACCTGCAACAGATGCGAAAAACAATTTGGTAGAAATTTCACCCAGCGAGCCCAAGAAAGTGGTCTAATACCAGATGTGAAGAACCTGCAATAATTAATTAATAAGAATATGCAAAATAGCAGAAATGACAGAACTCAGAATCACTTTTATATTGATCATAAGCCACTTTGAGGGGGCAACCTCCTATGAGCAAGCTCAATACAAATAACTTCACGGTGCTTTCATAGGTCTCAACACACACTTATATACTAAGTCTAGGCGCCAATAATATGGGTCAAAACCATGGGCCACTACAAACTATGGATCAACAATACTACGGGCGACTTACAAAGCATATGCGCCAACAACAATAACACAAAATATTGATCAACAAATACTATGGGACGACTTACAAAGCATATGCGTCCAACAACAATATACTAACAAATTAAAGACATGGGTTCCTAACAGACAGTCAAGTTGATCAACAAACAGACCTTTACTCTGGGTAGTAATGTTTACGGCTGAAACATAAAATTCTTCAGCATCTTCTTTAGCCAACTCTGTTGTAGGCGCCCAATCCCATAATACCATAGTGGTGTCTGGGGTGGGTTCCTCTTGCTCAAATTCCTGCTCTTCTTGGGGATCTTGTTGGTATGTTATTTGTGCATCTATAAATTGATTCATGACCAAGCTCATCGAATTTATCCATTGTGAACAGCTCTTTTGAGAATGTTGTTCTTGATGAAAAGTGCAGAAATGATCCATGCCTACCTCGTTTAAATTTAGGACAGCAAAATTATTTACAGGTGGAAGGGATTGTCCTCCTTCTTCTCTTTTCTTGTAGAAAGGTTTGAATAGTTTTCTTGATGTACTTGCTACCTTGTCCTTTTCCAGATCTACAATTTTATTCGATAGTTTATGGATCATCTTAACCATATTTTCTAATTTGGATGATGGTTCTTCCTTAGTTCTAGATAGCAACAAAGGCTTCTTGCTGGTTGTTGGTTTCGTTTCCAAATCAAGAGAGTGTTTAGAAATACTATCCACTTTAGCTTCTACTTTCTTGGCTTCTTCAAAGTTTTATACCAATGTAAGCTTCTTTGTTCTTTTAACAAACATAGCTATGGGTGGATCGACTGCTGTAGTATAATATTCTACCAAGAATTCCTCAGCGGGTCTTGTTGTAGCACTAAAATTATTTAACATGGTAGTAAATCTCTGATTAAATTCCTATACCTTTTCTTTCTTTTCCATACTCATAGATAACAGTTCTTTCATAAGCATGGAAACGGCCTTTTGATTACCAAATTTACTTAGAAAACGTTTTTTGAAATCTTCCCAATTTGCTATTGAATTAGCTTGTAGACTAAAGTACCAAGAAGATACTTTAGGTTCAAATGTGTGGGGAAAAAGTCTGCAAACTACGTATTGATGTTCTACATTTAGGAGATTCAAAGCCAAATAAAAACTCTTAAGGTGATCTTCAATGGAAATAACTTTTCCAGGATCATATTTAGGTAATACCTTTTATGGATGTTTGGGTAGATCATGTAAAGGTGCAGCTAAATTAAGTGCTCCTCTGGCTCTCCATGCAGGTATAGCCATAATTATCGGTGGGGAATGTGGTGGTGTATTTGGTGGAGAGTGTGGTGGAGAATGTGGTGGGGTATGAGGGATTTCCTGAGTTGGAGGAGACTCCGGTCTCAACTGATTGAAAGGTTCAGTGATTTCTTGCAAAGACAAATCTAACAATTCTTCCAAATTTTCTGCAAGTACCGAATTCCTAGTGAACTGCGTTTGTCTCCTAGGATCTCCCCTTATGGGTAATAAGGGAATTACGTTTAACCCTCCAAGTCTCCTAACATATGAAAGGGTATGTCTTCTTAAGTGATCTACTTCTTCAAAAGGGACAGGGTATAATGGTTCTTGATGTTCACCTTTGAGATTGGGATCTTCTTGATCTTGTGATTCTAGAACGAAATTGTCTTGGATAGCTGTTTCAAGTGGGTCTTCAGAGGGATTTATTCTAACGAATGGGTCTCATCTTCCAGCCATGCACTGGCGGCCCTCCTTCTAGCGCCAAAAACTATTGATGCCCCGAAAATCGAAGCACCGATAGTTAGGGATTCTCCCCGATAAGCAATCCCAATTAGATCGCTCACCGTTTGGTGTGGGGAATCCATCCGGTTAACAGCCCGACTACCGTATGTGATTTAAAGATTTGTTTTCACTGGTTGTGGCACAATCCACCATTTAGGTATTTTGAAATTAAATATGATATACAAGTTCTCTATCTAAATGCATGTAATCAAAACAAATCTAATCTAAAACTATCTAAACTAATTAATCTATCATTGCAGAGAGCAAATATGAAATATGAGTAATATACTGGAAATGTACCTAAGAAACTCACATATAGTTGTTTCGAAATTATAAGCACATTTACAGCAGAATATAAAGGATATCAAAGATAGCTCTGATGTAATTAAAAAATTCCATTACTCATTAAGCACATAGATATTTGCAAGAGAATTCATAACCAAGAAATAGTTCAAATAGGTTAGGAACGATCTCACAGTATGCATAAATGATGAAGAAATAATTCAACAGAACATTCAACACATTCCCAAGCAAAACTCAGTGCTTGCTTTTCCCATGCAAACAGATCATTCTTTATTAATGCAACAAAATAGTTCACGTACAAAACAATCCAGTCCTTTCACCTGCCAAAACGCCTTTTGTTCTATTCTATTCTTCTATTTATAACTTTACAAAATTGTCTTCTAGTGCCTCCTCACATACCCTAACCCTAGGGAATCACAAAATTTTGTCTTCCAGTGCCTACAAAATACAAAATTAGTTCCAACTATTTTTAAATGTTTATACAATAAATCATCTTCCAGTTGTCTTTAATATTTATACAAATGCAAAATCAGCAAACTTCTGGCTTTTCCACCTCAGCTGGCTTTTCCAACTCAACTATGTAATTGGTCCACATGCCTATCTCTCTTACAATAGTGTTGTTGCGTGCAGGAGTCATCATCTTTAGGGATATTTCATGCTTATATAAATCCTTTGCAATACCTCTTACTCCTGCTGCAGTTTCCTCAGAGATGTCTTCTAAAAAGTAGGCATGAATGGAAGGTTGCCCAATACACCGATGGAGGTCCTCCGCTGTCAGGACGTCTATCCCTTTTATGTAGGCTATGTCTGTGTCCAGCTTGCTCTACAGTTCCAACAAGCACTAGTCTCGGGAAGGGAATTCTTCCATGATCTGAGGGAAAACCATCTGGCATTTCTCGTGGGTTTCTCAGATTTTCTGGTAGAAGCCGTCACACTGCCCAATGGTTTTGTGTATTACAGAGTTTATTTTTACATCGCAACCTTTACTGAACTTGATGAGGCCCAAATCCAACTGAAAATCGGTCAAGGACTTGAGAGGTAGGTTCCCCGAGAATCCTGATTTCCCTTCTCTCGATTCAATTTTTTTCTTAATTTCCTCTATGGTGCGCACACACTTTCTCTTGAGTCTCAGAGCCTTAGTATCGATTTATTTCATCCTTGAAATCATCTCCTTCATCTTTCATATTTATTCTATGATGAGTTCTTGTGACTGGGGAATTTTCCTCTATACGTCACAAGCTTTGTCATGAAAAGGGTTAGGTCCTGTTTCCTGCTATTTGCAAGCTCTAGTTTCCCTGACACAATTGTTGGTTGTGGAGCCTGATATCCAGATTCAGAGACATTACTAGTCAGCTGTGTTTGTACCCCATCTTTATATGATATGTAAAAGGACTCTACACTCACCCCATTGAGGGGGGTGTGGGGGCCAGTGGTCCCTGGGTGGGTGTTCAGGGGCAGTTCCCCAGAGAAAGGAGGTTCGGGGGAAAAGCCCCCGAAGGAAATTTTTGGGGTTGTTTTACAGGTCCATGGTTTTGGGTAACCCATGGTATTTTCCCTTTGTATTTCCCCTTTATAAGAAAGACATTGTAATACGACTAGGGTTGATGTATTATGCATTGAAAATATCTCTGAGATCAAGAAGAAGAGAGACTGTGAGAGAGTGAAGAGGAAGTGCAGCAACTATGCTATAGGTTGTATCCCTTCACCTTGTTGGACAGTATAATAAAAGGACTGAAAATTTCAGTGTGGACGTAGCCCATCTTGGGGTGAACCACGATATATCTGTGTCTCTCTTGTAATGTGTATGTGTGATTATATTTGCATTTACATTTATTGTTATTGCTCTGTGATCCTATTTTTCTAACAATTGGTATCAGAGCCAAAGGTTTATTTGGCAGTTAAACCTCCAAGAAACTAGGGTTTCTGGTTCAAGTGGGAGCAATGGCAGAAGAAAGAAAGTTTCAGATCGAGAAGTTTAATGGCCAAAACTACTAGTTATGGAAGATGCAAATGGAGGACTATCTGTACCAGAAGGATCTATTCCTGTTGTTGAGAAGAAAAGCAAAACAACCGACGGCTATGAAGGACGAAGAATGGGAGGTTCTTGACATAAAGGCACTGGGAACAATACGGGTGTCCCTGGCTTCGTCAGTGGCTTTCAATATCACAAAAGAAACAACAATGGAGAGTTTGATGAGCGCAATGGGTAAGCTGTATGAAAAACTCTCAGCCTCCAACAAGGTATTTCTAACGAAGCGTTTATTTAATATGAAGATGTCTGAAGGTGGATTTGTTACTGATCATTTAAATGATTTTAATACGGTTACAAATCAACTAAGTTTTGTAAGTGTGAACTTCGATGATGAGGTTAGGGCTCTTCCAATCTTGTGTTCATTGCCAGAAAGCTGGAATAGCTTGGTCATGGGTGTAAGTAACTCTATCTCTAGTTCAAACACCTTTAAATTTGATGATGTTATCGGTGTTATTCTTAGCGAGGAATTGCGAAGAAAAAGCACAGGTGAGATATCAGGTAATGTGTTGACCATGGAGAGCAGGGGAAGACAAAAGGAGAGAGGAAAGAGCCAAGGTAATCATGGCAAGTCTAAAACGGGAAGATCCAAGTCCAGACTGAGAAAGATAGAGTGTTGTAATTGTGGAAAGAAAGGACATTTGAAGAAAAACTACAGATCTCTAAAGAAGAAAGGAGATGCACAGCAGGAAACTACCCAGGAAGCAAATGTAGTAGGTGATGTGTTACAAGATGCTTTGATTCCTGCATCATATAATACTAGTGATTATTGGGTAGTAGATTCAAGGGCTTCATGTCATGCTACACCCCATAGGAAATATTTTCATGATTATGTTCCAGGCGATTTTGGACATGTTTTATTGGGTGATGATGAGCCATGTAAAATTATTGGAATGGGTAAGGTATGGATAAAATTTATGAATGGAATTGATTGGCTGCTGAAAGATGTACGCAATTTTTTTGATATGAAAAGAAATATGATCTCAAAAGGGCAGTTGGAAGATGGCAACTATCTATCTACGTTTGGAGAAACGTGGTGGAAGATCACTAAAGGATCAATGGTGATAGCAAAAGGAGATAGGGTAGGTACATTGTATTTATGTCCTCATAATACTAAACATTCTATCTCTTTGGCTTCCACAACAACAGATACATCATTGTGGCACCATAGGTTTAGCCACATGAGTGAGAAGGGGATGCAGATTCTCCACTCAAGGAAGTTGCTTCCAGATTTGAAGCAGGTAAGTTTGGAATTTTGTGAGAACTGTGTTTATGGAAAACAAAAGAGAGTCAGATTTCTCAGGGTTGGGAAACAGAAGAAGAATGAAAGTTAGAGCTTGTGCATACAGATGTATGGGGACCGGCTCAGGTACAATCTCTTGGTGGCTCTCATTATTATGTTACATTTATTGATGATGCAACTAGAGAAACTTGGGTTTACTGCATTAGACAGAAATCTGATGTATTTGCTACTTTTAAGAAGTGGACAGCTTTGGTTGAGAATCAGACAAGAAAAAGGTTGAAGTGTCTCAGATCTGATAATAGAGGTGAGTACTGCGACAAGGAGTTTGATAGTTAATGTTCATACCATGGGATTTGTAGAGAGAAGACAATCCCAGGAACACCACAAGAAAATGGTGTGTCTGAAAGGATGAAGAGAACGATCATGGAGCGTGCAAGGTGTATGAGATTGCATGCAGGGTTGCTCTTACAGTTTGGGAAAATGTTGTAAATACTGTTGTTTATTTAATAAACAGAGGACCTTCAAGTGCTTTGGATGGTTGTATTTTAAAGGAGGCATGGACAGATAAAAATTTAAACTACTCATTTCTGAGAACGTTTGGCTATGAAGCATTTGTCCATATTGATAAAGATAATAGAACAAAGCTTGAAGCTAAATCCAAGAAATGTACCTTTATTGGATATTGGGTTGATGAATTTGGTTATCGCTTATGGGATTATGAAAATAATAAAATCATCAGAAGTAGAGATGTGATATTCAATGAAAAGGTCATGTATAAAGATCAGCTACAGGGAAAGTGTTGATGTATATGTAACTTCGGAATGTATTTCACATATATGTATATTGTATTCCTATAGAGATGGTATTATTCCTCTATAAGGAAGTGTCGTCATTTATATTGTAAGTGTCGTAACTTATACTTGATGGGTTATTAGACCACCTTATTTGGGGTCGGCCCTGTATAAGTCATGTGGGTCAAAGGGTTATTAGACCACCCTATTGGGGGTCGGCCATGTGGGTCAAAGGGTTATTAGACCACCCTATTGGGGGTCGGCCCACTCAGCATTATGTTATGTGGTAAAGTTCGAGTCTACATGAGTTAGGTAAAAAGGCAAGTCAAGTCAAGTATAAATAGAGTGCGGGAGGCACTCTATTTGTTCACTCACTTCTCACACATGCACTCAAGGAGGAGTGGCGCACTTATGGAGGAGGAGGATCTACTGCTAGGTTATGGCTATCTGTCTTGGTTGGTTGTATCATTGCTCTATCTATCTCTGAGGAAGTTATTGGGGTTTTTCACCTTTATGGTTTTCCCCAAGTAAATCTTTGTGTCTCTTGTGTGCTTGCATTATTGTCTCCATGATTGATATGCTGTAGATATGCTGTACATGTTGTTCTCTTAGTTAAGATCCTAGATCAGATTGAAGTAAATTCTGAAAATTTAACATGGTATCAGAGCTAGCCTGAAAGAAGGCATGATATGGCATGTATGACACTTGTTGCACTTACGATGCTAGGGCTTGATATAGAAAAAACCAGTCATCGTAGCACTTTCGCTATAAATCTGTTTTGGCGAACTTTTCGGATCTGAAATTGTTACAGGGCAAAGATTAAATCTCCAGGTACCTTGTGTCCAAAGAACAACCTCTAATACGTTGTACTTTGTGATTTATGATCTGTACAATATAGGGTTTCTGCCTCTTCCAGATCTGAGTCAAAATCCGGTGACCTTGGGAAAAAGGTCATATCTTGGGCTAGGAAGCTCCAAATGAAATTTCGTAAAAAGTGACAGGTAGTACACAGTCGGTACTATCTCAGAAAACGTTTTCAGAGGCCGAAGTTGAACCAGTGACACGTGGCACTCCGTACAAGTTCACTCTCCTGTATTATCCCATAAACCGGTCACGTTGCGACACTTGGAATAACTCTCTCTCAGAGAGTCCAATTGAGGTCAGACCTGTCAGGATGAAAAGGTAACAGGCTGAGCTATCTCATGAAAATTTTTCAGAGGCCGAAGTTAAAATAGTGACACGTGGCATGCCGTACAAGTTCGCTCTCCTGTTTTATCCCAAAACAGGTCACGTTGCGACATTTGGCATAACTTTCTCTCAGAGAATCCAATTGAGGTCAGACCTGTCAGGATGAAAAGATAACAGGTCAGGATATCGCAGAAAAAATTTTCAGACCCTGTGGATAAAAAATTTCAGAGTTACACCAGAAACAATCAGGTACATATTTCTATCAAAACAGAATTATTTTTTGGTACCTTCATTAATGGCTTCCGGAATTTAGGGCTTTGGAAAAAGTTGGAATTTTTGTAATCGGAGACCACGGTTGGATGCTACTCATCAAAATAGAAATTTAGAGACCAAGATCAGAATTTTTGGTTGGGCAGAAGGTCGGGCTTGATTAGACCCTAGTTCGGGACTTTGATCAAAAAAGTGGAAAATTAGGGCTTCTGTAAAAATGGGAATTTTTGAAATCTGTGACCACGGCTGGAAGCTCCTCAGGAAAATAGAAGCTTAGAGATTTGGATCAAACATTTTGATTGGGAAGAAGAGTGGGCTTCATCAAACCCCAGTTCAAGGTCACGTCCAGTGAATCCGAAAGTTTCAAAGGAAAAATTGAGGAGTAAAACTTTGCAGTTTTCAAATTCTGAATATACCAGTTTGATCAGCTCATCAAGGCGCATATTTCTATCCTTTCAGAAGTTTGAAATTCAAAGTTTGAATTTTTGGGGTTTCTCTGACAAACCCATATCCAGCTCCAGGTCCAGTTCTTGCAAATCAAGTGGATTGGGTTAATCCTAGAAGAAGATGGATTGGTCACCTGCATAAGTGAAGAAGTTCCTGTCTCAGAGGGAGATGAGGATAAGGCCTTACATAAAAAGAATACAAGCGATCTCGACAGGTATGACTCATCGAGGTATGTTTCGATATTTGTCCATGATTAAGTTTATGGTATGTTTGTCTTCATGTTATTACGGTTAGTACAATTTTGATTTTAGATTTGTCGTATAACCTTAACAAAATTATGAATGCATGATAGAAGATATTCATTGGTTAAGGTGTTGACACTTATGATTGTACTAATGCATTATGGTGTTGTATGAGGTTTATTTTGTCTACTAACATGAAAGGTACACCAAGAAAGACAAATCATGTTCTGAGGACAAAGATTCATCCATTGTCATGGATCTCATAGAAGATCCATTTACGAGGTATGTATAACTTCGTTTTGTAATAGTTAACCTATGAGATATACAGGTTACTAGCACAAGTCATTGAAGAAGAACAAGAAGACATCATGTGAGTATGTTAGACATAAATAGCTAGCATGCTGATCCAGGTATGTTTTTCCTATATCAAGATAGAATCCTACCTTGTGTTAGGATCTTATACTGTTGTTGATAATGATTATTCATGAAGTCATAGGTTTGAATAATCATGATTGTATGCATATTATGTTTCTTACCATAATTGATGATATGACTAACCAGAAGAATCATGATGGTATAGGTTTGAATAATCACAGGTTTTATGCATTTTATATCGCTTATTTCTTTATGTGTAAGAATTTGTTCTTAAAACTATGAGATGTTTTCTAATCATGCAATTTAACTTGTTGTGTAGGAAAGATCGTATGCCATCTCCTACAAAAGAAGAACTACAACATTTTTTCCAGCAACAAAGATATCTATTGAAGATATTGAAGATATTGAAGTTCCCAGGATCTGGGATGAAGAAATGAAATGCCATGATCCGTCGATCATGAAGAATGATTTTTGGGATGTAATCCCAAGACATGAAGGGAAGTTTGCTATGACTTCCAAATGGAACTATCAGATCAAGCATGTTGCAGATGGCAGCATTGAGAAATATAAAAGTGATAAAATAGAAGATACACCAGATGGATTCAAGACAGCTTCCTTGAATGGTGTAGTTGAAGAAGAAGTGTATGTGGAGCAGCCACTTGGTTCTGAGACACATGATAGGAAATCATATATGTGCAGAACTTGGTATGGTGAAGATAGATTGATTGCCGACACGCAGTGGAAGCTTGCTGCCGAGTTCGAGTTGAGGAACTTGGGGATGATGCACTGTTTGTTTTTGACATGGAGGTGTGGTAGAGTGCAGATGGAATCTTCCTTGGACAAGGGAAGTATGCAGTAGAGATCCTGAAGAGGTTCGGGATGATGGATTGCAAGGCCATGGCCACACCTATGGCATCGAATCTGAAGCTTCTATGTGATGCTTCATCTGAGACGGTTGATGTCTATATGTATCGTCAGATGATTGGGTCCTTGATGTACCTGACGAACAAGAGACCAGACATTTGCTTTGCTGTGAACACATTGAGCCAGTTCCTGACGGATCCGAGGAGTGTTCACCTGGTTGCTGTAAAGCATGTTCTAAGGTACTTGAAGGGTACAGTGGATTATGGGCTCAAGTATGAAGCGAATCAAAAGTTTAACCTGCAGGGTTATGTTGATTCAGATTGGGCTGGCAGTGCTGCAGACAGGAAGAGCACATCTGGGTGCTGCTTCAGTATGGGATCAGGTGTGATCTCTTGGTTTAGCAGGAAGCAGTCCTGCATAGCACTGAGTACAGCTGAGGCAGAGTATGTTGCAGCCTGCTCAGCTAGTTGCGAGGCAGTATGGCCACGGAAGCTACTGTCTGAGTTATTTGATCTCCCGTTGGAGGCTACTGGTATCTTCTATGATAACCAGAGTTGTGTGAAGCTGTCCGAGAACCCAGTGTTTCATGACAGGTCGAAACACATAGAGATCAAATATCACTATATCAGGGATATGGTGCAGAGAGGAGCTGTGAAGCTCCTGTATGTTGCGACGGACGAGCAGATTGCAGATGTGCTGACGAAGCCACTAGCCAGAGTGAAGTTCGAGTACTTCAGAGAGAGGCTTGGCGTTCTTCAGATCGAGGACACTTCGAGGAAGAAGTGATGGACACATTTGCTGAAGCCATTCCAAGCATGTTGGAAGGAGGATCCTTCACATGGCTGTGGATGTAAGCGCTGGATGATGAGCATCAGGATGATGTTCTAGTTTCTGCTTGATATGATCAGTTGGATCATTTTTATGTATGTATGTACGCATCATGTTGGATGCTGGATATGATCAGTTGGATCATTTATGTATGTATGCATCATGTTGGATGCTTGGACCATGTATTTGTATATGTATCAGGTGGATACATTGTATGATCAAGTGGATCATGTATGGTGATATGTATCATGTATTTGTATTTGTATCAGGTGGATACATTGATGATCAGGAGGATCATGTATGATGATATGTATCAGGTAGATACTTAGTATGCATCAGGTAGATGCATTGATGATCAGGAGGATCATGTATGATGATATGTATCAGGTAGATACTTGGTATGCATTAGGTAGATGCATTGATGATCAGGAGGATCATGTATGATGATATGTATCATGTATTTGTATCAGGTGGATACATTGATGATCAGGAGGATCATGTATGATGATATGTATCATGTATTTGTATCAGGTGGATACATTGATTATCAGGAGGATCATGTATGATGATATGTATCAGGTAGATACTTGGTATGCATCAGGTAGATGCATTGATGATCAGGTGGATCATGCAGCAGGATGTTGCAGTGATGATGATCAGGATGATCATGGATACATCAGGATGATGTATGGTGAGTATCAGGTTGATACTCTGTGGCTGTGGATCAGGTTGTACAGATGAGCATGTAATCCGGTGCCCTGGGAGATTTGCAGATGGTCTTTCGAGGTTTTTCCTATGGCATGTAATTCGGTGCCCTGGGACATCTAGCAAATGCTCTTTCGAGGTTTTGATCTGGGAGGACATGTAATTCGGTGCCCTGGGAGATCTGCAGATAGTCTTTCGAGGTTTTGCCTATGGCATGTAATTCGGTTCCCTGGGATATCTGGCAGATGCTCTTTCGAGGTTTTGTCCTATGGCATGTAATTCGGTTCCCTGGGAGATCCGATAGGTTGGGCTGTGTGCCCGTAATCAGTCCTGGGATGCTCTTGCGAGGTTTTGCCATGACCACATGTAATTCGTTGCCCTGGGATATCCTATAGGTAGAGCTGTGTGCTCGTAACAGCCTGGGATGCTCTTGCGAGGTTTTGAGGTGGACCACATGTAATTTGTGCCCTGGGAGATTTCAGGTCGGAGTTGTGTACCCGTAACATCCTGAGATGCTCTTTCGAGGTTTTTTGGTAGGGTCACGTGTAATTCGGTGCCCTGGGAGATCCTATAGGTAGAGCTGTGTGCTCGTAACAGCCTGGGATGCTCTTTCGAGGTTTTGTGACGCACGTAATATGCCCTGAGGATTCCACAGTATGGCCAGTGATGATGAAGACCTGCAGGTGGTGGGCCTACATCCAGTATGAAAAAGGACTCGCTCTGTAGAACTTCATATGACGAGTAGATTCAGAGATTGATTGAGATAGCAGCAGCAGTGACGATGATGATGACTCGATGACGATTATCCAGTGACGATGATCCAGAGAAGATGACTTGTGCTAGAAGAACTGTGCTGAGAAATACCTTCCTAGTTAAGAGGGAGTGTTGATGTATATGTAACTTCGGAATGTATTTCACATATATGTATATTGTATTCCTATAGAGATGGCATTATTCCTCTATAAGGAAGTGTCGTCATTTATATTGTAAGTGTCGTAACTTATACTTGATGGGTTATTAGACCACCTTATTTGGGGTCGGCCCTGTATAAGTCATGTGGGTCAAAGGGTTATTAGACCACCCTATTGGGGGTCGGCCATGTGGGTCAAAGTTTTATTAGACCACCCTATTGGGGGTCTTCCCACTCAGCATTATGTTATGTGGTAAAGTTCGAGCCTACATGAGTTAGGTAAAAAGGCAAGTCAAGTCAAGTATAAATAGAGTGCGGGAGGCACTCTATTTGTTCACTCACTTCTCACACATGAAATCAAGGAGGAGTGGCGCACTTATGGAGGAGGAGGATCTTCTGCTAGGTTATGGCTATCTCTCTTGGTTGGTTGTATCATTGCTCTATCTATCTCTGAGGAAGTTATTGGGGTTTTTCACCTTTATGGTTTTCCCCAAGTAAATCTTTGTGTCTCTTGTGTGCTTGCATTATTGTCTCCATGATTGATATGCTGTAGATATGCTGTACATGTTGTTCTCTCAGTTAAGATCCTAGATCAGATTGAATTAAATTCTGAAAATTTAACATGGTATCAGAGCTAGCCTGAAAGAAGGCATGATATGGCATGTATGACACTTGTTGCACTTACGATGCTAGGGCTTGATATAGCAAAAACCAGTCATCGTAGCACTTTCGCTATAAATCCATTTTGGCGAATTTTTCGGATCTGAAATTGTTACAGGACGAAGATTAAATCTCCAGGTACCTTGTGTCCAAAGGACAACCTCTAATACGTTGTACTTTGTGATTTATGATCTGTACATATAGGGTTTCTGCCTCTTCCAGATCTGAGTCAAAATCAGGTGACCTTGGGAAAAAGGTCATATCTTGGGCTAGGAAGCTCCAAATGAAATTTCGTAAAAAGTGACAGGTAGTACACAGTCTGTAATATCTCAGAAAAGGTTTTCAGAGGCCGAAGTTGAACCAGTGACACGTGGCATGCCGTACAAGTTCACTCTCCTGTATTATCCCATAAACCGGTCACGTTGTGACACTTGGAATAACTCTCTCTCAGAGAGTCCAATTGAGGTCAGACCTGTCAGGATGGAAAGGTAACAGGCTGAGCTATCTCATGAAACTTTTTCAGAGGCCGAAGTTAAAATAGTGACACGTGGCACGCCGTACAAGTTCGCTCTCCTGTTTTATCCCAAAACAGGTCACGTTGCGACATTTGGCATAACTTTCTCTCAGAGAATCCAATTGAGGTCAGACCTGTCAGGATGGAAAGATAACAGGTCAGGCTATCGTAGAAAAATTTTTCAGACCCTGTGGATAAAAAATTCCAGAGTTACACCAGAAACAATCAGGTACATATTTCTATCAAAACAGAATTATTTTTTGGTACCTTCATTCATGGCTTCCGGAATTTAGGGCTTTGGAAAAAGTTGGAATTTTTGTAATCGGAGACCACGGCTGGATGCTACTCATCAAAATAGAAATTTAGAGACCAAGATCAGAATTTTTGGTTGGGCAGAAGGCCGGGCTTGATTAGACCCTAGTTCGGGACTTTGATCAGAAAAGTGGAAAATTAGGGCTTCTGTAAAAATGGGAATTTTTGAAATCTGTGACCACGGCTGGAAGCTCCTCAGGAAAATAGAAGCTTAGAGCTTTGGATCAAACATTTTGATTGGGAAGAAGAGTGGGATTCATCAAACCACAGTTCAGGGTCACGTCTAGTGAATCCGAAAGTTTCAAAGGCAAAATTGAGGAGTAAAACTTTGCAGTTTTCAAATTCTGAATATACCAGTTTGATCAGCTCATCAAGGCGCATATTTCTATCCTTTCAGAAGTTTGAAATTCAAAGTTTGAATTTTTGGGGTTTCTCTGACAAACCCATATCCAGCTCCAGGTCCAGTTCTTGCAAATCAAGTGGATTGGGTTAATCCTAGAAGAAGATGGATTGGTCACCTGCATAAGTGAAGAAGTTCCTGTCTCAGAGGGAGATGAGGATAAGGCCTTACATAAAAAGAATACAAGTGATCTCGACAGGTATGACTCATCGAGGTATGTTTCGATATTTGTCCATGATTAAGTTTATGGTATGTTTGTCTTCATGTTATTACGGTTAGTACAATTTTGATTTTAGATTTGTCGTATAACCTTAACAAAATTATGAATGCATGATAGAAGATATTCATTGGTTAAGGTGTTGACACTTATGATTGTACTAATGCATTATGGTGTTGTATGAGGTTTATTTTGTCTACTAACATGAAAGGTACACCAAGAAAGACAAATCATGTTCTGAGGACAAAGATTCATCCATTGTCATGGATCTCATAGAAGATCCATTTACGAGGTATGTATAACTTGGTTTTTTAATAGTTAACCTATGAGATATACAGGTTACTAGCACAAGTCATTGAAGAAGAACAAGAAGACATCATGTGAGTATGTTAGACATAAATAGCTAGCATGCTAATCCAGGTATGTTTTTCCTATATCAAGATAGAATCCTACCTTGTGTTAGGATCTTATACTGTTGTTGATAATGATTATTCATGAAGTCATAGGTTTGAATAATCATGATTGTATGCATATTATGTTTCTTACCATAATTGATGATATGACTAACCAGAAGAATCATGATGGTATAGGTTTGAATAATCACAGGTTTTATGCATTTTATATCGCTTATCTTGATTGCTGATTCAACTAATCTCAAGAGTCATATGTTTGAGTAATTACAGGTTTAGACATGTTATGTTTCTTATGATTTGACTAACCATAAGAATCCTACATAAACCTTGAATGCTAATGCTTATTATTTCTGTTTGAAATAATCATGACTATACATGCTTGAGATTATTGTGTTTTAATAGTATACTAATTAATGTATGATTTTATATGAGTTCACAAGGATAACAAAATCATTATACTAATAAGCATGCATAGGGACCAAGGATGAATATGAGCTCAAGAACAGGTAATTCAGGAAGCAAAGATCAAGAGGGAGCACACTCTAGTTGTTCCTGCAAGAAAGCAAAGGAGCACACTTCAGTAGTTTCTGCAAGGATGCAAATATTCAGAGGGAGTTGACCATCTTTCTACATTCCATAATAGAAAGGTGTAGAAGAAGCTACTTCAGCAGCTCCTACAAGGAAGCAACGACTCAGAGGGAGTCCACCCAACGAACAAACAAAGATAAGTATTTTTAATTATCATTTCATGCATATTTGTTTGTTTAAATAAAATTGTTCAAATGATGTATATACTCATGGTCTTAGACTTAGGATATGTATTGTGCATATTAGAATAATTACATTAATGAACAATATACTACTAATATGCATGGGTAAGTAGCCTATGGCACTGTACAACATTCCATTGCTACTTATCTAGAATGAAACCTCTTTGCTGACATGTTGGGAGTTGTGCACACTCTTAACAATGTTCTGGTAGAGATTGGAAGGCATCTAGAAAGTTACGGGATATGGATAAATGTTGTATTGAAGCATTGGCTAAGATAATTGCATGACTGTATGGCATATTTCTTTATGTGTAAGAATTTGTAAGATAAGCGGTACAAGGCCAGACTTGTTGTAAAGCGATTTGCACAGATGAAAGGTGTAAATTTTGATGAAATATTTTCTCCTGTTGTTAAGATGACTTCAACTAGGACTATTTTAAGTCTAGTGGTGGTAGAATATTTGCATCTTGAACAGTTAGATGTAAAAACAACCTTTCTCCATGGGGATTTGGAGGAAGAGATATATATGCAGCAACCACAAGGGTATGAGTTCAAAGGTAAGGATAACTTTGTATGCATGTTGAAAAATATTTTGTATGGATTGAAGCAAGTTCCAAGGCAGTGGTATTTAAAATTTGACGGGTTTATGAAAGAACAGCGTTATAGTAGATGTCATTCTGACCACTATGTTTATTTCAAGAAGCTAGACAATGAAAAATATATTATCTTGTTATTGTATGTGGATGACATGCTTGTTGCAGGGTCTAACATGCAGGATATAAATGTACTCAAAAGGAAGCTAGCTAATTCATTTGCGATGAAGGATTTGGGTGTTGCAAAGGAAATCCTTGGTATGAGAATAACAAGAGATAGGAAAAATCGCAAATTGACATTGTCTCAAGGTGACTAAATACAAAAGGTGTTGGAGAGGTTCAGAATGCAGAATGCAAAACCAGTAAGTACACCTTTGGCCAGCCATTTCAATCTAAGTAAGGAAATGTGTCCCAAGACACAAGAAGAGACAGATTACATGTCCAAGATTCCCTATCAATCAGCAGTTGGTATCTTGATGTATGCCATGGTGTGCACAAGACCAGATAGTGCACATGCAGTGGGAGTTGTGAGCATATATATGAACAATCCAGGTAAAGAACATTGGAAGGCAATACAGTGGATTCTCAAGTATTTGAGAGGTACTACCGCTCATGCATTGTGTTTTGGAGGTTCAGACACTTTTCTACAGGGATATGTTGATGCAGATATGGTAGGTGATAAGGATAGCAGGAGGAGCACCACATGGTATGTATTTACTGTAGGTGGAACAGCAGTAAGTTGGATTTTGAAACTGTAGAATGTTTTTGCACTTTCAACAATAGAAGCAGAGTATGTTGTTGTTATAGAGGCTAGTAAAGAGACGATTTGGTTGCAGAGTTTTATGGAGGAATTGGGTAAGAAGCAGAAGGATAGCAGGTTGTATAGTGATAGCCATAGTGCCATTCATCTTGAAACGAACTCCGCATTCCATTCCAGGACTAAACATATACAGCTCAAGTACCATTTCATACGCTATGTTCTAGAAGATGAACTGTTGAAGTTGGAAAAGATACATACCAGCTGGAATCCTATAGACATGTTCACAAAGGTAGTGACCAGAGAGAATCTGAGTTCCTTCTCGGTTTTAGGTTTCCTTCTAGCATGAAGGTGAATATGAGAAATTTTCCAAGTCCAAGGTCCAGCAAGTGCAGCAACGGTGGATTTTTTGTGATCAGTCTCCAAGTGGGAGATTGTTGGTTGTAGAGGCTGATATCCATATTCAGAGAAATTATTATTCAACCGTGTTTGTACCCCAGCTTTATATCATATGTAAAAGGACTGTACACTCACCCCAGTGGGGGGGGTGTGTGGGTAATTATTCCCAGCTGTGGGGTCCAGAGGTAGTGCCCCCGAGAAAGGGGGTTCAGGGGTGAAGACCCCAAAGGAAATGTTTGGGGTTGTTTTACGGGCCCATGGTTTTGGCTAACCCGTGGTATTTTCCCTTTGTATTTTCCCTTTATAAGAAAGACATTGTAATATGGCTAGGGTTGATGTATTAGGTATTATGCATTGTAAATATCTCTAAGATCAAGAAGAAGAGAGACAGTGAGACAGTGAAGAGGAAGTGTAGAGGGTGTGTTGAAGGTCGTATTCCTTCACCTTGTTCGACGGTATAATAAAAGGACTGGCAATTTCAGTGTGGACATAGCCCATCTTGGGTGAACCATGATATATCTGTGTCTCTCTTGTAATGTGTATGTGTGATTATATTTGCATTTATGTTTATTGTTATTGCTCTGCGATCCTGTTTTTCTAACAACAATCTCCTTTTCCTTATTTAACTCTTCTACTCCATCCTTTAGTTCCTCAACCTATTGGTTGGCAGCTTCCTGGTCAGATTCTAACTGAGTGGCTCGGGATTCAATGTCATTCTTCTCACCTTCTAGGATCATTAGTTGTACCATTAATGCTTCCTTTTCTTCATCTAGATTTTGGTATTCGCTAGTTATCCTTCTTTGCTCTAATAAGAGGGCATTGTATTTCTTCCTCCAATTCTCTCCATCTGCTTGCTCCTTTATCAGATTAGCTTTTAACTTGAGTACCTTCTATTTTCCCAGCTCGAAATCATTCATCAGTTTCTTAATGTTGTCTTCACTTGCTTGGGCAGCAGCTACATTGATGGATGCTATGAACCCGAGGTCTCTTTGCGTACCTTTTATGACGGTGCTCTCCTATCTAATGATGATGTCTGGTTGGGAGATCATTATCATTATTTTCTCCGTCTTTCTCACAATAGCTTTTATTTTCTTGTCGAAGACGATTGTGTCTAGTTGAGCCACAGAGTGCTTCTTTCATGGAGTAAAAGGTGTGAGCAGGAGCTCTCCTAAGGGGAACTCGCTTCCTATGGTTAATTCTTGAGAAAATTGGGATGGGTCTATGTCCATGACATGCGTGCTTGGGATTCCTACTTCCACAACATTCTTGGACTTCTCTTCTTCTTCTTTTTTCCTATCTTGCTCGGCTTCCTCTGTTGATGTATATGTAACTTCGGAATGTATTTCATTTATATATTATTGTACTCCTATAGAGATGTGTCATTCCTCTATACGGAAGTGTCATCATGTGCATTGACAAGTCGCGCAAGTGTGATAACTTGTCGATGATTTATTAGACCCCCATGTGTGGGGTCGGCCCTGATTTATGTAATATATGGTTGATGTACCTAGCTAGACAAGTCGGCCCCATAAGGTCACTAGGAAAACAGAACAAGTATAAATAGAGATCGGGAGATCTCTATTTGGATCACTCAGAAACTCATTCTTCCTTCACTCAGAAAGTGGCGCACATGTGAGGAGGAGGATCATCTTCTTGTAGAAGACTATCTCTATGTATTTGGTTGTACTTTGGTTGAGCTATTGCTCTCTCTATCTCTGAGGAAGATGTGGGGTTTTTCACCTTAGGGTTTTCCCCATGGAAACTCTGTGTGTCTATTGTCTCTAATGATTTTGATTCTTGTGATGATTGACATGCTTGTTATGATTGATATGCATTAATATACTATACATGTTGTTCTCTCAGTAAAGATCCTAGAGTATTGTGAATTAATGCTCAAAATTTAACATGGTATCAGAGCTAACCTGAGAAGAAGACATCGTGCAGTGAAGGAAACTAGGGTTTCTTGTTTATTGGGTTTCTCTCCATAGATTATGGAAAAGAAGTATAGTAGATTGACTCTACTCATCAAGGAGAATCTATCTGTCCAATCAGAATTCAATTCTGAGCATTTTCAGATTTGGCCCTAAAAATTAGGGTTTCCACAAAAACAGGAATTGCTAAAATCTGAAGACATAGCTGGAAGCGCCTTGAAAAAATCAAAGTTTAGAGCTTTGGATCGAGATTTTTGGCTGAGTAAATCTCTGGGAAATGCAAACCATAATTCACGGTCCTCCTCAGTGAATCCAGGAAGACTAAAAGGCACTTCTAAAGGGTGAAACTTTGTAGAAATCAAATTCTGAGTATACCAGGATGATCAGCTCATCAAGGCGCATCTTTCTATCCTTTCAGAAAGTTGAAATTCACATTTTGAATTTTTAGGGTTTCTTTGACAAGCCCTGATCCAGGACCAGATCCAGTTTTCAGTAAATTAAGTGATAAGACCTAAATCTTTTCTATTTCCATTTGAAGTACTCTTTAAAGGTGTCTCACCACACCAAGCTTGAGGATAAGCTTGAAGGGGTTGATAAATTCTGAGCCTGGAAGTATAGGATTGGGTTAATCCTGAAAGAAAATGAATTGGACTCCTACATCAGCTATGAGGTCCTTATCCCAGAGGATGAAGAGGCTAAGGTATTAATAAGAAGAACTTGGTCAAGGAAAAGAGAATCATTGTTGATTCTATCAAAGACCATCTTATACCACTTGTGTCATCTCTAAAGACACCTAAGGAGATGTTTGACTCCCTTACCAAGTTATTTGAAGGGAAGAACATAAATAGGAAGATGACTCTGCAGAATCAATTGAAAGCAATCAAGATGCTAAATGGAGAGACCATTCAATTTTACTTCTCCAAGGTCTCTCAGATCAAGGAACACTTGAAGCTGTGGATGAAGTAGTGGACAATGGTGAAGTTGTTATGAACACTCTGAATGGCCTACCTAGGTCATGGGACTCCTTTATTCAAGGAATATGTGCAAGAAAGAAATTGATCTCTTTCAGTAGATTGTGGGAGGAATGCTCCCAAGAAGAAGCTATGCTTGTGGCTGGAGAAGAAAAGATGGGTAATTAATATCAAGCTCTCATAGCTCACACCAAAAGAAGCAAGCCTAAGAGGGAGCACTCTCAACATAAGAGATCCACTCACTATCACCAAAAGAATAAGAAGGACTTAAGGTGCTTCACATGCAATGAGAAGGGTCACTTTGCTTCAGAATGTCCCAAGAACAAAAGGGATAACAACAACAACTCTAGCAAGAAGAAGAAGGGCAGCAAAAGAAAGTTCCATGCTCATGATGCCGAAGATGAAGAACTTCCAAAGAAGAAGGCTAGGGAAGAAAGTGTTGATGACTCATCAAGTGAAGAAGAGTATGTTCTAATCTCTGCTCTCACAGGTACTACCTCTCATGGTTGTAATGATTGGCTTATTAACAGTGGGGCTTCAAAAAACATGACTGGGTTTAAAGAATCTTTTGTAAATCTATCTGAACATGAATCACCCCATAAAGTGAAACTTGGGGATGACTATCAATACCCCATCAAAGGAAGTGGTGAAGCTTCCTACAACCTAGATTCTAGAAAATATTTGAAGATGAAAGAAGTCCTTTATGTACCTGGGCTCAAGAAGAACCTACTCTCCATATCTGCAATGGATGCAAAAGGTATGAGGGTTGCAATTGTGGATGGCCAAGTTCTAATGTGGCCAAAAGTTAAAACTATCAATGATGCAGTAGTGATTGGAGAGCAAGAGGGAGGCTTGTATAAATTGAAGGGACAACCTGAACATGCCATGGTACATGATTCCATAGATCCAAGTGAACTTTGCAATAGAAGACTTGCACATATGCACTACAGAGCATTACCAATTGCAAGTAAGGTTGTAGAAGGTCTTCCTGAAATTAAGACCAAGCATGAAGGTGTTTGCAAAGGATGTGGAAAAGGAAAGAACATTAAGAAGGTATTTCCAAGCAGTGAAAGCAAGGCAAAAGGTATCCTGGAAATCATCCACTCCGATGTATGCGGTCCTATGTCATCCAGTTCTCTGAGTGGGTATATTTACTATTTCTCTTTCATTGATGACTTCTCCAGGAAGACTTGGGTTCACTTCTTGAAGAACAAAGTGAAGTATTTGATAAGTTCAAGGAATTCAAAACCTTGATGGAGAACCAAACTGATAAGAAGATCAAAACATTCAAATCTGACAATGGTGGAGAATTCACCTTAGGTGACTTCAAGAAGCTATGCAGTGATTCAAGGATTAAGAGGGAGTTGACTGCTCCTTACAATCCACAATAGAATGGAGTTGCAGAAAGAAAGAATAGAACAATCATGGAAGCAGCAAGGGAAATGATGCATGACCAGGATCTACCTATGCATCTATGGGAAGAAGCATCTAGAATAGTTGTATATGTACAGAATAGAACACCCCACAAGATATTGGACAACAAGACACCAGAAGAGGTATTCTATGGTAAGAAACCTGAAGTCGGCCATCTTAGAATATTTGGTTGTCCAGTATACACCCTTGTCCCAAAGGAAAAGAGGACCAAGCTAGATCCTTCAGGAAAGAAGGGTATTTTTGTGGGTTACAGTGAAAGCTCAAAGGCTTACAGAATATACTTTCCAAGGTTCAAGAATATTGATGTCAGCAGGGATGTGACATTTGATGAAAACTCAGCATTCATCAAATCAAGAAAGACACCTGTTGAATATTATGAAGAACCTAAGGAAACTAGACTTCACGACACTACCATGACTGAAGCAATTCCAGATGTTGATCGTGAAATTGAAGATCTGCAATAACCTGTAGATCCACCATGTGAGGAAAACTCTCACAAGAGGAAACCTGCATGGGCTAGAGAGCTCATTCAAGATGCAGAAAGATTCGGCATTCCAGAAGAAGAACACAAAGCAAAGAAGAGAACTAGATCTCATACCAGCTATGTTGGTTTACTCTGTGATATCATGAACAAAGAACCTTCCAATTACGAAGAAGCAACGGAAAAGAAAGAATGGAAGGATGCCATGGTTGAGGAATACCAATCAATAATGAAGAACAATGTTTGGGATGTTGTCCCAAGACCTAAAGGGAAGTATGTTGTGACTTCCAAATGGATCTACAAGATCAAGCATGTTGCATATGGCAACATAGAAAAATACAAGGCAAGATTCGTAGCTCGTGGCTTCTCTCAGAAAGAGGGAATAGACTATGAAGAAACTTTTGCTCCTGTAGCTAGGTACACTTCCATCAGATCAGTACTTGCCTTGGATGCAGCGATGAAATGGAAGCTTCACCAGATGGATGTCAAGACTTCCTTCTTGAATTGTGTAGTCGAAGAGGAAGTGTATGTGGAGCAGCCACTCGGTTTTGAAACACATGACAGGGAATCACATGTGTGCAGATTGAAGAAAGCCTTGTATGGCTTGAAGCAATCTCCCATAACTTGGTATGGTAGGATGGACAGTTTCCTATCTAGTTTGGGATTTACCAAGAGTAAAGTGGATTCCAACCTTTACTACAAAGTTGAGGAAGGAAATCCTGTGATTCTACTCCTGTATGTAGATGACCTATTTGTAATAGGAGATGACAGATTGATTGCCGATACAAAGAGGAAGCTTGCTGTCGAGTTCGATATGAAGGACTTGGGAATGATGCACTATTTCCTAGGTATGGAGGTGTGGCAGAGTGCAGATGGGATCTTCCTTGGACAAGGGAAGTATACTGTAAATATCCTGAAGAGTTTCATGATGATGGATTGCAAGGCCATGGCCACACCTATGGCATCGAATCTGAAGCTTCTATGTGATGATTCATCTGAGTCATTTGATGTCTCTATGTATCATCAGATGATTGGGTCCTTGATGTACCTGATGAATACGAGAACATATATTTTATTTGCGGTGAACACATTGAGCCAGTTCCTTACGGATCCGAGGAGTGTTCACCTGGTTGCTGTAAAGCATATTTTGAGGTACTTGAAGGGTACAGTTGATTACGGGCTCAAGTATGATGCGAATCAAAAGTTTAACCTGCAGGGTTATGTTGATTCGGATTGGACAGGAAGTGCTGCAGATAGGAAGAGCACATCTGGGTGTTGCTTCAGTATGGGATCAGGTGTGATCTCTTGGTTTAGCAGGAAGCAGTCCTGCGTAGCACTGAGTACAGCTGAGGCAGAGTATGTTGCAGCCTGTTCAGCTAGTTTTGAGGCAGTATGGCTTCGGAAGCTACTGTCAGAGTTATTTGATCTCCCGCTGGAGGCTACTGGTATCTTTTGTGACAACCAGAGTTGTGTGAAGCTGTCTGAGAACCTGGTGTTCCACGACAGTTCGAAACACATAGAGATCAAATACCACTATATCAGGGATATGGTGTAGAGAGGAGCAGTGAAGCTCCTGTATGTTGCGATGGACGAGCATATTGCAGATGTGTTGATGAAGCCACTAGTCAGAGTGAAGTTCGAGTACTTCAGAGAGAGGCTCGATGTTATTTAGATCGATGACACTTCGAGGAAGAAGTGATGGACACATTTGCAGAAGCCATTCCAAGCATGTTGGAAGGAGGATCCTTCACATGGATGTGGATGTAAGCGTTGGATGATGAGCATCAGGACGATGCTCCAGTTACTGCTCTGTATGTGTATGTATGCATCATGTTGGATGCTGGATATGATCAGTTGGATCATTTATGTATGTACGCATCATGTTGGATGTTGGATATGATCAGTTGGATCATTTATGTATGTATGCATCATGTTGGATGCTTGGACCTTGTAGCTGTATATGTATCAGATGGATACGTTGTATGATAAGGTAGATCATGTATATTGATATGTATCAGGTAGATATAGTGTGTATCTAGGTATCAGTTGGATACAGTGTATGATCAGGTGGATCATGATGATATGTATCAAGTAGATACTTGGTATGCATCAAATGGATGCAGTGTATGATCAGGATGATCATGGATGATGAGCTTCAGGATGTTTCTCCAGATGATATGCATAAGGATGATGTAATGATGATGATCAAGATGATCATGTGTATATCAGGATGATGTATGGTGAGTATCAGGATAATACTTTGTGGGCATGGATCAGGTTGTGCAGATGAGCATGTCTGGGAGATCCTATAGGTTGGAGTTGTGTACCCGTAATAGCCTGGGATTCTCTTTCGAGACATTGCTCTGGGAGGACATGTAATTTGTGCCCTGGGAGATCCTTCAGGTCAGAGTTGTGTACCCATAACATCCTGGGATGCTCTTGCAAGTTTTTGTCCTATGGCATGTAATGTGGGCCCTGGGAGATCCTTCAGGTTGGAGTTGTGTACCCGTAACATCCTGGGATGCTCTTTCGAGTTTTTTCCATGACCACATGTAATTTGTGCCCTCATAGATCCTTCAGGTCGTAGTTGTGTACCTGTAACATCCTGGGATGCTCTTGCGAGGTTTTGTGGTGGGATCACATGTAATAGCGCCCTAGGATATCCTATAGGTCGGAGTTGTGTACCCGTAACATCCTGGGATGCTCTTTCAAGGTTTTGTGATGCACGTAATAAGTCCTGAGGATTCCACAGTATGGCCAGTGATGATGAAGACCTGCAGGTGGGCCTACATCCAGTATGAAAAAGGATTGGCTTTGTAGAACTTCTTATGACGAGTAGGTACAGAGATTGTTTGAGATAGAAGCAACAGTGACGATGATGATGACTCGAGGACGATGCATTGATGACGATGATCCAGAGAAGAAGACTTGTGCTAGCAGATCTGTGTCGAGAAATACCTTCCTAGTTAAGATGAAGTGTTGATGTATATGTAACTTTGGAATGTATTTCATCCATGTATTTCATTTATATATTATTGTACTCCTATAGAGATGTGTCATTCCTCTATACGGAAGTGTCGTCATGTGTATTGACAAGTGTCGCAAGTGTGTTAACTTGCGGATGGGTTATTAGACCACCATGTGTGGGGTCGGCCCTAATTTATGTAATATATGGTTGATGTACCTAGCTAGACAAGTCGACCCCATAAGGTCACTAGGAAAACAGAACAAGTATAAATAGAGATCGGGAGATCTCTATTTGGATCACTCAGAAACTCATTCTTCCTTCACTCAGAAAGTGGCACACATGTGAGGAGGAGGATCATCTGCTTGTAGAAGACTATCTCTGTGTATTTGGTTGAGCTATTGCTCTCTCTATCTCTGAGGAAGTTGTGGGGTTTTTCAACTTAGGGTTTTCCCCATAGAAACTATGTGTGTCTATTGTCTCTCATGCTTTTGATTCTTGTGATGATTAACATGCTTGTTATGATTTATATGCATTGATATACTGTACATGTTGTTCTCTCAGTAAAGATCCTAGAGTATTGTGAATTAATGCTCAAAATTTAACAGCCTCCTTATTTGCCCTCTCTTGCATCTCTTGCAGCTTATCAGCCTCTTCTTTTCTGATTCTTTCCGCTTCTTATATCTGGAACTTTTCAGCCTCTTCTTTTAGCCTTTTCTTTTATCTGTTGCTCTTCCTTCGTTAGAGCTTTGGCTTCATCCCTCTTCTTTTGTAACTCTGTCTGCTTAGTAGCTTGAGCAGCAATGCTAGAACTATATCCGCTCTTGGGACGAAAGCGTTTGTTGAGCTTGGTCGTATTGCTAGCCCTCCTGAAAACTGCTTCATCTTTGTCAAAGTAATCTACAGATTCAAAATGTACTTGAACGACTGCACAATGTTCTGCAACTTTGCTGCAGTTTTCATTTCGGTGAAAACTCTTCTCTCCAAAATGAAAAACTTCCAATTCCCGAACAAAATATTCAACATTTTTAACCCTGGAGAATTTATACGCCCCAATGCAGAAAGGTAATGGCGGGAACGAAGCTTTCTTCTGATCATGCAAATAGTCACCAACCCCATCTATAAAGACTTGCCTCACTGCTTCCTTGTGGACTACATAATTCATGGCATACTTAGGCAAGAGAGATGGTGGTTTGGAAGCTCCATACATCCTAAGCTACGTTCCTTCCTGTGAGAAATAGTAATATCCATATTGTTCTATGACTGCCATGGCATTCTCATAGGCAGTTTGGTTCTTTGATGAAGATTAGCTCATATAGAGGCATGATGAGGTCTTCACATATAGTCTTGTAATATCCCTTGTATTTATGGGCCCATAGCATCTTGTAAGCAACATAAATTGGGACATCATTCTTGTTCCAGATGAATCCCAGCTTATGGAAAGGATGCCTTGATCAAATGCAATCTAATAGGTACGAGGACATGTAGAATTCTGCCCTTTTCTGGGTTAGTCCTGCTTTTGCAGCTGCTATGGCTAATAACGGATTGTTTGAGATGATGTCTGCCCAGTTAAAGATTGTACCATTGAAGGCCACGTGGTGAATCAGAGGTATCCAATTTAGTTTATAGATGGTTCCATCTACTTTGCCAAAAATTCTGCTCAGCATTAGGGCTATGATTCTAAAAGGGGTCCTTAGCATTTGATTTTCATACTCCCTGCTCCCCTTTTTCCTCAGTTGCTTACCCTATATTGATTTTCAAGCCAAGTCGTGGTCAGGTGGATCTGAGTATTTGGTAGCTTGTAAGCTGCTAATATGTGGGCTAGATGGAACGAGGCAAGAGCTTCTCCTTTGCTATCAGACTGAATCCTTGATGTGGAGTCAGCTTGCGATAAAATCCACCCAATGACTTCTACGCAAGGGAAGAGTTATGGGAGCATAGCTCCTTTTGAGATGCTGGACCTTCTGATGTTCTGATATAATACCATTTCTTCCAAAACTACACCAGGGACATTCTGGTCTCGGATCATTTGATATATTTCACCCCACTTGAATTCAAGGGTAACTCCCATAACTGGATTGGTATACTCATATTTGATCTCTACCTTGGTTTCCATTACGACTTCGACATCTGACTCGGGTTCAGTTACCTTGGAATTTCCCTTCTTTACTCATTTCTTAGTCATTGTTTAAAATCTGATAAGAAAAAGCCATGTATAAGCAGAAATCAAACAACAAATCCACAAGCAAATTCACCTTAATAGATATGCAGGATTTGAACAAAACCATTACTAAGCTTGTTAAAATTCATGCTTTATTTTGCCAATACATAGGCTAGCAATAGAACGCATGCATAATAATCATAAAAAAATATGTATCGGCAGGACTCAGCGAGTTACTGTGAATAACACTGGCGGAGAAAAATTAACTCTGCCGATTTCATCTTCTTGGCGGGTATTCGCGTGATAAAATTCTTGTCCGCAATAGTGTCGGTGGTTATTTCCAAGATCTGTTGATGCTATATAATGTAAAAGAAAACCAAACCTCTTTGAAGTTTCAACGAATGTGATCAAGTTACGTTGATTGTTTCAGTTCGACTCGGCGAGTCACGCCGAAATATAAAAATATTCGAAACTCTAGAAACAAGGCCGATCGTTTCGACTCGGCTCGTCGAGTTGCGCCAATAGCTTCGGCTAAGAAGAACAAGTTTTACCTAGTGAAAAACAAACTTCTCCTTCTTGACATTTTGGGAAAAAGAACAAAGTATGGAAAAGGCTTTCTAGAAAAACTTAACTTCTAAAACTCTCTCAAGAGAAAAGGAGGGGCCCCATTATTCAAAAAGAAATGGGGATCAGGTTGTAGTTGTTGGTTGTGGAGCCTGATATTCCAGTCTCATATATGATGATTCAGTTTTCTTTGAACCTATCATGTCCCCTCATACCTCCATGGTCACTGGAGACCATGGTCCATTTTTTTTCTCCAAAAACCATGACTGTGCGCCCATAAACACAGTTGGAAAAAAACTCAAATCCACAATCCGCATCCCGAAACTCACAACCCACAGTTGCGGATTCGGGATTACAGAAATCCCAATGCGGAATTGTGTACCCAGTGATCTCGAAAGCCGAAACCCGCAATTTCAGGCTCAGGAGTGCAGAAATCCCAAACGGTCAATCTCGATTCCTGCAACTCGAAACCCGACACCTGAAACCCGTGGTTTCGAGTTCGGGAATGAGGAAAGTCCAAAACTCCCAATGTGAATTTTGGCATGCCCACAACCCACAACCCACTATTCGCTGACCCTACAACCCACAAGTCGCTCACCCCGCAACCCGCAATTGCGGGTGCAGGGTTGCGGTATCCCCAATATGAAAATGTGCATTTGACGATCCCGCAACCCGCAACCCGCATTTGCGGGTTCGGGTTACCAAACACGCACATTACAACTTAGCGATTCCCGCAACTTGCAACCCGACACTACGGATTCAGGAATTGTTGGATCCTGCTTCTGCAAGGGAAACCTCACCAATCTTCCAAGGGGCATAACTCCTCCCTCCAGTTTCCAAATGGGGCAAGGTCGGTACCGTTGGAAAGATCTTGGAGAGCTCTATCCAATGGTGACATCCCCTTGACCAGGTAAGGAATCTAAAATTCTCATTTCCTTCTCTAAATTTATATTCCTACCCATAATTGAACATTCCAACCTTCAACTTGCCAAGGTCCCTTCCTGTTATCTGACCCACAGAGGTTCCTGAAACCACTTCCAAGGATTCTCTAACTTCTCAAGGATCAAATATAAATATACCTTTCCTTCACAGGGTTAGTACACATCACATTCATTACCAAAACAATGGAGCTCTAGCATACATCATCACATATAAAATGCATCCACAGACTTAACTCACACATCTATCATATGCAAGAATTACAAGCATTAGTTCCTGCAATACAAGATAAATACACACAGTGGATTCAGCCTGTTACTCAGGCATGTACATGACATCATGTCAACCATTCATATAACCATACATACAACAATTCCATGATTATACAAGCATTCATCATAATAATGAAACCACATCATTTACCAAAATAGAATACTTATCTTTGAATTCCGAAGCAACCGGCTAAGTGAGAGCAACGTTCCACCCAACCTTAGATATCTATCCATCCTATACTCTTTCGGCTAAGTGTTCACCCCCGAGCTAGGCAGTGTATCCACTAAGGAGGGATAATAGGTTCTCTCACATTCAAGGCTCCATTCACATGCTAAACCAGTCTGTAGTTGGGTTTACCAAGCATTCCAGGGCACCTACCCATGCTAAGCCAACCTACAGGGGTTCTTTCAGCACACAGGGATAACAAGGAGGCATTTCTAAACCAGTGAGTTCAACCACAAAGCTGCAGGCATCTCAGCACTCAGTTGACCTGGCACCCACAATACCTACCACATCCAACACAAGGAAGACTTGCTACATAATCACACAATCTCTCAAGGCATCTTCCCTTCTAGTGTTATTCCAGGATGGGCATAGAAAGGTCTAGTCGCTCAGAGCCGACCTAGCACCCACAATACCTACCACATCCAACACAAGGAAGATCCTATCACTGTTGTACAGTCTCACAAAGTCCTTCCCTTCCAGTTCTATTCCAGGATGGGCATAGAAAGGTCCAGCCACTAGTTCATTGAGACTATATCCTTCACTGAGTTCCTCCAGCAATCCAACCCTTCTCCCATAGTTTACAACAAGACATAACCTGGCTTGGGGTTTTCCCACGGTTTCTCTGTGCAAACTGCTTTGCAACCTTATCTATTGACTCTACCTGTCGTTGTACCAGGGTGTCACGGCTACTCGTCCTTGGGTAGTTCTCACACACAGGGGCACGCTACTTATAGGAAAACATGTAGGTGAATCCTCTGTGAGGGTCAATGGTCTCAACAATGGTAGCGCGAGTGTTCCAAACAGGGAATCGAGTGTGTGAGTCCTGAATGGATGAGTGTGTGTGTCTCCCTGAATCCTCTCCCCCGGTTCACAACAGGATCGACGAGTTGTCCTAGGAAGTTTGATGCCTTCATGCACAAGTGATTACAGCCATGCCCTTCCATACGAAATCACAGGCATGCTCCATACTCCATCAGATTCAACAGTTGGTTCTCAACCACTCTCTGAAATCGCATTAATGCTAGTAGGGAGTTCAAACTGGTTCTTAGTGAGACATGTGTCAACATGGTCAACCAATCCCAAACCCCCTCACCTCTCCCAAGTGGATACACATGGCCCCCTTCTCGTTCGTTGCCTCCTTAGCCAGCTTCTTGGTTATTTTATTCATTCAGTAATAATTACATTATTTACATTCTTCATGGCTTAGCAGCCCATGAATAATCAAATTGTATCAATACTTTCCTAAGCAATAAACCGAAACATCCACTAGTGAGGCCTTGGCCTTGAGCTCCACACTAGGGAATTTACACATACCATACATAAGCAGTATTTACATCAAGGGAAAAATGGGGTATTACAAATCCCTCTCCCTTAAAATAACATCATCCTCGGTGTTCTCAAAACTGAACAAAAATGGAAATGCCTCCCTCATGGCATCCTCCAGCTCCCACGTGGTCTCCTCTAGGCTAAGGTACCTCCATTGCACCATTACCTTCCCTATGGCCTGGTTCCAGAGCAAGGTAACCTTCCTATCGAGGATGCACGTAGGCTCCACCTGGAACTCTCCCTCTGGTTCCACCTGTATCACATGCCAATCAATGATATGATTAAGATCATGTACATATTTCTTAAGTAAAGATACATGGAAAACATTATGAGGTTTCATGTTAGCAGGGAATGCAATTCTATATGCAACTGGCCCTATCCTATCAAGGACTTCAAACGGACCACAATTTCTTGGTGCCAACTTCAAACGGACTCTTCCTGGGTCTCACTCTCAAGTAGACATGATCCCCAGTTTGAAAATCCTTATGCAGTTTCAGATCTGCATAACTCTTCTGCCTGTCCTATGCTGCCTTCATATTCTGCCTGATCTTAACCAATTCCTGTTCCATTTCCTCAACCATCTCTGGTCCAAGCACTACTCTGTTCACTGGGCTGTCCTAGCTCACTGGAGTTCTGCATCCTCTACCATACAACACTTCAAAAGGACTCATCTTCAATGATGCTTGATGCCCATTGTTGTAAGAAAATTCCACTAACTGTAGATAGTCTTCCCACTTAGACGGCTTATCCATCACATACATCCTTAGCACATCTTCAAGGATCTAATTCACTCTCTCAGTCTGACCATCTATATAAGGATGATAGGCTATACTAAATTTCAATTGAGTTCCCAACTCTTGGAACAAAACTTTCCAAAAATTGGATGTGAACTTGGTGTCACGATCTGAGACTATTACCTTGGGCGATCCATGCAATCTGAATATTTCCCTCATGAAGATATATGCACTGTCATTAGCCTTGTGAGTGGACTTGACCGGGACGAAATGAGCTACCTTTGATAGCTTGTCCACCACAACCATGATTGAATCATGCTTCCTCACTGTCATTGGCAACCCTGTTATAAAATCCATGGAAATCACTTCCCACTTCCACTCTGGAATGGGTAAGGGATGTAACAATCCTACTAGATGTTGATGCTCTGCCTTGACCTGTTGACACTTCTAAACTTTAGCAATATACTCAGCTATGTCCTTCTTCATACCGTGCCAAAAGTACTCCGTCCTTGCTGTTGTTATAGTCTTCTGATACCCTGGGTGTCCTGAGTATGGCTTCTGATGTATCTCATCCATCACCAGTTTCTTTAAGTCTGCACTATCTGCAATGTACATCCTGGTGTTCTGATAGATGAGAACATTATCCTTACCCAGCTGATATCTTGCATACTTCTCCTCTATAATGTTCTGCTGCAATTTCTCTTTGATCTGGAGATAGACTTCATCACCATCTTGAGCCTCTAAAATTCTTTCTTTCAAATCTAATTCACATCTGCTTATGGCTGCAATATGGAATATCCTGCTGAGTGCATCAACAACTTTATTCTCTTTACCTTTGACATGCTTAATCTCCAAATCAAACTTGCAAAGGAACTCCATCCATCTAGTCTACCTTGCATTCATGTTTGGCTAGTCGAGCAAGTATTTCAAACTCATGTGATCAGTTCGGAGCTCAAAACTCCTTCCCAAAAGATAATGCCTCCATCTCTTGAGAGTGTGAATTATGGCTGCTAGCTCTAAGTCATGGGTCGCATAGTTCCTTTCATGCTCTTTCAGTTTCCTTGACTCATAGCAAATTACAGAACCTTCTTGCATTATCACTCCACCGAGTCCCTCAATGCAAGCGCCTGTGCATACCACGAAATCCTTACTTGGATTTGCGATCTTCAAAACAAGTGCACTAGTAAGCAACTCCTTCAGCCATTGGAAACTTCTTTCACATTTTTCAGAGCATGTGAATTTAATGTCCTTCCTCTGCAATGAAGTGATGGGGTGGGCTATCTTGGAGAAGCTCTCAATGAACCTTCTGTAGTAACCAGCAAGGCCCATGAAATATCTAACATCTGTTGCATTCCTTGGAGTGCACCAATCCATAATGGCCTCAATCTTCTCAGGATCTACAGCAATACCTTCTGCTGATATAATGTGACCCAAATATTGTACCTTCTCTTGATAGAAGTTACATTTACTTATCTTAGCATATAGCTGGTGCTCCCTAAGGACTTGTAACACCATCCTCAAATGCTCATCATTCTCTTCCTCATTCTTGGAATACACAAGAATGTCATCCAAGAACACAATCACAAACCTATCCAAATACTTTCTAAAGACGTTATTCATGAGACACATGAATGTAGCAGGTGCATTGGTAAGACCAAACGGCACCACTGTAAATTCATAATGACCATACCTAGTCCTGAAGGCTGTCTTATGAATGTATTCATCCTTTATCCTTACTTGATGGTACCCCGACCTCAAGTCAATATTGGAGAATACTCTAGCTTCCTTCATTTGATCGAACAAGTCATCAATCCTTGGCAAGGGATACTTGTTCTTAACTGTCACCTTATTGAGCTACCTGTAATCAATACACAACCTCAATGTTCCATCCTTCTTCTTAACAAACAATACTAGTGCACCCCATGGGGATACACTCGGTCTGACATATTCTTTGTATATCAATTCGTGTAGCTGGATCTTCAACTCTACCAACTCCGGTGTGCTCATTCTATAAGGAGCTTTGGAGATGGATGCTGCTTCCAGAACAAGATTAATAAAAAAATCAATGTCCCTCTGAGGTGGCAATCCTGGAACCTCATCTGGGAACACGTCCTGGAAATCCTGCAATATCTGGTAGTCTTCTATCCTAGGTCCCTTATCCGCTGTTGAACCTGATATATGTACAGCATATAACTGGAAACCCTTTTTATGAAACTTCCTCAATTGCAGAGCTGAAATCTGTCTTACTAAAACATGCTTTGGAATCCCTTTAACCAACCTTGGCTTGCCTTCATCATCAAGACATTCCAATGCTTTATCATAACATTCCACCTTGGCTCTATGCCTTTCCAACCAGTCCATGCCAATCAGGGAATCATATGACCCCAATGGCAAGACATTCAATTCTGCATGTGTGAGGAGTCCATTCAATTCTATAGGACATTGCTTCACCATTTCACTGACCTTTCTCTTGGTACCGGTGCCTAGCTGAACTAACCAAGCATTGTCATGCTTCACTTTACTAAAGGAACAACTCTCAATTACCTTAGGAGATACATAACTGTGATTAGACCTTGGATCAATCAAAACAGAAATAGGTTGCTCAACAATCTTACCTGCAACTTCTACTACTGCTGACTGATGGTTTTCTTGGTGATCATCCAGTGCTGCATAAATCCTGGGTGTTGCTCTGGCCATATCCCCTACTATATCTTCTCTTCTAACATTGTGCAAGACCCTGGGGTTCTTCTTTGCAGTTGGGAAATCTCTGAGCCTGTGGTTCTCTCCACAACCCCAACACTGAAGTGGCCCCATTGGTGTCTTGTTCATTGCTGGCCTGGATTCTCTTCTTGCTTGCTGGCCCTGTGGAAATCTCCTAGGCTGATCCCTGAATGGTGGTTTAGACTCACCTTTCTTCTAATCAAACCTTCCCTTGGTTTTACCTTTCCACGGTGGTTGTACCTCTGCTTTACCTTTATTCTGCTCATAGCAATGCTCTGCCATATTGATAGCTTCATCCAAACTTAGTGGGTTTACAAACTCTATCCTATCTCTGTAATTCTGTGGCAGACTACTAAGGAAGCATTGAATCTTCACTCTTTCATCCTTGATGTACTCTACATACCTTAGTAACTCCAAAAACTTGTGAACATGCTCATCCATAGTGTTTTTTCCAAGTTTGAGTTCATTGAACTCTTTCCTCTTACTATCATAATATCTAGCTGATAGGTATTTCTCCTGGAAGTACCTTTCGAACCTACCCCAGCTAACTCTTCTTTCACCGATTCCCTTCAGTTGCATGAGGTGATCCCACCAGATAGAAGCTCTTCCACTAAGGTTGTAGATAGTGACCTTATCCTTTTCATTCTCTGAATACTCATGCATTCTGAAGTACTTCTTCATCCCAAGAAGCCATGCCTCTGCTTCTTGACATTCTTTACTTTCACCATCAAAAGTAGGAGGCCTAGCCTTCTTGAATTCACCCTGTGGAATACCTCTGTGCTTCTTCCTGCCTTTACTCTTACTAGCAGTGCATCCTGGGTTCTCTTGAGAACCCTCAGAATCCTCTGACCTACTGAAAGAAATATTAGGAGAGGGTGTCATGTGCTTCCGACCCACAGAACCCCTTCTAAGGCCTGGAGTTCTTTTCATGGAACGGCCCCTAGATTGACTTTTTGCATTTATTTCTTCTCATCCTTCGTGGCTCAGGTTAGAACCATTGTTAATCATTTGCTGCAAGTCCGTGAGACTCTGCAAAATGGCTTCATTGAGCTGATGTTGCTCTTCTTGAGCTTTCATCATTCTCTCATTGAAGCTAACCATAGTTTCACGTAAGTTGGAAAAAAAACTCAAATCCACAATCCACAATCCATACACACAGTTGGAAAAAAACTCAAATCCACAATCCGCATCCTGAAACCTACGACCCGTAGTTGCAGATTCGGGATTACGGAAATCCAAATGCGAAATTGTGTACCCAGTGATCACGAAACCCATAATTTCGGGTTCGGGAGTGCAGAAATCCCAAACGGTCAATCTCGATTCCCGCAACCCGAAACTCGACACCCAAAACCCACAGTTTCAGGTTCGAGAATGCGGAAAGCCCAAAAATCCCAACGCGAATTTTGGCATACCCGCAACCCGCTATTCGCTGACCCCACAATTTGCAAGTCGCTGACCCTGCAACCCGCAATTGCGGGTGCGGGGTTGTGGTATCCCCAGTATGAAAATGTGCGTTTGACGATCCCGCAACCCGCAATTGCGCGTTCGGGTTTGCGGGAACCCAAACACACACATTACAACTTAGCGATTTTCGCAACCCGCAACCCGACACTGTGGATTCGGGAATGGATGGATCCTGCTTCTGCGAGGGAAACCTCACCAATCTTCCAAGGGGCATAACTCCTCCCTCCAGTGTCCAAATGGGGCAAGGTCTGTACCGTTGGAAAGCTATTGGAGAGCTCTATCCAATGGTGGCATCCCCTTGACCAGGTAAGGAATCTAACCTTCTCATTTCCTTCTCTGAAGTTCTATTCCTGCTCACACTTGAACATTCCAACCTTCAACCTGACAAGGTCCCTTCCTGCTATCTGACCCACAGAGGTTCCTGAAACCACTTCCAGGGCTTCTCTAGCTTGTAAAGGATCAAATATAAATATACCTTTCCTTCACAGGGTTAGTACACACCACATTCATTACCAAAATAATGGAGCTCTATCATACATCATCACATATAAAATGCATCCACAAACTTAACTCACACATCTATCATATGCAAGAATTACAAGCATTAGTTCCTGCAATACAAGATAAATACACATAGTGGATTCAGCCTGTTACTCAGGCCTGTACATGACTTCATGTCAACCATTTATATAACCATACATACAACAATTCCATGATTATACAATCATTCATCATAATAATGAAACCACATCATTTACCATAACAGAATACTTATGTTTGAATTCCGAAGCAACTGGCTAAGTGAGAGCAATGTTTCACCCAACCTTAGATCTCTGTCCATCCTATACTCTTTTGGTTGAGAGATCACCCCCGAGCTGGGAAGTGTATCCACTAAGGAGGGCTAATAGGTTCTCTCACAGTCAAGGCTCCATTCACATGCTAAACCAGTCTGTAGTTGGGTTTACCAAGCATTCCAGGGCACCTACCCATGCTAAACCAACCTACAGGGGTTCTTTCAGCACACAGGGATAACAAGGAGGCATTGCTCAACTAGTGAGTTCAACCACAGAACTACAGGAATCTCAGCACTCAGTTGACCTAGAACCCACAATATCGACCACATCCAACACAAGGAAGACCTACTGCACAATCACATAGTCTCTCAAGGCATCTTCCCTTCTAGTGCTATTCTAGGATGAGCATAGAAAGGTCTAGTCGCTCACAACCGACCTAGCACCCACAATACCTACCACATCCAACACAAGGAAGATCCTATCATTACTGTACAGTCTCACAAGGTCCTTACCTTCCAGTGTTATTACAGGATGGGCATAGAAAGGTCCAGCCACTAGTTCATTAAGACTATAGCCTTCACTAAGTTCCTCCAACAATCCAACCCTTCTCCCACAATTTACAACAAGACATATCCCGGATTGGGGTTTTCCCATGGTTGCTCTATGCAAACTACTCTGCAACCTTCTCTATCGACTCTACCCGTCATTGTACCAGGGTTCTACACACAGGGTGTCACGGTTGCTTGCTCTTGGGTAGTTCTCACACGCAGGGGCATGCTACTTACAGGAAAACACGTAGGTGAATCCTCTGCGAGGGTCAATGGTCTCAACAATGGTATCGCGAGCATTCCAAACAGGGAATCGAGTGCGTGAGTCCTGAATGGACGAGTGTGTGTGTCTCCCTGAATCCTCCCCCCACCAGGTTCACAACAGGCTCTGCGAGTTGTCCTAGGCAGTTCGATGACTTCACGCACAAGTGATTAGAGCCATGCCATGCCATACGAAATTGCAGGCATGCTCCATACTCCATTAGATTCAGCAGTTGGTTCTCAACCACTCTTTGAAATCGCATTAATGTCAGCAGGGAGTTCAAATGGGTTCTCAGTCAGACATGTGGTAACATGGTCAACCAATCCCAAACCCTGTCACCTCTCCCTAGTGGATACACACAGCCCCCTTCTCATTCGTTGCCTCCTTAGCCAGCTTCTTGGTTATTTTATTCATTCAGTAATAATTCCATCATTTACATTCTTCATGGCTTAGCAGCCCATAAATAATCAAACTGTATCAATACTTTCCTAAGCAATAAACCGAAACATCCACTAGTGGGGCCTTGGCCTTGAGCTCGACACTAGGGCATTTACACATACCATAAATAAGTAGTATTTACAACAAGGGAAAAATGGGGTATTACAGAACCCCAGATTTGGTTATGATCTCGACATGATCCCCAGGGGGTCCGGGGGGCTGTTTTCGCCAATAGTTTTCGGGCCCATGGTTTTGGGTAACCTGTGGTATTTTCCCATTGTACTTCCCTTATAAAAGAAATACATTGTAACACGGCTAGGGTTGATGTATTAGTTTTTATGCATTGTAAAGATCTCTGAGATCGAGAAGAGATACTGTGAGACTGTGAAGAGGAAGTGCAACGACTATGCTGCAGGTTGTATCCCTTCACCTTGCTGGAAAGGATAATAAAATGATTGGCAATTCCAGTGTAGACGTAGCCCATTTTGGGTGAACCACAATATATCTATGTCTCTCTTGTAATGTGTATGTGTGATTATATTTGCATTTATGTTTATTTGTATTGCTCTGTGATCCTGTTTTTTCTAACAATTGGTATCAGATCCAAAGGTCAATTTGGTAGATAAACCGCAGGAAGCTAGGGTTTCTGGTTCGAGTGGGAGCAATGGTGGAAGAAGGAAAGTTTAAGTTCGAGAAGTTTAATGGCCAAAACTTCCAGTTATGGAAAATGAAAATGGAGGACTATCTGTACTAGAAGGATCTATTCCTGCCATTGGGAGGAAGAGCAAAGCAGCCAGTGGCCATGAAGCACGAAGAATGGGAGTTTCTTGACATAAAGGAACTAGGGACAATATGGTTGTCCCTGGCTTCGTCGGTGGCTTTCAATATCTCAAAAGAAACAACAACAGAGGGTTTGATGAGCACATTGGGTAAGCTGTATGAAAAACCCTTGGCCTCCAACAAGGTATTTCTAATGAAGCGTTTATTTAATATGAAGATGTCTGAAGGTGGATCTATTACTGATCATTTAAATGAGTTTAATACGGTTACAGATCAACTAAGTTCTGTAAGTGTTAACTTTGATGATGAGGTTAGGGCTCTTCTAATCTTGTGTTCATTGCCAGAAAGTTGGAATATCTTGGTCATGGCTGTAAGTAACTCTTTCTCTTGTTCAAACACCTTGAAATTTGATGATGTTATTGGTGTTATTCTTAGCGAGGAAATGCAGAGAAAAAGCAGAGGTGAGACATCAGGTAATGCGTTGACCATGGAGAGTAGGGGAAGACAAAAGGAGAGAGGAAAGAGCCAAGGTAATCATGGCAACTCTAAAATGGGTAGATTCAAGTCCAGATTGGGAAAAATAGAGTGCTAGAACTGTGGAAAGAAAGGACATCTGAAGAAAGACTGCAGATCTCTAAAGAAGAAAGGAGATGGATAGTAGGAAAATACTTATGAAGCAAATGTAGCAGGTGATGTGTTACAAGATGATTTGATAATTGCATTAGATAATGCTAGTGATTATTGGGTAGTAGATTCAGGGGCTTCATGTCATGCTACACCCCATAGGAAATATTTTGATGATTATGTTCCAGGGGATTTTGTACATGTTTTATTGGGTGATGATGAGCCATGTAAAATTGTTGGAATGGGTAAGGTATGGATAAAATTTAAGAATGGAACTGATTGGCTGCTGAAATATGTAAGGCACATTCCTGTTATGAAAAGAAATCTGATCTCAACGGGGTAGTTGGGAGATGGCGGCTGTCTATCTACATTTGGAGAAACGTGGAGGAAGATCACTAAAGGATCAATGGTGATAGAAAAAGGAGACAGGGTAGGTACATTGTATTTATGTCCTTATAATACTAACCATTCTATCTCTTTAGCTTACACAAGAACAGATACAACATTGTGGCACCATAGGCTTGGCCACATGAGTGAGAAGGAGATACAGATTCTCCACTCAAGGAAGTTGCTTCCATATTTGAAGAAGGTAAGTTTGGAATTTTGTGAGAACTGTGTTTACGAAAAATAGAAGAGAATCAGATTTCTCAGGGTTGGGAAACAAAGGAAGAATGAAAAGTTAGAGCTTGTGCATACAGATGTATGGGGACCGGATCAGGTACAATCTCTTGGTGGCTCTCATTATTATGTTACATTTATTGATGATGCAACAAGGAAAACTTAGGTTTATTGCATTAGACAGAAATATGATGTGTTTGCTACTTTTAAGAAGTGGAAAGCTTTGCTTGAGAATGAGACAGGAAAAAGGTTAAAGTGTATCATATCTGATAATGGACGTGAGTACTGCGGCAAGGAGTTTGATAGTTACTATTCATACCATGGGATTCGTAGAGAGAAGAGAATCACAGGATCACTACAAGAAAATGGTGTGTCTAAAAAGATGAATAGAACAATCATGGAGTGTGTAAGGTGTATGAGACTGCATGCAGGGTTGCCCTTACAGTTTTGGGCGGATGCTGTAAATATTGTTGTTTAATTAATAAACAAAGGACCTTCAAGTTCTTTTGATGGTGGTATTCCATAGGAGGCATGGATAGATAAAAAGATAAACTACTCATTTCTAAGAATGTTTGGTTGTGAAGCATTTGTCCATATTGATAAAGATAATAGAACAAAGCTTCAAGCTAAATCCAAGAAATATACCTTTATTGGATACGGGGTTGATGAATTTGGTTATCACTTATGGGATTATGAAAATAAAAAAATCATCAGGAGTAGAGATGTGATATTCAATGAAAAGGTCATGTATAAAGATCAGTTGCAGGGAAAGAAACAAAAAAAAGAAAACACAGAGTATGCGGTGCTTGATGAAATTAAAGAAAATGAAGTTCTGAAGGTGCCAGAAAATCAAGAACAGCAGCAAGTACCTGAAACTCCTGTAAGTGTAAGAAGATCTACCAGGTTAAGTAGACTCCCTAAACGATACTCTCCTTCAATGTATTATTTATTAATGACTGATGTTGGTGAACCAGAATGTTATGAAGAAGCAATGCAAGTGGAAACTAGAAAGAAGTGGGAGCAAGGCATGAATGAGGAGATGGACTCATTAGTAGGAAACCAGACTTGGTATTTGGTTCAGTTTCCTGCTAGTAAAAGAGCATTGCAAAAAAAATGGATTTACAGGTTGAAGGAAGAAGAAGGAAGCAAGAAGCGGTACAAGGCCAGACTTGTTGTAAAGGGGTTTGCACAGAAGAAAGGTATAGATTTTGATGAAATATTTTCTCCTGTTGTTAAGATGACTTCAATTAGGACTATTTTAAGTCTAGTGGCGGTGGAAGATTTGCATCTTGAACAGTTAGATGTAAAAACAACCTTTATCCATGGGGATTTGGAGGAAGAGATATATATGCAGCAACCACAAGGGTATGAGGTCAAAGGTAATGAGAACTTGGTATGAAGGTTGAAAAAGAGTTTGTATGGCTTGAAGCAAGCTCCAAGGCAGTGGTATTTAAAATTTGACAGGTTTATGACAAAACAGGGTTATAGTAGATGTCATTTTGACCACTGTGTTTATTTTAACAAGCTAGACAATGAAAAATATATTATCTTGTCAATTGTATGTGGATGACATGCTTGTTGTAGGGTCTAACATGCAGGATATAAATGTACTCAAAATAAAGCTAGCTAATTCATTTGCGATGAAGGATTTGGTTGCTGCAAAGCAAATCCTTGGTATGAGAATAACAAGAGACAGGAAAAATCACAAATTGACATTTTCTCATGGTGAGTACATACAAAAGTTGTTGGAGAGGTTCAGAATGCAGAATGCAAAACCCGTAAGTACACCTTTGGCGAGCCATTTCAATCTGAGTAAGGAAATGTGTCCCAAGACACATGAAGAGACAAATTACATGACCAAGATTCCCTATCAATCAGTAGTTGGAATCTTGATGTATGCCATGGTGTGCACAAGACCAGATATTGCACATGCAGTGGGAGTTGTGAGCATATATATGAACAATCCAGGCAAAGCACATTGGAAGGCACTACAGTGGATTCTCAGGTATTTGATAGGTACTACCACTTAGGCATTATGTTTTGGAGGTTCAGACACTGTTCTACAGGGATATGTTGATGCAGATATGGCAGGTGATAAGGATAGCAGGAGGAGCACCACAGGGTTTGTATTTACTGTAGATGGAACATCAATAAGTTGGATTTCGAAACTACAAAAGGTTGTTTCACTTTCAACAACGGAAGTAGAGTATGTTGTTGTTACAGAGGCTAGTAAAGAGGTGATTTGGTTGTATAGGTTTAAGGAGGAATTGGGTAAGAAGCAGAAGGATAGAAGGTTGTATAGTGACAGCCAGAGTGCCACTCATCTTGCAAAGAACTTGGTATTCCATTCTAGGACTAAACATATACAGCTCAAGTACCATTTCATACGCTCTGTTCTGGAAGATGAACTATTGAAGCTGGAAAAGATACATACTAGCTAGGATATTGCAGACATGTTCACAAAGGTAGTGAACAGAGAGAAACTGAGTTCCTGCTCCGTTTTAGTTGGCCTTCTAGCATGAAGGTGAAGATGATAAATTTGCCAAGTCCAAGGTCCAGCAAGTATAGCAGCGGTGGAGTTGTTGTGATCAGTCTCCAAGTGGGAGATTGTTGGTTGTGGAGCTTGATCTTCCAGTCTCATAGATGATGATTCAGTTGTGTTTGAACCCCAGGTTTGGTTATGATCTCGGCACGATCCCCAGGGGGTCTGGGGGGATTTTTTCACCAACAGTTTTCAGGCCCATGGTTTTGGGTAACCCGTGGTATTTTCCCATTGTATTTCCCTTATAAAAGAGAGACATTGTAACATGGATAGGGTTGATGTATTAGGTTTTATGCATTGTAAATATCTATGATATCGAGAAGAGAGACTGTGAGACAGTGAAGAGGAAGTGTAGCGGTTGTGCTGCAGGTTGTATCCCTTCACCTTGTTGGATGGTATAATAAAAGGACTGGCAATTTCAGTGTAGACGTAGCCCATTTTGGGTGAACCACGATATATATGTGTCTCTCTTGTAATGTGTATGTGTGATTATATTTTCATTTATGTTTATTGTTATTGCTCTGCGATCCTGTTTTTCTAACAGTAGAAACAACAAAACTATAGCATTGAAAAGATGATAAATGGAGGATGGAAAGCCTACTTTGTCCTTGAAAAGAACTATAAAGCGGAAATCCTTGTGATGTGGGAAAAAAAGAAATTCCTCTTTAAACGCTCATCAGTATTGTTATGCTATATGGTTGTGAAACTTGGGGATGCAACATTTCCAAAGAGTCTTGGAGAAGAATTGAGCAAATCCAAAAGTGATTTATTACTTATAGTCTTAATATCAAGAGCAACACGCCCTATCCTATTCTCCTCTTAGAATTAGGGCTCTTCCCCATTGAAAGCATGCCTATGATTAGACATATAATGTACAAGAACAAATTAAATAATATAGGAGATGACCGACTTCCTAAAATTGCTCTTAACTACAGCCAAAAGCACCTTCGCCTCAAGCGGGGATGGCTTAAAGATGCCATGGCTTGGTTAAACTATTGGAGGATTAATGAAACTACCACTCTACAAAATATTGATAACATTAATTACATTGCTAATTTTTCTTTCAAAGAGAAAATGTGGTGCAAAGAAGAGTTAGAGGTAAAAAGAAAGCTTCGATATTACAAAGAGACCAGTAATCGTAATCTCGAGGATCAAAACTATCTTTCTATCTTAACAAGATCAAAGAAAAAAATTAATATTGCTTAGATTAGAACGAACTCTCATGAGATTCATAGTGAAACTGGGCGTTGGACAACCCCTAAAACGTCTTGGGATGAAAGAATTTGTCATTTATGCGATTCCATGAGGGTGGGAGATGAAAATCACTTTCTCTTAGAGTGCTTGGCTTTCACTCACATTAGATATCAGTTTCAAAATCCTTGCTCCGATACTAACCTCTCTAACCTTATAGTTACCCAAACCTATAGTGAGCTAGGGATGCTCCTCTATAAGATTTTCGTGCATAGAAATAATATTTTAAAGAAAACCAATTAATCTCTCTCTTCTTAAGGTTCGATAGACCAAGATTGGTCTCAGTGGACGTGTTTTGCGGACAATCTACCGAGAGAACACTCAAAGCCTGATCTCCCTAGCTTAACGTAAGTCTAGAACAAATAAGACAGAACATAAAATACTTTCCTAGATCGTATAGAAATACAAATGTAAGAACAGATCGTTTACCTTAGATTTGTAGATCCCTTTCTCCTTCATTGATCCAATGCTCCAGCGCTGCTAGATTGCAAGTAGCTAAAACCTGTTGAACATGTGATAGACCACGAGATGTGAAAGCATATATCTCATATGATAGATCTAAGCTAACAGTTAAGGAGGAAATCTCTAAACATCATCAAGGCGACAACATTTATGGAAAGCAATTATATTAACTGTATTGAAAAGTGAGGAGTACAATAGAAAAGAGGATTACAACCATAGCCTTAACGCTGCAAGCTCCTTCTGACAAGCCATGCCAAAGCTCCTAGAGAGAAGTAGATGTTCCCCAAGCTAGAGTGTTAGATCTATTAGGCTTGATTTCACCAGCATAAGAGTACCATAGACTTCCTCCCTTAGGATGGGAGTGAGTTTCATTTAAATAGGACTAAGTGGATAGGGTATGGATAGGATAGGTTGAGATATGATAGGAGAGACTTAAGGGATCTTTCCAAGGTGTTAGGAATTGAGTGCCATCTCTCCCAAGAGGTCAGGGATAGGGTCCCACGTCAGCAAGCTTCGAGAAGGAGCTCGAAGAAGCTATTTTTTCCATTTAACTGACTTCATCGCACCCTGTAATGGAGCAAGGTGCGACGTCGCATGCTGCATGAGTGAAACCTGCAACAACCTCTCAAAACCTAGTACAAATGGGTACAAATCCTTCCAGGTAAATCACTCAATCAAGGTAACTCCAGGGTTGTATACACCGAATCTCATGATGGGAAGATTTTAGGTGCAACAGAATGCCCCGCAAAGCATGAAGTTGTTTAAAGATGGACAAGTGAAATGCTTTGACAGAAGGAATGGCAATAGACTTGTCGGATAAAGGACGATGCTGCAATACAATTGACTCTGAACTGACAATCTCATATGATGTACAACATGGCTGCCAACCAATACAATGCAGATCCATGGTAGTAATGACCGACTGAACACAATCATGGCTACTAGACACATGCATAGATCCATTATGAGATGATAACACTGCCATGACCAATACAAATGTGGATCCATGTAATATGAATCAATACAAACTCCATCACAACCTGGGTAAAACATGACTCCCTAGGGTCTTCAAGCTGAACCCGCAATGATATGAATCTATCCATGTGATTACAAATGACTTGACGTCGAACATGGTAGAAACCACTTGATTACCAGTCATTGATGTATACCATTAACAAGTACGAGGTAAATCACCATTGATGTCAATGATCCCCTAGGTATCACAGTACATATCATCAAGCATGAATAAGTGAGTTGAAGTTGAACGCAAGATGAAATATTTCGATCAAGAGTCAATGATGTAAACTCATGTCGAAAGCGAGGTAACCTTCCATTGAGGCATGCAGGGCCAAGGTACTCGGTTGGTTTCTAGATTCAATCCTTGATGGTGTGTTGAAGTTGACAAGGATGAATCCATCGAAGGAGGGCCATGATGAATCCCCCATCATTGACATGAAACATGACAAAGGATGTGTAGACATTCGGGTACACAGGGTACTCCCAAAAGACCGAACACCAAGAGAAACCACTTCACACAAATAGATCACAGATCAACACACTGATGTTTTGACATGGTTTAAGACCTCGCAAGGGAAACACTCCACGGCCCCGACCGAATAGCTTCTACGGAGCAATTTATTAGGAAAAGAAAGAAAGTTACAAATGAGCTTCTCATAATCGATCAGCTAAACAATGACCCTCCATGCTCTTTAAATAGAGATCATGGACCAATCGGGTGTTAAGCCATGGATCAAGGTTAGGTATGATCTAAGAGAAGTTGATCCGTCGGATCACAACATATCGTGACTGTCGGATTAAATATTTACAAATGCATACTAATGCATACTAAAGAAACACATTTTTCCTAACAGATATATTACACAAGTTGATCTTAACTAACTCCTAAGTGTCTAAATATCCTAACATCCCCCCTTAAGAACAACTTGGGATAGGATTGAAGGATTTACAAAAGTGACACTATTAGGAGAAGGAAGGAGGCATTAGATCCTATCTGCCCTTAATGACAAGTTCCTGAACTCCTAACATAGATTGAAGTTTAGAAAACGTCGCTTCTATAAAAGACTTGGTGAAGATGTCTACAACTTGATCATCTGTAGGACAAAAGAGCACTTCAAGAACATGAACATGAACAAGATTTATGATGAAGTGCATATGTAGCTCAATGTGTTTGCTGCGTTGATATAGGACCTGATCTTTGGAAAGCTTGATGGCACTTTCATTGTCGCACCAAATTGGAGTAGGCAAACTCTGAAAGGATCTGTCAAAGCCATAAAGCTTCCTGATTGGCATTAACTGCGGCTCAATATTCTGCCTCTGCTGAAGAAAGAGCAAGAGCTTGTTCTTTCTTACAATCCCAAGTGACAGGGCCAGATCCCAGACTTAAAACATAACTTGCAGTAGACTTTCTATCATCAAGATCGCCGGCCCAATTTGAATCAGTGAAACCAACCAACAAAGGTTTCCCCCGTGTACTGTAATGAATCCCAAACTAAATTGTACTTCGAATATATCGAAGTATTCTTTTAGCTTCTTTCCAGTGACTTTCATGAGGTGTTTGCATATAATGGGCAACACGACCAATGGCAAAGGAAAGGTTAGTACGGGAATGAGTCAAGTATAATAGACTACCAACAAGCTGACGATACAAGGTCGCATCTACTTTAGGTGAAGTACAAGTGGCAGAAAGTTTGACTCTAGAATGGAAGGGAGAAAGGGAAAATGTACAATCTTCCATGTGAAAGCGACGAAGAAGGTCACAAGCATACTTAGACTAAGAAAGAAAGATTCCTTCTTTGGTTTGTAGGACTTGGAGACCAAGAAAATAATGCAAATGTGCTAAGTCTGACATTTCAAAATTTTGCTTAAGACTGGATTTCACATGGGTTAGAAGCTTAGGGTCACTACCAGTAAGAATAAGGTCATCAACATATAGAACAAGTATGATGAGATGGTTTCCTACTTTCTTGGTATAGACATTGGGATCAGAATGGCATCTAGAAAAACCAATGTCAAGGAGAAAGCTATCCATTTTGGCATGCCAAGCTCTAGGAGCTTGCTTAAGGCCATATAAGGATTTCTTAAGGCGGCAGACAAGGCTAGAGTTATTCTGAACATATCCAGGAGGCTGTTCCATGTAAATTTCCTCCTGTAAATCACCATGTAAGAAGGCAGACTTGACATCCATTTGATGGAATTCCCAGTTGTGTAAGGATGCAAGGGAAAGAACAAGGCGGATGGAGTTCATTTTTGCGACAGGAGCAAAGGTTTCATTGTAGTCAATCCCTTCAACTTGGGAAAAAACTTTGGAAACTAACCTTGCCTTAAGTCTTTCAACACTTCCATCTGATGCATACTTAGTTCTGTAGACCCATTTACATCTGACAAGTTTTCTTCCTTGTGGAAGAGGTACAAGATCCCAAGTATCGTTCGCCATTAAGGAACGATATTCTTCATCCATAGCTGCATCCCAATCTGGATTTCTTGAAGCTTCTGCAAAAGTTTCTGGATTATGATTCTCGGAAACCTGAGCAAAAAGAGAAGAGGCTCGTTGAAACTGAGAATGTGTTCGACGTTGATCTCTAGGATCACCGGCAAGATCACCAACTGCTTCACATGTTGAATGGACCCATCGAGGAAGCACTTGTGCTAGTGCAACTAGAGGAACATGAGCAGGTGGAGGTGGATTTTCATCCTCACTGTCATCATCAAAAACTAGAGTTGGAAACCTGTCAAGGAAGTTGGAAGAAGAAGAAGAAGGCACAAGCGTTGAATCAGGCTCGTAGGACAAAGATGGCACAATCGCCGAGTTAGGCTCGCAGAACAAGAGATTTTCATCAAGTTTAACATCTCTTCTAATGATTACAACATGAGAATGTGGTTGAAGAAGTCTATAACCTTTTACATATTCAGAATATCCAACAAATATGCACTTTTCACTTTTAGGCTGCAATGCTTTCCGTTTTTCATCCAAAATGTGATCCCATGCTTCACTACCAAACACATGGAAGTGACTTACATCTGGTTTAATTTTACTCCATGATTCTTCCAGTGTGATACCTTGTAAAGCTTTAGCGGGGGTGCGATTAACTATGTAATTTGCACAATTTATGGCTTCAGCCCAAAATTGAATACTTAGTCCCTTAGATTGGATCATACAATTAGCCTTTCTTTTAAAGTGCAGTTCTTTCGTTCAGCTACACCATTTTGTTGTGGTGTATATGGAACAGTGTGTTGTTGTTGGATTCCTTGTTCAGTGCAGAAAGTAGTGAAATTTTTGTTAACATACTCTCCTCCATTATTAGATCTTAACTTAATAATTTGATGACCAAATTGTTTTTCAACAAGGGCCTTGTAGGCCAAGAACATGTTAAATACTTCACTCTTAAGTTTTAGGAAATAAACCCAAGTTTGTCTGGAGTAATCATCAATGAAAGTTAAGAAATATTTGAAACCATAAAAGGAAGCAGATGGAAGAGGACCACACAAGTCACTATGCATAAGCTCCAAGGGAACCGAGGCGTGCCAAGAGGCACGTTTGTCAAAACTATCCCAATGATGTTTTTCGAGTACACAACCAGAACAAAGACCATCCCTGTAAGATAACATCGAAAGACCTGTCACCTAGTAATATCATCAATAATTCTGGTAGCTAGGACCTGTTGAGGATCTTTAAAATCCTTGATTAAAACTTGGTGAGGTGTAAACGTCACAGTTTTACCTTCACCAGAATGAGTGATTTGATAGACTGATAACAAATTGCAGGAAATTCTTGGAACACATAGTACATCACTGAAATGACCATTATCTATCGGAACTATTCGAGCTCCTACAACACTGTTGATGCCTCTAAAATCACAGCATCAATCAACAAGGGATTCTCCCCGATAAGCGATCCCAATTAGATCGCTCACCGTTTGGTGTGGGGAATCCATTCGGTTAATGGTTATGGCTACTATAAGATTTAAAGATTCTTGTTCTTTACACCAGTTGCGGCCCGATCCACCGTTTATGTATTTTTAATTTATGAATGAGATGCAAGTGTTGTAAAGTAATTTAATATAAATACAAAGCTTAAACAAATCTTAATCTAAAACTGTGATAAGCAAATCTATTCTATCCTCTCGAGGATCCAAAATAAGAGAATGAGCACCGTGTTGTAGGTACAAATAAAGATCACGCAGATAGTTGTTTGAACCAATTTAAGTGTGAATTACAGTAGAAATAAAGATACATTCAAGATAGCTTAAATGAATTAAAACGATTTCACCACTCATAGTACACAGCACAATACATAGAAAATGAGAAACATTCACAGCAATGGAGTAATCCACAAAGAGTTAGAACGATCTCACAATAAACCAGTGGTAAGAGAGTCGAAATAGTTCCACATCCCTTTACACAGATCCCAAGCAAATGTCGTGCAGGCTTTCAATAGACAAAAACGAACTCCTGTATATTCATATCTGGAAAATAGTTCCCATACATAACACAGTTTTATTTCTTTTCCTGTCAAAAGTCCTTTTATTCTCTTATGTCTCTCTATTTACAGATTTATAATGCTTTCCTTTTCCCAAAACCTAAACCTAGGAGGGAACACAATTTTTGTCTTCTAGTGACTAATAAGACAAACTAATAATAGATCCATCCTTTTACAAAATATATAACCAAAATAAATTCCAACTGTGCTTGTCCATTTATTTCATTTAAAATCAACTAAGGACGGGATGTATCAATAGCTTTTGCTGACTTTTCAACTTCTGCTGGTCCACCGATTTCAGCTTGGATGTTCGCTTGTGCCGACTCTATGACTCCCGATGGTTTCTCTACTTCGGCTTGCATGGGTGGCTCGACAGATTGGATATAACTGGCCCAATTTCCACTTTCTTAACCAGTCTACCAATAATAGCCTTCTTCCTTTCAGGAAAATAAATGGAATCGAGGTTGGCCACTTGGCGCTGCTACTTGAGGTTGTATGAGATTAGTTCTAATTCATCAGTAGGAACAACTCCAGTATCAGCTATCCCTGGTGGGTCTTTCTTTGGAAGATCTATGTCCATGGGTCGCAGATCAGATGGACCTTGTTATTTTTCCTTTATAACTTCTTCTTCTGCCAATTCGGCTACCTCCTTTTCTTCCTACAGTATTGCTATTTCTTCCTTTTCAGTTGCATTGGACTCCTATTTCTGCTTGGCTTCTTGTTTTCTTTCTAAGTCTGAGTCTGACTCCACAAGCTTAGCTTTGCGCCGGGCAGATTTCCTAAGCATGTCAAAACCTGCAATAGCGAAATAACGTAAGTAAAGATTTTGACAAAGACTTTAAATGAATATTTGCACACCTCAAGCCTCATTATATTTAAAAGGGACGCATTTATGTCGCCTGGGCCACGGGTTGGAAAATTTAATAGGCATGAGCCTCAAAGTGGAAAGGTGGTTGATTTAACGCGGCTACCATAAGTTCTAATTAATGTGTAGTTACATGCATACTGAAACAGGTGGGCTACGCCATGGCGGGGAAGATATCGTTAACTAATGCGCAATGGACGGGAATCTTATAATTAAAAACCCCGCAATCATAAGTGGGACCTGCCGGCGGCATTTTACGATTGGGAGTGGCGCGACAGTGGCGATTTTTAAGGCTAAATCATGCGCCATAGTAGAGAAAATATCATCAAGACTTGCGCTAGATGGGTCGCAAACGATCAACATAATTAAGCGTAGCGCTTGCAATCGCGGCAGGGAAATTATCAGTAGGACCTGCGCCCAAAAGATGCGCCAACAGCTAAGTGAACAGGATCATGAATGTAGCGGCAATTTTAAGGCTAACTTATGCACTAGTGTCGGCCAAAATAAAATAACTCTTGTGCTTCTATCGCAAAATTTGTCACTAAAAACTACGCTTAATGCAAAAGATGATTTTTCCTTAGTTAAAAAACAAACAAGAATCTTTGGAAGATTGGTCATAAAAATCCACCCATCGGAGATTTTAAGGCTAAGCCATGCGCCGGTGTTGGCCAAATTAGTCTTAGGACTTGCGCCACAAGAGACCAATTTATGATTTAATCTTGCATTGTAGGCGGCCATAATAGACCTTGGAAACCTGCACAAAAGTGTGTAGATCAAAGTTGACTCAAGCGCCGAAAGTGGCAAAAATGGAGTTAAAACTTGCACCAAAGAGGCAGAGTTAGGTTTGCGATTTGCACCGAAGACAACAATTTTATGATCGAAACTTGTGTTCGGATATCCACATCATCTTTTTCAGAATCTTGCATGCAATTAGGGTTTGCATGCAAATTCTAGGGTTTGCATGCACTTTGCATGCATCCCAGTCACCAGGTTGATGCCTCCAGCACCTTAGCCACCTCTTTCTAGCACCCGGGAGCCACTTACTTCAGTTCTTTAGCCCTCCTAGTCTGAAAGGCACCCACTTCTCACCTACTGCTAGAGAAGGGCGCACTTTCTCACCTACCACTGCAGTTCCACTTCAGTTACATTCAGTTAGCTCCGATTCTCCCTGATTTGAGGCTAGTTTCACTCCCGACTGACTGTTTCACTTCCGTTGGACCTCCAGATTGACAAGATGACTTGTTCTGACTTCAGTTAGCCTCCCATGCGCCCCCCACTGAGCCTCCTTCCCTTAATCAGTGCTACACACTTCAGTTACACTTGTTACACTCAGTTAGACTCAGATTGACACCTGGATGACTGGTTCTTGTGCATTGATGAGCACCACCGATTGATGATGAGGACTCCTAGTTGGATTCAAGCTACTCCATTCAGTGATTCGAATGGCCTACTTATTCAATTCGAATTTCTCACTCACAGAGTCAGGTCGTATTCTATTGTAATTCATTCACCCTTTCTGGGATATTGAGCACTGCTGCATATTTTGCACAGTTTTGCACCATATTTTCTATGTTCATCTGTTGTGATTGATTTACTTGTTCATTAGATCTGCTGTGAGTAATTTTACATGGTATCAGAGCCATGACAGGGACAATATTTCTTTTCTACAGGTGTTCTACATGAAGAGAGAGCAATCTTTGCTCACCAATATATTTCAGCAGTGGCATGCAAAATCTCATGTGCATTCGCTCATGTGCATGCAAGGCTGAAAACATAGTGTTTGTTTGTGTGTGATTTGCAGGTTTCTTACTTCTCCATGTGCATTCGCTAATGCAAAGATGGAGACTTCTTCTTCACAAAATATTCTTACTCCACTCAACTATGATGAATGGAAACCAAAGATGGTTGCATTCTCGAAGAGACAATGTCTTTTTGATATGTGCATTGGTAATACAAGAGATTTGGATTCCGATGAAGAGGAGAATGATTGGCTCAATGATTGTGACAGAGCTTTTGGAGCAATGTGTCTTGCTATGTCTCCTTGTATGCGCTACCTTAGTAATACTGCTGAAAATCCAAGTGATCTATGGGTCCAACTTGACAGAGAATTTGGAAAGCAGGAAGAAGAGGATCATGCTAGCCTTTTGGAGAACAAGCCCAGTGAGATCTCCTTATGTGTTCTTTTCGATCATGTGTTGGCCTCAAAAATTGTTCAATATGAAGAAGAAACTATAAATTCAACACTCATTCTCTCAAAGTCTTCTATTTCGAATTCTGAGCAAGATAAACAAGCTCATACTCTAGATTCCGAAGAGGTTCTTGAATCCTCTCCTTCACATGAGTTTGTCGGCATGCAGAATAATGATCTACTTGATGTTTTGGAGGTAAAATCTGATTTTGGAGGTGAAGCATTCGCCCTCATTGATTGCATGCCTTCTATAGACTTATGTTCTATCATTTGCAAAGTTTCTCAGATTTTTAATGAAGATGAAGAGCACTACTATTCGCTTGAGTTCAATTCTCATGCACTTTTTGCTGATTTTGGTTTTGATCTCACCCTTGTTGGTTCAAAGGAGATCTCAAGAAACCATTCATCTATTTTTGGAGCTGATTTAACTTCTATTGATAAGAATTTCAAGTTTCAAGATCTATTTGATCCGATTGGAGCTATTCCTACCTCACTTGGTTCGAATCACAGGTTCCAGGATCATCCTCATATTTTCAGATTTGTTCTCACCTTTTTCAGTATGAAGAGCAAGTTCTTAAAGTCTCCACATTCGCTTGCATCCACTGATGGAGAATTCAAGCACATGTTTTTGGAGCATGATCCATTTACTCCCAAGAGGAAGATACCTCCAGACATATCTACTTGATTTTGGAGCAGTTAAATCTTTTGGTGTACTACAGTCTATTTTTGACGGGGGGTATTTTTCCCATGAGGTTTTCCCCATTTCCTCAGTTCATTGACTGTTATTAGTTTGGATTATTATTGTATTGGGGTGACCTTTGGTCTTAGTTACCAGGGCCCCGCATTATTTTTTGCACATCATAGTCTAGCTTGAGGGGGGGTGTTCGGATATCCACATCATCTTTTTCAGTATCTTGCATGCAATTAGGGTTTGCATGCAAATTCTAGGGTTTGCATGCACTTTGCATGCATCCCAGTCACCAGGTTGATGCCTCCAGCACCTTAGCCACCTCTTTCTAGCACCCGGGAGCCACTTACTTCAGTTCTTTAGCCCTCCTAGTCTGAAAGGCGCCCACTTCTCACCTACTGCCAGAGAAGGGCACACTTTCTCACCTACCACTACAGTTCCACTTCAGTTACATTCAGTTAGCTCCGATTCTCCCTGATTTGAGGCTAGTTTCACTCTTGACTGACTGTTTCACTTCCGTTGGACCTCCAGATTGACTAGATGACTTGTTCTGACTTCAGTTAGCCTCCCATGCGCCCCCCACTGAGCCTCCTTCCCTTAATCAGTGCTACACACTTCAGTTACACTTGTTACACTCAGTTAGACTCAGATTGACACCTGGATGACTAGTTCTTGTGCATTGATGAGCACCACCGATTGATGATGAGGACTCCTAGTTGGAGTCAAGCTACTCCATTCAGTGACTCGAATGGCCTACTTAGTCAATTCGAATTGCTCACTCACAGAGTCAGGTCGTATTCTATTGTAATTCATTCACCCTTTCTGGGATATTGAGCACTGCTGCATGTTTTGCACAGTTTTGCACCATATTTTCTATGTTCATCTGTTGTGATTGATTTACTTGTTCATTAGATCTGCTGTGACTAATTTTACAACTTGCGCCGAAGGCGGGAGATTTATGGTTAAAATTTGTGTTGAAGGTGGAAGACTTATGGTTAAAACTTGCGTTGAAGGTGGAAGGTGACTTTGCCTTAGAAATGTTTTTAGAAAAATTCTTTGGGAAACAAGCGTTGAAATTTTTTGGCCAAGTTAAAGAGAAAAATTAAGTCTGAAAGACAAGAAAAACACTTGTTACAAAATGCGTAGAAGGAGGGGCCCCAAATATCTTCAAAATTTTGGGGAAGGATGTTGCAGCAACAACAATTGGCGAATCGTTGGCGAACATAGATCTCTAGAAAACTCTCTCTCGTCCATAGGAAATTTTAAAAGCTACTCACCTTATGTGCAACAGTCGACTTGAGCGTTCGAATTTCTGCAAAGAAAGTGATCACTTTATCTGTTGGTCATTAGGAAAGGGGAGCTTCGATAAAGACATCCTTAAAACTCTCCAAGGGCCAAAATATGGGGTTCATTTTTAGAAGATCCATCTTTCAGACGACCACTGTCATCAGACTCCATAGGATTGTAACAACATCTCATAGACAATATTCTCTTATTCCTCATTCCCACGCTGCTTGCATCCTTTTGGATGTTCTTTTACTAGTGACTTTTGTCGTGTGAATATTCCAGAAAAAATTCTTCAAGACTTAGCCATTTGCCTAAGTTCTTCAATCCATCGATGTCCTTTTGTGTGAGCAAGATATTTTCTTGTTTTCTCGTGCTTGCGGACGGAGAAGAAATTTGTTGGGCATTTTGGTGTGGCTGCTTAAATTAAAAGTCTCTATTTTTCTCAGCCATGCTTTAATGGAGGCAAGATTTTCTGAAAACCGGACTCTTGATTATAAGCTCTTTTGGCTTTAGATTTGCAGCATGGAGTCATTTTAATACCCTATGCCTTCGATATGTGCTTCCTTTCTGTGGGTCTAACTACAACGATCTTCTTGAGACGCTTATAAATGTGAGGGTGGATGGAGCCCAAGGATAGTGATAAGGTAATCATAGATTTAAGCTATTAAACAGGGGTTAATGCGACCAACAGAACAAGATCTCTTCATTCTGGAAAATGATCAACAAAGCTAAAATGCATAGATAAACTTTCTTTTGAGGGTACATTTCCAGCTTCATGAGTTGTGAGATTTCTTGAGAGATATATCTTCACGAAAGGCCCAATTGCAAGGCTAGAGGGAAAAAACTATACAAAGGAAAGGGGAAAGGGAAAACTCAAAAAATCAGAAAAGAGGACAACTTGGCTGAAACAAACAAAAAACAAGGGACTAAAGTAAAAAGTAAAAAGAAAAAGAACAAAGCCTTTACTTATGTACAAAAGTTCTCTTAGAGACCTTAAGCAAAATACTGTTTCAAAGCCAGGCTGTTGAGGGGAAGATTAACTTCCTCTCCCTGAAGGCTTCTCAACTTATACGTTGATGGGCCAAGATTTTCAGAAATTTTGTAAGGGCCAACCTATAAGTGTTGAAATTTTGTATGTATTCCCTTACCATCGTGTTGATGATCCCACTTCAGAACTAAGTATCCTACTTCGAAACTTCTTCTTCCATATTTCTTCTTATCAAACCATCTTTTCACTATGTCTTGATGATGATGGAATTGATCTTTGTCCTTTTGCCGTGACTCTTCGAGTTTTAGTAGGGTATCGATTCCTGATTGAAGAACTTGACTACTGGAACCTCAGGAGGATTGGGACAGCTGCAAGGACGGGAGTAATACATTTTGGGGAAGGATGGATTCCTTACCGTAAACCAAGGTAAACGGGGACGCACCTAAGGCATTCTTGGGGGTAACCCTATCTTCCCATAGAGCATTTGGAAGGGCTAGGTGCCAGCTTCTCTGATTTTCAATTACTGTTTTCTTAAGAATTCAGATTAGGTTTTTATTGGTCGACTCAGCTAATCCATTTCCCTGGGGATAGTAATTTGCTGAATAGTGTAGTTTGATCCCTTTCTCATAAACAAACTCATTGATCTTAAAAGACGAAAAATAAGTTGCATTATCAAAGACTAGGGAAATTGGAACCCCAAACCTGGTTATGATGCTTTCTTCCAGGAATTTGATAACTGCATCTTCATTGACTACGCATAGCGGAATGGCTTCATCCCATCTCGTAAAATAATCAGTAGCTATCAGGATGTACTGGTGCTGCATCGAGGAATTCGGGTTTATCTCTCCGATAACATCTATGCCCCATTGCTCAAACGGTTCAGAAATGATAACTTCCTGCAACGGTCCCACTGCTTTTGGCAATTTCCCGGCACTTCTTTGGAAAACATTGCATTGCCTTGCATATGCATGAGCATCCCTGAAAAGAGTGGGCCAATAATATTCGGCTCTGAGAATTTTATGAGCTATGGTATCCCCTGAATAATGGCCCCTAGCAGGGCCATCATGTAATTCTTCAACTACCTTGCTTGCATCTTCTTTCTCCAAACATCTGAGGAAAATGCCATCATAATTCTTTCTAAAAAGGATTCCATCAATGATTTGGTACGCTGATGATTTCAGACAGAGTGCCCTTCTTTGGTTTGCTCCCCAGTGTTCTGGCAAGTAACCTGACTGCAAATAATGCATTAAATCTCTGTATTAGGACTCAGGAGCAGTGAAGACGGGACAAACCTCAATTACATTCAGTTCAACCTCGTTTTTCCAATCTAGCCCTTTGTTAGCTGGATTTTGCGTGAGCAACTTGCACAAACCTTGACCCTTTATGATGGTAGCTGGCTTGAATTCCAAGTCATATTTTTGAAGAGCCGTAACCCAGTTTCCTCACCTTTCTCCCAGCTCCTATTGAACAAATAGATATCTAACGACAGGGTGAGGAACTATGACTTTAGTTCTGTTTTTTAGAATATATGGCTTGAACTTCTTAACCGCTTTGAATACTACATACGCTTGTTTATCTACGACGGGGTAATTCAGTTCAACACCCTGCAGACTATTGCTCATAAAAGAAATTGGGTATTTATCCCCTGATTCTACCTTCTGAGTAAGTATTGCTGCGAGAGAGTCGTCCAAAGAAAAGGTATCCATTATAAAATATTTATCGAAGTCTGAACTCCTCAGAGACGATGCATTGGCTATGGCTGCTTTGATTTCTCCTGACTTCTTTCGTATGGGGACTAAGTTAGCAACCCATTCAGAATGTCTGACTTTAAAAATGATCTTTGCATCTAGCAATTTCTTTAATTCCTTTTGAATTAGAGGCTCGAGATTCCGATGCATTCTTCTTAGTTGTTGCTGAAAAGGTTTGACAACTTCTTTCATTGGTATTACATGTTGAATGATACGAGTATCATACATTTTCAGATCGTCGTAAGTCCATGCGAAGACATCCTTATACTACTTGAAAAGTTTGATAAACTTTTCTCTTTCTCTCGGCGAGCAACACTTACCAAGATTAACATATTTTGGCTCTTCCTCTGTTCCCATATTACTCAATTCATGCGTCATAGAGGAGCTATGAGTTTTGGCATTAACTGGTCTCTTGAAATTTCTCTGTAAATCAAACAAAGCTTCGAGAGTCCTCACTCCTTTAGGCATAAATTTCCTTTAACAACATGTTTGCTTTGAAGGTCTGAGTCATGCTTCTCTTCATCTATTATGGCTTCATGGAAGGCATCTTCATTTGTCAAGAAGCTGATGCTCTGATCATCATCATCAAATACTCTGAGATTCGTAATGTTATCTAGAACAGATGGCCTGAAAATCAATTCAATAGAGCATTTATTATTTGTAGGAACTAATCTGAAAGCGGAAGTAGCCAATAAATCAGCTGCATCATTTTGTAATCTAGGAATGGAATTTATATTAAAAGCATCAAAACACGAAATCAAATTCCAAATCTCAGATTGGTAACCTTTTAAATGATGAGAAAGGCAGTGAATTGTATCTCTCACCTGCCTAACGACTATTGATAAGTTTAAACCAAATAGACAAACAAGATCACTGAAAGAAACACAATCACAAGATAGACACACAATATACCCTGGGAAACCCTCATGGGGTAGAAAACCCAGCAAAGCTTTCCTCAATAAGATGATCAACCAAAATACAAGATGTGCTCCTTCCTTCTTTGACTCCTTAGCAGATCTCCCAGACAAGTGCGCACTCTTCCACAAGTGAGTGAATGATCTAATGAGGAGTTCACCTCACTTATTTATACTAACTCCCAACTGACTAAAAGACCTTATGGGGCCGACCTCTCCTGGAGAAGACTAATAACCCCAAAAATATAACCACAGGGCCGACCCCCACATGGTGGGTCTAATAACCCTAGTTAATACAAACCCTCGGAGGAATAAACATCTCCGGATACATAATAGGGTTACCTCGGAGGGATGAAACATCTCCGGAATAATAAAGTATAATTATAATATTCTTTGAAGTTACAATATTCAACACTCCCCCTTAACGAGAAGGATATTATAACAGCATCTGCAGGAGCAAGGAGTCACTATACATGATACATCTATAAATCATCGGAAGCTTTCTTCAATTTGTCTTCATCAGTAACTCAAACAGTTACTGGTATATCAACATCGACATCACGGTCATTGGCAACATCATCATCACACGATCATCAGCATCGTCATCAGCATTGTCATCACGCGATCATCAGCATCGTCATCACACGATCATCAGCATCGTCATCGCACCATCATCATACGATCATCAGCATCGTCATCACACGATTATCAGCATCGTCATCGCATGATCATCAGCATCATCATCGCATCATCATGATACGATCAGCATTGTCATCATACGATCATCAGCATCGTCATCACACGATCATCAGCATCATCATCACACGATCATCAGCATCGTCATCGCACCGTCATCATACGATCATCAGCATCGTCATCACACAATCATCAGCATCGTCATCACACGATCATCAGCATCGTCATCGCACCGTCATCATACGATCATCAGCATCGTCATCACACAATTATCAGCATCGTCATCGCACCGTCATCATACGATCATCAACATCGTCATCGCACCGTCATCATACGATCATATTCCTAGGATGATCAATCCTGCTCCTTTTAGGACATAGGTCCATGGATGATACAATCCAATCTTCAGTTCTCGGAGACATCAGCCTACGGATCAATTCTGGGACCTCAGTCCGGGGACGATGCAATCCCCTTCCTGTTCATTCAGGACTTCATTATCGGAGACCCAGTCTACGGCTCTATTCTGGGACCTCAGTCCGAGGACGATGCAATCCCCTGCCTGTTCATTCAGGACTTCATTATCGGAGACCCAGTCTACGGCTCTATTCTGGGACCTTAGTCTGGGGACGATGCAATCCCCTGCCTGTTCATTCAGGACTTCATTATCGGAGACCCAGTCTACGGCTCTATTCTGGTACCTCAGTCCGAGGACGATGCAATCCCCTGCCTGTTCATTCAGGACTTCATTATCGGAGACCCAGTCTACGGCTCTATTCTGGGACCTCAGTCCGGGGACGATGCAATCCCCTACCTGTTCATTCAGGACTTCATTATCGGAGACCCAGTCTACGGCTCTATTCTGGGACCTCAGTCCGGGGACGATGCAATCCCCTGCCTGTTCATTCAGGACTTCATTATCGGAGACCTAGTCTATGGCTCTATTCTGGGACCTCAGTCCGGGGACGATGCAATCCCCTGCCTGTTCATTCAGGACTTCATTATCGGATACCTCACGTCTACGGCTCTCTTTAGGACTGAAAGTCCAGGGATGATCCAATCCCTTCAACTGTCCACTAAGGACTTCATTCTCGGAGACCTCACGTCTACGGCTCTCTTTAGGACTGAAAGTCCAGGGATGATCCAATCCCCTCAACTGTCCACTAAGGACTTCATTCTCGGAGACCTCACGTCTACGGCTCTCTTTAGAACAAGTGTTCAAGGATGATACAATTCCCACATGTATTCTCATCAATACAAGTACAAGTATCCTCATCCATACAAGTACATTAATCAATACATGTATCATCATCTAGCATCAACAGCATGTATACATCATACATCAAAAGTATGTATCCAACATCAAAAGCATGTATACATTCATCATCAAAATCATGTATTTTCACTAATGCATCAAAGGTGTATACATCAAAAGCATGTATTCTCACTAATACATCTATCATCAAGAGCATGTATACATCTATCATCAAAAGCATGTATTCTTACCAATACATTTATTATCACAAGCATGTATACATCTATCATCAAAAGCATGTATTCTCGCTAATACATCTATCATCACAAGCATGTATACATCTATCATCAAAAGCATGTATTCTCACTAATACATCTATCATCAAAAAGCATGTAAAAGTAAAACTAAGTAAAATAAAGTAGTCCTAAATCTAACTATTTCTAAGTGACTAGGTGAAGTCTCATTGAGACTTGCTTGTCATCAGGGATCATGCTACTCCCCCTTTCTAGGAGGGTCCTTTTGAACTACACCAAGCTTGTCTCGAAAGTATTCAAATTTCACACGAGACAGTGGTTTAGTCAGGATATCAGCAATTTGATCTTCAGTGCTCACATACTCAAGCTTGATAGCTCCTTTCTGCACCATATCTCGAATATAGAAGTATCGGATCTCTATGTGTTTTGACTTATCATGGAACACAGGATTTTCTGTCATCTTGATGCAGCTTTGATTATCACACATAATCTTAGTGGGATCCATTTCTAAGTCAAACACTCCAGATAACAGTTTCCGAAGCCATACTGCTTCACAGCTAGCAGAGAAAGCAGCTATATATTCTGCTTCAGCAGAGCTGAGGGCCACACTAGATTGTTTCTTGCTGAACCATGAGATCATAGCAGATCCAAGGCTATAACATCCACCTGAAGTACTTTTTCTATCTGAGACACTGCCCGCCCAATCAGAGTCTGAGTAACCATGCAACTTGAGTTCATGACTTCCGTGATAGAGTAGACCAAAATCTAATGTACCTTTTAAGTACCTCATTACATGCTTTGCAGCTATTAGATGAACCTTTCTAGGTTCTACTAAATACTGACTTAGGGTATTTACAGCAAAGCATATATCTGGCCTAGTATTTGTTAGATACATTAGTGACCCAATAATTTGTCTATATAGAGTTAGGTCCACTAAATCTGAAGAGTCATTGACTAAAATCTTTAAGTTGGAGTCCATGGGAGTGGCCATGGATTTGCACTCTAGCATGTCAAATCTCTTCAGGATCTCCACAACATATTTACCTTGATTTAGAAAGATTCCTCTTGGTTCCTGCCAAACTTCTAAGCCTAAGAAGTAGTGCATTAAACCGAGATCTTTCATTTCGAATTCTGAAGAAAGCTTCTTCTTGCTTTCAATAATTTGTTTCTCATTTCCATTTAGAAATAGATCATCTACATATAACAAAAGTATAACTGGTTCATCATCCATCACCTTGAGATAAAGGTTTGGGTCAGCCTTACTTTTGGTAAAGCCCATGCTAGTTAGGAAATTGTCAATCCTTCCGTACCAAGCCCTGGGAGCTTGTTTCAACCCATATAATGCCTTTTTAAGTTTGCATACATGAGTCCTTCCGTCATTAACCTCAAACCCTTGTGGTTTCTCTATGTATACTTCTTCTTCAATTACACCATTCAGAAAAGATGTCTTAACATCCATTTGGTGTAATTTCCACTTCATCATGGATGCAAGAGCCATGATAGTTCTAATTGAAGTGTACCTAGCAACTGGTGCAAATGTTTCTTCATAGTCAATTCCCTCCTTCTGAGAGAATCCTCTGGCTACAAATCTTGCTTTGTATTTTTCAATGCTTCCATCCGTAGCATGTTTTATTTTGAAGATCCATTTGGAAGAAACCACACTTTTATCTTTTGGTTTGGGAACTATATCCCAAACATCATTTTTCATTATTGACTGATATTCTTCTGTCATTGCTTCTACCCATTCTTTCTTCTGAGCTGCCTCTTCATAGCTAGTAGGTAGTTGATCCACAAGATCACACATCAAGGCCATATAGTTGGACACTAGCTTTGGTTTCTTCCTTTCTCTAGTGGAGCCTTCAGGAGCACCATATCTTTCAGCTCCTTGAATAATATCTCTAGCCCATGCTGGTCTTCTTTTCCTAGATAATTCTGCAACAGGAGGTTCTTGTGGTTCCAGCATGTCATGATCCTCTGGTATGTCCTCTTCAGGGATGTGAACAGTCTCTGAGATTCTGGGAGATGTATCTTCTTCATAAACTTCTTCAAGTTGACACTTTCTAGATTTCTTGAGAGCTGCTTCCTCATCGAAGGTTACATCTCTACTTATTTCTATATGATGGAAACCTGGTATGTAGATTCTGAAAGCTTTGGAAGTTTCACAATAACCAACAAACATTCCCTTCTTACCTGAAGGATCCAATTTGGATCTCTTTTCTTTTGGAATGTGGATGTACACAGGACACCCAAATATTTTGAGATGACTTACCTCAGGCTTCTTTCCTGTAAAGACTTCTTCTGGAGTTTTGAAATCAAGAGCACTATGAGATAGTCTATTTTGTACATATACTGTTGTCTTGGCTGCTTCAGCCCATAGATACATGGGAAGATCTTGATCATGTATCATAGTCTTTACAGCTTCCATGATGGTTCTATTTTTCCTCTCAGCTACCCCATTTTGTTTGGGATTGTATGGAGTGGTTAGTTCCCTCTTGATTCCAGCTTCTTTACAAAAATATTCAAATTCCTTTGAAGTATATTCTCCACCATTATCTGTTCTGAGAATCTTGATTTTCTTGTCTGAGAGGTTTTCTATTAGAGCCTTGAACTCTTTGAATTTTCCAAAGACTTCATTCTTACCTTTTAGGAAGTATATCCAAGTTTTTCTTGAATAGTCATCAATGAATGAGAGATAGTATTCAAACCCACTTAGAGATGTGGTAGGTATAGGTCCACATACATCTGAGTGTATTAGTTCTAGAGAGCTCTTAGTCTTTGTTTCACTTTTCGGAAAGGGATTCTTGATATTCTTCCCTTTCTTACATCCTTTACATGAGCCATCATGATCAGCCTTCAAGTCTGGCAAACCTATAACCATCTTACTCACATAGGGTAAAGCTTTATAGTTGATGTGAGCTAATCTTCTATGCCATAGCTCACTGGGACTAGAAACTTCATGATCAAGGGCAGATTCTGGATGACCCTTGAGTTTATAAAGTCCTCCTTCTTCTTCACCAATGACAATTGCATCTTTGATTGATTTTCCTTTGGACCACATGAGTACTTGTCCATCTATGAAGGCTACTCTAAAGCCTTTCTTGTCTAGTGCTGAGATAGAGAGTAGATTCTTCTTTAAACCTGGGACATATAAAATTTCTTTCATCTTTAAAGGTGTTCCTGAATCAAGCTTGTAGCTTGCTTCACCAATTCCCTTGATGGGATATTGATAATCATCTCCTAGAGATACCTTTTGGGGTGAAGACTTCTCTTCAATCTTGGAGAGAGTTTCCTTATGACCTGTCATGTGCTTTGAAGCACCACTGTCAATGAGCCAAGTGCCTTCACCAGGAGACACAGATCCAGAGAGAGAAGAAAATAGTACATATTCTTCTGGATCTTCTTTCTTTACTTTAGATCTTTTCTTTTGAGGCCTTTCCTCCACTTCTTCTTCTTCTTCTTCTTCACTGTCATCTTCTGCCATATGAGCATGATGTCTTTTGTGAACAAACCTTTTCTTCTTCTTCTCTGGTAGGGTACAGTCTTTGGCATAGTGTCCTAGCTTGAGACAATTGAAACATTGGACTGTGGAGATGTCTCCCCCTTTCCTTTTGATTCTATGAGAGGGTTGAGGCCTTTTGTGGTTTACTTTCTTGAAGTAGCCTCTCTTTCCTCTTTTGGTGTGGGTGGCCAAAGCTTGGTCATCCTCTTTGAGAAGATCTTCTCTGTTGGCAACCCTAGCCTCCTCTTGAACACAATCTTCCCATACTACATCAAACTTCATACTTTCTTTTCTGGCACACATAGTTTGAATGAATGACTCCCAAGGTCTAGTGAGACCATTTAGAGCTGTCATCACAAGTTCATCTTCATCAAGAGTATCACCAATGGCATCTAGTTGCTCTTTGATTAGAGAGACTCTTGAGAAATAGTCTTGAATGGATTCTCCTTTGTGCATCTTGGTACTCTTCAACTGAGTCCTTAGATTCATCTTCCTATTGATGTTCTTTCCTTCATACATTCTTCCTAGGGCATCATACATTTCCTTTGGAGTCTTCTTGGAAGCCACTTGGGGAATCAAGTGGTCTTTAATGGAATCAGCTATGATTCTCTTTGCCCTAATCAGATCCTTCCTGTGTTTTTCTTTGGCTTCATCTTCTTCTGGTTCTGCAACTTCCTCCTTGATATAATGAGCAAGATCATTCTCCTCAAGAATGAGACCAATTCTGTATTTCCATGCCCGGAAATTCTCTATGCCTTCTATCTTGTCTTCAAGCTTAGTATTTGGAGCCATCTTCTCTTGGGGGAGTCCAAGAGACAGAGTAGACTTACCTGGGAAGTTACTTTTCACTTTTTCAGAATCTGGAACCGAATTTTATCGCACTTTTGGTAGAATTAGGGTTTGACTTTCCCGGAGTTCTACCCAACCAAAAAGTTCGATCTATAGCTCAAAATAATGCTCTTGAGAAGGGCTATCCAGCAATGTAATCAGAATTCAAAATTTACAACTTTTTTCTGAAACCAAAATCTGACGTATCGCACTTTTGGTAGAATTAGGGTTTGGATTTCCCGGAGTTCTACCCAACCAAAAAGTTCGATCTATAGCTCAAAAGAAAGGTATTGAAAAGAGCTATCCAGCCATGCAACCAAAAATCAATAATACCAACTTTGGGCTGAAACCCTAACTTCACCAAAGAGAGAAAAAGAGGTATTCTTACCTTGTGAAAGATGTCCTATTCAGTCTAGCTCTGATACCATGATAAGTTTAAACCAAATAGACAAACAAGATCACTGAAAGAAACACAATCACAAGATAGACACACAATATACCCTGGGAAACCCTCATGGGGTAGAAAACCCAGCAAAGCTTTCCTCAATAAGATGATCAACCAAAATACAAGATGTGCTCCTTCCTTCTTTGACTCCTTAGCAGATCTCCCAGACAAGTGCGCACTCTTCCACAAGTGAGTGAATGATCTAATGAGGAGTTCACCTCACTTATTTATACTAACTCCCAAGTGACTAAAAGACCTTATGGGGCCGACCTCTCCTGGAGAAGACTAATAACCCCAAAAATATAACCACAGGGCCGACCCCCACATGGTGGGTCTAATAACCCTAGTTAATACAAACCCTCGGAGGAATAAACATCTCCGGATACATAATAGGGTTACCTCGGAGGGATGAAACATCTCCGGAATAATAAAGTATAATTATAATATTCTTTGAAGTTACAATATTCAACAACTATTTTCGAATCACCAAAGACTTTCAAATATTTGACACTTAAAGCAATAGCCTTGTTTAACCCGTGGACTACAGCTTCGTACTCAGCAGTATTGTTAGTACATTCAAATTCTAATCTACAAGATAAAAAGTGTTTATTCCTATTGGGGTCAATCAAAACAAAACCGGCTCCTGATCCTTCTTGGGTTTTGGATCCATCAAAGTAAAGAATCCGAAACACATTTTATTCTTTAGCTAAACTAGCATCATTAACAACTACGTCAGTGACTAATTCTACTATGTTACAATCAATATCATCAGTCCGAGAAAACTGAAGGAGATTGGACTATTCATCTGGATTATGGATAGCGTCTTGTGCTTGATAATTTCCTGGTTCAATCTCTAAGAAATAGTTTCCCAAAACTGAAGACGAGAAAGCAAGAGCTTCGTTCTTTTCTTCCAACTGAGTTACATTTTGTTTCATATGAGGTTCTCTCAGTATCTTGATTTGGTTTTTCCTATTCTGATAAGGCAGCCACAGATGAGACCAGTCTATAGCAAAATAGCCATTCCATTTTGTAGACCAGTCCCTACTCAAAATCAAATCATAAGCCTATGGGATATGAACCACCATTATATCAACAAACTGACACACCCTAGGGTCTGCTGACAGCCTAAAAAGAGTATCTTTCATTTCCCCAATTACCTTAACAGCGGTCCTATCCAACTGTATAATTTGAGATGGACAAGGAAAAGGCTTCCCATTAATCTTTCTGCAAATTGACAGAGACATGAGATTTGAACTGACACCTGAATCTACCAAATAGTTATGAACATTGTGGTTGAAGATTTCAAAATTTAGGAGGAAAGGAAGAGTTTGTGATCTGGATTTCCCACCGATGTTGGCTTCGTTTATCTTAGGGTTGTCTTCTATGTTTTCAGACGAAGGACTAGCTTGTGGGTCAAAAACCTCTAGCAACTTTTGTCTTTGTTGGGGAAAACTGCACATGTCAAATATGGAAATGTTGGCTTTAGTCTTCTTAATGTCTCCAATTATATCATAACCCATATCACATACCTTAGAAATCTTGGGCTGAGTTTTTGTTTTGTTTGGAGTAATATTTGGTTGTTTGGCTTTTTCAGCAATTGATTCTTTTATAGGTGTTGGAATTACCTTGGCCTGTTGTGGGATAACTGTTATATGCCGCCTTGGCAATTCCCTTGAGGATTTCACTTTAGGAATATCTAAAGTTTGATCAGGTAAGGGGCCTTTACTTCTAGTGGAAACTTTTATGGATGTTGCTTGAGACTCATCAGCGAGCTCTTCAAGAGAAGGTTCGTGAGTTGGTGACCAATCCCAGAGAACCATGGTGGTGTCTAGGGCAGTTTCCTGCTGATTAGAAACGTGTTCCTCTTGAGGATCCTTTTGTTCCGATAATTGCGCATCAAGCATTTGATTCATCACTAAACTCATTGAATTAATCCATTGCGGACAAATTTTTTCAAAATGTTGTTCTTGATGGAAAGTACAGAAATGATCCATACCTACTTCATTTAAATTTAAAACAGTGGAATTGTTTACGGGCAAAGTTGGCTATCCATTTTCTTCTCTTTTCTTATATTAAGGTTTGAACGACTGCCTAGAGGTACTGGTTGCTTTATCATTTTCTAAATCCACAATTTTGTTTGAAAGCTTTTGCATCATTTTGACAATGTTTTCCATATCCGTTGATGGCTCTTCCTTGTTTTTGGTTAAAAGAAAAGGTTTCTTAGCAGGCTTCTTTGTTTCCAGATCTATAGCATGTTTAGCAATGATGTCTACCTCTTTTTCTACCTTCCTTGGTTCTTCAAAGTTTTCTATTAAGGTAGTTTTCTTTGCTCTTTTGACAAAAATGGCTATGGGAGAGTCAAGAGCTATCGTATAGTACTCAACTAATGATTAAGCAGGCCTAGTTGCATCGCTAAAATTATTCAGCAGGGTAGTGAATCTTTGGTTAAACTCTTGGACCTTCTCCTTCATATCCATTCTCATGGACAACAATTCTTTCATTGGGATAGCTACCATTTTCTGGTTTGCATACTTCTTTAAAAAACATTTTTCGAAGTCTTCCCAATCGGATATTGAACTAGCTTAAAGGTTAAAATACCAAGAAGAAAATTTAGGTTCAAATGTGTAGGGAAACAGTTGGAAAACCACATCTTCGTGTTCTACAATTAGAAGATTCAAGGCTAGATAAAAACTTTTAAGATGATCCTCTGCAGTGATCCCTTTACCTAAGTCATATTTAGGCAAAACTTTCTCAGGGTTCTTAGGCAGATTATGGAAAGGACTTGCCAGATTCAGAGCTCCTGCTGCTCTCCAAGCCATGATTCTCGGGGTACACGGTGGAGAGCTACATGGAATATGAGGTGGATAATTTTGTGGAGTATGCAACTTTGGAGGAGTTTCAAATCCAATTTCTCCCAATGGCTCAGTAACTTATTCTAACGATAGATCTACCAGATCTTCTATGTTTTGAACCAATACTGTGTCTTTGGTATGCTGTGGTTCTCTCTTAGGAGCTTCTCGTCTGGGAAGTAACGGGACTGCGTTCAAACCACCAAGTTTCCTAACATAAGCGCGGGTATGCCTTCTTAAATTTGCTATTTCAGCAAAAGGAACAACATACAGTGTTTCTTGCTGTTCACCTTCAGGATTTGGATTTTCTTGATTGATGGATTCCAGATCTAAATCTTCTGGAACGACTGTTTCAAATGGGTATTCAGTGGGATTTCTTCTAATGAAGGGATCTCTTCTAGCAACCATGCACTGGTGGCCCTCCTTTTAGCGCCAAAAACTGTTGATGCCCCAAAAATCACAGCATCAATCATCAAGGGATTCTCCCTGGTAAGCGAGCCCAATTAGATCACTCACCGTTTGGTGTGGGGAATCCGTCCAGTTAACGGTTTCGGCTACCGTAAGATTTAAAGATTCTTGTTCTTTACACCGGTTGCGGCCCGATCCACCATTTATGTATTTTAAATTTATGAATGAGATGCAAGTGCTATAAACTAATTTAATCTAAATACAAAGCTGAAACAAATCTTAATCTAAAACTGTAATAAGCAAATCTATTCTATCCTTGCGAGGAGAAAAAATAAGAGAATGAGCAGCGTGTTGTACGTACACATAAAGATCACGTAGATAGTTGTTTGAACCAATTTAAATGTGAATTACAGCAGAAATGGAGATACATTCAAGATAGCTTAAATGAACTAAAAATATTTCACCACTCATAGTACACAACATAATACACGAAAAATTAGAAACATTCACAGCAATGGAGTAATCCACAAAGAGTTAGAACGATCTCACAATAAACCAGTGGTAAGAGAGTCAAAATAGTTCCACGTCCCTTTACCCAGATCCCAAGCAAATGTCGTGCAGGATTTCAATAGACAAAAATGAACTCCTGTATATTCATATCTGGAAAATAGTTCCCATACATAACGCAGTTTTCTTTCTTTTCCTTTCAAAAGTCCTTTCTCTTATGTCTGTCTATTTACAGATTTACAATGCTTTCCATTTCCCAAAACCTAAACCTAAACCTAGGAAAGAACAAAAATTTTGGCTTCTAGTGACTAATAAGACAAACTAATAATAGAGCTGTCCTTTTACAAAATATGTAACCAAAATAAATTCCAGTTGTGCTTGTCCATTTATTTCATTTAAAATCAACTAAGGATGGGATGTATCAATAGCTTTTGCTGACTTTTCAACTTCTGTTGGTCCGCTAATTTCAGCTTGGATGTTCGCTTGTGCTGGCTCTATGACTCTCGATGGTTTCTCTACTTCGGCTTGTGTGGGTGGCTCGACTGACTGGATATAACCGACCCAATTTCCACTTTCTTAACCGATCTACCAATAATAGCCTTCTTCCTTTCATGAAAATAAACGGAATCCAGGTTGTCCACTTAGCACTGCTGCTTGGGGTTGTACAAGATTAGTGTTAATTCATCAGTAGAAACAACTCCAGTATCAGCTATCCCTAGTGGGTCTTTCTTTGGTAGATCTAATTCCATGGGTTGCGGATCAGATGGACCTTGTTATTTTTCCTTTTTGACTTCTTCTTCTGCTTGCAGCCTTGCCACCTCTGCCAATTCGGCTGCCTCCTTTTTTCCTGCAGTCTTGCTAATTCTGCCTTTTCAGCTGCATTGGCCTCCTGTTTCTGCTTGGCTTCTTGTTTTCTTTCTACGTCTGAGTCTGACTCCACGAGCTTAGCTTTGCGTCGAGCGGATTTCCTAAGCATGTCAAAACCTGCAATAGCGAAATAATGTAAGTAAATATTTTGATAAAGACTTTAAACGAATATTTGCACACCTCAAGCCTCATTATATTTAAAAGGGACGCATTTATGTCGCCTGGGCCACAAGTTGGCCAATTTAATAGGCATGAGGCTCAAAGTAGAAAGGTGGTTGATTTAACGCGGCTGCCATAAGTTCTAATTAATGTGTTGTTACACGCATACCGAAACAGGCGGGCTACGCCATGGTGGGGAATATATCATTAACGAATGCACAATGGACGGGAAGATTATAATTAAAAACGTTGCGATCATAAGTGGGACCTACCGACGGCATTTTACGATTGGGAGTGGTGCAACAACCGAGATTTTTAAGGCTAACTCATGCGCCGTAGTGGAGAAAATATCATCAAGACTTGCGCTGGACGGGTCGCAAACGGTCGGCATAATTAAGCGTAGCACTTGCGATCGTGTCGGGAAAATTATCACTAGGACCTATGCCCAAAAGATGCACCAACGACCAAGTGAACAGGATCGTGAATGTAGAGGCGATTTTAAGGCTAACTTATGCGCCAGTGTCGGCCAAAATAAAATAACTCCTGCACTTCTGTCGCAAAAGTTGTCACTAAAAACTGCGCTTAATGCAAAAGATGGTTTTTCCTTAGTAAAAAAACCAAACAAAAATCTTTGGAAGATTGGTCATAAAATCCCACCCATCGGTGATTTTAAGGCAAAGCCATGCGCCGGTGTCGGCCAAATTAGTGTTAGGACTTGCGCCACAAGAGGCCAATTTAGGATTTAATCTTGCGCCGCAGGCGGCCATAATAGACCTTGGAAACCCGCCTAAAAGCGCGCAGATCAAAGTTGACTCAAGAGACGAAAGCGGAAAAAATGGAGTTAAAACTTGTGCCGAAGAGGCAGAGTTAGGTTTGCGATTTGCGTCGAAAACGGCAGTCTTATGATCGAAACTTGCGCCGAAGGCGGGATATTTATGGTTAAAACTTGCGCTGAAGGCAAAAGACTTATGGTCAAAACTTGCGTTGAAGGCGGAAGGTGACTTTGCCTTAGAAATTTTTTTAGAAAACTTCTTTGGAAAACAAGTGTTGAAATTTTTTTTCCAAGTTAAAGAGAAAAATTAAGTCTGAAAGACAAGAAAAACACTTGTTACAAAATGCGTAGAAGGAGGGGCCCCAAATATCTTCAAAACTTTTGGAAAGAATGTTGCAGCAACAATATACACTTAGAGATCTATCATCACCAACAAATATTTGTTTGGTGTTACATTCATGCATAGTAGAAAAGATGGCTAGATCGTTAGCCATATGATAAGATACTCCAGAATCAATGAGCCATTCATTTGAAGTAGAAGAAGAAGATGCATTATAGGAATAACCAGAAGCACAAAGTGCATGTCCATGAGAGGTAGATTCTGAAGGCGAATCTAGGCTGATGTGGTGCTTCTTCATTGTTGCTTCCAAGGCTTCCATCTTCTTGAAACACTTAGATTCATCATGATTATCTTTCCCGCAATAGTTGCAATGATGCTCAGTCTTCTTTCCTTTTGGCTTGGATCCTTTGTCATTTTTTAAAGAAGGAGCTGACTGAGAGGGTTTAGGACCCTTGTTTGACTTATTATTGCAAAAAATTTGTTTCTTGGGAGGCTTGGACTTTTCTTTCTTTTGGGACAATAAGGCTTTCCCAAATGTATCTGCATTGTTAATTATTCCAAGATGGATGAGTTTATCTTGCTCTCTAATCAAGGAATCAAAAAATGATTCAAGACTAGGCTCTTGATAGCTAGCTGCATTCAAGGATTCTTTCATGGAGTAAAATGCAGATACAAAAACAGAATATGCAAGTTCAAGTTTGGAAAGAATATGATAAATGCATTGTTTGTATTCCCTCTTAATCTTGCATTCTTTACATAAGAGTTTAAGAGTTTTGTACTTATATAAATAATATTGTATGCATGAAAAATCACTTGGATTTAAAGAAATCAACTCATTTTTGAGTTGGTGACCTCGAATTTCATTGTGTTTACCAAACACAGATTCCAACTTGTCCCAAGCAGCATCAGGTTCATCAATTCCAAATATATGGAATCGCAAATCAGTAGAGATTGACATCCCAATCAATCCACAAGCTTTGTCACATATATTTTCCCATTTGATTTTCTTATCATCAATGGGTTATATTTCTTTCCTTGAGGTAATTCTGAAAAGTCCCCTACTTCGTAGAACATCCTCCATATGAGATTTCCATGAGAAATAGTTGGAACTGGTAAGTAAAATATCACAAGGGGAATCCATACTACAAATTAATGGCTATAAAAATAGAAACCAATAGTCTAGATGCGAAGAGCTTGAAAAAATAGGCAGTTTAAAAAAAAACGGCACTGAAAACTGACTCTGTATGGTGAAGTTATGCTTGAACAAAGAAAAAGTTGAAGATGTCCCCAATAGTGACGTGGCAGATAGAGAATGACCAGCTAAAAAAAAGGACCCCCCTCTTCTCAAGATGAACCTTTGACAATCACTTTACAAAAAAGTTTCTTTAAGTGAATCACTTTTGTAAAATAAGTGATTTCACTTTTACAATGATGTTACTTTAAATAGTGCAACAATAAAAGGGAACTTAAGTGACTCACTTTTTATTTTTATTTTTTATTATTTAAGTAAGATGCACTTTTACAATAAAGTAACTTGAAAAATAGAAATTGCATGCACTTTTTATTTTAAAAGTAACTTCCTAAGACTTGAACTCAAGACTTATTAAAGAATAAAACAACTTTGAATCAAGTAAGCTAAATTAAAAGGTATGTAAAATATGGGAAGGAGGAAGAGTTTTTTTTTTTTTTTTTTACTCTTCTTGCTTGGTTTCCGTGCTTGCCTTTTTTTCTTGCAAATCACACCATAAACCAAAACAAAACAAAAATTCCACGCTTGTGGGTTTAGATCTCGTTATCTTGCCCGGAAATTCTACGTTTTCTCTATGTTTCTAATTTGCCGAGATCGTACAAAGTGCACGGCAAAGAGCATACGCAACCGAGAAAAACCCTTTCCCTTTCTGTTATAATTCGCTAAGATCGCACAAGGTGCACGGAAAAGAGCATACGTAGACAGAGAAAGAAACAATCCAAAACGAAAAAATCTAATAATAAAAACTGATAAAATATGAGTTCTTTTTTTAAACCAAAAAAAAAAAAAAAACATCACTGTAACATTATACCTTCAGATCTGATGAAATACGCGTTTCTGAAGCAACTGGGAACCGTTTTCGATCAAATGGAAATGGCGCTTCGGACGCAATGGAACACCTCCCACAACCCAAAAATGCACAGAAAGACCAGAACCAGAAACTTTTTCAAGTTTCGGCAATAACAGTTCAAGATCTAGATCATAACCGGAAGCAGCTCTTCATAAAAGCTCTGATACCATGTTCAAGTACACAGGGTACTCCCAAAAGACCGAACACCAAGAGAAACCACTTCACACAAACAGATCATAGATCAACACACCGATTTTTTGACATGGTTTAAGACCTCAAGAGGGAAACACTCCACGACCCCGACCAAATAGCTTCTATGGAGCAATTTATTATGCAAAGAAAGAAAGTTACAAATGAGCTTTTCATAATCAATCAACTAAACAATGACCCTCCATGCTCTTTAAATAGATATCATGGACCAATCGGGTGTTAATCCACGGATCAAGGTTAGGTATGATCTAAGAGAAGTTGAGCCGTCGGATCACAGCATATCGTGACCGTCGGATTAAATATTTACAAATGCATACTAAAGAAACACACTTTTCCTAACGGATATATTACATAAGTTGATCTTAACTAACTCCTAAGTGTCTAAATATCCTAACAGTAGAGTGGATTGGATGGTACAATAACATGCAAGACTGACTTAGAGTAGACCGACATGATTGAAGGTGTATTGACTGCAAATAGATGAATAGTGAAAGTATTATTGAACATGGACATGGCATGACTTGGCAGTATTGACATGATGAGTATGACACAAATTCCTAATGCAACTAATGATGGAAGCTTTCTTTGAATGACTCAAAGGAGTAATGATACTCAGGAAATAAGCGGAACTCGAAGACAAATAGATGATCCAAGTGTTGTATGCAAATGCAGATGAGTGCCATGTTCAAGAATGACTAAGTACTGCCACTGATAAAGGTGTAATAAAAAATATTTCATTTTTCCCCATCATGAACAATGAATGCCTAATGTGTTTTTTACGAGCTTGATGAGGGTAACCAGATGCTTGGTATAGTTCATCTCATAGATGAATCAAATGCCAAATATTTTCCAAACCTGATATAGGAGGGGTTCGTCCCATGGCGGGCCCTTCAATGTGAGAGTTTAACGAGTCCATAAAAGGTAAACTCGGTCGTCATTTCATGTTTAGAGAGTCTGAAAAGAACTAAAGAAGACTACAATGGGCCTTTTTCGTAAAGTTAGCCTCATCGCCCAAAAAAGGGTAAAACAACGCGGGAGAGGACTCTTCCAGTCATGATTGGCTGGAGTATACCTTTTTCGTAACTAGTGCCCCCTAGTCCGAAAAAGGGGTAAACTATCACCAGGAAGACGACCGTTCAAATTCTTTTACAAGCGTGAACGTGACAAGTTCGCTTGGCAATATTTTCGTATTTAGAGAGCCTAAAAAGAGCTTAAAGATAGACTCTGGGCGGTTCCTTTTCTGTAGGATTTTAATGAGCCCAGAAAAGTGATAAATCATGATTTAGTAACGTATTCTCATCGTTTCAAGAGCATGAGAAAGAACAAAAAGTAAGCTCATAATCATTAAATAATTTAAATCTAATGAAATGAAAAGATAAATGACAAAATACACAACGGGTGTTCATACCTGAGATGACCGTTCCAATACGAAAATGGTGTAGAAAGGCTCTTCACAACTCCTGCACACTCGAAAACTAGGTCAAATAGTCAACTGAACGTTCAAATATAATAAAACCGATCCAAACTATAGCAAATGGCATAATGGCATCAAATATTTGAAAAAGGAATATTCCATTTTGTTTATAAATAGAAATAAAAACCAAATATAGTCACCATTGTTCTATTTGCCAAATTTGGGAGGACTAGTGCCATTTGGAGCCAAATCTTCACTCATCGATTCCAGGAGCTACGAGCAGCCATTTCACTCGCCGTCAGGAGCAGGTAACCCTAAACTTCATCCAGCAAGATTGTAGTGGTTTATATTTTTGAATTTCAGTCATTTTTTTGGGTTTTAGCCTGATTTGGGAAGGGCCATTGCGCCCTCGGCTCGTCACAGTTGGCCTTTTCGGGAACTGCGACGAGACCGATTCGTCGCTAGAGTCTCAGAGGTGGACTGTGATGAAATCACTCTGTTTGTAAAAATGGGGTGCGACAACGGTGATGTCCATCCCCAAAATCAATCCAAGCTCAAAAGAAAGATTGCCAGTGGTTGAAGCAAGTTCTAACATTTTTTAAACTCTCCTATTGGTAGGTTCCAAGCATCCAAAATGGTTCTGGAATGGAGAGAACGGGAACATGAGTTGGATGATGAGCAAGCTGCAAATGATCCACGATGTGTGGAAGCATTGAGGAACTGTGGGCTCCTCAAGTTCTTTCGCGTCCAGGGGATGAGATCCCAAATCCCACTATTGACTCATATGGTCTGATGCTGGGATGCGCCCCAGCAATACTTCATGATCGGTTAGCACGAGCTTACCATAGATGTCGAGGACATCTACTTTCTGACCGGATTGTCCGGAAGAGGGGACAATGTGCTACGTACTGGATCACGTGGGAGTGATCGGACCATGGATGATATGATCCAACAACATTGTGTTCCCAACACCCATTCATCTAGTGGGAAGATCCCCATTAAAGATGTACAGGAACGTCCATTACGTGCCATACTATTCACCATGACGAGGATGGCGAAGAGCCAAGCTCCTCACTTAGCCACCAGGGCACAGATGCTTTATGCGGAGGACTGTATGTCTCCAAAGAAATATCTTCAACTGGTGCAAGGGAGTCCTCACAAACATGCGAGCTCAGCTGACAAAGTGTCAGTGGGGAGAGCTCAAATAGTTCGGCTATGGATCGATATTGATCTTGTTCTTACTGGAACGGGTTCCCCTTTTGCGTCCTCAGGTACCACTGGAGGATAGGGATCCTAGAGATCCTCACATCGCTAGGTGGATCGATGTGATGGCACGACATGGTGGGGGTCTCATTATTGGATACCCTCATGATTTCTTCACTTGGCTGGAGGGCCAGTTACTGATGGTGGAGGATTTCCCATACAGTTGTACGGACTTTAGAGATGACCCGAACTTGCCGCTCCCAGAGGGAGCAGCATGGGGAGACTTTGGTAAGAACAAATGACCCTTGTACTTTGTAATTTTTGTGCATTTATAATTTTTTTGATATAGTGCTAAAAGATTAACAACATGTGTGTGCAGATGTGGGACCTGTACGACCTATGGGGACCTCTCTTCTGGCTAGGAGAGAGAGAGGAGAGGGAGCATTTGTGGGTTCGGTTGTGCACGCTTCCATTTTGGAGATGAATAGAGTCTATGCCAACCTGAGTGGGTTGACACTAGATGTTCTTGACTTGTCGGTAGATGAGGTGTCGCGACCCATGCAGGTACACATGGTTGCAGCTACTGCGCGCTTCAAAGCGTTGCTTCGCAAGGTTGTGAGAGTAGTCGACTATTTCCAGACTCAGCTGGCTAGGGCTGCTAGACCTCCTAGGATTGTACGGGTCAGGAAATAGTCCATATGTTGTTACTGTTGTATTGGAGAAAACTCACTATGGCTTGGGAATACTACAACAGACAGATGACTACCAGAAATCTATTCAATTCTCAAAACAATGCTATTATAAATGACAATGTTAAAACAATGGAGAAATGTAACCAACCTCGATCCAATGTTTGATGTAGATCCTCGTTGGAGCTTTCAATCCGCGCACATCCAAGCACTTGTAATCTGCAAATTAGTCTTGACAACCAATATCTAACAAGTGCATGGGATATATAAATGACATTAACATTATCAATAACAATGGTCCATAATGAATCCTCCATGAATGGCAAACTCAAACTAGAGAGGAGTTTGGAAGGTGAACATAACTGGTTCACAACTACAAGGATCAATGAGTGTAGACTCAAGATAGGGAAAAAATCCACTAGAGTGCCTTTACTATTCTCTTCTTCCTCCCATCCATAAGCCATATGTGCTCAATATATAGTCCTCTCAAAGGTAGGTGAAAGGACTCATCGAGACGTTACTTGGGCAGATGGAGAGCCAAAGGTCACCCAATGACCGCTTTTTGGGAGTAAAAAGTAATAAAATAGTGGTTTTACCATTTTACTTGATACCCAAGGGGCTATAGGGATGTAACTCGCGAGTACGCATGCTATAGTGATGCAACATGTGTGTAGGAACAAAAATAGGATAAATTGGTATCATTGAAGGATGAAAATGGATCTGAGTCACTGAAATGGATCCTATAGGCCAAATAATGTTGATGCTCATAGGGTGGAATATTTCTGTGTAACAGATGCCCCCTAATGTGTGAGGTCAGAGACTGAAATGTGCTACGATGGCCGAAATACATTATAAAACTCAGAACTGGAGTGATGGAGACACAAGTGGAAAAAACAGCTCACTCGTCATAATACAATATTATCTCAGAATGCATGTCAGTATAGTACAACAATCTGATACAATGGCCATGAATAGGTAGTACATGAGTAGATACATGTCATAAGTGATCATAGCCATGATCCCTCTACAGTAAGATATGGTCTTCTGCTGAAAAGAAGACAACTGGTGCAAACTGGAGGTACAAACTGCTGAAATCTGATAGGTGATATCTCAGATGTAAAGTCATATGTAGCATACTGAATGCCACAATCGCCTGGGATCTTCTACACAAGTGTTCGACGGTGCAAGTCCCATCAAGTGAATAAAGGAGTTGGGGTCGAACTTGATGAGACATCGTCTGATTACCGGTCATTGATGTATACCATTAACAGACACAAGATGAACCACCGATAATGAAAATGGGCATCAAGGCACAGAGCACAATCATCAGAGTGTGAATAAATGGGTTGAATTCGAACACTAGGATGAATCCATCGATCAGGGGATATTGATATATTCCCAAAACTGTCGATGGCGAGAGAACCTGCCACTAATGACTGCAAGCCTCAAGGTACTCAACCGAACTCTAAGCCTCAAGTCCCGGAATAAATGAGTTGAGGTCGACTAAACGAGACTCACTGGAAGGAGGGCATTAAGGCATCCCCCATCAACCAGCATGAGGTACCAGCAATGCTGAAAGATTTGGAATATCTCAGATGAAACGGACTGACTCAATAAGGATGGACGACATGCAATAGTCAAGATATCTGAGGAGTGGATGACATTTGTTTCAAGACTTCCTTTGAACAAGAGCATGAGCAGATGGATAGACTCAGGCAGCATAGACTTGACATAAACTGTGCAATGCAGGAGGCATTACAAAGGGCTCCATATCGAATGGAAGCTTAACCAATTGGTGGAGAAAATTGAGAAACAAGTACAGCTCCTAAGGCCCAACTATAGTCTCGACTCATAATGTACGGAGTTGAATGAATGCTCTGTTCAACGGCAACACCACAGCTTCCAACAAGAAATAATGACCATAATCCCGTCCGGCTTTTTGGAATATTTGATTTTTTTTGGTCTTTTTCATATTTGGGAAAAGCTTGAAAAAGAATAAAATTTCTTATAGTACAACAAGTGAGGGAACGAGTGTCAAATAGCTAGCAGACTAGTCCGAAGTAGTGGAGCATACCTATGCTCAATGCAAGGAAGTGCGTACAGGATGTGGACACTTGGGGGTGTGTTCCCTCAAGGTCAAAGGGTCATCAAACTATGAAGGGAAAATATATAAGCTCTGCAGGGCTCAATAGGGAAAAGTGGTCAGGCACCAGGCTATCAACTGAGTAAGCGGGAGCCGGCACAAGGCTCAAGCGACAAGTAGGATGATGCAATGCAATCACAATATGATATAACTGAGAATTCCTTTTTTGTAAAGTTAGTCTCATCACCTGAAAAAGTGTAAAACAATGAGAGAAGAACTCTTCTAGTCACGTATGACTAGAGTATACATTTTTCGTAATTAATCCACAAAGGTCCAGAAAAGGGGTAAACTTATTGTAATGTCCCCTCCTACCATACCAGCAGGATAGAGAGGACGTGGTGTTCAATCCGGGCAATGAGCCCCATATCCATTAATTAAACTTATTGATACAAAGACATGTATATGTGCATGCTATGGAAACACGATGGTAATTAAATAAATATTGTTGATATCTAACACATATTCAAGATTTCTGTGACAGCCATTAGATAAAGACCTTTGTAGAATTATAAAAGATCCTATGGAAATGCATATACTTTTAAAAACACAGCGGAAGTAAATTCATTTAACACATCCACATATATTCATAATATTCATCAATTGATAATTGCAAATTTCACACAAGAGAATACTTATCTCAATAAGGTAGTCCCAAGCAACTGGCTATGCAATTGCAACGCTCCACCCAACCATAGGCCAGTTGTGCTTATCAACCTCTTGATACAACTGCCACCCCCGAGCTGGGCATGATCTCTACAAGGAACTAGGGAACAGCAGACTCACACATAGCCAAGCATACACCAAGATGAGCCAAGCCAATCTGCAATTGGGTTTATCAGGCTGCTAGGACATGGAAGGGAAGAATTGCTAAGCTAGTGAGCTCAATCACAGAGCTATGGGTACCTCTCCCAGATCTATTAAGCTGGGCACTCACAGTGCCTACACACCCAACACAAGGAAGTATTCTCTTCATTGCCACGCAGTCCCTCAAGCCATACCCTCCTTTCTAGTGCTCTCAGGATGTGCATAGAAAAGTAGCCAGCCCTCTTGATCTTCTTGAGAGGTCACTCCCTCCACTAGGTTTATCAAGCCAATTCTGTCCACTACCAGTCCAAGTTTCTTGCTCACAGGTTCAAATCCAAAACTGGATGCACTTAACAACAAAACCACAATTGCTGGGCATGAGGAAAACGTTTTCAACAGTGGAATGCATGAGATGGGGTTTCAACTAACTTAGAAAAACGTGGAAACCCACAAAAACGAAATGGGAAGTTGGGGAACAACCCAAGGAATCCAAATCCGTTTTTAGAAAAATGTTCTTGGACATTCGGGGGCAAAAACGACCTCCATACAGTCCCCAAATCGTGGCCCTTCTCTCCCAAGCTACTGTATATGCAAAAACAAACTCCCAGGCATGGAAAAATGCAGGATTTGGATGAAAAATGTGTAGGGGAAGACCCAGCTAGCTCTAACTGCATGAATGAGTGAAGGCTCCTTGTTCAGAATGGCTTTGGGAACCATTTCGTGGGTGTTTTCTTGCCCCACAAGCAAAAACACAAATTTCCAGGTTGATGGCTTGCCCATGCACGAAATTGGCTGCCATACTTTTGCATTCCCAAGGCATTAACTGCCTTAACCAATTTCTTGGAAGAATTAAATGATTGGGTCCATAACCCAAAATGGGTAGTTGGTGGTTTATGGGTTTTCTCATTGACACATGGATTAACACCATTGTCTCAAGGGTTTGAATAATTTCCCTCCCTATTCCTTGTAGAAACATGCCCCCATCTCTTTGTTGCATTGCATAGCTAGTTGTGGGTATTTTTCATTAAAATTCGTATTTACATGGTGTCTTATTTACATTGTGCCCATCTCGCACAAGAACCATAGGCATCTATTTTAATTGCCGATACATGAAACGCTAAATCAATGGTGGGTCCTTGGCCTTGAGCTACTCACCATGATTAAATTACAATATTTACATCATTTACGATTTAATACAAAGGGGGTCAAAATGGGGACATTACACTTATACCTAAGTGAATGTCACTTCAAATCCTTTAACAAGTCTGAAAGGATAAGTATACTCGGCAATCTTGTTTGATTTTGAAAAAGTCTAACAAGGGCTTAAAAAAGACTTTATAAAAATCTTTTCCATAAAGGTTTAACGAGCCCGAAAAAGTAAACTCATGACCTCCTTACTATTGTTAACGAGCCCAAAGGAGATATGGAAGAATGCTCGTAATGAGAGCAGACGGGTGTCAAGGATATGCGAGACTAGTTCCAAGTGCATGGGACAAAGCTATGCATAATGCAAGGAACATGAGCAAGATAAGGACACTCAGGGGGTGTCTGCGAATTCTGATAGTAATAGGTTCAAATGCATCAAAACAATGGGGAGGCCTAAACCTATATGCAAGGTTCCGAATATTCCTACCATAGCCGAAGCAAATGTCGAAAAGGAACAGTAAACAAGTATAAGTCCAGCTAAGAATCCTGTCTCCAAGAAACATAAGTACCAAGATCATTTCTAAAACGTACGTAAAGAAAAATCCGATACAAGTCACTGTGCTAGAAACATTTTCAACTTCACTATTGTTAACCTCAGACATAACGCAGGTAGAGCTAACCACTGAAGGTGCCATAGTACCAATACCTGAGGGATCAAAATGATCATCTTCAAAATGAAGAGCAAAGCTGAAGGATGTGAAGGAATCTGCAGTGGAAAATTCATCATCACAGGAGTTGGAAATTCTAAAAGTATAATCGAACTCATCAGGATCACCAATTTGCAGATCTATAGGAGATTCTAAAGACTCATCACTAGGGAGATCAAACTTTAATGTCAAACCAGAGCTAGACAAAACTATGCCTGGATCAAAATGTATGGAAGACTGTATTCTAGACTAATCTTATTCAATAAGATCAAGGGTAGGAGGGGAACTAGATCTATGATAAAGATCCCCCCATGGCTTGTCATCACCACTCATGGCCTCAATAAAAACTTTATCTGAAGGTAGAATACCATCGAGGCAATCATGAGAACAAGATTAGTTGGCTGCCTAAACTAGTAGCGTAACGAGATCTTCTTCGACTGTCTGGGAAGAAGAGAGATCCAGATCTGCAATGGTATGTTGGATATGATCGTAAGCAAGCTTCGCTACAGATAAAGGCATAGACATCCCGACGTGTGCAATGTCTCCAGACGTGGAACTCGTGGATGGTAAAGTCCACGGATCATTTAAATAAGAAGTCTGGAATAACATATTATTCGGAGGAGGAGGCGCACTGTCGGAAATGGTTCCAATAAAATTCACAGGTTCGGAATGGTTAAAAGTTCCCATCAATGAGGGGTACATCCCAACACCTATGTTCCCAGTTGCCGACTGAGAATCATAAACTTGCGGGACTACTAATCCCGTGGATGCTGTGGAAGGAGTGCCAACATAATCCAGCTGATCGATCGTCACAATCTTTCCTTCATGGGGAAAGAAAATAACTTGAAATACAGTAGACGCGATAGCCTTCATAGCATACATCTAGTTCCGACCCAGTAAAAGGTTCTAGTCGAAGGGTGCATCAACCACTTCGACTTTAATAGGCACGAACTTACCTCCTAAGGAGACAACAAGGGAAGGGATAATTCCATGCAGTGTACAAGATCTACCATCGAATGCAGTGAGTGTAGCTTAGACGCAAGTAGAGGAGGAGAGCCAAGAGCTTTCCAACAAGTTAACGACATTACTAATGCAAAAGCACCTTCATCAACCATAGTACGTTTGACGAAGATCTTAAGGAAAACCACCTAGATTTGAAAAGCCACATGGTAAGGCAGGCAAGGTTGGACATCAGTAGTATCGAACTTGATAACACTAGGACTTCCCCCATCTTGAACTCCTAACGCACTCAAAAGGGCATACCTCTGAGAAGGACAAGCTTGCAAAACTTCAAGAGCCGACATGGCACACGGAGTTTGCCCAAATCTTCTACGATGGAGTATTTCTAGGTGGCTTGAGCATTAGGATTATGCGTGGAGCACTTGAGAACACCTTTCGGTATCTGCGGCATAATAGAAGGCTTCTCAATATGCAGGGAATTATCAGGAGGAGGGGGAGGCTGATTCCCCAAATTCGGTTGTGGTGCACCATAATCACATTGACGAGTAGCAACACAAACCTCCGACTGAACCATATTCACACATCCATAACCACTAGTATTGGAAGAAGATGTTGTCGTTTCATTAGTACCATAACCAGTGGTGGGAGCATGCGAAGCCATGTTCTGGTGATGAGGTAGGGGATCCTTCAGCACAGCTGGGCTCTGTGCCAAATGCTTCGATGCTTCTTCAATACGAGGACATAAGTGAGTAAGATGATCCTCCCCAGAAAGCTTGCAAGGGAATTTCACCTTATGCCTAGGTTTACGATCCTCGCCAGCATTAACTCCTTCCCGAGGAGGGTTGGCATTCTCTTTACGAGGAGTATTACAATTGCTATTGTTGTTAATTCCATTGTTTCCACCCCTATGATTATTTCTCCCCTTTTTCTTACCACCAAGTTGCTGGTTACCCGACGGTTTTGTTGATTGCACATTGTGTACATCAGACGACGGAGTGGAAGTGGATAAGGTGTGAACCTGTCCGGGAGCAAACTGGTTTAGCAACAAATTTTGCATTTGATTAGCTACCAAGTCTACAGGGTGAGTGCATGCAGACCCCACGATGCCATCGGCATGTGGTCTAGGAACTGACGTGGGCTCATGTCTCGTTCTTGGTGTGTCAGGAATAATGTCATACAAAATGCCAGACTGAGAATAAAGAAGATCTAACTACTGGACTTTCAAGATAGCTTGTTCCTTAGTCATAATGCAGGACATCGAAACATCCTTAGCAATATATGGAAGTAAAGACTTGGGGAACCATTCCAACAGGAAATCTGGAGGAATGTTGGCTTTCACTAATCTCTTCCGCCGACGCCACTCTCGAACGTGGTCATAAATGTGTGTGGCCTTATTCTGACGGAAGGTGGACAACAACTCAGTACCAGTATCATAACCAACCGACAACTGGAAATGGTCTAAGAAAACCAAAGCAATCTCATTGAATCCCCTATAGGTGTTTTCGGGCAACTTCACATACCACTTCGAGGCTGCCCCCGTGAGGGTGTGTTGAAATAGTCGTAATCGAATGGAATCATGATTCAAAGAGTTGGAGGAGCACCATAGGTGAAATGTCGTGACATGATCTCCCGGGTCCTCACCACCTTTCCCCTCAAACTTTGGAATGTCCGAAGGGAGCATGGTAGGGACCGGGGGCCAAGTAGGGTCATGACACACCGGACCATTCGTGAGCTTCGAAAGATCCAGGAGATTCAAGCGTGCAAGGAACGGGAGATGCGGTTGGAAAGCTTGATTATAAGCTCCCATAAAAGGTTGGTTGAATGGAACTGTATTATACGATGGACCAAAAGCTTGACCATGAGGATTAAACTGTTGATACTGAGGACTTGATGGCCCATAAGATTGCCCATGGCCATACGATGGATAACCTCCCCCTGCCTGACCCATTTGAGAGTAAGCAGGTATATGTGCATTTTGAGCACCATATTGGTGTGGTAGGTGATACTGGTGACCAGCACCCACTATGTTGTAGTAAGGGTTGCCACCATGGGTATGGGGCATGTATGTACTATTCATAGTGGGGACCGTGTTGTATTGACCGTAATGGTATGGTATGTTGCCACCCCCAATATTAGGATTATCTTGAGCATTCGTGTGATGACCATAAGCATGAGAAGTATTCCCAGGTCCAATATGGGTGTGACCAGTAGCAGGGTTGGTGGTGTGATGTCCATGCAGATAGGAAATATTCCCACCTCCTACATTACTATTACTAGCGGTGGCAGTGGACGCAAAAGTATGCAATATGTGTCCACCCCTGTGGTTGGGAGGAACGGTATCATGTGCGAAAGTGGCCCTGGGTTGACGAGTAGTGACATGTGTATTAGGTGGTGAATGTCGAGTCATGTTTCAGACAGCATTTCGACTAGGTTGGGGATTCCTAGGAGGTGGTCGCATTCCAACATTAGCATGGTTAGGAATCTAACCAGTCCCCATACTATGTGAGTGGGTGGATAACATAGTGCCCCCAGCTAGGGTAGTGCCCCTAGTGGGTATAGTATGGCTAACAATTTGACTAGTGCCAGCATGAGTACCAACCATAGTGGAAGGTTCAACAGTATTGTGACTAGGCATACCAAAAGAGAGTGCAGTGGGGTTGACCATAGGGCCGGAATCATCATGAGTCTCAGGCCTCCTATATCTATAATCGCGTGGAAACGAAGGAATGAAAGGCTCATCCTGTTCTTCCTCCTTGGGTAAGTCGGGCATCCCGTAAAGATAATTATCTGGATTCGAAGGATCAAACGGATCCCGGTCAAGTGGATTAGGCCAAATGGAACCAGGTTGAGTCAGAGGTGGATCACATTAACATTATCAATAACAATGGTCCATAATATCATAAGCAAATGTAACCCAATGTATAATAAATGACATTCACACCATGAATGGACGAGAATATGAGTATTTCTATTAATGAACAAGAAGAAGTACAAAGTGATACGACCTCTTGTCGGCAACCAATCTGAATTAAGATCTAGATCAATCCACTTGTGCCTCCACCACTTCAATCCTCCATGAATGGCAAACTCAAACTAGATAGGAGTTTGGAAGTTTAACATAACTGGTTCACAACTACAAGGATCAATGAGTGCAGACTCAAGATAGGGAAAAAATCCACTAGAGTGCCTTTACTATTCTCTTCTTCCTCCCGTCCATAAGCCATATGTGCTCAATATATAGTCCTCTCAAAGGTAGGTGAAAGGACTCATTGATACGTTACTTGGGTAGATGGAGAGCCAAAGGTCACCCAATGACCTCTTTTTGGGAGTAAAAAGTAATAAAATAGTGGTTTTTACCATTTTACTTGATACCCGTGGGCTACAAGGATGCAACTCGCAGGTACGCATGCTATAGTGATGCAACATGTGGGTAGGAACAAAAATAGGATAAACTGGTATCACTGAAGGATGAAAATGGATCTGAGTCACTGAAATGGATCCTACAGGCCAAAGAATGTTGATGCTCACAGGGTGGAAGATTTCTGTGTAACAACTGTGTGTGTACTGAGAGCTTAGAGGCCTCAGATTTTTCTACTACTGAAAGCTGTGAGGCTTCAGATTTTGTAGAGACTCACTGAAAGCCGTCGTGCTTCAAAATTTTGTATTAGCACTAGCTTTTGAGATTACATATATATATACAGACATTCCGGTGATTTATACATTATGTGTTTCAAAAAATGATAAATGATGTGATCTTGTTTATATGCTTTTCTTTTATACAATGCATGTTGTGAATTCTTTTACATATTATGAGTATTATGTGTGTGCGATTGTCATGTCCCCAATTTTGGTTCATCCATTACCATGGGTGAAAGGGGACAAGATCAACCCCTAATGGAATTAAATTGTATTAATTCTATTTGCTTAGAATTAATTTTAGCCCAAGTCTCACAAATTGGCAAATTTATTTATTAAAGTTAATTTTGATAAATAAAATTAATGGATAATGAACAAGTGGGCCAAGAGGGCGCCCATGTGGAATATGTTTCCAACATGGATTAAGGGGTGAAGATATGGAAAACATATGAAGAGAAGGAAGGTGGAGATAAGGTTTCCAAATCAGAAAAAAGAAACAACTAGAAAAAGCTAAGGAGGGTGCACTTGCCAAAAAATAGTCCAGTTTACCAAAAAGGAAACATCCTGAATGGTGTAGTTTCCATTTCAATTCCCAGTTCACAAGGAAAGCAAGTGCTAATGCAAGAAGGAATCATCTAAGGTCAAGGAGGGCATAGTTTCTAAAGGAGAAAGCTTGTAAGGAAAAATTGAGGAAAGTATGTCCACTCATGAGTGACCTATTCTTCACCAAGCCAAGTAACTTGCCTAGCAGGTCATCCTGAAGTTTATAAAATAAGCCAACCAACTCCATTTCACAACTTTTTTCATTGTGAAGTTTGTATGAGAGATTTGAAGCTCCTCTAGGTTTGGTGATGTGCCTAAGCCACTCTATGGGTGATGTGCTCCATTCTCTCATTCTCTCTCTCTTTCTCTCTAACGGGTATTGAAGACTATTGGGTAGCCATTGAAGATCTATTTGCAGCCACTAAAGATAATTTTTCAGCCATTAAATTTTTGATATCATTCTGGGGTCGAATTGCTTCAGTAGAGTTTAAGATTTCAAGAATAATCCTTCTCATTATCCCCTCTCTTCTTCCCCATTCTTCAGTATTGCAGGGTGTTGGTGGAAGGTTTGCTCCATTGAGAGATTTTCAGTGATCAATGAGATGAAGGATCTGATGTGTGATGGCCATATTCAGAAATAAATTTGAACTTACAGTCATTCATTCAACTTCTATCATGTCCAAGTGATTATAGATCGTGATTCCCCAAGGGTGTCATGTTTTGTACTCAAAGAGGTGAAGAACTGAGGGATTGAATCTTCTTTCCTTCTGTCATTGGAGAGGATGGTTTGATGATTTTTTTCCAGACATCAAAGCTTTGTAATAAAAATCTAAACTCAGTCCTAAAATATTCTCAACTTCTCATATGAATATGCCCCAGAGGCTCATGATGTAATAATGGCTTTCAGTCTTGTTTTTCTAGCTTATTTTGGAGTAGTTTCACCATTCAAGCACTGTAATTTTGAATGGTAGATGTATGCAGCTAATTAGATGATTTAGAATCTCTGGTATAACTCTCATAATCCATTACAGAAATATTTTCAGCTAGATATATGTTTCAATGAAGGATTGGATAAACCTAGGGGGGTTTGAAGGTTTTTATGGTATATAAGTTATCTGGAAATGTAATGAGGTGATGTAAATTTTGATTCTCTATGTTTTCAATCAAATATGATTTAATAGGTCCATTAAATACAGAATTAAATATTATAGTGGTCAAATACAAGTTCAACTCCTCCCCCTATGCTCATCGGGCACTCTCGGAGGACTAGTTTTAGCAGAAATTGCATTAAAAGAGTTATGTTGGTCAGAAACCAATTCTGTCAGTTTCTTCTGCTCATGTAAAGACCCTAGAACACATTATAACCTTAAGGTACTGAATTTGGGAGGTTTTACCATGTTTTGGAAGTCAACCATTAAAACTAGCTCGATAGTCCAAGTCACAACAACTCCCCCCCAACTCTTCATCCAATGTTTAATTGCTGATTTTTTATGACCCTAGACCTCCATGAACACAAATATCAGTTTTTTAATCCTTCTCAACTCCCTGATCTAGTTTGTATATGCAGATGTACCCAGGAAGGATTGCGGTAGGCTTCAGCTGTAGCTGATGTCCGAAACATAAATGGTCTTCGTGTTTTGTACAAAGGATCCTAAAATTTTCCCTCTATCTAAATTGTTGCTACACACTCTCCCATACAAATTCAAGAACCTAATATCATTCCTACCATCCTCATTCAGAGTTTCAGTCCCTGTCACTTACATCCTGCTCAGTTTGAGAAATGGCCTTAAAAATTACTAGCAAAATCTTGTTAAAACTTTGAGTGGAAGTTAATATCTTGGTCAAATATTGGCTAGGATAATATAGTGGTATCAGAGCACTTTCCTTGGCTCAGCCTGTGGAAATTAATTCTCATTGGAAAATTATCTCAACACTATCTCCAAGATTGCAGATGTGGAATTAGTTCCAGTTATGGAAGATTTAGACTTTGAGTTGTATGAGCAAGAAGATTATTCTTATGAGGAGTATGATGAATATTATGATGAGCAGTATGAAGAATATTGCAGAAAGTATGAAGAACAGAATTCCCAAGAAGCACCTTCCATAAGCATCTCCCATGAGATCATGATTGATAGAACATACTATGGTTATCCTGATAGCCATATTCAAGAAAAAGTTGCATGTTCTATAGTCAAATGTCAACCTTCTATGGAAGAGATAATAAAAGATATCAAAGTTGCATTGGATGCATGTGAATTCACAAGAATTTTTGGATCCTCTTCAAGAAGAGCCTCCAAGAATAGTTATCCTAAGACAACCAAGGAGAAGCAAGACCCAAAGACCAATCATGAGATTGTTGACAAAATGGGAGCATAATCCACTACAAGCTTCTATGTTGAGGATTTCAAGATCACCTCAGAAAAGATTGGTAAGCTTAATGATGGTGAGACATATGTTGGATCAGATCCAAAAGAAGAACCTAAATCAGATCCAAAGTCACCACATGAGCTACATAGTGAAGCAAAATATGACAACACATCAGTTGGATGTGAACCTAGAGAATGGGTGGCAGAACAAGGCACCATAGCTCCACTGTTTGAAGGGAGAAGTATGATGAAAAGGTATGGACCTCAATCAGATTTTTGTACCCATGTTCCTTTTGGAAATCATCAGAATAAAATAGAATACATTGTCAATAATGTGTTCCATGATGTGGAGAAACTAGTTCCCCGTAATGAAGCATTTAACTCTCAATGCTTAGCTCCTCAGAAACCAATGACTATGGGAACATAAGGAGACCCTCAAAGTGTGGAAGAAAGAGGGAATACCATGGTTGGATATCAGCATATTTGCAGCAGCCATGAGGATGATGAGTCACCAAATCCTTTGTCAGAAGGAGAGGAAAAATATCCATGCACAACTAAAGATCCAACAGTCAAGCATTCGATTGTTGGCAATGTGGAAGGTGAAATCACTCCCGATTTCTTCGTGGGTGATTTCAAGATAAGTGCAGAAGATATGGGGAATATTGATGATGGTATGACATATTTTGGATCAGATCCAAAATAATAACATCAATCAGATCTGAAATCATCATTGGAACTTCAGGTTGAGGTGGAAGACAAGCCCAAATCATCTGGGTGTGAACCAAGGAATTTGGGAAAGAAGCATGCTGCCATAAAAACAACACATGAGGAGGAAATTTGGGCACAAAGGTATGGCTGCAATTATTATTTTTGCATGCCTTTGTTGCAACCCAAGATGGCAGCCACTTCCAATGAGAATTATGGATTAGAAGATCCTTCTAGTGTCAGAATTCAAAATTGGGAGAAAGCTGAATTGCAAGAAGCAGAAGAGGAGGTTCACTCACTAGAACTTATTTCCCTGATTGGACCATTGAAAATGAGTGAGGTAAAAATCAAGGAGGCATTGAAAAACCTCCATGAACTTAATGCTTTGATCTCTCACTACTATTGTATAACTACATCAATGGAGGAGCAACCCTCTGTTGAAAATTTTGTGCACATGTGGGAAGTAGCAGGAAGCCTAAAAGGAAATTTCTGTCAGCTGCTTTCTGATAGATATCAATTGCTAGAGCTTGTGAATATCTATTATAATGTTGCAATAAGGAATGATGAGGAGATAAGCAAGCTCACTCATATGTTGGAAACTACACAGGATTCTCTCATTGGTACTCATGGTGCTTGTCAAGAATCTAAGAATCAGATTGAGCAGCTTAATGAGAAGTTGCCATAATCACTTTTTACCTCCCATATTTCACAAAGTCACAATAACATGGCTGAATTATTTCATGTTCCAAGGGAGGAACCTCATGAGTTGGTGGATCATGAGGAACAGTATGTTTGGTATGTGCTTGAGGAATGTGCAAACAGAGTTGAAGAAAAACAAGCACATGACCTTTTCCAGAATGAACTTGAGAGGTTCATTGAAGAAAGTCACTCTTCCAAGGAAGATCTAGATGAGTACACCATAGATGGATCAGACATCAATGGAAAGGATACATCCACAACTTCAGTGGATGAAATGTTCAGAAGAATGGCTCACCATTCTTCATTCCCCACTTCAAATTCAGCCACAAATTTTGGGAATGAAAATTGGGTAAAAGGATTCTTCCTCTTGGTGTCACATGATGAGCAGGAGGATCCTAAAAGTGAGACATATGACATGTTCCTTAACCCGCATCAGTTGAGGAAGCCCATGCATATGTGTGCAACCACTTTTGACCAGGAGGAATCAGATATGCACTACCTTCAATGTGTGGGTCAATTGATGGAGTTTTACACCCTTGGATCAATGGCATAGAGTTGAGCCATTGGATGAAGAGGGGAGCACCTGTGGAGTTCCATAGAGATCATGAGATATATTTATTTGAGGAGGACATACATATGGCTGATCACATTCCATATGATTCAGCAAATAAAAGTGTTTATCCATCCATTGGTTGGATGGGTAGAGGCATAATTGCAATGAAGACCTTGGAAGGTAAAAGGTTCTCTTGTTTCCATAATAATTTTTTTGTTATAACTGACATTGTCTTGAATTGTGAGCAGAAACAAAGATGTATTTTTCAGCCATTATATGTCTCCAGTACACATGCATAAGATATGCATTCTAATTTTCATTCTCTCAAGAAGTTCTATGTTTGGTGGAGAAGTCTCATAGCTATTTAGTTTTTCATTAGGAGTGGCACACTTCCAGCATGGTGTATGGATCCTGGTATACCCAGGAGTGACAAGTTGTTACAAGTAACAGTGATGATGGTTGATATTCATCAGGGACAATGGGATCCAGGAATTCCTTGGAGTGACAACTTTCTAGAGGTGACAGAAAATTTTGGGTCCTTACAGAGGAAGCAGTGGGATCCAGGAATTCTACTCAATTATCTTAACTGGGTTAAGATTTTTGTTCATAATTTAGTGCAGATAGAGTTTACTATACTTTTTATTCTTCATAGTCATCTTACATTTTATTCAGATCTTTTTGAAGGCCCCAAGTTGAATTTTCAGAATGCTCAGTGGTTGGGGACAAGTATAATGAGAGTGGTGCAACAGAAGCTCGATGGAATCCTGACATTGCTTGAGGACAAGCAATCTTGGGAAGGGAGGACTGTCATGTGCCCAATTTTGGTTCATCCATTACCATGGGTGAAAGGGGACAAGATCAACCCCTATAGGAATTAAATTGTATTAATTCTATTTGCTTAGAATTAATTTTAGCTCAAGTCTCACAAATTGCCAAATTTATTTATTAAAGTTAATCTTGATAAATAAAATTAATGGATAATGAGCAAGTGGGACAAGAGGGCGCTCATGTGGAATATGTTGCCAAAATGGATTAAGGGGTGAAGATATGGAAAAAATATGAAGAGAAGGAAGGTGGAGATAAGGTTTCCAAATCAGAAAAAAGAAACAACTAGAAAAAGCTAAGGAGGGTGCACTTGCCAAAAAACAGTCCAGTTTACCAAAAAGGAAACATCCTGAATGGTGTAGTTTCCATTTCAATGGCCAGTTCACAAGGAAAGCAAGTGCTAATGCAAGAATGAAACATCTAAGGTCAAGGAGGGCATAGTTTCTAAAGGAGAAATCTTGTAAGGCAAAATTGAGGAAAGTATGTCCACTCATGAGTGACCTATTCTCACAGGTCACCAAGCCAAGTAACTTGCCCAGCAGGTCATCCTGAATTTTATAAAAGAAGCCAACCAAATCCATTTCACAATTTTTTTCATTGTGAAGTTTGTATGAGAGCTTTGAAGCTCCTCTAGGTTTGGTGATGTGCCTAAGCCACTCTATGGGTGATGTGCCCCATTCTCTCATTCTCTCTCTCTTTCTCTCTAACAGGTATTGAAGACTATTGGGTAGCCATTGAAGATCTATTTGCAACCACTGAAGATAATTTTGCATCCATTAAAGTTCTGAAATCAGTCTGGGGTCGAACTGCTTTAGTAGAGCTTAAGAGTTCAAGAATAATCCTTCTCATTATCCCCTCTCTTCTTCCCCATTCTTCAATATTTCAGGGTGTTGGTGGAAGGTTTGCTCCATTGAAATATTTTTAGTGATCAATGAGATGAAGGATCTAATGTGTGATGGTCATATTTAGAAATAAAGTTGAACTTACAGCCATTCATTCAACTTCTATCATGTCCAAGTGATTTTAGTTCGTGATTCCCCAAGGGTGTCATGTTTTGTACTCAAAGAGGTGAAGAACTGAGGGATTGAATCTTCTTTCCTTCTGTCATTGGAGAGGATGGTTTGATGATTTTTTTCCAGACATCAAAGCTTTGTAATAAAAATCTAAACTCAGTCCTAAAATATTCTCAACTTCTCATATGAATATGCCCCAGAGGCTCATGATGTAATAATGGCTTTCAGTCTTGTTTTTCTAGCTTATTTTGGAGTAGTTTCACCATTCAAGCACTGTAATTTTGAATGGTAGATGTATGCAGCTAATTAGATGATTTAGAATCTCTGATATAACTCTCATAATCCATTACAGAAATATTTTCAGCTAGATATATGTTTCAATGAAGGATTGGATAAACCTAGGGGGGTTTGAAGGTTTTTATGGTATATAAGTTATCTGGAAATGTAATGAGGTGATGTAAATTTTGATTCTCTATGTTTTCAATCAAATATGATGTAATAGGTCCATTAAATACAGAATTAAATATTAAAGTGGTCAAATACAAGTTCAACTCCTCCCCCTATGCTCATTAAGCACTCTCGGAGGACTAGTTTTAGCAGAAATTGCATTAAAAGAGTTCTATTGGTAGGAAACCAATTCTGTCAGTTGTTGCTACTCATGTAAATACCCTAGAACACATTATAACCTTAAGGTACTGAATTTGGGAGGTTTGTACCATGTTTTGGAATTCAACCATCAAAACTAGCTCGACAGTCCAAGTCACAACAATTTCCCCCCAACTCTTCATCCAATGTTTAATTGCTGATTTTTTATGACCCTAGACCTCCATGAACACAAATATAAGTTTTTTAATCCTTCCCAACTCCCTTCTATAGTTTGTATATGCGGATGTACCCAGGAAGCATTGCGGTAGGCTTCAGCGATAGCTGATGTACGAAACATAAATGGTCTCTGTGCTTTGTACAAAGGATCCTAAAATTTTCCCTCTATCTAAATTGTTGCTGCACACTCTCCCATACAAATTCAAGAACCTAATCTCATTCCTACCATCCTCATTCATAGTTTCAGTCCCCGTCACTTACATCCTGCTCAGTTTGAGAAATGGCCTTAAAAATTACTAGCAAAATCTTGTTAAAACTTTTAGTGCAAGTTAATATCTTGGTCAGATCTTGGCTAGGATATTATAGCGATGTACCAATCTAGAATGAAGTTGGACATCGAGTCAGCAACTGCATTTAACGCTCATGGAATGTGCAGGTATTGAATGGATTCGAATGACCTTACCAGGAGACGAACTCATCTAAAGAAACGGAGTATGGTAGGATCACGGATAGCGTAGACCCGGTTGAGATGGGAAACCACTAATTGAGAATCCATGTGGATGACAATGTGGTTCATACCCAAGGAAATAGAATCGATTAGGGCTCCAATTACCGCCTAATACTCTGCAGCATTGTTGGTTGCGAATCCAAGGCAACTTCCTCCTGAGCTGATGAGCTCGCCTATTGGGGAATACAGTACCTAGGATGCCAAAGCAAGGTTACATGTATGCTAGCTAGCGTCGTCCACGAATCCGTAGTATGTTTCCATCTGCACATGTAGACAGAACATGGTATAAGAAGCGGAAACAAGATCTAAATACACTCAAAAAACAAGCGCATCACACCACAAAAAAACACACAAACACGCCATGTACAGTATAGACATGAAAGTATATGCATGACAGGTTCAGGTATAGTACCTCTTCAGGTAAATCCCATTACGGGGTTCACCCAAATATATTTCATCATAATCTTCAAGCTCGTAATATCCTTTTTCCAAAACATGTTTGACAATGTAAGGTCTGTGCCACATGGACTCAAACTTTCCTGCTCCTAGCTTCTGGTCGTATGTGAGGACTAGGTCACCCTCGTTGAAGATGCGAGGTTCAACTGACTTACCGTATTGAGCTTTGATGCATTTCTTGTGTGCTTCATTAGCAAGAGCAGCATCTCGGTGGGAATCATCAAGTTTTGCTAAGTACAGGAAACGTTCTTCCTCAACAGTAGTGTTAGGAAGGAGTTCGACAGCGAGTCGTAGAGTCGAAATTTCGCACTCTATAGGCAGGACAACCTCCAATCCATACACCAATTGGAAAGGAGTGAAACTTGTGGCGGTTTTAACAGAATTTATGTAGGCCCATAACGCTGAAAAGATCATATTATGCCAGTTGGACTTATGCGTACCTACCATCCGTTAAACCAGAGTTTTCAAGACCTTGTTAATGGCCTCGAACTGTCCATTGGACTGCGAGTAGTAGGGTGTTGAGTTTTCATGGTGAAAACCCAATCTATCGCTCATTTCATTAACCATATGGTTCTGAAAGTGAGAACCATGATCAGTAACTATCGCCTGAGGAACTCCAAACCACGCTATTACATGATTGAACATGAAGAGTGTGGTGGTTTTGCCGTCGTTTTGGTATGTAGGCATTGCCTCAGCCCACTTTGTGAAGTAATCCCCAGCTACAATGATGTAACTATGCCCCCCGACCGAGGTAGGCTCATGATGAATAAAATCGATGCCCCATTTTTCAAAGGGGCCCATGGCAATAACCAGCTGTAATGGGGCGAGATGGGTGTGCTTCTTCATATGGAAGTGTTGACATGGAGGACATCTTTTCACGGCCTCGATACAATCTTTAAATATAGTAGGCCAATAATATCTTGCGCGCAAGATATTCTGAGCCGTAGCCATCCCAGAGAGGTGAATGCCACATGCCCCAGCGTGACAGTCATTCAGAACGCGTTCAGCCTCATCGTGAGTTAGACAACGTCAAAGAAGTGAATCGACGCCACGGCGGTACAAAGTATCACTGATAATCAGATAATACTCCACATGGTGACGTATTCTACGATGGTCGTCACGAGACAATTGCGGGTTGAAGCATTGGGTTTGAAGATATAACGTAATATCTCCATACAACGGCAGTTGTATTGATGAGAAACAACGATTCATCCAGGAAAGAGTCATTGTGCTCGACTTCTATATTAAAACGGGGAAGGTCACAAATAAGCTCAGCAAACACCAAGGACTTTTTAGGCTTGGCTTTCTCGATAAGAAGGTCGAATTCTTGTAGTATCACAATCCAGCTTGAATACTTGCCCCCAAGCACCTGTCGTGTCAGTACGTGGTACATGGGGTTCGATTTTGCGATGATGGTGGTGGTGCGGAGCAAGATATAGTGGCGGAACTTTTGGACGGCAATGACTACTGCGAGAGAAAGCTTCTCGACATGTGAATATCTAGTTTTAGTGTCAATGAGACCCTTACTCGCATAGTATATTACATGCTCCTGGGCATTTGGATCCTCCTATGCCAAAACCATGGCAATAGTGGTAGAAGAAGCAGCGAGACATAAGATGTAATCTCGAAAATAGTTTGGCAGTTGGATTACGGGGGCATGCGTGATGGCATTTTTAATGCTGTCGAAGGATTTTTGAGCTTGATCGTTCCAAATGAACAGGACGTCCTTCTTAAGCAGTTTCATATACCCCTTAGTCTTCTCCGCGAAGTTACAAATAAAATGCCTTAAATAAGTCACCTTCCCTTGGAGACTTTGAAGTTCCGTCACATTAGTCGGAGGTGGTAGGTTAACAATGGCTTCCACCTTTAAGGGATCGATGTGGATCCCATCCTTCGAGACAATGAGCCCTAAGAGGTGTCCAGAATCAATGCAAAAGATACACTTATGAGGATTCAGAAAGATATTGTACCGTCTGCATCTGAGGAAAATGGCCATCAGAGGATCCATGTGGAACTCACGCTGCTTTGAATGAGCAGGGAGATCGTCTAGGTAATGTTCCACAAATTCCTTAATGTCATGGAAGGCATACGACATGGCCTGCTGGAACGTGGTGCCAACATTTTTAAGGCCAAACGGGAGTTTGCGGTATGCAAACGTCCCCCAAGGATAGATGAAAGTCGTCTTATGTTGGTTGGCTGGGTTGATCTCAATCTGGTTGTAACCAAAAAATCCATCCATGAATGAAAAGATTATGCTTCCGGCACAGTTGTCGATAATCTAGTCAATGAACGAGGTTGGGTAATTGTCCTTTGGACAAGCCTTGTTAAGGTCCTGATAATTGACATAGACGCGAATGGTACCCTGCTTTTTGTTCACAGGGACAACGTCTGAGACCCAATCCATCAACAAGACAGGATAGATGAAGCCAGCCTTTAAGAGCTTTTCAATCTCTGCCTTGATCGCTACAGTCTTCTGGGGGTGTACCGGTCGCAACTTTTGACATACAGGTTTAATGTCGGGATAGGTTTTTATTTCATGAGAAACAATCGTGGGGTCTATCCTAGGCATCTCCTCATAGGACCAAGCGAATACGTCTCGAAATCGCTTAAATAAGGCCTTACCAATAGCTATTTATGCAGGGGAACACTTCTGGCCTATGAGAATGTGTTCCACTATACCAGGTTTTACCGAAATGTATACCGGGGTGGTAGGATCAATGTTGGCCAAGTTTCCCTCAATGTCTGAAAGACATGTGAGTATGGGGGAATGGGTAGATATCCGGTGAAAAGATGGTGCTAATGTTGTCCTCTATGTACTCCAAAGGAGGAAGAAAAGATGACCTATGGTGGAGGTCATCCCACGGACCATCATCAACATTCATAACTTCCATGATGGACTCGTCTGAATGGAAAGTCTGAAGTAAGAGATCAGGTATAGATGATGCCCATTGTAGAGAACAGGATGGGAAGGCCATATTTAAGTGGTCCTCTGATGCTTATTAGATAGCCTCGTAAATGCGTTCAGCGGGTGGAAGAGGCATTGCGTTCGCAATCAGGTGTGTTGTGGCTTCGTCCGGTACAAGCCAAGTATTAGTGGACTGAGATGAAATTGTGATGAACCTGCAATAATTAATTAATGCAAATACACAAGATATCAGAAATAACAGAACAAAATCACTTTTATATTGATCACGGGCCACTTCGAGGGGGCAACCTCCTTTGAGAAAGCTCAATACAATTAACTTCACGGTGCCTTCAATGACCTCAACACACACTTATATACTAAGTCTATGCCCAATACTATGAGTCAAAACCATGGGACATATAATACTATAGGACGACTTACAAAGCATATGCGTCCAATACTATGGGTCAATACTATGGGCTAATATAAACTACGGATCAACAAATACTACGGGACGACTTACAAAGCATATGCGTCCAACAACAATATACTAACATAGTAAAGAGAAGGGTTGACATAGGTTCCTAACATCCCCTCTCCCTTAGAAAAATCTTTGTCCTCAAAGCTTTGGTTGGAGAAATTGCTGCAGAATCTGAAGGAGTGGTTCCCCGGTAGCATCCTTGGTTTGCATTTCGGGCCACTGACGCCTTTGGAGTGTCAAGGAGGATTGCTTGGAAGGTTGTAGATGAAGAAGAACCCTGTCAGCTGCGTGGAAAATGCGCTCAGAACGGTGTTGATCGGCTTGTTGTTTCCGGCGAATTCTGGCCATGTGAAGATTGTCCTGCAGAATGAGAAGAATCTGATCGCGGTTTCGAAGAACCAAGTCAATTTCTTGAACTGGGGAGCTGCTAAGGGTGTATGGAAGAAGAACTGGCGGTGTTTGTCCATAGACTGCTTCATATGGTGTCCTTTGAGATGTGGTATTGTACCACCAGAGTGCTGCTAGGAAATCCATAGAAAGAGTTGGCCAAACCTGTGTAGGGATGGGCAAGGGTTTGATCAATCCCGAAAGGAGTGTCGGTTCCCCCTTATTGACTTGGAAAGTATCATCGTTAGCCACCATCTGTTGAATTGTCATTTTTAGTCCTGGCCAAAAGAAGTTACATTGTTCCTGGTCATACATTTTGCAGAACCCAGAGTGCCCTGTTGATGAAGAAGCATGGAGTTCATAGAAGAGATAGCCCTGTTGAACATATTGCAACCAATTTGGAACAAGCAGAGAAAGAGCTGTAAGATAAACTGAGTCATCAATTGTGCGAGAAGCAACATCTTCCACCATATTGTCCTTACCCTTCTTGTAAGTGATCACATAGGGATAACCCATGAGTTGGATAACCCATTGCAGGTGTGTTGGGGAGGAGACCCATTGTTCCAGAAAATTTTTCAGACTCGGGAGATCAGTCTTGATGCAGAAATAATTGCCTAATAGGTATGGCTGCCACTTCTATACTGCATGCAAAATAGCCATCATTTCTTGCCAAGAGGTAGATGTGGCTACATTCTTACCGGAAAGGTCTCTTGAAGGCAGCAAGCTCATTGGTTCAACAAAGATACCTGCATATCTATCCAAGGGAGTAGTGGAGACTATTGATGGGTGTATCTGAATGGAATTAAGCTGAGCGATGACACCATGTGAATTCTTCTTAAGGATTTTTTCCAGGCGATGTGAACTAATGATGCAGAGAGACCCTGGTTGTAAGCCCCTAAATTTGTGTTGTGCCCCATTGACTTTAAAATTGTGACACTTCCCCTTGCAAGGTAAGGTGCCCCCATTGGCAACCATGACTTCAAAGTTGGAGCAAGGATGGACAAAACAATCAGCCTGTTTGGCAATTCGAGGGTCAATGAAGTTATGAGTGCTACCAGAATCAATGAGTATGGTAAGAGGGAGCTTCTTGAAGTATCCCCTAACCCGCATTGTTTGTGGGGTGGTGATGTCGGTTACAGCATGGAGAGAGATCTCGGGTGGGTCGTCCTGAGATGGGGTGTCAATAGGTGGGTGTTGCATGTCGACCGGATCATCTACTGTATTTTTAGTTTCTTCACCAAGTTCTAAGGCAAGCAGAGAATCCACATCCAAGAGATAGAGCTTTTGTTGAACACATCTATGTCCCCGAGTGAATTTCTCATCACAATTATAGCAAAGCCCTTTTTCTCGGCGTTCCTGCATTTCTATTTCATACAAATGCTTGATACGAGTTGGTTGAGGAGCAGGCGTGATGGGAGTTCGTTGGGAACCCATATTTCTGAAGGGAACAAAGGTGGGTTTGGAGCGTTGTTGAGCTACGATCTTGTCCTCGGCCAACTTAGCCAACCCTAGGACTTCCATCATTGTGTTGGGACAAAAAATTTTGACGTCTGAACGGATTTCATCCTTGAAACCACTGATAAAACAACTCCTGTAGAATTCATCAGAGAATCCTTCTGTGTGATTGGCTAGTTTCTCAAATTCCATCTGATACTCTTTCACTGTGCCAGTTTGGTGAAGTTTAGTGAGTGCTCCTGTGAAGTCGTCAAAAGCACTAGGACCAAATCGTGGCAAAATGAGTTGGCAAAAATCTATCCAGTTTGGCTCGGGATGAGCTTTGATGTACCAACGGTACCATTGAATGGCTTCCTGTTCCAAATGAAAGGATGCAAGTGGAACTTTCTGAACATCAAAAGTATTATGTAGACTGAAATATTGTTCTGCTCGGTATATCCATCTAGTCGGATCAGTACCATTGAAGCGAGGAAAATCAAGCTTCGGCCCACGAAAATTGCGAGAAGCAGAGAACCCGGTGGCTGTAAAAGATTCTGGCTGTCTGGTATTGTTCATGGCTAAATGCTGCAGATGGAGGCTAAGAAATTTTTCATCCAGATCTTGGAGTTTGGTTTGGATGGCTGCCAGTGCTTCCTCCATGGTGTATGCTTTTTCATAGGTGACAACCATAACCAGGTTTTTTTTTTTTTTTTTGGTTGACTGGGTAGGAAAACAAAAACAGGAACTACTTCAGTAAGGGAAAAGTTGGATTTGGGAAAAAATCAGAAGGATAATTGGGGTTTGACTAGGTTTTGGACACTGTTGGATAGACAGGGAAGCAAAAATGAGGATTTCAGAAGCGGGGTGAAAGAATGGGAAAATTTGGCAGAGGGGAACAAAGAAGCAGAATTCAGAAAGGAACTTTGTGGTAAAATTTGAAAGTGATTGGGTGAAATTTGAGGAAGTTATGGCAAACCCTAAAAATAGGCAAATGTGAGATTTCGGGCTGTAGGAAGGGGAATTGAGGATGGGGTCCTCAGGAATGAAATATGCAGAATGGAATGACAGGGGTTCCCTGAAAATTTCAAGGGAAACAGAGGTAAAACAAGGGAGATATGGAGGAAAAACCTTTTTTTTTTTTTCCTACAGACTGGAGCGGCTACGGCTCAGAAGGAATCTGGAACAATGCCGAACGGCTGGATCTGGAATGGCTTGCAAAATGGATCTGAAACGGCGCAGCAGTGATCGACAATAGTTTATCTGAAAGTAGATATGGACCCCAGGTATGTGCGGCTTCCTAACAGTTCAGGGTTTTCACTTGGCCACCAATGCTGTCTGACGGCTTGCGTATTGGGGCAGTACCCCTCACTCCACGGCTCAGGTAAAATTGATAACCGCTTTGCTACAAACGACAACTCTTGTTTTACCTCACGGGTGGGAACTAGTCAATCAGGTAGGGGTCGTTGCCCTTTTCGCTGGCAGGTCCTCTCAATGGGCCAATTACTTCGGGGTTCCTGTGGTACTCCTCACAATGCGTTTTAGGGCTTATACCCAAGTACTTCCCACAGTTAAGCGGATAAGGATTATTCCCAAATCCGAACCTGCAACAGAAAAAATTTGGGTAGAAATTCCACCCAAGTTTCAAAAACCAGATCTATATTGCTCAGAATCACTATTATAGCATGTTTCCGGAACTGGAACAACCACTCTGCTTCTACCCATGAAAGCGGAATAGAAATCTGGGCACTCAGTCAAAAGATTTTCTCGCCGCAATTTCCGCAGCCGTCACCGAAATTCTGAAAAATTGCTAATTTTAAATCCGCGATATCTCCACTTTTAGAACTCCAAATGAGATGATTTTTTTTTGAAACTGCGTATTTTTGAAAGAGGAATTCAGATATGCAATCGGTTTCTTCTGATTTTGTGCAGAAAGTTTCAAAAATTGATCTGAAAGTTGCCGCCCAAAAAAAGAAAAAAAAATTCCCACTTGTGCCAAGGAAAGTGCTTTGATACCAGATGTGATGAACCTGCAATAATTAATTAATGCAAATACACAAGATATCAGAAATAACAGAACAGAATCACTTTTATATTGATCACGGGCCACTTTGAGGGGGCAACCTCTTTTGAGCAAGCTCAATACAATTAACTTCACGGTGCCTTCAATGACCTCAACACACACTTATATACTAAGTCTATGCCCAATACTATGAGTCAAAACCATGGGACATATAATACTACAGGACGACTTACAAAGCATATGCGTCCAATACTATGGGTCAATACTATGGGCTAATATAAACTACGGATCAACAAATACTACGGGACGACTTACAAAGCATATGCGTCCAACAACAATATACTAACATAGTAAAGAGAAGGGTTGACATAGGTTCCTAACAGAAATCTCTATGGAGATCATGTTCACCGAGGCAACATGATTAGGGGGGTCCGAATTTGGAAAAACGCCCATGAGAGATGAATCTTTCAAAAGGCCAACCCCTATACTCTCATATTGTTTTGACATTTGTCCAATGAAAGGAACATTGTCACCAGGATGAGTAGTAGTGTCTGGTGTGCAAAAATCTAATTGGTCAACAGTAACAATTCATCCTTGGTGGGGGAATTGTACTACGTGGAAGACTGAAGAGGCTACCGCCTGCATGGCATAAAACCAATTGCGACCAAGCAAGAGATTATAATCTATCGGGGCCGAGACCACTTCCACATTAATGGTTATGGTCTTTCCACCCAACTCAACTGTGAGAGCTTGTACGAGCCCATGAGGTTGAAAGCCACGCCCGTCGAATGCTTTCAACGTGGTAGGAGAATGATTCAATTCGGGAGAGCCGATGGCTCTCCAACAGGCGATCAACATGACAGAAGTAGAGGCGCCTTCATCCAAAAGGGTATGATGGATGATTTTCCCAGCAAGGTTTGCAGCTACTTGGAATGCGAGCTGATGGGAAATACTCAGCTTGAAGTAGTCAAGTCGGAACATGATGGTATTCGAAGAATCAGGGTCAACTACGCCGATTTCCGCAAGGATATTTTTGCGTTGATTAAGACAATTCTGCAAAACTTCCAGTGTCGACATGGCGCATGGAGCTTGTGCCAATTCCTCTACGATATTGTAATTCTGTGCCCCCGAGCATTAGGATTGAAAATAGCTTTACGAATCATGCTCTTGGGTGGTCGCAATATCGATTCTAAGGATGGCTTCTCAATGGTGAAAGAAGCTGATGGTACAATGACATCAGGTAAGGAGTTGGAAGCTTTTTCAGTATTACTTCCAACAGGTTCCTTCGAAGGGACCAAGTCGTATGATCGCGAGCAAGTGTTCAAATTGATCGTCTCGTTACACACCATGAGAACATGCGTGGTGTTGGATGGTTCCCCCTGGGCTAGGAGAGTTTGAGCAATCATCTGTTGGTTTTGAGTGGGAAACGGATCGTTGAGGACCGCGAGAGTCGGTTTACCCCTAAGAAACTTTTGGAATTTGTCTCTATGGGGACATTCTTTGGAGAAGTGATCATCTCCACACAGTAAACAAGGATACTTTAGCTTCTGTTTCTGCTTGGTATCATCAGGAGTTCTCTTTTGTTCCTGCTGGGCAGAAGACTTCTTGGGTCTCCCTTTGTTCTTCTTCTTGCTGCTGGACTTCTGAGATGAAGCTGATTGGACAGAATTCGCCTCTTTAGTTACAACAGGAGTGGTCAATTTGGTGGAGTTGTGGCAAGCCTGAGTTGGAAATGGGGAGGAGCCATGAAGGTTCGACGATCCAACAGTGTTAGGAGTAAGCTGGGTGGTAAGGGATCCAATGATGCCATCAGTTTGGGGTCCCTTAGGCGGTTTCGTGGGGTCATAAGTGTCGCGGGGTACATTGGGAAGAATCTCAAACAACATGGCTGATTGAGCATAGACCAAGTCTAGGTAATGGGCACGAGAGATAGCTTGTTCTTCAGTGACAGCACCGCCCATGGCAACATCTCGAGCTATGTGAGGGATGAGAGACTTCATAAGCCAATCTGCTAGGAGTTGGTTTGGAATGGGAGCCTTAATCAAATGTATTCTCCTCTTCCACTCATGTATATGATTAGAGATATGAGTAGCGGTATTCTAGCAGAGAGAGTTGAGAAGGTCCGTACCAGTTTCGTATCGTATAGGCAGTTAGAAGTGGGTCAAAAAGTTCATAACAAGAGACTCGAAATCATGAAAAGAATGAGGTGGTAATTCGATGTACCACTTGTCAGCCGAACAAGTGAGAGTCCGTTGAAATAATCTCATATGGATCGAGTCATCCATCAGAGAGTTGGACGAACACCATAAATGGTATGTCATCACATGGTGCTTAGGATCCTCGTGCGGCTTGCCATCAAACTTAGGGATATCCGACGGAAGTTTCACCAGAATCGAGGGCCAGTTAGTCCCATGGTAAATGGGGTCGTTCGTTAGTCGAGATAGATCAGGTAGGTCCAAAGTAGCAAAAAAGGGAAGTTGTTGATTAGGCTGCGGGTACTGGTAGTACTGATAAGGCATGTAAGGACCGGTAGGACCTCGGATCGACTAATTAAAGGGTGACCACAGAGGAAACTGACCATAGGGGGTTGTGCCGCCCGGACCGTAAAGTGGTCCGCCACCATAAGGTGGTCCATTCCAATAAGGTGGGGTTCCACCTCCACCACCGGGAGGAGGTGGAGGTCCGCCTCCAACGTCGAGAGGAGGTGGGGGCCCATATGCATAATAAGGTGGCCCACCACCGCCTCCGCCTAGAGGGGGTGGTGGACCACCTCCACCGCCAGAAGGATGGGGGCCCCCACCACATCCACCGCCAGAAGGATGAGGGTATTGAACACCACCACCACTGCCATAATAATTAGATCTGCCACCGCCTCCACCTAGAGGGGGTTGTGGACCACCTCCATCGCCCGAAGGGAAATGTCCTCCTTCACCATAATAGGGTGGTCCTCCGTCGCCTCCTCCTAGGGGGGGGGGTGGTGGACCATTCCCGCCACCGCCTGAAGGGTGGGGGCCGTTGTTAGTAGAATGAGTTGGACCTCCGCCAGAAGGGAGAGGTCTGCCTCCTCCAAAGTTGGGTGGGGTCCACCGCCTCTGACGAGAGGTGGGGGTGGACCTATCGGGGGTGGTGGTGCTTGAGGGATAGTTGGTTTGGGTCCATGTTGTAAAACGGGCTGTTGCCCCCATAGATTGTATGGGTTTCCGAGATAGGGTATCCCATATGGTGCATTTTTGGGATTAGGTTGACTCGGCACAGGGTTAAAGGAACCTGGATACGCTTGACTCCATGAGGGTTGAGTTACATTGGATGGCCCCCCAACATGAGATAATCCCATGGTGGATGGTCTAGCGGGTTGGTAAGTTCCAACAGGAGGTCCGTTGGGGATTCCACCGCCTGTGTTCTGGTTAGGAAATGAGGGTTTCCCCCCAGCCACAATCGGCTGACTACTATACAAAGGTTGAACCAACATAGGTTTTTGACTAGCTGCCGTAGTAGTAACGTTACCAATAAGATAATCCGAGGGAATGGAGTATCCTCCCCTCGAATTTTGAGGTGGGGGAGGAATTGGTAAAGTAACTGCGGTAGTAACAGGTGTGTTGGACTGTTGTTGTTCAACAGGTTGAGTAGTAGGAAGTACCAAACTGATCTCCTGTCTAGGAGATACATGTGCAGGGATAGATGGTTGACCAGTTTCAGTAGTGGTCGCATGTTGTGTGGATGATTCCGGTGACTCGAAAGATAAAGAGCGACCTAGGATTGGTCGGTCGTCGAACCTTATTTGAAAGTTCTGACTTGGAAACTCCTCACCCATGGCACATAAACAAGCCAATTGCTCACGATAAGGTGTCAAGCGGTCGTCAGGACTATCCTGACTGGTGGGGGGTGCAACGACAAAATGGGCCACTGGGTGACCAGTAGAAGATGTCCAATAAGCTGCTGAAGGACCAACAGCTGTTGTGGTGTTGTCCTGGGGTTGATTTATCCATTCCAATGATCCAGGCTCTCCCGGCATAACGGGAGGGAGGTCTTGTGAAGTGGGAACTTGTGCTTCTTCATCCTGTGGGGGATGAGAGGCAGGTGAATCTGGAGGGGTATGTGGAAACAAATCTCCTCCAATATTCAAAGTGGGGTTTTCCACTTCTTGTGACCCGACCCTGGCATGAGGATCCATCCTTTCCCTCTAAATTACCTCCTGGTTAAGGGAATATTCGGGTGGTAAGTTTTGGATTCTATGGGACCTTCTCCAAGGAAAGTCAGCCAGAGTGACTGAAACAAAAATTTTCTCCGAAGGCAAGCTAAAAAGAAAAGAAAACTAGAAAAAACCCTACACAAACTAAGGCCACAAGCAAACTTATGTGATAAGATTGGATTCAAAGTCTGGAACCTCATGGGATTATCAAGGCATCGCAAACTGCTATATACTGCAGGGTCCAACAATATGATGCGACAAGGAGGATTGGGACCGTACCCTTGCCTGCATACCTAATTACCTGGACAGTACGTGCGTGCTAATCTCCCCGAGTGTTGTTCTCGGTGTATTGCTTTGCCAAGACGGCCAAATGGTTAACTCACTTGGTTTCAGGAATCCTAGTGGTGTATCCCAATATACACAAGGTATGTGGGGGCTCAGATCCGTAATGGTGCTGTCTAATGCACAATCGTTCGGCCAGAGACCTTCCGATATACTACCGAGTACGTGATACACCCTTCGATATACACCAAGTACGTATTATGGTACTTGGTGGGTACGTGAAGGAGCTCGATATACTGATAAGTACGTGGAAGACTACAATACCCTCAGGATACAATGCTAGAAAATAACGACAGCTGCCACGCTTAACGATGCCGAAACACGTCTCTAACTTACACACAAGTTGCTATAAAACTTTACCTAGTTCTACCGTTAATTTTATCTGGACGGTTAGGTGAATGCATGAGGTGAGTATATAATCGGAAGCATAATGCAAGTCCTAGCTACATGCACGAAATATTATTTTCTTTCAATGAATGCTACCTATGAGAGGGAGAAAACTTTTTCTTTACAACAATTTTACCAAAGCAAATGCAATGATTCCCAATCCAAACAAATTTGACTATAAAAGCATTCTTTTCATTTTTGTGTGAAACGCAAAAATCACAACACTACTAATCCAAATCACAACATTTTTTCCTTTTCAAAACGAAAATGATGCTAGGTAATGAAAAGAGAGAATTCTAAGATGGAGTATGCAAGCTTTTCAATTTCACTTTCAATGGCCTAAAAGCAATGAAAATAAAAAATGCATCTACCTTTCCTTAGCATGGAACTAATTTTGCAAAAACTGAAATATACTTTGGATTTTTCGAGAAAATGAGAAGCTCATAATTCAATAAAAACACAAGCGATCACACATTCATTCAAATTTTCCAAAAGATGCATAAGCAAAACATTCCAATGCACAAACAATTTTCTTCAACAATGCTTGAGAAATGATGGGAAAGAAGCACTTTTAACTTTTCAATGGATGCATCAAAAGATTAACTTGACAACAACTACGCTTTCATATCTAAATGACTGAAAACAAAACACTACTTGCAACACTCAGTACACTCAGAAAACTCAAGAAAAGACAAGCACTCAATCAAGCTGAAAGACACACAAGACTCAAAATCAGATAGTAGTAAGCAAAGCTCAAAAAATAATGAAAATGAGGTCTGGGAGCCTATCTAATGCAGTAATCAGATCAGTTAAGGAGAGGAGGGAATGCAAGGGTGAGCAAATGAAGGTGGAGGAGACAAGAGTATCCACCACTACCGGTTCTCAGACTTGTCCAAGACGGAACCCAAATCAATCCAAACAAAACCAAACACTCAATACACAAATCAAAGATGGGATCTCTGGTTGGATCTTGCAGCACAGAGGGAGTTCATACAGCAAACCAAAGCTCATATTAACAAATGGAGAGGGGATACTTGCATGCCAAATTCGACAAATCGGCGCACTATGTGCTTGTACACGGTGCGACGTCGCAGTTCACCAATGCGGGGAGTGCGATGGTGTCGCAGTATACCAATGAAAGGACTGTGACGAGTGGCTAACAGGAAAAGAACAAAGACCAAAAAGGACACAGTGTCGCTCTATTTTCACTAACCAGGTGTGACAGGCGAGGTCTAAGTTAAAAAATGAATCAAATCTCCAAGTAATGAACTATGAAATGGTTTGAAAATGAGTAGTACAAACTCAGAGGAAGCAGATCAGAGTCTCCAAGACGAAGATCTGATAGTGAAATAAACTCAAGAAGCAAATGACAAATAAAAGGCTTGTGTCAAGCAATAAATTGAAAATGACTCTCAGATTGACAACTATAGAACAAGATGTAGTTCCCAAGTATGGTCTCCAGATTTGTTTTGCGGACAATCTACCGAGAGCGGACTCAAGGCTTGATCTCCCTAGCTTAACATAAGTCTAGAACAAATAAGACAGAACATAAAATACTTTCCTAAATCGTATAGAAATACAAATTTAAGAGCAGATTGTTTACCTTAGATTTGTAGATCCCTTTCTCCTTCCTTGATCCAATGCTCCAGCGTTGCCAGATCGCAAGTAGCTAAACCTTGTTGAACATGTGACAAACCACCAGAAGTGAAAGCATATATCTCATATGATAGATCTAAGCTAACAGTTAAGGAGAAAAGCTCTAAACATCATCAAGGAGACAACATTTATGGAAAGCAATTATATTAACTGTATTGAAAAGTGAGGAGTACAATAGAAAAGAGGATTACAACCATAGCCTTAATGCTGCAAGCGTCTTCTGGCAAGCAATGCCAAAGCTCCTAGAGAGAAGTGGATGTTCCCCAAGCTAGAGTGTTAGATATATTGGGCTTGATTTCACCAGCATAAGAGTACCATAGACTTATTCCCTTAGGATGGGAGTGAGCTTCATTTAAATAGGACTAAGTGGATAGGGTATGGATAGGATAGGTTGAGATACGATAGGAGAGACTTAAGGGATCTTTCCAAGGTGTTAGGAATCGAGTGCTAGCTCTCCCAAGAGGTCAGGGATAGGGTCCCAAGTCAGCAAGCTTCGAGAAGGAGCTCGAAGAAGCTATTTTTTCCATTTAACTGACTTCGTCGCACCCTGTAATGGAGCAAGGTGCGACATCGCATGCTGCATGAGTGCAACCTGCGACGACCTCTCAAAACCTAGTACAAATGGGTACAAATCCTTCAAGGTCAATCACTCAATCAAGGTAACTCCAGGGGTGTATACACTGAATCTCATGATGGAAAGATCTTAGGTGTAACAGGACGTTAAACACCATCATCATCATCATCATCATATATCTATATATATATATTCACATTGATTAATTTTTTTTTATGCAAATACATAATTAATACAATAAAATAATAATTTAAAAATTTTAATATATATATAATTAGTTATAAAATAATAATACTTTCTACTAATATAATAATTAATTCACTATAATGTTGAATATATACATTTTTCTATTATTTTTAATATCTTTTTATTATTAAAAATAAAACATTGTAAAGTGATTATATAAATTATATCCCTTAATATTAATCATTGTAATTTCAATCTTCTTTTATTTCAAATATAAAAAAAATTATAACAAACACTTATTCACCATTTATTTTATGCCTAATAGATTATTATAAAAATTATTTCTATTATTTATAATAAATAATTTAATATATATGCTCATTAAAAAGTCAACTACTTTCTCATAATACAATGCAAAGAACATTTCAGTGTCCCTTTCCATTGGTTCCATGCTATTAAAAAATGGGGCACGATCTAAAAAAATCCCTAAGCTTCCAAGTATGCGCCATTGATCTTTGAAAATAAGAGCGATGGATTCATTGATCCCTTATCTACATTTACATTCCAAAAAATTTGACAAATAATTTATTGGATAAATTTAAGTCATGCAAAGCGTATATTAGAACATAAAAGTGTACATTGCAACATGAATACAAGTAAAAATAAATTATAACATAAAAGTGTATATTGCAAAATGGATGAATAAAAGTATAAATAATTTATTAGATAAATTTAACTCCTGCAAAGCGTATATTGGAACTTTTATTGGAATATAGAAGTCTATGCTACAACATAAATAAAAGTATAAATAATTTATTCGATAAATTTAAATCCACAAACTATGGTATTAATAAAGACAATTTGATCAAGCTTTTAAACTAAATAATAGACTGATCACGATTTTAAATTAAATAATATGGTTTCTCTGTGCACAAATTAGTTAATGAATTTTGTGGAATTACAAAAAAAATGGATAACCACCACAAATAAGTTGAATTTTGTAAAATTGAGTACATTGCTAATATAAAGCAGGTTGAATTTTGTAAAATTGAGTACATTGCTAATATAAAGCAGGTTGAATTTTGTAAAATTGACTACATTGCTAATATAAAGCAGGTTGAGTTTTGTAAAATTGACTACATTGCTAATATAAAGCAGGTTGAATCGTGTAGAATTAGTTTAAATAATAAATAAACATAATTAATGAGAAGAATGTAGAAACTTGCATAATTGCTTTAAATAAATAAAAATTAAATTTAAAAAAATTTAAGTTAAATGAATATAAATAAACATTACTCAACCTTGTAGAATTAACTTTAATGAGTGTGTTAAAATCTAAATCACAGAAAATAAAATTATCTCACACGAATGAAGAAACACTAATATAATTTAATGAATAAACACTCCTATAACTTAAATAGATAAATAAACACTACATGTTTGGTTGAATCTTGCATAATTAACTTAAATGAACCTGTTAAAATCTAAACACATTGAAAAGAAAGCCACAAATCCAATCCTCATAGGTATAACCAGTTGATACAATTATGAACCATATCAATCATTCTGGTTGTTCAAGCTCATGCTTCTTGGGTCCTAAGAGGAATTTATGAGAACCCAATCCAAGAGAGAGTGTGAACGTGGGTGAGCACTCATCTTCGTCAGCTGCTGGAAGATTCAAATCGAATGACCTCGGCGTTGCTTCTTCCATTGTAGGAGGAGCAGAGAGTTGCACTTTCGTGTCTACCACTGCCGAGGAGGGACACGAATCAAAAGCACTGGCACTGGCACTGGCACTGGCACTGGTCTGCGAGGCTAAAGTACTAAACATATTCTTCAATACACCCGCGTCCACTAACTCATGACCTGCATGGGATCTTTTTATCATCTGAGGCCCCACACTCTGCCCCAACAACGGCATCCGCATCTTCGGGCGCGGCGGCTGTTGCAGAAGAATAGCGTAGTCTACAACATTGCTGCTGGGAATGGGAATGAGATTGGGAATAGAAATTGTATTACCTGCAGTCGTGCTGTGATCGGTCATTCGCTGCACTCCTAGTCCCTCATTCATGTAAACCTGCGTCCAGTGCTTCACTTGTTTACAGATATTTGCAGACAGCTTATTCGTGTTGTTGCCATGATTAGCAGCTGCCTGAGTGGAAACCGGTGGGGTCGGAAGTTTGGTAGAGGCGGCGGTGGTGCATCTTCGGATCGTCTCAGATTTCTGGAGAGAGGGAGCTGGAAAGTTCGTCTTGGCTTCGGATCCTCTCAGATTTCTGGCGGCATCGTCATATACTCTCGCTGCTTCCTCGGCAGTGTCGAAGGTGCCTAACCATTTGCGTTTTTTAATGGAGGGATCTCGGATCTCTGCCCCGTATCGACCCCATGGCCTCTCTCGCACGCCTATGTAATTCACTTTCTTGGCACTTTTCGCATCTGCATCGGCCACGCTCTTGCTGCGATTTCTATCTCTGGGTGCATCGGCCACGCTCTTGCTGCGATTTCTATCTCTGGGAGCCATTGAGGGACTTCTTGTTACAGACAGAGCAAGACAATACCGAGAGGGCGAACAAGAACTCCGGAGGCGAGACTGTCTTAGAAGCCGGCGGCTGCTTTCCCACTAATATATCTCTCGCAAGGTTTGCGGGCAAGAAAACGTGACTGTCTTAGAAGCCGGCGGCTGCTTTCTCGCTAATATATCTCTCGCAAGGGTTGTGAACGGGTTGCCGGTAAGAAAACGAAGGTTGGCAGTTGTGTACGGGAAAAAATAAAGGAATGACATTAAGCGATGGGCAGGGCAGTGTATCGAGAGAGGAAGAATCAAAGTAAAAAATGATTTTAATAATCAATAACGGCGTTCATTAAGCACAGCAAGCTTGGAATTTGACGGCAAAATTTACTTTCATTGGGTGTTTCGACCGTTAAAATATATAGTATTAAATTTTTAAATAGAAAATGAAGTGTAAATGTATTTTTCTCGAATTCCAAAGTGCCAACCAAACAAAAACTCTGGAATCACATGGTTTCAAGTTGTTTCCATATCGCTTCAAATTTCAATACGCCCGGAAGAGTTGAGTTGAGTTTTTCTTTTTCTAGGCTATGGTTTTCCTTTATATCTATTTTCTACGTTCTTCTCCTCTAACGCCGAGCTTGTGGTGTTTTTTCCAAAGTTTGTTTCCTCTACGAAAGTGGGGTGGGATGGGGTTAATGGAAATCAATAAAAAAAATTTAGAAATAAACTCACTAACCATCATTGGGAGGGGCACTTACTTTTCAGCGAAATAAAATTGTGTAATAAGAAGAAGAGGAGTGCATTAGAGCACCTGAGTGGGTCTAATGGTTAAGAACATGTGTTATCTCCGTGGAGGTCACAGGTTCAAAACCGGCGGGGGTAGGGTTTTTCATTAGCTCGTTGTCACAAGGCTCGAAGGGTAGGCGACCCCTAAGATAGAGCCTCACCCCGGTGAGTTTCGGGACGTCTCGGCCCCTGCTGAGTCACAAGCTACTGATATATTTGGTTTGTGGTTTGTTGGATATACCCTTGGGAGGTTGTTGTTCCCATGGTTAAAAAAAGAAGAAGAGGAGTGCATTGGTATTAACATAGTTAAATATATTGTCATCATTTTCTTATATGAGGATAGAGGCTCACCCCGGTGAGTTTCGGGACATCTCGGCCCCTGCTGAGTCACAAGTTACTGGTATATCTGGCTTACGGGTTGTTGGATATACCCTTCGAAGGTTGCTATTCCCATGGTTAAAAAAATAAGAAGAAGAGGAGTGCATTGGCATCAACATAGTTAAATAATATTGTCAGCATTTTCTTATATGAGGATGGTATTGCTCTTCATAGATGATTTTTCTAGGCAACTCAAAGTTTCCTTATCTTTCCAAATTTATCAACTTACTATTAATATTGAAAAAATCAAGATTTTAATAATTGAATTTACGACAATGGTGCCATAAAACGAAGGTACAATCTTACAATGCATAGACATCCATTTCAATTCACATTTAAACTAGAACTATAGTATCAAAAATAATGCATACCTTATTCAAAAATAAATATAATGTTTTTGTAGCAAAGGTTTATAACCAATTTTATGAGAAAATAATAAGAAGAGGATTATTGGTGGTTGGAAAGCTTCTTATGGTCTTGAAAACAAATGTAGAAATGTTGAACTTTGGCAACACTAGGATAAGAAGAAATTCATTTTCAACACTTTAGTTATCCCAATTATTCTATACAGTGGTGAGATTGGTGATGATGCTACTTAGCCTATGCGAGAGTTTGGGTCCATTTTCTATCAAATGCCTTTTAGGTGATGTTCTCTGGTTGGATTATGTCATGTTTGTTCTTGGGTTGAAGAAGAATATTATTTTAATGTCTTGTATGGCAGATGTATAAGGGATAGTTTCTTGTGAGGGACAATAGTGAACCATCAATGATTGTTGTTTAGTTAGTTCAAGGAATTTGGATACAATGGTAAGAAAGGGTGGCCTTTATAGGTTACTTATCGATCTAATGATGCTTGTACATTCCAATGGGAGACTATAAAATCCTTCTAGCTTTGAGGAGGCTAAAGCATGGCGGGATATGACGGAGATAGGTTCAAAACCTATTATAGAGGTTTTGATAAAATCTTGTGTTGATGGATATAATGATACTTCTACAATTTATTTGATCAATATGCCAACATGATGGGCGACTATGGTTAGGAGAGATGTGATATTATATAAGAATGTAAGGTCTTCCATTTCACAAGATTCTCCTTTAGCGATCAAGAAGGGAGAGGAAGTTGTTATTCTAGAGACTGATTTAAATACTTGTGATGTGATATGGATTATTTAGAGGATGAAATGAAGGTAGCAATATAAAAGTGGAAACACAAACAAAAATATTTTGTAGAATGTACAATAGTATAATAAAACCCAAATTATATAACTGAATGGAATGGAAAACATTGTGAAATGCTAGCAATAGACCCTAGCTCAAATGATGGTAGCTTATCTCTGGAGGGAGATGTGTCAACTACACTCATTCACAAGAGATGATTAAAAATAGATCAAAAAGGGCCTTTTTATCAGAAGCATAGAGGCAAAAACCCTAAACATCCAAAAACCTAACCCTAGCAAGTGAAGCAACAAAAGGTGGGGCCAAGTAGCTAGCTAACTTCGTAAGAGCATAAATTTTGCATACAAACTACATTTAGGGATATGATGGCTTATTGGAAAGAACTAACTGAAAAGTACAACTTTTGCATGGATCCAAAGCATGCCACAAAAATCATGAACTCTCGAATGACCAAAATACATTTTAGGGCCTTAGAATGACCTTAAAAGTCTGGGGCCAAAAAAACCTTAGAAAAATTCCAAGAAGATGGAGAACCATTATAACACAATGGAACGGGTGGGTGGCCACAAGTATCCACCTAGATCAATCCTTCCCAATTAGGGAATGATGGTATCTATTGCGTCCAACACCTCCATCATATGGGGAAACATATGCTACATTTGAATCTTAGTGAGCAACTCTACCTAGTTAAGAATTTTCCCTGCTTTGATTATCCAATACAATTGGATGTTATATTGGTGAGTGCTCTTTGTATCAATAGCCATGATCTGATTGACTGTTTCGTAATCAATGCAGTCAGGATTGAGTTCTATAGGGACCAAATGTTCAACGACCTCAAGGTGTCCAAGAGAGGTGTAAAATATGGTTAAAGTATCCCCACATTAAATACAGGATGCAAGATAAGGAAAGAGGGAATACTTAACTCAAAAAAAACCTCACCCATATCCTTGGTGATGTTTTAAGGCCCATATTGAAGTGGCCAGATTTTTCGATTAGGTCCTTTGAGGTGCCCTTTTTGCAAATGTAACCATACCTTATCTCCCACCTAGAACTTGTGTGAAAACCTAATATTGATCGTGGCACTGCTTATATGCTACATTGAGTCTGGTGTTGCGAGAAAAAACCCGAATACGAGGTTTACATAGGGAGATAATCCATATCTAAAAAGAATATATATGTAAAAATTGAATGATGAGATGCAATGATAAGATAACCTAGTTTTTATAGGATTGATAGTGACTCTTTCAAAAGTCACGTCTCTTTTAATATTTAAGCTATTTAATTATTTATTTATGTGATTATTTATATTGTTATTTATTTTATATTTAATATCATTTATATTCATTACATTTCCACCCCCTTTAAAGGGAGCTTTGTCCTCAACGTTGTATTTGTTGGCATCGTCTTTTGTTCTTGATTTGTGTTGATGCTTGATTTGAGCTAAGCGATCTAGGATGATCTCTCTATCTTGATGAGGGTCGGGGTCCTTCTTATGATATGCCTCTTTCTGCTTGGGTGGTGAACTTCTCGGTCCATACCATCGGTACTTACTTCCATTCCATTTAAATCCCGTGTACTATTTTTGTAGATTCGTAGAGAAAGTCCCTAACGATGTGTTGTAGGTACAACAGATCCCATGCTTCATTTGATCGTGGGAGCCCCAATTTTTGTAAATACAAAGGTATTTGGGTAAGTTTCTTATCAAAATGAGATTCTTAACCTTGTTTGTTTGATCTCGTACCTTTGCTTTTGGTTTGTGTAATTATCATTTTTCCTTTAAAAATTTTTCTAAGTTTTGTATTGTTTTCTTCATTTGCGGAAGGCCTTTATTTTTCTCCAAAATGTTATTTTCTTCACGCAAATCCAAAAAGCTGAAACCCGCAAACCTGCAATTGCGGATTGCGGGAATTGTTTATTTTTCTTTTTGAAATTTTGTCAACCCGCAACCCGAAATTGCGGATTGCGGGAACATCTTGTTAATATTTTTTATCCTGCGGATTGCGAGAAAGTTATTTTGATTTTAAAACGTTGTTTTCGTTTCCAAAACCTGCAACCCGCAATTTCGTGTTGTGTATTTCGGAAACACTTTTGTCCGTTATTTTACAATTTGCAAACCCGCAACCCGCAATTGCGGATTGTGGATTCCGAGAATTTTGAGTAAAGTTTGAAAATAAAACTTGTGACCCGATCCCGCTTCTCGCGACTGGTAATCTCAACCATTCGTTTCTTTTAATCATACGGTCCAAATTTGATCTGACAAAAAATCGATAAATATATGATTTTTCCTATTTTTCTTTTATCATTTTCACTGTCGGAATTTACTCTGCTACATGGATTTTACTGTGAATTTCTTACCAGGGGTCATTCTCACGAATTTTCAGTTATTTTCAAGTTGGTTTGTTGTCATTTTTGCATTTGCTATTTACGGGTTATTTTTGATTTTTTTTTTGTTTACCATAATTTTCAAGCTTTGCCAAGATGTCACGAAATACTCGGTCTAAGACAGTCCATAGGGATTTCCTTACCAAAGACCCAAATTTTGGTATCTTCTCAGATACTAGTGAGAGGGTTACTGAAACCTACCAAATAGACTCGTCCAAAATCTATTCAATTTTTTATAATGACGACCTTTTCGACATTAAGGAGGACCGACCTACATATGAGAAGATTAGGGCTTCTCAAATCCATGCCATTGCTTCCCATCCTGCTATCCTTCCTTACACAGATGTAGTAAAATGGATAATAGACAATGCTAACCCTAAGGACCGATCATTCAATGACAGTACGGGCTCACAATTGACAACCTTCCGTCCTGAAGTCTTTATCAGAGCTTTTGCTCTTAAGTTGGCTGTGCAGACCCTTAGCCCTAAATTCATACATTCCTCTAAAACCAGGTACAATTTCGACGAAATGATGAAATCATGGATGATTAAACATAGTAGCTTTGTGCCAAAGGCTGATAACCTCTACCCAATTTCCCGGTTTAGGGAACCTTATTCTTTACTGGCATCCATGCTCTACAGGCTCTTTGGCCTTTCAAATTGTTCAGTATTTAAGGCTGAATGGGATCCAATAGCTCATCATGTCTTAACAATGGGAGAATCCTTCCCTTGGGTGCCTATCCTATCATCAAAACTTAAAACAACTATCCAAGACTATCAAAAGGCACCTGCACTCAGAAAACCACACTTCTTCCTGTCAGCCTTCATTATTGATGTATTTTGCTCTGAGTTCCAATATCCTAACTTGGAATAGCATTGGACCACTTCAGATCCACCAGTTCATATCTATCATTCAGCACTATGGGAAACCAATTTTGTGCCATTACTTTATGACATTTGTGACCACTTCATGGGCACCATTTATTTCAAGATATTCAAACAAGAGGCACCTGCTTTTTCAGCTGATGCCAGGGCATTCATAAATACAATTGGTGATTGGTATGTCTATGAGTCCTATTCATATATCAGATTCTGGGGAAGTGACACTGTTCATCTTCTGCCCAGAATAGCACCTAACAGATTGGTCATTCAGAGGTCTCTTACCAGACTGTTACTGATGGTGTTTACAGAAAACTCACTGGTCCCAAAAAGAAAGGTTGGACTAAATTTTCTTTGAACCTTGGGCCATTAGTCATCCCAACTTCAAATTGGGCTACAGTGCTTGGTGACCAGGTGGCTCCTTTAAAGTTAGGTTTTTCTCCCAAAAGGAAGCATGATCCCAAGAAATTCCTTGATGCACATTTTAAACAATATCATATGAAGATGGACTATGTCCATGAAGAACTTCCAGATGACTCTATCTACCAAGGAGTGAACACATTTTCTGAGGTCCTGGCTAGAGCCAAGAGCATAGATGAGCAGCATCAGATTATGCAATATCAAAGAGAAATTAAAGCTAAAGTCTTGAGCTACAGAACAATGAAATGAATCTGCTTGAGCATATGAGAAAGGATAGAGAAGAAAAGGAGAACCAATAAGCTAATGCCCCTCTAACGATTACTTATCTAGATGGGAATAAAGGTAAATCTCCCATGGAGAATCCTCCTCAAGTAAAAACAACTGAACAGGTCAAAGCCTTGTTGCAAACCTCTCATCATTTCCAACAAAAGTTAGCACATATCACTTCAGTAATTGATACTCAAATGATTGAACCTCCTAATCTTACTGTGGATATTCAAGTGACTGCTACAGCTATATAGGTATCTGATGATCTAATAATAGCTGAGGTCAACCTAGCTAAGAGACAGAAAATCCTTATCCCTACATAACAGGTTCCCACTATCGATCTCATTGACAGTGATGTTGATGGACCACATCCTCCAATATCAGTGACTCAAGAAGTGACTCAAGAAGTCACTGAGGATTCACAAGCAGTTACAGATTTGTTAAATACTATTGACATGGATCACTCTTTTTCTGATCAACGGGTATTGGAGTTTACTACTACCCCTGACATTACAACTTCCTCACTTTTGTTGTCATCTATTCAAGATCTCTCTATTTTTTCCCCATGGGTAATGCCATGATTTTCCATATCACAACTTTTTCATACTTTGACTTTCAGAGCCACTTCATTTTCAGACAACTCAGTTCCTTTTTCCATTCCCCCATCTATTATTGCAGTAGCCCATTCTTTGACTGTCCCTCTACAATTTCCCATATCTACTTTATCATTTCCCACTGTGGAAGAGCCACCCTCAATTCCCTCCTCATCGTCACCTATTAATGATGATCATGTTACACTTTCTAAAGCATTCACTTCAATCCCTTATCCAACCCCTGTCCCATCAGTTCCTCAAATTATCTCTACCCCTCTGACTACTCCTCAGGTTACCATGTCTATACCCAGTACCATGGTCACTCAAACACCTTCATTAATTTCAATAGAGAATGTCATTTCAATTTCTTCGGAAATAATAACTGAATATGAAGATAATGTTGTAGTCCCCCTTGGACATTATTACTACAGTAAAGAAAATAAAGTAGTGAATAAAAGGGGCAAGAAGAGAAGTAGGGATCAAGGGGGATTAGAAGTATCTGTTCCAAATCAGATAATATGGGCTCAACAAACAAATGATCCCCAGACCGGAGCTATTGAGACAGTTACAGCCTTAGGATCATTTGCTAGTGCAAACCTTGATTCAGTCCAGGTACTGAATAAAGAGATTGATCAGAAGAAGGAAGAATTAGAAAGGCTTGAAGAAGAATTAGTAAAAATCAAGGAAGAACATGAGATTTATGTTGTTGATCTCAGGAGGATATGGGGAGATAGGTTAGAAGATTTGGAGCGAAGCAACACCTTTCAGGATGAACTTCGTAATGTAAAAGTTGAGAATTCTGCCAATACACAGAAGATAGCCTTACTGGAAAAGCAATGTGAGGATGCAACTGCAAGTGCATCCTCTTCTAGTTTCTCTAAGTTTTCACCTCAGGAATTTAAGGATTTGGCCTTTCAGGCCAATGAAGAGCATCATAAATTACTGGAGAAGCTATTTTACACCCTGGATGAGATTAGGGAAACCCATATAACTTTTGGTAAGATGTCTGGTGTCCTTGAAGGGCAGAAATCCAAAAGACTGCAAGATTCCAAGGAAAATCAAAACATTGTTGAGTGGCAGGGGTATATAAAAGACATACCAGAAGACATCCCCATTCTTAACATTTTTCAGTTTAAGAAAGTCAGAGCTGCATTGAACACTTGGCTTTATCTTAATGAGTTAGTTGAAGACATTATTAAGAAAGCACAAACTATGTGTAGCAGGCGATATTATTGTTGGCAGGCAGTTTGGTAAGGAAGAATTGCAGCATCGCCGATGCTGCGACATGTCAGAAGAGGTCACGGAAGGAAGAAGGATGCATTATTTTATGTATTTTTTGAGTCGTTTGTACTGCAGAATGCAGGTTTTTGGGTCATTGGATCATATGAGATGTAATTTTGGGCTAATTGTACCGCAGTAGGCAGGTTTTTGGGTCATTTGGACCGTGTCAGTTATATTTTGGGTCATTTGTCCAGGAGTCGGTGAGGAAGTTATTAGTAAGTGGACAAGCATTGTAAAGGAGGAAGCCTATATATAGACAGAAAGTTGTAGGTCGTAATATATCTTGGAGATGCGTTGTTTTGCGTATGTTCTGAGATCAAGAGATATTGCTGAGATCTGGTTTTGCAGAGATGTTGTATCAGGTTTTTTCTGAAGTAATATGACATGACGGAACTGTTTGGTGAAATTCCCTGTGTACCTTTCGTGTTAATGCCCGTTGTCATGATTTCTTGCTGTAGTTAACCTTTTAATGCTATATTCGTTTTTGTTGCGATGAATGAATCTGTTAAATAATGCTATGAATACAAATGATGTTAATCTTGAATGCATAGATCTGTTTTGGATGCTGCGATAAGTTGAGTAATTGTTGCTGCAATCATCCTCCTTCATTCGGCGGAAACATGGTTTTGTCCACTCTCCCTTGATCGCCTCGGGTGATACCTCATCTGCTCTGCAGGTGTTGCTGGGTAGGATAAAACCTGTCTAGGCCGGTGCTCAGGGAGATCACGGTGGGTTGGTATCGACAGTGATGGAAACCCCTGTCGACTGGGTTTGAGTCAACAATTATGCAGCAGATGATATCATGGAAGCTCTACAGTTCCCAGCTTTGGAGCTCATTGAAGATGTTTTCCCGCCTAAGTTGATGGTTGAGCAAGTCAAACGTAGGTGAGAGGAGGCTAAGGAGAAAATTCAGTGCCTTGAGGAGGTCAAGATTGATGATGTGGAACAATTAATTAGGAAACCGGTCACCATGGAAGCCAAAATCCACATTTTCATCTGTATTTGGCATAAGTTAGATAAGAATGAAATAGAAACATTCAAATGTATTGTACTGCCCAGTTATGCCTTAAGTCGGCTAACTATCCGAATGTGGATGAGTTGTTAGAGATTTGGGACAAATGGCAATTTTTTCTAGGCCATTAGTTTAGTTTTGATTTTGTAATCCCGGTTTGTCGGAATTTACTCTTTGTATCATTTTGTAACTCTTATTTAAAGGGTAGTTTTCTCCTTGAGAAGGGATGATGGAATTTGGAGTAAAAATTCAGCAGGAGAGGCTGGAGATACCCTATGTTGATACAAGGCTTGTAATTTCTTGCATACTTTCATTAATACAGTCAAGTTATTCCCAGATTTTCTTTTGTCTATTGATCAAGTTTATTTGATGAATGTGATTTTACTCCAGATTGCTTATCTAATGTTGTTTAAATCTTTTGCAATTTATTAAGCACAGTGATCTGTAGTTTTGGTTTATCATTTCTAATGATCTATGTGTTCATGAGGTTTTAAGAGAGTTTATTCAATTAAAACTTTTATCGATTTCTGCAAATGGTTTTCTCAGTGAATTATAACTGATGTTGATTTTTCAATTAACATATCAGTTACAGGTCAAACCTTGAATGCATGTAACCCTCAGTTTGTTGTTAATTAATTTTCATTGATTAATGATAATTTGGGCAAATAAGTAATAAGTCTTTTAACATTTATGTTAAGTTGATGAGCAATACTTATTTACTTCTACATCAAGCTGACCTGCATGTATAAACAAGCCACCTTTTAGAATAGTCCTAACTTAGTTTAGATTATTTTAAGTAGATTATTGTTTACACACTTTACCCACTTTGTTTTTCTTCATTGGAAAACTGATCCTTTGGATCAAAATTCACCAACTCATAGAGTGCCAGTGGAGGATGAATATCCGTGGGAGATTGCTATACCAAACAGGCTGGGATAGAACTGTCCTTGCGTAGGACCTTTTGAAGTCTTTCAGTCTAGGTTTTCTCCCTTTGTTGAGAGCTTAGGAACCCATTCCAACACTTTGCACACCCTGCACACCTGAGGCCTCAACACGATGTTAACCAATCCGCACCTAATACTATGTCTACTTCCTTGACTGGTAAAGCAATACCGATTGAGTTGTAGGTGTAAATTTTGTATGTGCAATGAAACCTTATGAAATTTTCCCACTTCTTCTACGTGTTGATCAATGATGGTTGAGGCTTTAATCCCTATTGTAGGGAACACAAAAAGATTAACTTCCTTTTCCTTATTGATATCAATCCAATTATGGGTACTTCTAGAATAAAAAAAAATTGTGATATCCTTATTCTTAATTGTCCTAGTAAGTTGTAATCTCTTTGGCCCTTACTTCCTTGATTCTGTTACTCGGAATAGGAGTTGTTCATCTTTAAGGATGTCCGACTTCTCAACTGAAGTGGGATATATTTCCTTATGAGTGATTGGATTTCCTTCTGTTGGGTGTAATCTGTCTTATGTGTCTTCAACCCTTCTTCCTTACATTCTTGTTGAATACATGTAATTGTCGCAACTGATACTTCAGATGAGCTTGTGCCTGCATCTGAATCGGTTGTATCTTCCTCTCTTGATATCTGTACTTATTTCCCATTTATGATTTTGCAGTGTACTGTGTGATTGGTTTTGCATCTATGGCTGGGATCTAATATTCTCTGCATCGATGACAAGTATTCTTCTTCTTTTTTCTGTCATTGTCAGAGCGACTGGTCGATGTTTTTGAACCCTTTTCAACTCCATAGCCATATGAATGATATTTGTTGCACTGATTACCGAGTGACCATATATCTTCGCAATGCCTACATTGTGTCTCTTGTTGTAGCAAATATCCCTTGTCAAGGTTCCCTTGTCTTGATTTTTTAAACTTTTCCTCAATAAGTTTTGCCTTGTGCCTGGCCTTATCCATATTGGATACGTTATGTAATTATAACTCTTCTCTTATGTATGGTTTAATACCAGAGACATATGTTTGGAGTCATTGACCATTTATTAATTCTAGTACTCACGCCGCTAATGCTTTCCATTCGTAGGTGTATTCTTCCATGTCTCCTTCTTGTTGTAATCTAGTGATTTTGGAAAAACATTCATTCTCTGTCACATCTTCGAATATTAAAAAAAAACATTTTTGAATGTGTCCCAACTGTAGGCGCATACATTTGTTGTTTTCTTCCACCACATGCACCAATTGTATGCCTGACCTTTGAGCTGCATGGAGGCTTATTTAACTTTTCATCATCTTATAATATTTTGTGAATGTAGAAGAATTATTCTACTTTGTTGACCCATGCCACACTCTGTTTTGTTTCTCCATTGAACTTGGGTATATCCAATTTGGGATTCTTTGGGTATCCCCCCATTGACTTCATTGTATCCCAATATGATTTCTGATGATTGTAATCTTTATGGTATTCTAGGATTTCCACTTTGACGGAATTTGCTTGATGATTATTGGTATCGGTTGAGTCATGACATGAGTGGTCTTCCCTTGGAGACTCGACATTTTTATAAGCGTATCTATCCTTGAAGTATGTCAACAATCAAATTGACACCCTTAACTAAGTGAAGGAGCAACATATGTTCACCATGCACCCACGACAGGAAAGTCATGACACAAGTTCAATCAGAGACGAATCCTCTCTAAGAAATGCATTAATTGTGTTTAAAACATCTTAAGTGGAGCAAAAAGCCTAAAAATTATTCAAAAGTGGGTTTTCAATTGAAAATAATCAAAATGAGGAAAATGACTAATCCCACATTTAGAAGAAAATCCTAAGGCCCATTTCCCAATGCTATATAAGAAAGGCATCAGAAACATGGTAAAGGGAGGTAAAAAGAGAAAAGGCATGCTGAAGAGATTCTGAAGGAAGGAGAAGAGCTCCAAGTCTTGAAAAGTAAGGATGAAGGAAGGAGAACTTATGGCAAGGGAGGAGGCACTCACACCGGGATTCCTGGTAATCATGTATCTTCTCCATTGTTTTAGCATGAATTGATTCAAGTTTATGCCATTATAATGTTTAGATGTTGCTTTTGTTGTGTGATTTAAACTATTAAATGGATGTAGATCTTAAATTTGCTTATCTTAATTGATGAATGAATCTAGATCTTAAAGGTAACTTGTGATAATCTGTTCATCTCTGACATAGAGACTCACCATCTCTTAGAAAGATAGTTAAACTAGTGTAGACACATCCTTGCACTAAATACTGTTATTAGAATGGCGACTATACTGCTTGTTGAAATTTCTTGAATTTTTGGGTGTTCTTCCTTCGGATATCCTCCTTTGTAACTTAAATATCATTAAATGAACCTTAAATCTAGCTTAAACAGATCAAGATCAACCTAACTATGCCTTTAATCCATCAAACCACCGTCAAATTCAATCAGATCCGAGTTTCTTGAATGTGGAGAGCTAGGAATTTTAAGTTTCTTGAAGATTCTATCTCTGCATTGGAAGATCGTTCATCTCTACGTAGATGCCCCCATCTTATATTACCCTATGTGTGCAATTGTTATCTTTGATTAAATCCTATGCGTATTCTTTAAAAGTTTGAAGATATCGTCGTAGAAGTGCCTAGACAACGTTGAAGATGATTGTAGATGCAGTGATAAAACCTTTAAATTTTCGTTAAACTGTGCGTGTTGTTTTCAACTCTGCCTGCAATGTTTGAGAGTAAACTTTGCTGCGATTTGCAGTCATAAAACCTTTAAATATCTCAGCGCGTTGTTTTCAACTCTACCTACAATGTTTGGTAGTAAACCCTGCCACGAATTGAAGATTTGAAAGCCTGTAGATGCCACGATATGAGATTCTGCCTCTGAATTTTGATTTTTTTTTAAAAAGAAAAAAAACTCTGCCATTTGAACTCTGTCATGATTTTCAACATGACCACGACGGATGGCTTAGCTTCTTAACCCTGCGTTGAAGTTCTTGAATCTTTAAGTTCTAATCTCAACGTGAATATAAACTATGTAGTAAAGATCTTAGCATTATAAAACCCTGCCGATTTGATAGTTCTTTAAACGCTCTACATGAGGGCTCTTACAGATCTTGATCCTCTCAGCGTTTACACGACCTGAGAACTCTATGTGAGTGGTGTGAAATCCTCCAGCCGAGCGACTTGGCCCTTGTTTATATGAACATCCAGGCAATCAATGGTGAGTATTAAAGATTTTAAAGATCTGAAAACTCTGCACGACCTCTGGCTTAAATTCTGCCATTGAAGATGATAGAGCTCAACGTTACAATCTTTAAAATATTTATTCTTTATTCTGGTTTATCTGCCATGATCTTACATCTCACCTCATAGAACTCAGCGTGAAGCTTAACTTCTTTAAAAGATTTTGAAAACTCAATCTCTGCGTCGTTATCATTTCCAAGTCGTAGTGCTGCCTTTAATTTTGGGGAGGTGTTAACACTCTGCCATATGACTCGTCTTTTCAAACTATCTTTAAAACTCTGAAGACCTCTGACAGGCTACATCTTGTAGCAAACATTATATCAGAAAGCGTTGCATTGTTTGATAGTTTGGGCTCTTGGAAAATATCAGAGGCATGTTGCTATCAAAACCGACAGAATGCAATCGTTAAAACCTAATCTCATTTCCATCGAAACCGTGTTTACATCCTGTGCATTTTATTTGAAGTTGAATGTTCTCATTTTAACAATTTAAAACAGGGTTGGCTTTAGATTCGTTTGCATTTCCTTTAAACATTGGTTTCAACTTGCATAAAACGCTACATACAATGCCAAAATGTGAACAGCACCGGGTTTAAGTTTTTAATGCTGGTTAACATCCCCACACTGGCATTATGTCGAGACAAGCACCGAGTTTAACTTTTTATTGTTTGTTAACATCTCCACGCTGGCATTATGTCGAGACATATTCTGCAAATGGCGGTTGTGAGCAGACTTCTTGTTGAATGTCAACATTTAAACGCTAGTTCATAGTTTGCATAAAACGCTATTGATAAACAGAACTTCCATTCGTTGGATGCCCATTCGTTTGACTGCTGGTTTCTTTCCGGCATCAAATGTTGTTGAAAATATTAAGTCTATTTCGTTGAAATGTAGTGTTTGAACGCTCGTTCAAACTATGCATGGAACGTGTTAAAACATAAGCCTAAATGGTGCAAAGTGGCGTGTAAGTGTTATGGCTCCAATCACGTTGATACTCAAAGTAGCATGAAGACTACACTTTGAAGACTTTTCTTAACGATTCGTTTTCTCCTTAATATCTCAAAGTTTGAGCTTTTTTAAAAAATTGAAATTTTTGCTTTAAGTTGGGTAATCTTACAGTTTGAACTTTTTTAAAAAATTGAAATTTTTTCTTTAAGTTGGGTAATCTTAAAAGTTTGAGCTTTTTAAAAACATTTTGAAATGTTTGCTTTAAGTGGGGTAATCTTAAAGTTTGAGCTTTAAAAATTTGAAAATCTTTTTGCATAGTGGAGTGAAATTTTCATTGGGTTTAAAAAATTCATTTTTTATACCTTTTGCAAAAAATTAAAAAAGAATCAAACAAATTTCATAAAGTTTGAAAAGCATGGTTTAACTTCAAATGATAACTTTCTTTTCAAAACAATACAAGCACACTTAAAAAGAATTACATCTTTTTTAATAATTCAAATTTTTAGTTTTCGGTCAAATTTGATTAAGAAAGGACGATTTGCACAATTTTTGAAGTTTTGCATAATGTCTTTTCAACCTATTAATTTTGGACCAACACAGAAAGAAAGAAAGAAAATGCATTTTTTTTTATAGTCTAAAATTTTGATTTCAAATATTTAGTTTTGGAACAAAAAGGAAAAAAAATTGCAAATTTTTTTACAAAGCTTGAACAATTTGGATTAACATTGAGTTATGCTTGGAGTTGTATGACTTTGAAGGCGCCATTCACGCACATTGGAATTGATAGAACACACTTGGAACATCACATGTTGAGATAATTTGAGAGCATTTCTTTCCACAAAACAAAAACAAACTTTAATTAGTTACATTTCATTTTAAGAGTTTGATTGCTTTCATGATTTTCATGCATAATTAAAGAGGATTGCACCCTTACAGTTCAGTTTTCTTGAGATATATTGTGTATGAGGTGCCATATCCTCTTCACTCGCATCTTATGATGATCTTGTGAATGAGAAACTGTATCTCGCGTGTAATAGTTTAGGGGTTGATTTTCAAAGCATCTTATATCGAGCCACCGTATCCTCTTCACTTGGGCCCTTGGGTGATCTTGTGAATGAGAAAGTGGATATCAAGTGTAAAAGTTTAGCATTTAATTCAGCAACATTCCAAAGGGCTTTGCGTATCCTCTTCACCTAGGCTTTCGGGCAATCTTGTGAATGAGAAACAGGGATCCCCTGTGTAACAGAATTAGATTCACTTTTACTTGAGATATCTGTTTGGGTTACATTGATCATCAAACATCAATTATTATCCATATTTCTGAAAAAATGTGCATGAACATAAGAAATCTACCAGAAACTTTGCATGTCTGAAAGAAGCTCATGAACCTCTAACCCTCCTTCAGTTAGAATAATCATCGAACTAAAAGATAGCATAGTGAGCATCTTGCATTGTATGGTTCATTTTGTTTTCAAGTCGAAACACCATGAGTTTCACTTCCACTCCTAAGACTAAGCAAACTTCCACTAAAAATTGGTGCTTAACCTAAAATTGACAAACTTTTGATTTTCATACCATCAACAAGTTTAGGTTAGTGCCCTAGATTAGGTTGGAGAGTTAACACTCCTGGGCTGCAAAACTTTGAAACTAGCATTGATTAAAGAGAGTAAATCCACTAGTCGCAAAAAATGCTTGTCGGGAAAGTGCTTCTGAAACATGCATCAAGCATGAGGTCAATCTGGATAAGTAAGGGTGGATTCCCCTTCTTACTTATTTAGTGGGACATGAGCTTATCAAAGGGATTCTATGTTCAGTGACAAGTCCTCGAGGTGACATCACTATTTCTAGAGTTTCTGGTAATAAGAGTTGTCCTTGACTTACAACTGTCCACCTGACCGTCGATTGTGAAGTGGTAACTTTAGTGGCTATTGTGTTGGAGAAAACTCACTATGGCTTGGGGTATACCACAACAGACAAATGACTACCAGAAATCAACTCAATTCTCAGAACTACACTATATAAATGACAATGCTAAGATAATGAAGAAGATAACCAACCTCGATCCAAACGTTTGATGTAGATCCCCCTTGGAGCTTTTCAATCCATGCACTTGAATCTGCAAATTAGTCTTGACAGCCAATATAAAACAAGTACATATAATATATAAATGACATTAGCATCATCAATAGCAATGGCCCATGATATAACAAGTAAATGCAACTCAATGTAAGATAAACAACATTTACAACATTAATGGACGAGAATATGAGTATTTCTATTAATAAACAAGAAGAAGTACAAAGTGATACGACCGCTTGTCGGCAACCAATCTGAACCAAGATCTGGATCAATCCACTTGTGCCTCCACCACTTCAATCCTCTATGAATGGAAAACTCAAACTAGATAGGAGTTTGGAAGGTGAACATAAAGGGTTCACAACTACAAGGATCAATGAGTGTAGACTCAAGATAGGGCAAAAATCCACTAGAGTTCTCTTTCTCTTCTTTCTCCTCCTGTCCATAAGCCATATGTGCTCAATATATAGTCCTCTCAAAGGTAAGTGAAAGGACACATTGAGATGTTACTTGGGCAGATGGAGAGCCAAAGGTCACCCAATGATCACTTTTTGGGAGTAAAAAGTAATAAACTAGTGATTTTTACCATTTTACTTGATACCCGTGGGCTATGGTGATGCAACTCGCGGGTACGCTTGCTATAGTGATGCAACAAGCGGGTCAGAGGAAAAATGAGGAAAAAATATGTCTGAAGGAGTGAATTTAAGTCAGTGAAATGGATCCTATAAGCCAAAGAATGTTGATGCTCACAAGGTGGAAGATTACGTTGTAATAGATGCCCCCTAATGTGTGAGGTCAGAGACTGATGCTACGATGGCCGTAATACATTATAAAACTCAGAAGTGGAGTGATGGAGACACAAGTGGAAAGAGCAGTTCACTCGTCATAATACAATAGTACCCCTGAATACATGTCGGTAGTACAACAATCTGATACAATGGCCATGAATAGGCATTACATAGTGAATACATGTCATAAGTGACCATAGCCATGATCCCTCTACAGTAAGATATGGTCTCCTATTGAAAAGGAAACAACTGGTGCAAACTGGAGGTACAAACTGCTGATATCTGAGAGGTGATATCTCAGATGTAAATTCAAAGTCATAAGTAGCATACTAAATGCCACTATCGCCTGGGGTCTTCTACACAAGTCTTTGATGGTGAAAGTCCCATCAAGTGAATAAAGGAGTTGGGGTCGAACCTGATGTGACATCGTCTGATTACCGGTCAATAATGTATACCATTAATAGACACGAGATAACCCACCAATAATGAAAATGGGAATCAAGGCGAAGAGCACAATCATCGGAGTGTGAATAAATGACTTGAAGTTGAACATTAGGATGAATCCATCGATCAGGGGACATTGATGTATTCCCAAAACTGTTGATGGCTAGAGAACTTGCCACTAATGACTGCAAGTCTCAAGGTACTCAACTAAACTCTAAGCCTCAAATCCCGGAATAAATGGGTTCAAGTCGACGGAACGAGACTCGCTGGAAGGAGGGCATTAAGGCATCCCCCATCAACCAGCAGGAGGTACCAGGTATGCTGAAAGATTTGGAAGAACTCAGGTGAAATGTACTGACTCAATAAGGATGGCCTACATGCAATAGTCAAGAGATCTGAGGAGTGGTCGACACTGGTTCGGGACTTCCTTTGAACAAGAGCATGAACAAATGGATAGACTCAGGCAGCATAGACTGACATAAACTGTGCAATGCAGGAGGCATTACAAAGGGCTCCATAATGATTGGAAGCTTAACCAATCGATGGAGAAAACTAAGTACAGCTCCTAAGGTCCAACTATAGTCCTGACTCATAATGTACGGAGTGGAATGAATGCTCTGTTCAAAGGCGACACAATAGCTGCCAACAAGAAGTAGTAACCATAATCCCACCCGGCTTTTTGGAATATTTGATTTTTTGGTCTTTTTCATATTTGGGAAAAGCTTGAAAAGGAATAAAATTTCTTATAGTACAACAAGTGAGGGAACGAGTGTCAAATAGCGAGCAAACTAGTTCCAAGCAGTGGAACATACCTATGATCAATGCAAGGAAGTGCATGCAGGATGTGGACACTCAGGGGGGATGTTCCCTCAGGGTCAAAAGGTCATCAAATTGTGAAGGAAAAATATAAGCTCTACAGGGCTCGATAGGGAAAAGTGTTCAGGCACCAGGCTAACAACTGAATAAGCGGGAGCCGACACAAGGCTCAAGCGGCAAGCAGGATGATGCAATGCAATCACAACATGATATAACTGAGGGGAGTCGTTAAGGGAGATGTCCAGCATAATACAAAGTAGAGTATGAGTCTTTATCGCAATGTCATGGCATAACTACAAAGGACTCCCAATCCTAAGGACAAACAACAACATGGGCACCAGAATGCACAAAGGGGTTCTAACTAGGGTACCCATGTTCGGAAAAGCCCTACTGCCACATAACAACACTTCTATAGCAGTGTGAAGGTTCTGTGTCAGTTACAAAGCGGGGTCGTACCTAGGGTTTATGAAAATGGTAAATAGGTCAAATGCATAATGCACATGGAAATAACATCTAACCTATATGCCAGGTGTGAAATGTACCTGCCGTAGGTGTGAAATGGTCCAGAACAACTTTTGCCGAAGAAATATGATTAAAAAATACTACTCCAAGACATTATATTAGTCCATAATGGCACAAAACGGTAAAAACTATAGACAAGTGGGTCCTGAAAACTATAAATAGTAATAAAAAATTACAATTTACAATTCATTTTTACTATTCACCCATTTGGAGCTTTTGGTTAGTTTTCACCTGAAAATTCAGTTGCCGATTCTGGGAGCTAGGAGCGACTATTCATCGAACCGTCCGGAGCAGGTTGGTATTCTCATCCATACCTTTCATTTCAATGCTTTCATTTTGATTTTCAGTGATGGTATTTTTTTTTGGCCAAGCCCTAAATGGCTTCGGCGCTACCCGCAGGCTGTAGCTATGCAGGTCGCGGGTAGGGAAAAATACTCGTATTCAATACAAAGACTGACTACGGGTAGCTGCACCTGTATACAAACTAGCCCGTGGGTATGGCCATGTGGTTGAAAATGCAAAATAATTTGACTTAAATGCTTGTTTTTCTTCACTTCAAAATGGTTCTAGAGTGGAGGGAGAGGGAGTATGACCAAGTTGATGAGGCTGTGCACAACGATGTGCAAGCATAGCAGGTGTTAACACTCAGATTTTATCCCGGTTGTAAAAGAATAACACCTAAGGTAACTTATTTCAAACCAAACTTTAGGTAGAAAACTTAGCCATTTTTTCCACCAGAGAGGGCTCTCTCACAAGATATATGTAAAGGATAAAAATATATAGAAACACTCTCAAAATTTCTCAAAAATGATTTACTTGGTTGAAAAGGAAACAAGAAACATTGGGTATGGAGTCAACTTTCAAATATCTAACGTGCCAGCAAGAGATTTATACCAAATAGATTTTCACAGAGGCAAGATAGCAACCATATCACAGTCAATTTGATTTTGCAGGTGGTATAGAAAGAAATAATGATAATCCATCAACAATAGGCATCTAACTAGGATGAATCCATTGTCAACTTTGGAGAAATAATGGATACTTAAATGCGATAAAACGAGGCATAACCAGTATGAATCCCAATTTATTTCAAACGTTCATTTAAGCATAGAAGAAGAACATAATGGAAGATATAACAAAGAAAGTAAACATGCATATATAGAGATGAGGGAAAAAAAAAACTATAAAAATGATCAACACATGAATCTCTGGTCTCCAAAGATAGGTATTTCCACTGTACGGCTTTTTATTATTCTATAAAAATCTGACTTCAAAACTTATTGTCTCTCAAAGAGTTTCCAACCCTTTCAAAAATGATTTTCATTGTCTTTTATATAAAATTCGAAAGAAGCTTGACATAACCGCTTCTTTTAACTAGTAACTGAAAATGTCTTAACTCGAAAGATAACTATCTTTAAACAATATTACAAATTTTTAAAATAAAAACATCATTTTTGCCACTTGGCAAGAATTCTGAGTGTATCTTCATGAATGGACAGAATATCTTGTCCTTCCATATTTATCCACATAGTTCCATTGGTCGACCGTGGGTAGATCATAACTGGTCATTTCCTTCACCAAGACTCGCATTTCAACATAAGAAACAAGAGGAAGATTCTCATAGATTGAGATCAACATATTTAAAATTTCAAAGTCCTCCACAATTTTCTGCATTAAAATCTTTCCAGTAAGCATATGATCCAAATGCTGAAACTTTTTGTGATCCATTCTTATGTCAAACAGTAACCTCTTATATTCATTTGGAGGAATCAATTCATGCTTTTCATCCCAAAAAGCAGGGAATCCTTTGTTTATTAATTTTTCAAATCTCTTCTTAAACTTTATTACTTCCTCTCGTATATCTCCAGTTTTAACTTCAACATTTTCAACATGTGAATATTTTCCCAAAATTCTTCTAGCCCATGTAATGACTGAAATTCTATTCATTATATTCATTGCTGTCAAATCTGCTTCAGTTAAACTATTTAGGAAAGTTATTGCCCTTTGTGCTATTTCTTTTGGCTTTCTGTTTAAATTCTCTCTGACTACTTTGCAACTTTCAAAAGCATCTTTGGCCACTTTTTCTTTGATTCTCCTATAATCAAGATAAGGTCTTAATTTTTCAACGTCCTTTATAATTTGATCCCATACCATATGCTTGCAACCTTGCATTGCAGCTTGTCCTGTTACATGAGCTGCCAAACCTTTATTATTATCAGACAATTCCTGATTCCTTGTTTACAAAGTTTTAATTTCCTTATCCTTTGTTTCATTTTCTTCTTTTAGCTTCTGTACTCCAATTTTCAATTCTTTAATCTCGACATCTTTCAGACTTACCTGGGACATAGCTTGTAAGAGACTGTCCAATCCAGTTTTATCTTCATCTGTACTTGCATGTACCTATTGCTAACCTAATTCTGCTAACTTTTTCTTTATTTCTTTCAATTGCTCTTCCAAACAAATCTTCTCATTTTCCCAATGAACTTTTTCTTCGGTGAGTTCAACATTTTTTGCAGTAATATCTTTTACTTCATTTGACAGCTCTTCTTTTTCTTTTTCCAGTATTGTTAGTTCGGCTCCTTGGATAAGCAAAGTGTTTGGGATTTTCAGCTTCCGCTTTAACATTTGAATTGTGTCATCCTTTTCTTTGAGTAAATTTGCGGTTGCATCTCCCTCTTTGTTTATCAAATCTGTTTGCAATCTTTTTATTTGCTGCTGTCGAGACTTATTTTTTGTTTTTTCTTGTCTCAACTGGTTATTTAATTTATCTACTAAAATTTTCAACTTGTCTACCTTTAAGATTGCTCCCAAATAATCTGAGTATATAACCTCTCCTGTTTGTCTATGTAATAAAATTTTATCTAGGGCATTGATTTTTGTCAGATCAACTTTCATCTATGAGATCTTATCTTTAGTAACAACTGAAAATTTTAAAGAATTTTCTTTGATGTTTCTGCTAGTAAATAAACTGACTTCTGTGTTGGATATATTCCTAACCTTTGGAAATAACTGACTGGTTTGCCAAGAGGATTCCTGTTTATTTTGACTGTGCTCATTAAATACATCCATCAAATTGTGTGGTTTATTTACATGATCTTCTACCGGGGATTCTTTAATACTGTACTCATTTACCATGACCTCTGGTATTTTGACTTCGGTTCTTCTTTCCTCTTTTGAAACTGCCATTAACTCTTATTGCTCATCCATTTTTAATTTTTTCCCTTTTTTCCGCTTCTTCACTTTCAATGTTGACTACATCTTGTATGTGCCTTTTAAACCCTACCATTGCAGTATTCATCATGCTTTCTGCCTCTGCTGTTGTATCTGTCAATATCATTTCTTTATCTTGAGAATCTAGAATGATTTCTTCCTTATAATCCAACCAATTTGCTCTATCAGACATTCCCTCAATCACCTGATGATTCAATTCGTTGATGCGATGATCCATTCTCCGTTTTGATATTATGTTTAACGGATCATATTCAATAGCCATGTCTGTCCCAAATTCCATATCTTTCAATAATTTTTCTATATAAATAGCAACGTTTTTGTTCTTCACTGTGAATGGGCCAAGTGTGAACAGATACTTGATATCTGTTGCTTGTTTGAAAAGCAAGAAATTATTATCTTCAACAATTAATTTCTGCCTAAGGAAATCCAAGGCGAAAACCCTTAAGGTAAGAAATGCCAGTAAAACATAGGGTTTATGTTTGAAACCATATAACATGATCACTGTACTATCTTTTGACAAAAACCAATCTCCTACAGCGTATTCTGCACTTAATTGCATACATGCTTGCATTTCTGGTAATACTCTAGGCAATCTTTCACCAAAAATCATTCTGTAATTTTCTAAGAGCATATAATTTATGTAATTAAACATATTATTCTCCAATAACTTTGTGAAAATGATTTCAGGGAATTGTAATTCTTCATGACTGGCCATCATGATCATTTTCATAAAAAATGACTGAAATCTGAAATGTCTGAGAGTAGGGAAATTGACCATCTGGTCATGGATCTTTTCAGCCAGGAATTCTTCAAAGTTAAGTCGAAGAATTTGATTTTCATCAATCCCTGGCAGAATTGTACTCATTTTATACAAAAGGCTTAACTGAAACTCAGTTACATACATGTCTGTGTCGAACCCTAGGATTAAATCCAACAATGTCAGAACCAGCTGGGTATTTTCATCAAATAAAGTGACATCTATAGGGTAAGGGATATCTGAAATGTTTGTTTCTGGTTTAAGACACGTAGACAAGAACTTTTCTCTATTATCTTGAAGGGTTTGATGATAACATTCAATAACAGAGGTTTCGGAAAAACTTTCAGACTTGAGGGTTTGGGAAAAATTTATTTCTAGGGCTTTGATTATGATGGCAGGCTCTATTTTACAGATGACTCTGGTTTTTCGACTATCTAAAACAGTTCTTTCTTCTCTGGAATAATTATCAGCACACCATGACACAAATTCTGGAAAAAACGGGATTTGGTCCGGGCAGAAGGCTAACAAGGATGACTGGTGGACTCTGTGTATGTCTATACCTTCTTCTAATAACTTAGACAACTTAAGCTTGACTTCAGTGACTGGTAACCTGATTAGGGTATCGTAAATGTCCCCATCTCTATCTTCTAGGGCTTCTTTGGCTTTAAAAACATCTATATAATGCACAGTTTCCATTTAAATCGTTTCTAAAAACAAATTTCCTTTAAAATATGTGAGACAGGTCACCAGACCCTACCTATACAGACACATCTTTATCCTTCTATCGCAACTGCCGATCTCCACCAGTCTTCAGAGCTTCCAGGAAGAACGAAACATAGACAAAATGTCATTACTTGAAAACTTTTTTGTTTTATATAAGCTCTTTTTCTTAACTTTCTGGCAGCTTTCCAAATGTACTTTATTTCCAACCATTGATCACATGCTTTTTGATTTGAGCCATTAGATCTTGTGCATCTTTATTTCCCATGGTGGTATCCGCGATCCCAATAATGGTTTTCCTTTCCAGTTTTAACTATGTGCAGATAAACCATTTTCTGACACCTGTTAGAGTGGTTTAATTACCGCAACCACTCTTTCCTTTATTGAGTGTGCACTTACCATGATGCAGATGAATCTCGTCCTTAGATTTTATGCCAATGTATATCGTCCATCCAATTTATGTCAACATATGGTGTATTCCCTTGTTCCTTCTGCGTCTGCCATGTGCTATGGCCCACGTTTACCTTGTATTATCCTTTGGTGGTTCCGCACGGTGCTGTAGTGGTTTGTGATACCACTATCATGTTGATGTGGGGCAATAACAATGTGAAACGTACTCCAGCGGTATTATGTCCGCAACCACTCACCATTGTTTGCAAACGAACTTTTGGGCGGTGCGAGGATCCACGATAGTCGTTGACCTTTTCCTTCGTCATCTCTGCCATTGGAACTTTGCTAAGATTTAACCTTTTCAATAATTTCCTTCAGACTATTGCACTTGTAGGTTTTTGCTTTGTTGATTTTGTATTATAACCCTTCATTCAACACATCCTTAGTAAATTTACTTCTTTTAGGTATTTTTGACAAACCTTTTAGGGTTTCTTTGAGTATTTCAAATACGGTGTCAACAGCAGGCATTGCAAGCATGTGGGTTGTACAAATTTTGGATTATAGGGGGTTTGAGGGCCCAAAACCTATTACTCTAGTGCTTGATCGACTATTGGGATGTTGATGCACAAAAATTCAATCTCAAAGGGCAAATCCTCACATTGGAAGTGGATGACATCTACTTCATTACTGGTTTGTCCTGTCGAGGTGAGGAGGCTAGTCTTCGGTCTTGTACTGTTGGTGGTGGGATCACCGTCCTTGACTACATAGTGCGGTATTTCCCCGCAAACACACACACAGTGGGAAGTCAGGTGCCCATCAATGCCATAGTGAATCTGAGCATGAAGATCATTGTGGCTACCTTAGTGCAGATCACGAGATCCAAAGCTCTGCACCAGGCATCTAGGCCGGTGATGTTCTATGCATCACAATGCATGCAGCCTATAGTGTTTGACTGGTGTACCACACTGCTGGGGTCTATGAAGACCCAACTGATAGAATGCAAAGAAGGGAAGGCCAAAAACTTCGGGTATGGGAGTATCCTATACAGCTTCTTCTTTGAGAGGGTTCCAGGGCTTAGTCCGAGGGTGGATGTCCCTCCTCATAGTCTCCGAGATCCAGCCCTGACCCGATGGGTTGAGATTTTGACACGACAGGGTGGTGGCCATCTGGCATCACCATATACCGAGGAGTTTTTTCGTTGGTGGGACCGGCAGGTCATTGCCATAGAGGACTACCCCTATGCAGGGATAGACTTCCGCCAGGATAGGGACATGCCGCTCCCACCAGATGCAGCGTTCGGAGACATTGGTGAGTACTCTTTTTAGGTTTTTGTGTATTAAATTTTTATGGATTTTTTATTATAGATGTAAATGCAAAAATATTTTTGGTGATAGTATCATATGCTAATGGTTGACTGTTTGCTCGCAGACAAAGGCCTAGTGAGACCTGATGGCTTCCCTAGACATGGTCGTCGAGGTAGGGGTGAGGAGGCAGGCGATGCAATAGCAGGACGCACTCTATAGACCTTGCGGCGCAACCTCACATGGATGGTTGCTAGGGTTCCACAGATAAAGGTGGAGAGACTACCTAAGGCCATGTAACACCAATTAGTGGGGGTTCCGGGTGACTGGGTGCGGCTACTGTAGTCGGTAGCTGATGCATTTTAGTACTTTTATGAGACACATCCTGTCAGGGCGATAGCTAGGCCTCCTCGTAGGGAGTAGATATCTTAGGATCTCATTTTTGTATCGATATGTATATTTTTGAGGGCTACGGGCTCCAGTTTTGTATGACATTACCATTTTGGACATATTTATATATAGAAAACTTTGGTTCTCTGGTTCTACTACACGTGTGTATGTACAAATGTATGAATGTCTTCTTATATTTGTGTGCTTCATGATGAATGTGATCAATGCCAATCTAATACATAGTTAGGGTATGCATCAGATATATGATTAACACTTCTCGGAACATGTATGTATGTAATTGAAACAAAATATCGTTCCAAGAGTCTTACCCTTAGGAATTTCCGTAGTAGCGTAGGATCTCGCACACGGTACTTCCCATTCAGCTAAGAAACAACTAGTTGTGAATCCAAGCGAACTTCTAAAGACTGGATGCCATGGGAAATGGCATCCTGAAGTAGCTCAATGACGACACTGTACTCAGCCACATTGTTAGATGTAGGACCAAGACAAGCACCTCCCGAGGACACAACTAGGTGGTTAGGTGAGAAAATAACCCAGGCAGCAAAAGAAAGCTGCTGCGTATGATGGATAGCACCATCCGCGAATCCTAAGAACGTAGGAAACTCTGCTAACATCTGTTAATCAAACGGAAGCTAATCAGCAGACCCGAAAACCAAAAGAAATCTAAACTATGTACAGAAGAAACTATACAATAGTATACAAAAGTATCAGCCTGAACCAGAGGTTCAAGCGTAATATTGCTCGAGGTAGAGCCCATTTCTAGGCTCGTTCAAGATAGTCCCCTCATAGTCTTCTAATTCATAGGCTCCTTTTTCCAGGACATGCCTCACGATGTAAGGACTGTACCACATGGGGTTGAACTTGCCTACCCGCAGGGGTTCCTTATCTTGGTCATATAAGAGGACCAAGTCACCTTCAGCATACTGACAGGGATGGACAGACCTATCATATTGAACCTTAACACGACGTTTGTTGGAATCTATGGCCACAGCAGCATCTCGACATTGCTCGTCAAGTTGCTCAAGGTGGATTAAACGTTGCTCAAGACCCGTCGTATATAGGAGGAGCTCTATGGCCATTTTAAGCGAAGGGATCTTGCATTCAATCGGTAAAAGTGACTCCACACCATGAACTAGCTAAAATGGTGAGATCCCGGTGGCAGTTTTGACTGTGGTTCGATACGCCCACAAAGCAGGATATAACATGATATGCCAATTGGTCTTGCTTTGTTGGATGGTACGTTGGAGAATGGCCTTCAAAGACTTATTGACTGCTTCTACTTGACCATTCGCTTGGGGATAGTAAGAAGATGAGTGTTCTTGACGAAACCCAATCTTGAGAGACAAATCCTCCATCATTTTGTTCTAAAAGTGACTGCCATGGTCAGTGACAATCTCTTTCGGAATACTGAACCGAGTTATAATTTTATTGAATATGAAGTGGGATGCTATAGAACCATCGACTTTAACGGTAGGCATGGCCTTAGCCCATTTGGAAAAATAGTCCACGGCCACTATGATTTGGTGATGCCCCCCAGTTGAAGCTGGTTTGCAATCCATGAAATCCACCCCCCACTTGGTGAAGGGATCGACGGTGACGACCGGATGAAGGGGTACTGGATGCGAGTGTATGTTCCGAGAAAACACCTGGCAAGGGTGACATCTCTTCACAACATTAACACAATCCTTAAAGATGGAAGGCCAAAAATAACCATCTCACATAATACATTGGGCTGTAGCAAGCCCGGATAAGTGACCGCCACATGCCCCAGCATGGAAATCATTAAGCACGTTTTCCACTTCTTCGTGAGTTAAGCAACAACGGAGAATAGAGTCCTTTCCTCGGTGATACAAAGTGTCACCAATGATAGTATAATCTTTAGCGTGATGTTTTACACACCGTCGCTCATATCGTGAATAGTGCAGAGGAAACTTCAAAGTTTGGAGATATACAATGACATCCCCATACCAAGGGTCCTCTGACGAGATCAAAAACAAGTGCTCATCCACAAAGGAATCTTCATGAATGACATCCTCATCAAGTATTGGAAGGTCCGACATAAGCTCAACAAATATCAATGATTTCACCGACTTTACTGAAGCAAAATCGAGATCAAATTCCTGAAGGATAACAATCCATTTATTGTACTTCCCCCCAATAAGGCGTCGTGATAGCACAAACTGAAACATATTGATATGCGCGAAAACTATGGTGGTTCTAAGAAAAATGTAATGTCGTAACCACTGGACTGAATGAACAGTCGCAAGCTCGAGCTTTTCCACATGTGTATATCTTAGCTCAACGTCTACTAGATTTCGACTAAGATAATAGATGACATGCTTGACAAGCGCATCATCAACCTAAACCAAGACCATGCCAATCATCTCTTGAGACACAGCCACATAAAGGATAAAATCTCGTGCAAAGTCTGGTGGACTAAGCACAGGGGTCAATACTAAAGCTTTCTTAAGGGCATCGAAAGACTACTGGGCTCGCTCATCCTAGATAAAAGGTGTGTCCTTATTCAATAAGCACGCGAAACCTTTGGTAAGATTAGCATAATTGACTACAAAAAGGTGTAGGAAAGTGGCTCTCCCTTGGAGGCTCTGAAGTTGTAACAAGTTGCGCGGAGGAGGCAACTAAAGTATTGCCTCAACTTTGAGAGGATCGAGTCTAATACCCTCTTTAGAAACTATGAAGCCTAGAAGGTGACCCGTCCTGACAACAAAGATGCATTTGTTAGGATTCAATCGAATCTTGTATCTTATACATCGTTCAAGAATCATGCAGAGGTGCTTGGGGTGGTCCATTCTCTTGCGGGAATGGCCAGCAAGATCATCCAAGAAAACCTCCATAATCTTTTTAAGATCGTGAAAGGCATAGGTCATAGCGCACTGAAACATAGCTCCGACGTTTTTAAGGACGAAGGGAATTTTCCGATATGCAAACATTCCCCAAGGACAAATAAAAGTTGTCTTATGTTGATCCTCAGGTTTGATTTGAATTTGGTTATATCCGGAAAATCCTCCCATGAAAGAAAAAAATATCACTTCCGGTGCAAGCATCCAAGATTTGATCTACGAATGGTGTGGGGAAGTTGTCTTTTGGACATGCATGGTTCAAATCTCAAAAATTGGTGCATACAGGGATCGTTCCCTGCTTCTTATCCATAGGAATGGGGTTTGACACCCATTCAGTAAGGGGAATGGGGTAGATGAAACCAGCCTTGAGCAATTTCTCCACCTTTGCCTTGATAGCGGCTGCTTTTCTAGGGTTCATAACACGTAAGCGTTGTCGAACCGGTTTAGCATTGGGATACATTCTAATCTCATGTTCAATAATGCGGGGGTCTATTCTTGGCATCTCCTCATATGACCAGGCGAAAGCTTCCCAGAGTTTTGTAAACAATTCAGTGTAAATAACAATCTCCTCAGGAGTGCAATCGTCACCTATGTAGACATTCTCCACTATTCCAAGAGTACGAGATATATTGATCGACGTAGTTGGGGAAATCTTAGCCATATTCCCTTCTGCAAAAACATCATGCGACTCCAAAAGAGCCACAGGGTGACCAACCATCTCTGCTAGAGTCGTCCTAAACTCTTCTTGTTCGGCAAGCTCGAGTTTGGGAAGGAAATAAGAGCGATGGTGCATATCTTCCCAAGGTCTCTCACTACCACACATGGCCTCCATAATAGCTTCATCAGAAGGAAAAGTATCATCAAGGCAATCATGGGAACAAGACGAGTTGGCTGCCCAAACTGAAAGTGTAACGGGATCTTCCTCGACTGTCTGGGAAGAAGAGAAATCTGGTTCTACAGTGGCTTGTTGAATATGCTAGTAAGCAAGCTGAGCTACAGACAGTGGCATAGACATCCCGACATGCGAAATGTTTCCAGACGTGGAACTCGTAGACGGTAAAGTCCATGGATCATCAAAATAGGAAGTCCGAAATGACATATTATGCGAAGGAGGAGGCGCATCATCGGTAATGGTTCCACTAAAATTCACAGGTGCGGCAAAATCATAAGTTCCTATCAATGAAGGGTACATGCCAACACGCATGTCCCCAGTTGCCGGCTGAGAATGAGTAACCTGCGGGACTATGGATCCCGTGGATGCTGTCGAAGAGGAGTTAATGTAATCCAGTTGATCGATGGTCACAATCTTGCCTTCGTGAGGAAAGTAGATAACTCTGAATACAGTGGATGCGACAGCTTTCATGGCATACATACAATTCCAACCCAATAAAAGGTTGTAGTCGATGGGCAAATCAACCACCTCGACTTCAATAGGCATAGGCTTACCTCCCAAGGAGACAACAAGGGAAGGGATAATTCCATGTGGCTTAAATGAATGACTATCAAATGTAGTGAGAGTGGTTCTAGATGCAAGTAGGGGAGGAGAGCCAAGAGCTTTTCAACAAGCTAACGACATTACTGACGCAGAGGCACCTTCGTCAACCATAGTACGTTTGAAAAAACTATGAAGGCACACCACCTGGATTTGAAAAGCCACATGGTAGGGTAAGTGAAGTTGGACATCAGTAGTATCGAACTTGATAACAGTGGGACTTCCTCCATCCTAAACTCCTAATGAACTCAAAAGAGCATGCTTCTGAGAAGGACAGGCTTTCAAAACTTCAAGAGCCGACATGGCACACGGAGTTTGGCTGAATTCTTCTACGATGGAGTAGTTGTGGGTGGCTCGAGCATTAGGATTATGCGTAGAGCACTTGAGAACACCTTTTGGTATCTGTGGCATACTAGAAGGCTTCTCGATATGCAAGGAATTTTCAAGAGGAGGGGGAGGCTCACTCCCCAAATTGGGTCGTGGTGCATCATAATCGCGCTGACGAGTGGCAACACTAACCTCTGACTGAACCATGTTCACACATCCATAACCACTAGTATTGGAAGAAGACATTGTCATCTCAGTAGGTCCATAACCGGTGGTGGGAGCATGCGAAGCCATGTTTTGGTGATGAGGTAGGGGATCCTTCAACACAGCTGGGCTCTGTGCCAAGTGCTTCAATGCTTCTTCAATACGAGGACATGAGTGAGTAAGATGGTCTTCCCCACAAAGCTTGCAAGGAAACTTCGCCTTACACCTAGGTTTACGGTCCTCACCAGCATTTCCTCCTTCTCGAGGAGGGTTGGCATTATCCTTACGGGGGGTATTGTGATTGCTATTGTTATTCCCATTTTTTCCACCCTTACGATTATTTCTCCCCTTTTTCTTACCACTAGGTTGTTGGTTACCTGACTGGTTCATCGTTTGCACACTGTGTACATCAGATGATGGGGTGGAAGTGGACAAGGTATGAATCTGTCCAGGAGTAGACTGGTTTAGCGACAAATTCCTCATTTGATTAGCTACCAAATATATGGGGTGAGTGCTTGCAGATCCAACGATGCCATCGGCATGCGGTCTAGGAACTGACGTGGGCTCTTGACGTGTATGCTGTGCGTCAGGGATGATGTCATACAAAATGCCAGACTGAGAGTATAATAAGTCTAACTACTGGACTTTCAAGATAGCTTGTTCCTTAGTCACAATGCCGGACATTGAAACATCCTTAGCAATGTATGGGAGTAGAGACTTGAGGAACCATTCCAACAGGAACTCTGGAGGAATGTTGGCCTTCACTAACCTCTTCCGCCGACGCCACTCTTGAACATGATCATAAATATGTGTGGCCTTATTCTAACGGAAGGTAGATAAAAGTTGAGTGCCAGTATCATAGAGAACTGACAACTAGAAATGATCTAAGAAAACCAAAGCAATCTCATTAAAACCCCTATAGGTGTTTCTAGGCAACTCGACGTACCACTTCGCGGCTGCCCCCATGAAGGTGTGTTGAAATAGTTGCAATCTAATGGAATCGTGATTCAATGAGTTGGAGGAGCACCAAAGGTGAAATGTCATGACATGATCTCTCAGGTCCTCACCACCTTTCCCCTCAAACTTAGGAATGTCCGAAGGGAGCTTGGTAGGGATCAGGGGTCAAGTAGGGTCGTGACACACCAGATCATTTGTGAGCTTCAAAAGATCTGGAAGATTCAAGCATGCAAGGAACAGGAGCTGAGGCTGGAAAGCTTGATTATAAGCCCCCATAAAAGGTTGGTTAAACGGAACCATGTTATAAGACAGACCAAAAGCTTGACCATGAGGATTAAACTACTAATAATAAGGACCTACAGACCATAAACTTGCCCATGGCCATAGGATTGATAACCTCCTCCTACCTGACCCATTTGAGAGTAAGCAGGTATGTGCATGTTTTGGGCACCATATTGGGGTGGTGGGTTATACTAATGGCCAGCACCGGCTGCGTTGTAGTAAGGGTTGCCACCATGAGTATGGGGCATATATGTACTATTCATAGCGGGAATCGTGTTGTAATGACCATAATGGTATGGTATGTTCCCACCCCTAGCATTAGTATTAGCTTGAGCAGTCATGTGTATTGATGTATATGTAACTTTGGAATGTATTTCATCTATTCATTTCATATATATTTATTGTGCTCCTATAGAGATGTGTTATTCCTCTATACGGAAGTGCCATCATTTGTATTGACAAGTGTTGCAAGTGTGTTAACTTGCCAATGGGTTATTAGACCACCTGATGTGGGTGTTGGCCTGGATTAATGTAACTAGGGGTTATTAGACTAAAAGAGACAAGTCGGCCCCATAAGGTTTTTAGGCAGGTCAGACAAGTATAAATAGAGATCGGGATATCTATATTTAGATCACTCATTACTCATCTCTACTTCACTCAGAAAGTGGCACACTAGTTGAGGAGGAGGAGTAGCTACTAGAGGAAGACTTTCTCTTTGCTTGGGTTGTACTTTGGTTGAGCCATTGCTCTATCTATCTCTGAGGAAGTTCTGGGGTTTTTCACCTCAGGGTTTTCCCCACGGAAACTCTGTGTGTCTATTGTCTCTCATGCTTTTGATTCTTGTGATGATTGACATGCTTGTTATGATATGCATTGATATACTGTAAATGTTGTTCTCTCAGTAAAGATCCTAGAGTATTGTGAATTAATGCTCAAAATTTAACATGGTATCAAAGCTAACTTGAGAAGAAGACATTGTGCAGTGACGGAAACTAAGGTTTCTTGTTTATTGGGTTTCTCTCCACAGAGTTTGGAAAAGCAGTATAGTAGATTGACTCTACTCATCAAGGAGAATCTATCTGTCCAATTAGAATTCAATTCTGAGCATTTACATATTTGGCCCTAAAACTTAGGGTTTCCACAAAAATAGGAATTTCTGAAATCTGAAGACATAGCTGGAAGATCCTTGGAAAAATCAAAGTTTAAAGCTTTGGATCGATATTTTTGGTTGGGTAGATCTTAGGAAACTCAAACCCTAATTCAGGGTCCTCCCTAGTGAACCCGGGAAGACAAAAAGGCATTTATGAAGGATAAAGCTTTGCAGATCTCAAATTCTGAATACACGAGGTTGATCAGATCATCAAGGCGCATCTTTCTGTCCTTTCAGAAAGTTGAAATTCACATTTTGAATTTTTAGGGTTTTTCCGACAAACCCTAATCCAGGACCAGATCTAGTTTTCAGAAAATCAAGTGGTAAGATCTAAATATTTTCTATTTCCATTTGAAGTACTCTTTAAAGATGTCTCACCACACCAAGCTTGAGGATAAGCTTGAAGGGGCTGATAACTTTCGAGCCTGGAAGTATATGATTGGGTTAATCCTGGAAGAGAATGAGTTGGACTCATACATAAAAGAAGAGATCCCTATCCCAGAGGATGAAGAGGCTAAGGTATTGCATAATAAGAACTTGGTCAATGCAAAGAGAATCATTGTTGATTCTATCACAGACCATCTCATACGACATGTGTCATCTTTGAAGACACCCAAGGAGATGTTTGACTCTTTGACCAAGCTATTTGAAGGGAAGAACATAAATCGGAAGATGACTCTGCGGAATCAATTGAAAGGGGTCAAGCTGTTGAATGGAGAAACCATTCAATCTTATTTCTCCAAAGTCTCTCATATCAAAGAACAACTTGAAGTAGTAGATGAAGTGGTGGAGAATGGATAAATTGTGATGACCACTCTGAATGGCCTACCTAGGTCATGGGATTCCTTTATCCAAGGAATTTGTGCAAGAAAGAAATTGATCTCCTTCAGTAGACTATGGGAGGAGTGCTCACAAGAAGAAGCTAGGATTGTAGCTCGAGAAGAAAAGATGGGAAGTGAAGATCAATCTCTCGTAACTCACACCAAAAGAAGCAAGCCTAAGAGGGAGCACTCTCAGCAAAAGAGATCGATTCCACTCACCATCACCAAAAGAATAAGAAGGACCTAAGGTGCTTCACATGCAATGAGAAGGGTCACTTTGCTTCAGAATGTCCCAAGAACAAAAGGGATGACAACAACAATAATAACTCCAGCAAGAAGAAGAAGGGAAGCAAAAGAAAGTTCCATGCTCATGCTGCCGAAGATGATGAACCTCCAAAGAAGAAGGCTAGGGTAAAAAGTGAGGATGACTCATCAAGTGAACAAGAGTATGTTCTAATCTCTGCTCTCACAGGTACTATCTCTCATGGTTGTAATGATTGGCTTATTGACAGTGGGGCTTCCAAACACATGACTGGGTTTAAAGAATCTTTTGTAAATCTATCTGAACTTGAATCACCCCATAAAGTGAAACTTGGGGATGGCTATCAATACCCCATCAAAGGAAGTGGTGAAGCCTCCTACAACCTAGATTCTGGAAAAGCTTTGAAGATGAAAGAAGTCCTTTATGTACCTGGGCTCAAGAATAACCTTCTCTCCATCTTTGCATTGGATGCAAAAGGCATCAGGGTTGCATTTGTAGATGGCCAAGTCCTAATGTGGCCAAAGGGTAAAACTATTGATGATGCAGTGGTGACTGGAGAGCAAGAGGGAGGATTGTACAAATTGAAGGGACAACCTGAACATGCCATGGTGACATGAAGACAAAGATTCATCCATAGTCATGAATCACATTGAGGTATGTATAAATTGTTTTTGCAAAGGTTAACTTGTGAGTTATGCAGGTCATTGAAGAGAACAAGAAAACATTGCTAGACATAACTAGCAAATATGGTGACCAGGTATGTGTTTCTTATATCATAGGATCTCTTATATAAGTATGCATGACATGATTGATAATTCATGAAGTCATAGGTTTGAATAATCATGGGTGTATGCATATTATGTTTCTTACCTTAATAGATGATATGACTAACCAGAAGAGTCAGAGGGTTGAGTAATCACGGATTTAGGTATATTATGACTAACCATAAAAGTCCTTGAGTACTAATACTTATTAGTTCTGTTTGAAATCATCATGACTATACATGTTTAAGATTATTGTGTTTTGATAGTATCAAGATTATACTAATGAATGTGTTATTATGCATGAGACCTAGAGGATAACACGATAGTGATACTAATAAGCATGCATAGAGACCAAGGATGAATATAAGTTCAAGGACAGGTAATCCAGGAAGCAAAGATCAAGAGGGAGCACACTCTAGTTTCCCCTGCAAGGAAGCAATGATCAAGAAGAAGCACACTCCAGTAGTTTATGCAAGGATGCAGATATTCAGAGGGAGTTGACCATCTTTCTACATTCCACAATAGAAAGGTGTAGAAGGAGCTACTTCAGCAGCTCCTGCAAGGAAGCAAAGACTCAGAGGGAGTCCACCCAACAAACAAACAAAGATAATTATTTTAATTACCATTTCTTACATATTTGTTTGTTTAAATAAAATTGTTCAATGACGTATATGCTTATGTTCCTAGACTTAGGATATGTATTGTGCATATTAGAATGATTGCATTAATGAACAATATACTACTAATATGCATGCGATGGGTAAGTGGCCTATGACAATGTACAACATTCCATTGCTACTTATCTAGAATGAAACCTCTTTGCTGACATGTTGGGAGTAGTGCAAACTCTTAACAATGTTCTGGTAGAGAGTGGTAGGCATCTAGAAAGTTAAAAGATATGGATGAATGTTGTATTGAAGCATTGGCTAAAATAATTGCATGACTGTATGACATATTTCTTTATGTATAACAATTCGTTTTGAAAACTATGAGATGTTTCTAATCATGCAATTTAACTTGTCTTGTAGGAAAGATCGTATGTCATCATCTACAAAAGAAGAACTACAACATTTGTTCAGCAACAAAATTATCTATTGAAGATATTGAAGTTCCCAGAATATGGGGAGAATGCCATGATCCGTCGATCATGAAGAATGATGTTTGGGATGTAGTCCCAAGACCTGAAGGGAATTTTGTTATGACTTTCATATGGATCTATCAGATCAAGCATGCTGCAGATGGCAGCATAGAGAAATATAAAAGTGATGAAATAGAATATACACCAGATGGATTTCAAAACAACTTTCTTGAATGGTGTAGTTGAACAAGAAGTGTATGTGGAGCAGCCACTTGGTTCTAAGACACATGACAGGAAATCATATATGTGCAGAACTTGGTATGGTAGGATAGGTAGCTTTCTATCCAGTTTGGGCTTTACCAAGAGTAAAGCGGTTTCCAACCTTTACTACAAGGTCAAGGAAGGCAATCCAGGGATACTCTTATTGTATGTGGATGATTTGTTTGTAACAGAGATGATAGATTGATTGCCGACATGCAACGAAAGCTTGCAACTGAGTTCGGGATGAAGGACTTGGGGATGATGCACTATTTTCTTGGTATGGAGGTGTGGCAGAGTGTTGATGGAATCTTCCTTGGACAAGGAAAGTATGCAGTAGAGATTTTGAAGAAGTTCGGGATGATGGAATGCAAGGCTATGGCCACACCTATGGCATCAAACCTGAAGCTTCTGTGTGATGCTTCATCTGAGTCGGTTGATGTCACTATGTATCGTGAGATGATTGGGTCCTTGATGTACCTGACAAACATGAGACCAGATATTTGCTTTGCGGTGAACACATTGAGTCAGTTTCTGATAGATTCGAGGAGTGTTCACCTGGTTGCTGTAAAGCATATTCTGAGGTACCTGAAGGGTATAGTTGATTATGGGCTCAGGTATGATGCGAATCAAAAGTTTAACCTGCAGGGTTATGTTGATTTAGATTGGGCAGGTAGTGCTGCAGATAGGAAGAGCACTTTTGGGTGCTGCTCTAGTATGGGATCAAGTGTGATCTCTTGGTTTAGCAGGAAGTAGTCCTGCATAACACTGAGTACAGTCGAAGCAGAGTATGTTGCAGCTTGTTCGGCTAATTGTGAGGCAGTATGGCTAAGGAAGCTACTATCTAAGTTATTTGATCTCCCGTTGGAAGCTACTGGTATCTTTTGTGACAACCAGAGTTGTGTGAAGCTATCTGGGAACCCAGTGTTTCATGACAGGTTGAAACACATAGAGATCAAATATCACTATATCAGGGATATGGTGCAGAGAGGAGTAGTGAAGCTCCTGTATGTTGCGATGGACGAGTAGATTGCAGATGTGCTGACAAAGCCACTAGCCAAAGTGAAGTTCGAGTACTTCAGAGAGAGGCTTGGTGTTCTTCAGATCGATGACACTTCAAGGAAGAAGTGATGGAGACATTTGCTGAAGCCATTCCAAGCATGTTGGAAGGAGGATCCTTTACATGGCTATGGATGTAAGTGTTGGATGATGAGCATCAAGACGATGTTTAAGTTTCTGCTCTGTATGATCAGTTGGATCATTTATGTATGTACGCATCATATTGGATGCTGGATATGATCAGTTGGATCATTTATGTATGTATGCATCATGTTGGATGCTTGGACCATGTATCTGTATATGTATCAGGTGAATATGTTGTGTGATCATGTAGATCATGTATATTGATATGTATTAGGTAGATACAGTGTGTGATCAAGAGGATCATGTATCTATGTATGTATTAGGTGGATACATTGTATCATGATGATATGTATCAGGTAGATACTTGGTATGCATTAGGTGGGTGCAGTGTATGATCAGGATGATCATTGATGACAAGCTTCAGGATGTTGCTCCAGATGACATGCATTAGGATGGTGCAGTGATGATGATCAGGATGATCATGTGTACATCAGGATGATGTATGGTGAGTATCAGGTTGATACTCTGTAGCCATGGATCAGGTTGTGCAGATGAGCATGTCTGGGAGATCCTATAGGTCGAAGTTGTGTACTCGTAACAACCTGGGATGCTCTTTCGAGACATTGCTCTGGGAGGACATGTAATTTGTGCCATGGGAGATCCTTTAGGTCGGAGTTGTGTACCCGTAATATCCTGGGATTCTCTTGCGAGGTTTTGTCCTATGGCATGTAATTTGTGCCCTGGGAGATCCTTCAGGTCGGATTTGTGTACCTGTAACATCCTGGGATGCTCTTTTGAGGTTTTTCCATGACCACATGTAATTTGTGCCCTGGGAGATCCTGCAGGTCGGAGTTGTGTACCCATAACATCCTGGGATGCTCTTTCGAGGTTTTGTGGTGGGGTCACATGTAATAGCGCCCTAGGAGAACCTACAGGTCGGAGTTGTGTACCCAAAACATCCTGGGATGCTCTTTCGAGGTTTTGTGATGCACGTAATACGTCCTGAGGATTCCATAGTATGGCTAGTGATGATGAAGACCTACAGGTGGTGGGCCTACATCCAGTATGAAAAAGGACTGGCTCTGTAGAACTTCCTATGACGAGTAGATTCAAAGATTGGTTGAGATAGCAGCAGTGATGATGTCGATGATTCGAGGTCGATACATCGATGATGATGATCCAGAGAAGAAGACTTGTGCTAGATGATTTGTGTCGAGAAATACCTTCCTAGTTAAGAGGGAGTGTTGATGTATATGTAACTTCGAAATGTATTTCATCTATGTATTTCATATATATTTATTGTACTCCTATAGAGATGTGTTATTCCTCTATACGGAAGTGTTGTCATTTGTATTGACAAGTGTTTCAAGTGTGTTAACTTGTCGATGGGTTATTAGACCACCTGATGTGGGTGTCGACCCGGATTAATGTAACTAGGGATTATTAGACTAAAAGAGACAAGTCGGCCCCATAAGGTTTTTAGGCAGGTCAGACAAGTATAAATAGAGATCAGGATATCTCTATTTAGATCACTCATTACTCATCTCTACTTCACTCAGAAAGTGGCACACTATTTGAGGAGGAGGAGTAGCTGCTAGAGGAAGACTATCTCTTTGCTTGGGTTGTACTTTGGTTGAGCCATTGCTCTATCTATCTCTGAGGAAGTTCTGGGGTTTTTCACCTTAGGATTTTCCCCATGGAAACTCTGTGTGTCTATTGTCTCTCATGCTTTTGATTCTTGTGATGATTGACATGCTTGTTATGATATGCATTGATATGCTGTACATGTTGTTCTCTCAGTAAAGATCCTAGAGTATTGTGAATTAATGCTCAAAATTTAACAATGTGGTGACCAGAAGCATGAGAAGTATTCCCAGCCCCAATATTGGTGTAACTAGTAGAAGGGATGGTGGTGTGATGTCCATGTGGATAGGAGTATCCCCACCCCCTACATTAGCATTACTAGTAGCGGAAGTGGACGCAAAAGTATGTGGTATATGTCCACCCCCGTGGTTGGGAGGACCATTAACATCCGTAAAAGTAGTCCTGGGTTGACGCGTAGCGGCATGTGTATTAGGTGGTGGATGGCGAGTTGGGTTTCGAACAACGTTCCTATTAGGTTGGGAAATCCTAGGAGGTGGTCGTCTTCCAACATTATCATTGTTAGGAGGAACATGACCAGTCCCCATACTATGTGTGTGAGTGGACAACGTAGTGCCCCCAATGGGTATAGTATGGCTAACACCATGACTAGTGCCAGCGTGACTACCAAACGTAGTGGAAGGTTCAACTATAATATGACTAGGAATACCAAAAGAGAGTGCTGTCGGGTTGATCGTAGGACTAGTGTCGTCATGTAACTCTGGCATCCCGTGTCTATAACTGCGTGGAAACGAAGGAACGAATGGATCATCCTGTTCTTCGTCCTCGGGTAAGGTTGGAATTCCGTAAAGATAATTATCCGGATTCGAAGGATCGAACGGATATAGTTCAAGTGGATTAGGCCAAATAGAACCAGGTTGAGTCTCAGGTGGAACACCTCCCCACTCCTCACGAGGAGTATGGGGATCGGAAGTGTGGTCAACTCTACCCGATGGAGTTGAAGGTTTTTCCTCAGTATCAAAATGTGTAGCAGTCATGACGTCATGAACGTAAGCCTCGTAAGAATCTGAACACTCAGAGGGAGCCCTCCGGCATCCTCTAGCAATACAGCGTGAAACCTCAGCCAGCTTTAAACCATCCAACCGACGGGATTAGTGGAGAGTAGGGCTCCGCGCCACGATATCTTCGGGGAGAATATATAATCAAAACATCCCCTAAAGGCCAACTATCGACAAAAAATAGTAAATCAAAAGCACACACCTAGAGAAGCTATAGCCAAGAGTAGACAAAAAGAGTGGCTAAATGAGCTCCCAACACTAGAGCTGGTATGTCTCGCCTAGGAGAGGCTTGAGACTCCCAAACTATAGATGGAGGTAACATAATCAGTTATAGAGACACCCAGGCTTCACTGCGTGTATAGGGTCAATTCCACTACACAAACACAACTTTGTTGTCCAATCCCTATCTGACTCAGGACACAAACAGTATAACCACTGCAAGTACCCTGTGCGATACCTAGGTAAGGAAACTATGGTCACTGCAATATAACCAATGCTCAGGGGGATAGTTGCAAGTGGGATCCGTCGTATGGGCAGGGTAGTTGAGCCTGAAACTCAATGAGGGTCAAATCCCCCAAGAGTCCCCAGATACGAACAAATCCTGGAAATATCTCCCACGTTCAGCCGGTATCAGAGGGACATCCCTTCAACCAACCTCCCATGACCTCGTGCTTACCTCTGGCTTGAGTAGAGCTTCTTGAGAACATCGATCTATACCATGGATTCCTCCACTCCCTGGTTAGACACCTAATGTTTCGTCTAATAGTCTTGGATTGTTAACTCACAATGATCTATTCCAAGACTCTAAACCTATGCTAGTTGGTGTACCTTATAAATAAAATCGGTCTAATAAATTTTAAGATTAAGCATTAATTTTAATGGCTGTGATTACTCAAGGGATATGATCATGAAACTAGTGATGTGTAAAACTCAATGGTATGCAAAATCGTCAAATTCTAGACTCATCTATCCAATGAAAACAATGCCCCTAATATGCACAATCAAACCAACGATTTCGAAATAAATATACAATCCTTTTATATTTCTTTCAATGCACAATCAGAATCTAAATGAAGGCAGAAAGCACTCAATGCAAGATGCAATACATAAAAGCAAAAAAAAAAATTGTATTTTCTCTTATTAACGAAAGGAAAATGCAAAAACTATGTGTATTTTTTGTATTTTTCAATATATGGAAATGAAAAATGCAACCAAAATCGTACTATCTAGTCACTAATATGCCAAGGAGATCACTAAGACAACCAGGAAGATACCAAACAGTAAGACTCAGCCAAAGGAATGAGCTCAAAAGGAAAAAACCAACAAGGCTAAATCCAAAGATGAGTAGAAAACCAACAAGGCTCAACCAAGAGAAATGAAGAGTTCTAGTCACAACCAAGGCATGGAACAGTCAAGAAACAGGCCAACAAAGACTCAGGATCAACCAAAACCAACCCAGCAACAACCAAAAGTCATAAACCAACAAAAGTCGGAGTTGTATGCTACTGTCGAAGGAATACCTGCAGGTACCCGGGAGTAGTAGTGTAAATAGAGGCGGGTATACGCGGGCAGAGATAAACTAGCCCGTAGGTGAGGAAAGGTAAATTGGAAAATAGAGAGTCCAATGGCTCAGAAAAAAGCAATATTTCTATAGTGTATCTCAATGGCAGATAAGTGACACAGAGCTTCGACAAACAACAACTCTAATTATGGACTAATGCTAAAAAAATACCCAAGATGGATGTTTTCCCCAGTGGAGTCACCACTTCTGTGTTGGAGAAAACTCACTATGGCTTGGGGTATGCCACAACAGACAGATGACTACCAGAAATCAACTCAATTCTCAGAACTATGCTATATAAATGACAATGCTAAGATAATGAAGAAGATAACCAACTTCGATCCAAACGTTTGATGTAGATCCCCGTTGGAGCTTTTCAATCCGTGCACTTGAATCTGCAAATTAGTCTTGACAGCCAATATACAACAAGTACATATAATATATAAATGGCATTAACATCATCAATAGCAATGGCCCATGATATAACAAGTAAATGCAACCCAATGTAAGATAAACAACATTTACAACATTAATGGACGAGAATATGAGTATTTCTATTAATAAACAAGAAGAAGTACAAAGTCATATGACCTCTTGCTGGCAACCAATCTGAACCAAGATCTGGATCAATCCACTTGTGACTCCACCACTTCAATCCTGCATGAATGGCAAACTCAAACTAGATAGGAGTTTGGAAGGTGAACACAAAGGGTTCACAACTACAAGGATCAATGAGTGTAGACTCAAGATAGGGAAAAAATCCACTAGAGTTCTCTTACTCTTCTTTCTCCTCTCTTCCATAAGCCATATGTGCTCAACATATAGTCCTCTCAAAGGTAAGTGAAAGGACACATCAAGACATTACTTGGGCAGATGGAGAGCCAAAGGTCACCCAATGACCGCTTTTTGCGAGTAAAAAGTAATAAACTAGTGATTTTTACCATTTTACTTGATACTCGTGGGCTATAGTAATGCAACTCGCGGATACGCTTGCTATAGTGATGCAACAAGAGGGTCAGAGGAAAAATGAGGAAAAAATATGTCTGAAGGAGTGAATCTGAGTCAGTGAAATGGAACCTATAAGCCAAAGAATGTTTGTTAATGCTCACAAGGTGGAAGATTACATTGTAACAACTATTCTTAGAATATCACATAGGCTGTTGTGAGTGGGACACACTTGCAATACCTGAGATAGACTTTGAAAATTTTACTCCTTGGGAGGGTGAGTGGTCAGGAACCAACACTTGTACCCCTGGCGATTAAAGTTTAATGTAACTGTTTCTCACACCTTTGCTCCTAGCAATTGTATGAGGACATGAAATCCCTCAGCGGTTACTAGTTTCGGAAGGCGCTACAATCCAGCTTTTCACTGAGCTTCGATTCTTTGGAAGAGTAGTTTTCTTGCTTGAAATCTCTAGAGAATTTTTACTGTGTGGACACTTTTCATTTTGTTGAGTCTAGACTACCTTAGGATTGTTTGTTTCAAACTATCATTTTAAACACATACTTTTGTCAACTTCTTAGAAGTGGCTACTCTCCCAATCCGCCAGTCACAATGACAGCGAGGTGAGTCACCAGAACTTGAAGGCCCTACTACATTACAAAGACAAACACAAAAACCAAATCCTAATGACTTGGAAACATAACGGATTTTCAACTCAATTAACATTACTCGAGAAGAACAACATCAAAACAACACTGAGAATTCATCGTCACATCATGGACTGAATAAAGATGTAGTTGATAACCTTACTCTAGTTGAAATTGAAACATTGAAACATCACACACATACTCATGAAATTCCTCCTTTGATGAGCCTTTCAAAACCAGTTACACTTACTATCCATGAGTCACTGGGTGATATCAAACCTTTTTCTGAAAGTTTGCATGACATTCACAATCCAACACAGGACCCCATGGCTTTCTCAAACATTGTTTTTCCATATGGATCGGCTAATTAGGGTCAACATTCACGAGTAAATCAGAGTTCTCATGGTATACAAAACACTTGTCCAAATTCTACTTCCGGGGGCAACCCTTCACCATGGAATGGTAATATTCCTGGCGGAAGCAATGAACCATGGAACATTTATGCCAATTGGGGCTATGCTCCTCATAATAGTGGAAATACCTCGGGCGGTTATCCTCCAACTTATCCTAGCACAATGTCTAGCGGCACTCCACCTATCAACCCCATTCTTCCATGGAGTGGGGAGGTTTTAGGAAGTATCCAATCTTCTTGGGGCCCACCTTCGCAAGGAGGATATCAACCTTGGAACTCTTATCTAAACCAGGGAAACATTCAATGGAATAGTAATGCTCCACCAAATCATTAATTTCAATGGATTATACCCCTGCAAGGGGACAATCCATACATGCAACCTAATTCACAATGGACTGGGAAATATTCAGAAAGTAAACAACCTTTTTGGATTCCACCTCTGCAAGGAGGCAGTCAACCTTGGAACGATTTTCAATACAAAGTTCAACTACCATGGTATGGTTGGGATCTAGGAAATAACCAATCTTCTTGGACCCCACCTCCACAAGGAGGCAATCCACCTAATGGTCATGTTTCAGTAAGTTGCCAAACTTCTTGGGGTCAGTCTCCGAAAACGGGAAACCCACCTTGGAATTCTCATCACACCCAGGGACCACATCAGTGGAGTGGTTAGGTTCTAGAAAGTAGCCAATCCTTTTTGGGCCTAGCCCCACAAGGGAACAATCCAACCATTAACCCCATTTCTCCATGGAGTGATTAGGTTCTAGAAAATAACCAATATTTTTGCAACCAACCTGCAAGACATGCGTTTGATCTAGCTAGGATGCCACATGAACCTTTTGTCAATGGGTTGATGGATTCCATCAACCGTCTTGAACAAATTACCCCACATCCAGGACAGGTTTCTATTCAGAATTCATAACCCACAGCTGGCCAGGAAATGCAGGAACCTACTAATCCTTCCAACAATTACGACACCCTCACAGTCTCATCCATAGACCTTAGAGGAAAGAAGAAGAAGTACAAGAGTAAGCAAGATGCTAACTCTGGGAAGGGATATGCACCAACTGTGCTTCAATGTCGTGGGAAACAACAACCCATTACTTTGACACCGGTACCTCTGCCAAGGGGAAACTAGCCAACCCCCTTGCAAGGGGGCAATGATCCTAATGCCAATGTCTTCATATGTGATCCCGAGATGAACATTCAAACAAGACTTGATTCTTATGATGTCTCTCATAGTACACCAGATAAGTCGGAATCACAACCATATTGTTATCTTTACATTGAGAAACCAACCATAGACTTAGTACCACACCCCCCCAAAGGTGTTCTACATAGAACAATACATAATCCCGACACGTGAGCTGCTCAGAATAGTAATGTTCTTGAGGACCTAGCTCATGTACCATGTGCCATGTCGACCTTGGAGGTATTGCAATGTCTTTCTGCGCCAAGAAAGGAACTATTGTTTACCATTTGTGTTGTTGATCCATCTGATGAGACTTTGATCACATCGGACATAAACCATTCAATATGTAGGATCCTTCCCAAAGTTGCTTTTCAGATTAAAGTAACATCCCATGGTAAGAACATCTATCTAACCATAGTAGATGAAGGGACCTCAGATTGTGTAATGTCATTTCCATGTTGGCAAGCATTTGGATCACCCCTATTTGTCGTAGAAGTTTAAAACTAAGCTCCTCAAATAGCTTCAACAGATTTGGATCAAAATATCCCCTTGATGGAGGAATATGATTCGGTTACCTGGCCCATTTGGGCTATGAGATCTCCTAGTTAACATGACTTCTCGGATTACATTTTATCATCAAATGAATATATCCCTGAAGTTGTAAACATTTGGTTGTACCCACCTAAGATCATCTTTTATGGGGCCACTGGGAGCATACTTGTTATAAATCTACCCAAGTATAGGAGCATGATCTGCATGTTCCTCGATATTATCTCCTATATTTGGAAACTTGCATATAGGTTTAGGCCATCCCTTTGTGAAAATGCATTTGAACCTTTTGCAACCCAAACTTCCATAGGGTCGAACCTGTTGGAAATTGGTGGGTCAGCCCTTCATATCCGTATTTTCCACCATTCCAATAGCAGAGCCTACCGAACATGGGACACCTTAGTGTAGCTAGGGTTTTCACCCTAGCTTGTGCAAATGAGCACCTACTAAGGAGAATGGACTCCTTAGTAGCAGTTCAATAAACAGTAAATTAAAATGCTAAAACAATACGAATTCTAAACTAGCATGATCATTAACAAACATAACAAAACATGGAAATATAAATGGTTTTTGTATTAAAGATTATACCTCCAATGTGAAGGTTGGTGAAGTTCTTGCAATAGTCCAAGAGGGTTTCTCCAAACTCCAGCTTTTCTCCTTCTCTTTCTCCAAAGGGTGGAAATGGGCCAAAGGGGCACTCAAGGGTGAAAATAGCTCAAGGGTGAGCTAGGGTTTCAAGAGTGATTTTGGCAGAGTAAGAGTGTGTTTGACTGTGGATATGAAATGAGGGGTCTCCATCACCTATTTATAGGTTTTTAGTGGTGGAGTGCTGGCCCATGGTTTTGGGAACCATATGGTTTAGGTCAGCTGTATAGGGTTTTTTCCTCCTTTTTTCCTCTTTTTCCTCTTTTTTTTTTATATTTTTTATTCCCTTTTTAGAGGGTTTTTGCTATTTTGGAGGAATTTTGGATAATTTTTGGGGGAAAAAGGGGTTTCTTAGCCTTTTGGAGGCCTTTTGATGGTTTTGTGTCCTTTTGGAGGCTTTTTAATGGGATTTTAAGGTTTTGAAGGCAAATATGGTAGGAAATATGGACAAATGAGTCATGTAATGGGGTAGATGAGGTAGAGAGCACCTTTTGGGTGTTAACAGATTTCCCCCTAATGTGTGAGGGCAGGAGCTCATCGTATGGCCAATAGACATCATAAGTCTTCTATGGTTTTCCTGGGGTGTGGAGAAGAGAAGAAACGAACTAGAGCCCGGAACAACGGTCCCGAACAAACTGTAAAAACTGAAAGTACATGACCTCAATAATGAATGAGGAATAATCTGAACATATGGACGAGGCGGGCATTCCCATGCTCGTATCAAGATATAGAACAATAATAACAATGGGGTCCAAAATATGGGGACCTGAAACATATACATGGCTTCAAATAATGAATGAGGAAGAATCTCAATATATGGACGAGGCGGGCATACCCATGCTTGTATCAAGATACATAAAAAATGACTGTGAGGCCAGAAAAGGGGGACCTGTAGGATACATAGAGAACCACTGTGTACATCATAAGGGTCCAGAGAGGACACAAATCTGGGACATACTGCTGGGCTGACCATGTCTGAGCTGAAGAATTGATACACTGGAATGACAACAGTGCTACTAAGTGTGGTACCAGAGGAACTGAGGAGCTACTGGATCATAGTGACAAGGGGTCATACTCTTAATGATACACTGAACTGGGTACTCAAGGAAGCATATAATTGGATGGCTTCCGAATACAATCGCCAACGCAAACCGGACATCTACGGGAACATATAACTGGGCATTCCGAAGTGACTCACAAATGTGCTAGAGTCGGGGGAAATCCAGGGTCTTCGACCAATAACTGATGGGATATATACCTTGCGCGATTCTCAATGATGCGATCAAGGTGTTGAAGTCGAGCATGTGAGAAACAACCACTCGGAGAGGCAATGATGACTCCTCTCAAAATGGTCCGTAGGCACTCACCACAGATGGTGATGGGTCCAAGGCACAGGGACCTCTGGGTCTATCCTATAGAATAGAAAGGCTGTCATCGACAGAGGGAGACCTGCAACTAGCAAGGTAATGATGTTTCCTTGATAGGAGCGCGGGGTAGAGAACCGAAGTGTGATAGTACTGATGGCAGGACTGACATACTGTGGGGGATATTTGTGCAAGTAGAGTGGATGGACTCAAACTTCCTTTGTTCAGAGTATGATGGCAGGGACGATCGAGCAGCATATGAAACTGACTGAGGGGAAAGGGATCATAGCTGTAATGGATCTAGGATAGTGATTGGGATGAGGGATACTCAAGCTGGTGTAAAGTGGCAGGAGACTACATAATGCTCTGAACAAAGGCGACCTAATTGGGGGTGCTGCCGAGATGATCGATCATAGTGCCAGGAGGCACAGGGGGACTTCTTCATGGGTTAAGGAACTAGAAGGAGTGTGTGTAAAATGGTACTGTCGTGTGGATTTATACGATCCCAGGACAATTCATGCTCGTGATTGCTTTCAATTTTAAGGAGTCTGAAAGCGATAAGAAGACTCTGAAATAATGGAATGGTACCGTCATGTGGATTTGTACGATCCCAAGATGGTGCATGCTTGTGGTTGCTTTCAATTTTAGAGAGTCTTAAAGCGATAAGAAGACTCCAGGGGGTTGCTTTTTCATGTGTTAGTCTCCAAGGCCCGAAGAAGCATAAAAGGATGCAATGAAGAACTCTTCTAGCCGGTGTGACTAGAGTATTCCTTTTTCGTAATTAGTCTACCAGGTCCGGAAAAGGGTTAAACTTATACCAGATAGATGCCCTTTCAAGTAATTTAACGAGCATGAAAGGAAGCAAGATTGCTCGATGATCTTTTCATTGTTTTAGGAGTCAAAAAAGAGCTTAACAGAAACTCCCTAAGTGCCTTTTTCGTAAAGGACTTGTCCGACCCGAAAAAGGGATAAAAATATACCGAACAAAAGGAATGGCCAAGCAAGGAGGAAGTGCTCAATCAAGGAACATTGATGATGACCAAGAATGAGGGTAGGGGGGGAGCACTGGTGGGTGTCCTTGCGGGATAATGAATGGTGGCAAAATAATGAAATAATTGTAGTATGACAGGAGTGAATGGCTCATGTAAAAATGTGAAACAATCCGATGGCAGCTGATGTGGTGCGCAAACAGAGGCAGCAAGGTGTCGGGACACAATGTTGAAACTGTACCAAGTGAGAGTGAGAAATGATCTCAAGCATCATCACGAGCTCAGAAAAATGAATCCGACAATATAAAAAGTGTCAAAAATGGATAACGGCCGATGTGGCACGCAAACTGAGGTGACATGGGGCGTTTTGGAAAAATACCCAAAAAATATGGGCGTGAGAGCGAGAAATGATCTCAAGCATCATCACAGGCTCGAAAAAATGAATTCGATGATATAAAATATACCAAAAATGGAGAGCATCCGAAGTGGCACGCAAACCGAGGCGACGAGTGGTGTCTAAAAATGCTCAAAAAATGAGGTGGAAAAACTAATAGAATAAGTTAACCATCATGACGGTCGCTTCGTGCTAATTCCAGTGGTGGAAACGGTTCGAAAAATGGACTCCGTATGGGTTCAGAATGGCCAAAACAAGAAAAAGTCAACGGACTATAAATAGTGAGTGGGTCCAACATGACAAGTGTCATTTGTACTGATACGAACCGTTGCACCAAAACCTTGAGATGTTAGTGAAGGCCGCCCACTAGGATCTTAACATCCCACCATGCTTCGCAGTCCAGACTCTGGGCTAGATGTGCGCCCATATGGTGGTGTCCCCTTTGAGCCGTACGAGCCTGGGGCGAACATTGCAATGCCGACGTTGCCACCCGCTCTGTGACTTGAACCTGGGTGGAGGCTCTGATACAAGATGATACGAACCATTACACCAAAACCTCGAGATGTTAGTGAAGGCCGCCCACTAGGATCTTAACATGTACTTGTTGACTTTGACTAGTGATCAGAGTTGACCAGAGCTAAGTTGGTGTTTCTGGACAATCCGATCGGCCGTTTTTAGATTCGAGAGTTACGGGTATTTCGACAAACTCATACCTGCATTTTCATTAGGTTCGAAGGGGGTTAGTGAGTCCCAGGGGAGTATTTGTACGGTCCACATGGGGTGGACCGCGGGTTTGCGGGATGGAACTGCGGTTGGGGACCACGGGTTCCAGGGTGGATCACGCGGCTGGGGACCACGAGGTTTGGGTCGGAATACGCGGCTTGGTACCGCGCGTTCTGAGGTTGAACACGCGGTTCGGTACCGCGAGTTCGACGCCTATAGGCACGGTTTGGGACTGCGACTGTAGCCCTGATAGCCGCAGTCGGAGCCGCGAAAAGGAGCCCTAAGGCTGCGATTGGGAGTGAGATGTTAGGGTTCCTCGGGGGGGGGGGGGGGGGGGGGGGCAGTTTTACTTCTTTGACATGAGTCTGATGAGTTTGCCTTTTGTGATTGACAGGATGCCGCTAGTGCTGTGGCGAGAGCGGGAGGTCTCGGATGAGATAGTGGAGGTCATCCAGAGGGATCGCCATGTGCGGTCGACGCTGGGATTGTGCGGACTTCTGAAGTTTGCACCGGGTACCTATGATGCGGTCAGCAACGCTGCTGGTGAACCGACTAGTGAGCTTTTGGGAGTCGGACATTCAAGCATTCAGGGTACAGGGGGAGAGGGTGGATCTCACCCTTACAGATGTCTACTTCCTAACGGGGTTGCCTTGTCTGGGTAGGGTAGCGGATATGCAGCCACGAGTATCCGCGGATGTAGATATGGAGGATATGCTGGAGCGGTACTGTGTTCCAGAGGCGAGGGTGCATAGGAATGCACTCTAGGTGGTGGACCTTCAGGAGCCAGCAGTACAGGCTATTGTGACGTGCGTGGTGCACGTTTTGGGGTCCCAGTCACCTAAGAAGGTGTCTGGGGGCTAGATGTAGCTAGTGGAGCGGGTACTGGATGGTTTCTATTATGCGTGGGGCCAGATGTTCCTCACTTGTGTACAGCGGCAGCTGACATCGGTGAAGGAATCTGGAAAGGGATTCTGTTATGGATCCTTTCTATGTGCTTTCTTCATGGAGTGGGTACCTACATTGTGGCCGTGGTTGCCGGTCAGGGAAGAAGGACTGAGGGAGCCGCGCATGGTGCAGTGGGGAGAGATGATGCGCCACTGGGGTGGCGGTAAGGTGGGTAGATACTTCACTCAGGAGCTATACATGTAGTGGCTCCAGATGCCGTTGACACTGGATGAATTTCCATACAGAGATATGGACTACACCGGGGATCCAGAGGCACCACGGGCGCCAAGACAGGCATGGGGGACCAGATGGTACGTATGGATTCTATTGCATGTTATGGATGTCAAGATTTGTGTATGATAGGTTTTTTGATATACTGTTGCTAACTGATGTGTGATCTACAGATGTTGGCCTGAGACCACCACCAGGACATGTAGCGCGCAGGGGGCATGTGGCGGTACCAGCCCTGCCAGGACGAGGGGAGGTGCATCGATGAGACGCTGAGGGGACTCTGGAGTCTGTACGGATGCTTCTAGACCGGTTGCTGGTTGGAGTGACCGATGACGGGTTGCGGGACATGGATCCCAAGGTGATCCAGGATTGTCTGAGGGCGCCTCGGGAGTTTCGGTCAATCGCGATCCGGGTGGCTATCTTGGCGGATAGGGGTCGGGAACATGAGCCTGCAGGGGATGAGGAGCTGCCAGAGGAGGAGCGAGGTGAGGACTCGGAGGCAGCTGATGCAGGCAGTGATGCAGGGTATGACTCTCATTAACGAGTACAGGGGACTCCCCCTGATTTTGTAGCTACGACATGTATTCTATGAGGCGTAGGGATGTATAGATATTTTTTGTATAGCTGAGTACGGGGGTACTCAGAACATGTGTAGCATATTGACATTCATTTTTTGATATATATATATGCACATGGATGCACCTTTTTGCGATGATGATTTATTGTATGCAAGTGGATGCGCTTATGGTTTGTTATATGTTTGTACTGCACGTGGATGCAAGTAGTGTAGGATGATGGGCACATGGATGCCCCTTGTGTATTTTATGTGACATATTGCACATGGATGCAACATTATGTATGTAGGATTAGGCACGTGGATGCCCCTGTAGAGTAATGTGGTTTTATTGGTATTGCACATGGATGCAAATGTTTATGTGATGATAGGAACGTGGATGCCCCTTGCAATCTTTTTGGGTTTTTCATATATTTTTGATGAGATGTTATGGGATGATGATGCATGATGGAGGTTTTTACATGGTGTGATTGATGTGCCAATCTAGGATGTTATTAGCCATTTGATCTGCGACACTATTTTGAGCTTGGGGGACATGAGTGAATGTGATGGATTCAAATTGTCGGCTGAGTTGTTTTGTGCGCAGGAATTTTCTAAAGAGGCAGGGATCATGCACCTGATAGCAGTTGTTGAGCTGGGAGACAAGTAGCTGGGAGTCAAGGAACACATGAAGGTGACATATGCCCATTTGGAGGGCAGCAGTCAGGAGACCGGTCACAACATCATACTCCACCTGGTTATTGGTAGCAGCGCCTATACATATTCCATCAAGGTGAATCAATTTATGTGAAGGGGAATATAAGACCCATGCTGCAGAAGCCAGGTTGGGAGACCAACAGCTTGCTCCATCGGCGAAGCCAATGTAATGAGGTGGAAGATGGTCCATCTGTGGTCATGCAAAAATGATGAATGTAAGATTGCGGTAAAAAAGGTGAAAAACAAAAAGAGAGCAAACTGTACAATACGGACCAATGGGGCCGCGGGTTATTTAGGGATAAAATATTTCAAGATACAACCCATTACGAGGGTTGCGCAAAGGGTGACCTTCTGAGTCAGTTAAAATGTATGCCCCATTGCCGAGGTAGGTCTGCACGATGTAAGGGCCTTTCTACATGGATTCAAACTTTCCTTTACTAGTTTTGTCATGGGCTTGGTCATAGGCAAGGACGAGGTCCCCTTCATGGAAAGTTCGAGGGTCGACATGTTTGTCGTAACCATCTTTGGAGCGGTTCTTGGCAGCTTCAATGGTCTGGAGAGTGGCATGACGATCTTCATCAGCTTGTTCTAATGATAGCAGACGTTGCTCGAGTGGGGAGGTGTCGGGGAGAAGCTCGACGGCGATATGTAAGGCGGGTATCTGACACTCGATGGGGAGAACAGACTCTACACCATGAACTAAATGAAACAGGGTAAAACCGGTGGTAGTTTTGGTGGATGTATGGTAAGCCCATAAGGCAGGGAACAACATGTGGTGCCAATTGGACTTATGCTTGTCAATAGTGCGTTGGAGAATGGTTTTTAAGATTTTGTTAATGGCCTCTACTTGGCCGTTCCCTTGGGGGTAGTAAGCAGAGGAATACTGATGTTGGAACTTTAGTAGGGTGGATAACTCGCGCCAAATGGAATCTTCGAAGTGTGAACCATGGTCTGAGACCAACTGTTTGGGAACCCTGAATCGAGTCATAACGTGGTTAAAAAAGAAACGGCCAGTGGTGTCAGTGGTACAATTAAAGGTGGGCATGGCTTCCACCCATTTGGTGAAGTAATCGACGGAGACAATGATGTACTTATGGCCGTTGGAAGATGGGGGTTTACATTCCATGAAGTCGATGGCCCACTTACAAAAGGGACCAACAGTGACGACTGGGTGTAACGGAGCGGGTGGCGTCTGGGCCTTGGGGGAAAAAAGTTGGCAATTATGATAATGTTTGACTGTGGTGATGCAGTCGGTAAAGAATGTGGGCCAGAAGTATCCGGCGTAGATGACCTTTTGGGCGGTGGCCATCCCAGAGAAATGGCCGCCATAGGCACCGCTATGACAATCATTGAGGACATGTTCAGCTTCCTCGTGTGTAAGGCAATGACGGAGAATCATGTCAACCCCCCGTCGGTAAAGGACATCGCCTAAGAGGAGATATCGAGAGGCCTAGTGACGGATACGGTGGCGTCCATCACGATTGATGTTGGGTCTGAACTTCTGCGTGCGAAGGTATAGAAAAATATCACCGTACCATGGGTCATCAGACGAGATGGTGAACAAGTGATTGTCGGGTAACTCATCGGAGATTTGTGGGGACGGCAGAAGGGAGGGGAGATCAGTGATGAGCTGGGCAAGCGCGAGGGCTTAAGTTCTCTTAGGGGTTCTGAACATGAGGTCATATTCCTAGAGAATAATGACCCATTTAGCAACACGACCTTGCAGGAGCCGCCAGTTTAAGAGATAGACCATGGGGTTGGAGTCGACGACAATTGTGGTATGACTGAGCAAAATGTAGTGTCGCAATTTTTGGATGGAAAAGACCACAACAAGGGCGAGTCTTTCCTCATATGGGTAACGTAGGGGTGGTACAAACAAGGTTTGGCTGATGTAGTAAATGACGTGCTCCTGGCGAGCAACATCTTCTTCAACCAGGACTCTAGACATGGCATGTTCGGATGTCGAGACGTAAAGGATGAAGTCCTGAGAGAAATCCAAAGGGGAGATCAAAGGAGCTTGTGTGAGAGATTTCTTGAGGGCTTCTAATGCAGCTTCTGCTTGCTCATCCCAAACAAAGGGTATGTGGATATGAAGCAAGCGTAGGAAACCATGAACGGTGGTGGCATAATCGGGAACAAAGCGACAAAGGAAATTGGATTGCCCCTGCAGACTCTGGAGCTGCCAGAGCGTGCGAGGAGAGGGGAGGTCTAAGATGGCTTGGACTTTCAGGGGATCAACAGCAGTTCCTTTCTAGGAAACAATGAAACCCAACAACCGGCCTGCTGGAACGCAAAAGACACACTTATGTGGGTTCAAACGGATTTGATATTTGCGACAATGCAGGAAAACTTGCCGGAGGTTGTTAAGGTGGTCTGATCGTTTCCAGGAACGAGCTGTAAGGTCGTCAAGATAGACTAGCAGGATATGGACCAAGTTGTGAAAACAGTAGGTCATGGCCCGCTGGAAGGTGGCACCAGCATTTTTGAGGCCGAAAGGCATGAAGCGATAGGAAAAGGTGCCCCATGGGGTGGTAAAGGCATTCTTGTACTGTTCCTCCTTACGGATCTGAATCTGGTTGTATCCAGAAAAATCGTCCATGAAAGATAGGACTTCATGCCCCGCACACACATCGATGAGTTGGTCAATAAATGGCGTGGGGAAGTTGTCTTTGGGACAGGCGCGGTTTAAATCGTGAAAGTCAGTACATACTCTAATGGTGTCTTGTTTTTTGTTAATAGGAACGGGGTTTGAAACCCAGGTAGCATATGCAATAGGATAAATGAATCCTGCTTTGCGAAGTTTCTCAACCTCGGCCTTAACAGCGGGGAGCTTGGAAGGATGAATGGGGCGCTATTTCTGGCAAATGGGGGGTACATCTAGCCATGTGTTAATGTGGTGCTCTATAATAGTAGGGTCAAGACTAGGCATTTCAGTATAGGACCAGGCAAAGACATCACAGAACTCTTGGAAAAGTTTTTTGTACTCTCCAATCTCATACTCATTGCAGGATGCTCCTAATGTAATAATTTCAAGAGCACCAGGTGGGTCTGAGATATCGATGTGGATGACGGGTGAGATGTTGGCCATGTTACCTTCCTCAAAGGCCTCAAGAGCAGGAATAGGATCCTTAAACCAGTCGACTTTGGTGGGAAGAAAATATTTGGACTCAACTGCGAATTGGGTAGCTGTGGTGGAGGAGGATTCTTCAGGGAGGAAATAGGAATGATGGTGCATGTCATCCCAGGGATAATCCGGGGCAGTGAGAGCCTCTAGAATCTCCTCATCATTGCATAAACATTGAGTTGTCAAATCGGTTGATGAGGGAGTGGTAGTCGAAGAGATCATATAAATGGGGTTAATCTCGCCGGATGGGGATGATACCGAGGGGTGGATCTCCTCAATTGTGGGGGGTGCTGTCTCAAGGTCCAAATTATTCATCTCGTAGAGAGCTGCTCTGTAATCTAGGAGATCAGGACAGTGATGTGAGTAATGGCTGTAAACACCGCATATTGCACAAGGGTGGTTGGTATGCAGTGATTTATCATGAGGCTTAAGGGTTGGATTGAGTTCGACAACCGGGATGTTGGAGTCATCGTCAAGCATTTGCATGTGTTCCTGTAATGCAGGTAATTGTGGACATTGATGAGTTGGATGGCCTAACTCATCACACAATGAGCATTTGGGGGGAGCACGAAACACGGGGGGGGGGGGGGGGTTTAACTGCCTTGGGAGGGGGTACAGCAGTGTATGGTTGTGGGCCTCTGCCCCCAGTGGGCTTGATAAGAGGAGGGGGATTCCTAGATGACGAAGGGGTAGTGACACCAAGAGGTGGTTGACTAGTAGTGACAATGGGTTGCACTGGTTGAAGAATGACATTTGGTGTCGACGGGGGAACGGGAGGCGAAATATACCACACGGGTAATCCTAAGGTTAGCCAGGGGAGGATGAGGGTAGCCATAACCGGGGCGCTCACTACTTCCGAGGGAGGGAATAGGAAGGGGATTGTGTGGGTGGGTGTAACACCAATGTGACTAGGTACCAATGGTGGTTTGGGTAACAAGGGCAGTTGATTGTTGGGTGTTTGTGTATTGTGGGAAAGGGTACATAGGTCAGATACTTCGGGCGTAGGTGGCGGGGGAGGAATGGATTGGAATGTGGAGGTCATCGGCGTATCTGAGTAAACTCTGGGTCCCACGGAGGAGACAAATGAGGTAGTGGCACCACGAATGGGTTGTTCAACCATGGGGAGAACATTCTCAGGTGCAGCGGGGGCATTTGGATCGTAATAGGTGAGTTGGCCGACCTTGACCACGCGTCCGTCATGGGGGAACATCATGGTACGAAAGACGGAAGAGGAAACTACCCGCATGGCATACATGTAGCTGCGGCCAAGTAAGAGGTTGTAATCAAGTTGGGCATTGAAGACCTCTATATCAATGAGCACAGTTTTACCAGCCAACTGGACGGGGACATTAGCTAAGAGACCTTGGCATTGAGCCGAATGACCGTCGTAGGCTCGCAACACAGCAGTGGACTGCTGGAGAGTAGGGGATCCCAACTTCTGCCAAACGAATGTGGACATGACGCATGTAGAGGCACCTTCATCGATAATGCACTGATGGATGACAAGATTCTGAATGGAAACAGAAACTTGGAATGCTAAAGTGGAAGGCAGGCGTGGTTCGGACTGGTCCAAATTGAAGACCATCAGTTGTGAATCATTTGGGTCAATAGCACCAATGGCGGAGAGTAAAGTCTTGCGCTGTGAAGGATAGTTTTTTAAGACTTCTAACGCATACATGGCTACAGGAGATTGGGCTAAGTCATCTACAATGTTGTAATTTGACGCAGCACGAGCATTGGGGTTATTGTTGATACGACAGTGGGAAACGAGGTGCTTTAGAGGTGCCATCAAGTGGAGACGGAGGTATACGTAATGTCTGATCAGTGGGATGAGCGTTAGTGTTTTTGTCAGCGGGAGAGGCTTGAGGGGTGGAGCCATATTGTTTCCGACGGGTTTGGAGGTTGACATCAATGGATGACATCATCAACAAGTGGTGGGTACCTGAATCTAACATGGGTTGATCTGGAGCGGCATAAGTGATCTGTTGTTGTGGTGGTGCGTTGCCTTGAGGGGGAGCCAATGGCTGAGTGTTCACTACGCCTTGGGTTGGTAAGGGGTTTTGCAGCACCAAAGGTTGTTGCTGAGGGGGTGGGGGGTTGGGTGGCGCCTGAGGAGCCGCGTGCCCTTGGTGATGGGCATCATCAGTCCAGATTTGCCGAGCTCGCTCCAAATGTGGGAAAGCATGTGTGTAGTGGCCATAGACCCCGCAAATAGAACAAGGGTGGTTTGTTCGCAAACTAGGGTTTTTAGCCTGCTTGGGTGGCCGATCAGGGTTCTGGTTGGCAAGGGTCTCGTTATTGTTGTTTGGGGGATTGGGAGGTTGACCGGATGGGTCTGGAGGGGGGTTGTTCCCACGGTTACGGCCTTTTCCACGGTTTGGCTGGCCTTGTTGGAGCTGTTGTTTTGGTTCTACTGCGGATTCTATTGGGCGTAAACTTGCCCTTGGGCAGCAGGTGGGTTCTGGGGTTGTGCAGGTGCGGGAGCAGGCTGCAGTGGATAATAAGTAGGGGGAGGCTGCGCAGGTGCTGAACCTTGTGGGGGTTTTTGATACGTATGCGGAGCGGGTAGTGGGTTTGCCGCAGGGGCTACCTGTGGTGGGTAATAAACATGTTCGGCTTGAGAGGGCACAGGAGCTGGTGCAGCCTACGGGTGGTAATAGGGCTGAGGTGCGACCGGGGGGGTGTAAGTGGGGGACGTATGACCAAAGCACTGAGGTGGACATGAGGGTCCATGGGAATGGTGGTGATGTGCCATGGGAGCATACGAATTAGTTGCTCCGAACTGTGATGTAGCCCGCGAAAGGTCAAGGCCATGGCTGGGACGTGCTATGGAAAAGGGTTTGGGATGCGAGGCAATATGGCCAATGATGCCATCTACGGCATGGGATGCCCCCAGCGCATCGTGTTGGGAGGAATCACCACGAGGGGTGTCAGGTATGATGGAATACAGATAAATCGACTAGGCATATATGAGGTCAAGTTGCTGGGCTTTGAGGATGGCCTCTTCTTTGGACTGGGGTCGTTCGGATGCCACATCCTTGGCAATGACAGGAAGTAGGGATCTTAGAAACCAATCTAAGAAGATACGGTCGTCTAAATTGATTTTACAGAGGCTGCGGCGTCGACACCACTCATGAATGTGGTCAGTGATGTGGGTAGCCGTGTTTTGTCTGCAAGACAGTAGGATCTCAACTCCTGTGTCATAGCGGATAGGTAATTGAAAGAACTGTAGGAAGGTCGAGGCAAGGGAAGTAAAGGTGGCATGGGTCCCATGGGGCTGCTCGATGTACCACTTAGCTGCAAATCCAGTGAGGGTGTGCTGTAACAGACGGAGGCGAACAGAGTCATCCACTATGGAGTTGGAGGAACACCATAGATGGAAGGACATAATATAGTTCTGGGGGTCCTCACCTGCCTTGCACTCAAACTTAGGGATATCAGAGGGGAGCTTGGTGGGAATGTGAGGCCACGCAGGGTCGTGTCTGATGGGATCGTTAGTCAGTCTAGCTAGGTCAGAAAGGTTGAGACTAGCCATGAATGGAAAACTAGTAGAAGGATGTGACATACTAGTGGGTGTGACCATGTTGGGGCCAATGCCCCCAAGTGGAGGGGCTAGGTTTGGGATGTTGCCCCCAAATGGAGGAACGAAAGTGGTATGGGGCAGTCCTGCACCGCCAAGGGCAGTGTGAGTCACTGATGGAGTGGTGATAGGTATGCCAGCTACTGGAATGGGTACAGTGATTGGAATGGTAGATGTGGACCCCATCGAGGGCATACCCAAAACAGGTGTGGTAGTTGGTGTGGTGGTGGATGCTCCACTAGTGGTCCCTACAAAGAAAGGGGTGGAATTCATGCCAGCCATGGGGCTGGTTGGTGCAGTGTAAATGGGGTTCTCGGACTCTGCCTCAGAATCAGAGGTAAAATAAGGGGCGTCTATCTCGGGTGACGGAGTTCTATGCCGTTGACGAGTGGAGTCAAGTGACAAGGCTCGAAATCTATGATGAGTGGTATCAAGTGATGAAGATCTATTTCTGTGACGAATGGTGTCAAGTGAACCGTGCTAGGGGGGCTCGCCCCGGAGGCGCCGAGAATGTCTCAGGGACTCAATGGTGACAGATGGTGTCAAATATCTAGGGCTTGTGTTGAGTGAAAAAACAACTCAAAAACCCTAATGCAACTGAGTATGCAGAAGGAGAGCTCAAAAAATATGGCACTCAGGCCAACAACCAACTCAAAACACCTACTATAATAGCTGTGCTACAATAAGTGGAGTATCAACAGAAATGGTCAGAATACCAACAAGCAGCAGGTTTCCTAAAAAATAAAAATAGTGGACTCGCTAGACCAAAAGGAGGTAAGGGAGCATGCAAACACCTAGCTAAATAGTATTCTGACTCAACTAGACATATCCGCTGCAAGGTGATGAAATCCAAGTCAGACAATATGGATAGTAGAGCCAAGTGGCTAAAGATATCCCCCTACCGGGAGGGACACCAAGTAGTCAATCCTAGAAGAAAGGCAACTAAGATACCCCATTCATGACATGTTCAGAAAAGGTGAATCTTCCATTTGGTTCTATCGCCGCGATATCCCCATACAGGGATACCTCGAGAACTGCGAAAGGTAGCCTTCGGTTACTGAATGGATTGTGGTATTCCACTCAGGCCTCTGGAACCAGTCTGGCAACTTCAACCCTCCTAGGGGAGAGGCCCTCTGATAAACTTGTTGTGACTGTGCCAAAAAATACTAGGGGATTTTGGTTCCCTAATGGACAACAACTATGTCTCAAGTGTAAGTAACCGAGGGGTGTTATTTGGATGCCTATCCCCCCGATCCTACCTAACTACAAAAATTCTTATGTGTTGCCCAAGTGGGGTTAGAATGTTGGTTGTGTTAAGTAGTTTTTTTTTTTTTAAGGCTCACTTGAATTAGGTGACAGAGTGTGTGTGTGTGAGATGATGAACCCAAATAAAAAGTGCCATGGGGTGGGCAACTTGCTAACTAAAAATAACAATATTGAATTTAAACTTTGAAATGCAAAATTTTCTCTTTTTCAATTAAAATGCTGAAATTAAAAAAAAAAAAAATTCATTCTGTAAATGGAACAGAAAGAAGACTGCAGAAAAGGCTATAGGGAAGGATGGCTGCAGGTAGGACAGATGGCTATGCAAGTGCAGAAAATATTACAGCAAAGTGCTGGGTTCAAAGCAGGAAAAAAGTGTAGAGAACAGACCAAGGGTCTGTGGCAAATCTGGGTGGTCGGACCGCGGGAAATAGCTCAACAGTCGCGGACAGGTTGCGGGATTTTGGTCGATAGATGCAGTCGGGCCGCTGGAAATAGGTCGAAAGCCACAGGCGGGTTGCAGGAAAATGGATGAAAGCCGCAGGAAGGATGCGGGAAAAAGGCTGACAGGCGTAGGCGAGTTGCAGGAAAATGGCTGAAAGCCGCAGTCAGGACATGGGAAATTGGTCGATAGGCACAGGCGGGTTGCAGGAAAATGGCTGAAAGCTGCAGTCGGGACGCGGGAAAAAGGCTGACCGACGCAGGCGAGTTGCAGGAAAATGGCTGAAAGCCATAGTCGGCACGCGTGAAAAGGGTAAACAACTACAGTCGGATCGCCCCGAACAAGCTAATAGCTGCGGTCTGATCGCAGGTAACAGACTGAAAATGGCCGGCAGGTCGTCGGAAATAGTCTTAGAGCTGCGGTTGGATTGCAGGTAAAGGCCTGAAAGACGTGGTCGGAACGCAACTGCAGGGGGTAAAAGATGCGGTTTACGACAGCCAAAAGGGACAGCCGAACAGAAAAATATTGCAAAAAATTAAAATTATTTAAAACTTTAAAAACGATAACCAGAAATTCAAAGGAACACATGGGGAGTCACCAAAACTGTAGCTAGGGTTTTCACCCTAGCTTGTGCAAATGAGCACCTACTAAGGAGAATGGACTCCTTAGTAGCAGTTCAATAAACAGTAAATTAAAATGCTAAAACAATACGAATTCTAAACTAGCATGATCATTAACAAACATAACAAAACATGAAAATATAAATGGTTTTTGTATTAAAGATTATACCTCCAATGTGAAGGTTGGTGAAGTTCTTGCAATAGTCCAAGAGGGTTTCTCCAAACTCCAGCTTTTCTCCTTCTCTTTCTCCAAAGGGTGGAAATGGGCCAAAGGGGCACTCAAGGGTGAGCTAGGGTTTCAAGAGTGATTTTGGCAGAGTAAGGGTGTATTTGACTGTGGATATGAAATGAGGGGTCTCCATCACCTATTTATAGGTTTTTAGTGGTGGAGTGCTGGCCCATGGTTTTGGGAACCATATGGTTTAGGTCAGTTGTATAGGGTTTTTTCCTCCTTTTTTCCTCTTTTTTTATATTTTTTATTCCCTTTTTAGAGTGTTTTTGGTATTTTGGAGGAATTTTGGATAATTTTGCGGGAGAAAGGGGCTTTTTAGCCTTTTGGAGGCTTTTTGATGGTTTTGTGGCCTTTTGGAGGCTTTTTAATGAGATTTTAATGTTTTGAAGGCAAATATGGTAGGAAATATGGACAAATGAGTCATGTAATGGGGTAGATGAGGTAGTGTTAACACCTAGTCAGCACCCCATTTCCATTTTGGTGCTCATGCTGAATTATTCTCATAGACCCGGGAGCCCTATTAGTCCCATCATGACTTGGAGTTTGAGACCACATATTTCTCTCTCATTCATTTCTGACCATATCTTGATGGGCTCCCAATTTTTTGTCATTTTACATAAACTTGTGTTAAAATATCCACTTGAAAATCCATGCAAACTGCTTTGCTGCTTATTTCTTATGTTGCTTATTTGCCTGTATAGAAACTTTCTTTTACAAGATGCCTATAAACCATTTCTTATGTATATTTGACCCATACCCATGGAGGAAACATCTGCAAGAGTGTACATAACTAGCTCAGCCCTTGTTTGCAATATAGATCTTTACCTCAACTTGACCCATGCCCTTGACATTTAGGTGCATGCCCTTGAGACACTCATTTCATCTAATGTACCATAGCATGCTTTATTCTTTTTTCAAGCTAATAAATGAAAAAGGTTAAAAAAAAATGGAAAACACAAAAATCCAAAAAGGGAGAGACTTGAATCACTTCATATTATAAAATCTGAATAAAATGGCAACAGTCAATCCTCGTCGTCCTTGAACATGGCACATAATATTGTATCCGCGGTCAGTACACCATCTGCATTTGCCTTAGGAAACTGTACCAGTATTTTGAACAGATCTCCACCGATGGGTTATCCTTCTCGTCACCAATGGAGCTTTCGTTAATGCATCTGGCATTAGCGGATTTCATTAAGGTCGGTTACTCAAACTCCTATGTTGCCAAGTGTCCATTCTGTGTCGTGTTATGTGTTCAAGGGAAGTCCAAACCAAGTCGGCCATTCCTCAAATATTCCTAACCAATCATGTCAGCCTTCCTTGTGTCAGTATACAGTGTTGGATCTTGCATTTCTACCAAATTATATCATACTATTGATCTTTGTTTCGTATCGGTTGATGTGGGATACATCAATGCCCTCCTTCCGATGGATCGATTCCTATCGACATCAAATCATCATCTAGGACATGGATCTAGAAACCTGAGAGTACCTTGGATCTTGCAGTCATTAGTGGTAGTTTTCCCCACAAATGACAGTGGGTATACATCAATGACCCCTGATTATTCGATTCTAGAAGTGTTTGACTTCAGAACATCTATTCACTCTTGCTAGTTTGTACTCAGTACCTTAGAGTCCATTATCATTATTGGTGGGTCTCTTCGCATCTGTTAATGGTATACATCAATGACTAGTAATCAGATGGTGTTTTATTATGCTCGACATCAGATCACTTATTCGCATGATATAAAATCGTACTATCATCGATTTTTATTGGAGACCTTGGGAAAAACAGTTGTATCACTCATCGATGCACTGCCCGAGCTGCGCAAGATTAGATTTTCATGTCATAAGTTCAATAAAGACTTTGTTCTCGCACTCATCAAAGTGCATGTATACATTTTTAGAAAAAAAAATTCTTTTGACATGGATCCACTGTGTATTGTTCATGGCCATGCTTGTTTATTGTTGATCATGGGTATGCCCGCCTTAGGAAGATATTATATATTTGAGAAATTGCTATGTTTTGCAGGTGTGATCCTCAATCCTGTGTCCGTGAGTTTTCCTTCCCTTATCCTTGCTTTGAACGATAAAGAGTATCAATATACCGAGTATAAATTTCAGTAATGTATTTCAATCCTTAGCTCTACTTCGGACCTCACACATTAGGGGGCATCTGTTAACAATCAAATTGACACCCTTAACTAAGTGAATGAGCAACATATGTTTACCATGCACCCGTGATAGGAAATTCATGACACAAGTTCAATCAGAGACGAATCGTCTCTGAGATATGCATTAAATTGCATTAATTATGTTTAAAACATCCTAAGTGGAGCAAAAAGCCTAAAAACTATTCAAAAGTGGGTTTTCACATGAAAATAATCAAATTGAGGAAAATGACTAATCCCACATTTAGAAGAAAATCCTAAGGCCCATTTCCCAATGTTATATAAGAAAGGCATGGGAGGCATGGTAAAGGGAGGTAAAAAGAGAAAAGGCATGCTGAGGAGATTTTGAAGGAAGGAGAAGAGCTCTGAGTCTTCAAAAGCAAGGATGAAGGAAGAAGAACTTATGGCAAGGGAGGAGGCACTCACACCAATATTCCTGGTAATCATGTATCTTCTCCATTGTTTTAGCATGAATTGATTCAAGTTTCTAACATTATAATGTTTAAATGTTGCTTGTGTTGTGTGATTTAAACTGTTAAATGGTTGTAGATATTAAATTTGCTTATCTTAATTGATGAATGAATCTAGATCTTAAAAGTAACTTCTGATAATCTGTTCATCTCTGACGTAGAGACTCGCCATCTCTTAGCAAGATAATTAAACTAGTGTAGACACATCCCTGCACTAAATAATGTTATCAAAGTACTGCATGGTTTTTTCTAGCCCTTCATCGAAGTATGTTTTCATTTCATCTCGTACCTGTTAGGATATTTAGACACTTAGGAGTTAGTTAAAATCAACTTGTGTAATATATCCATTAGGGATAGTGTGTTTCTTTAGTATGCATTTGTAAATACTTAATCCGACGATCACGATATGTTCCCGACATAGAGTGATCCGACGGATCAACTTCTCTTAGATCATACCTAACCTTGATTCGTGGCTTAACACCCGATTGGTCCATGATCTCTATTTAAAGAGCATGGAGGGTCATTGTTTAGTTGATCGATTATGAGAAGCTCATTTGTAACTTTCTTTCTTTGCATAATAAATTGTCCCGTATAAGCTATTTCACCGGGGCCGTGGAGTGTTTCCCTCAAGAGGGCTTAAACCACGTCAAAACATCAGTGCGTTGATCTGTGATCTGTTTGTGTGAAGTGGTTTCTCTTGGTGTTTAATCCTTTGGTAGTACCCTGTGTACCCGAACATGGTATCAGATCTTTTATGAAGAGCCGCTTCTAGTTATGATCTAGATATTGAACTGTTGTTGCCGAAACTTCAAAGGGTTTCTGGTTCTAGTATTTCTGTGCATTTTTGGGCTGTGGGAGGTGTTCCATTGCATCCAGACCGTCATTTCCATTGGGAAATAGCTTTTGTTTGATCGAAAATGGTTCCCGGTTGCTCCAGAAACGCGTGTTTCATCAGATCTAAAGGTATAATGTTACAGTGACGCATTTTTTTATTTTCTGTTTTTAAAAGAAAGAAAAATCTCATATTTTATCATTTTTTACTGTTAGACTTTTTTTGGGTTCGGATTGTTGCTTTCCCGTTTGCATATGCTCTTTTCCGTGCACCTTGAGCAATCTTGGCAAATCAGAAACAGAAAGGCACAGGGTTTTTCTCGGCTGCGTATGCTCTTTGCCGTGCACCTTGCGTGATCTCGGCAAATCAGAAATTGAGAGAAAACGTAGACTTTCCAGCCAAGCTAACGAGATCTAACTCTAGAAGTGTGGAAAAGTTTTTTTTGTTTCGATTTGCGGTGTGTTTTGTAGGAAAAACGGCAAGCACGCAAACCGAGCAAAAAAAAAAAAAAAAAACCCTTCCTCATTCCCATATTTTACATACCTTTTAATCTAGCTCACTTGGTTCAAAGTTGCTTTATTCCTTATTAGGTCTTGAGTTCAAGTCTTAGGAAGTTACTTTTAAAAGAAAAAGTGCATGCAATTTCTATTTCCAAGTTATTTTATTGTAAAAGTGCATCTCACTTAAATAATAAAAATACAAGTGAGTCACTTAAGTTCTTTTTTATTGTTGAACTATTTAAAAGTAATATCATTGTAAAAGTGAAATCACTTATTTTACAAAAGTGGTTCACTTAAAGAAACTTTCTTGTAAAGTGATTGTCAAAAGGTTCATCTTGGGAAGAGCGGGGATCTTTTTTTTTGCTGGACATTCTCTAGTTGCCACGTCACTATTGGGGACATCTTCAACAGTTTCTTTGTTCAAGCATAACTTCATCATAAAGAGTGAGTTTTCAGTGCCGTTTTTTTTTAAACTGCCTATTTTTTTGAGCTCTTCACCAGACTATTGGTTTCTATTTTTACAACCATTAATTTACAAATATGGCCGCCCCTTTTGATATTCTACTTAATAGTTCCAACTATTTCTCATGAAAATCTCATATCGAGGATGTTCTACGAAGTAGGGGACTTTCCAGAATAACCTCAGGGAAAGAAATAGAACCCACTGATGATGATAAGAAAATAAAATGGGCAAATAGATGTGATGAAGCTCGTGGATTGATTGGGATGTCAATCTCTACTGATTTGCGATTCCACATATCTAGAATTGATGAACCTGATGTTGCTTGGGACAAGTTGGAATCTGTGTTTGGTAAACACAATGAAATTCGAGGTCATCAACTCGAAAATGAGTTGATTTCTTTAAATCTAAGTGACTTTTCATCCATTCAATATTATTTATCTAATTACAAAACTATTAAACTCTTATGTGAAGAATGTAAGATTAAGAGGGAAGATAAACAATGCATTTATCATATTCTTTCCAAACATGGACCTTCATATTTTGTTTTTGTATCTACATTTTATTCCATGAAAGAATCCTTGAATGCAGCTAGCTATCAAGAGCCTAGTCTTGAATCCTTTTGTGAATCTTTGATTAAAGAGAAAGATAAACTCATTCATCTTGGAATAATCAATAATGCAAATACATCTAGGAAAGCCTTATTGTCCCAATAGAAAGAAAAGTCCAAGCCTCCCAAGAAACAAAATTTTTGCAATAATAAGTCAAACAAGGGTCTAAAACCCTCTCAGTCAGCTCCTTCCTTAAAAAATGACAAAGGATCCAAGCCAAAAGGAAAGAAGACTAAGCATCATTGCAACTATTGCAGGAAAGATAATCATGATGAATCTAAGTGTTTCAAGAAGATGGCAGCCTTGGAAGCAGCAATGAAGAATCACCACATCAACCTAGATTCTCCTTCAGAATCTACCTCTCATGGACATGCACTTTGTGCTTCTGGTTATTCTTATAATGCATCTTCTTCTTCTACTTCAAATGAATGGCTCATTGATTCTAGAGCATCTTATCATATGGCTAAGGATCAAGCCATCTTTTCTACTATGCATGAATGTAACACCAAACAAATATTTGTTGGTGATGATAGATCTCTAAGTGTTGTAGGAGCTGGAACAGTTCCAGTAGATAATGGTCATGTTAGTGATGTACTATGTGTTCCAAGAATTTCCTGCAATTTGTTATCAGTCTGTCAGATCACTCATTTTGGTGAAGGTAAAACTGTGACCTTTACACCTCACCAATTTGTAATCAAGGATTTTAAAGATCCTCAATAGGACCTAGCTACCAAAATTATTGATTATATTACCAGTTTGTACAAGTTTAACAACTTTAAGTCATCACCTTTCCCTTTAGTTTTTGTTGCTCATAGTGATAACTTGAGCAAACTTTGGCATGAGCGATTTGGTCACTTAAATTATCGCTCATTGCAACAACTATGTAAAGACAATATGGTGACAGGTCTTCCGATGGTATCTTGCAGGGATGGTATTTGTTTCGGTTGTGTACTCGAAAAACATCATCGGGACAGTTTTGACAAACGTGCCTCTTGGCACACCTTGGTTCCCTTGGAGCTTATGCATAGTAACTTGTGTGGTCCTCTTCCATCTACTTCCTTTTCTAGTTTCAAATATTTCTTAACTTTCATTAATGATTACACCAGATGCACTTGGGTTTATTTCCTAAAACTTAAGAGCGAAGTATTTAACATGATCTTGGCCTACAAGGCCCTTGTTGAAAACAATCTGGTCATCAAATTATTAAGTTAAGATCTGACAATGGAGGAGAATATGTTAACAAAAAGTTCACTACTTTTTGCACTAAACAATGCATCCAACAACAACACACTGTTCCATATACACCACAAAAAAATGGTGTAGCTGAGCGGAAGAACCACACTTTAAAAGAAATGACTAATTGTATGATCCAATCTAAGGGACTACGTCTTCAATTTTGGGCTGAAGCCATTAATTGTGCAAATTACATAGTTAATTGCACCCCCACTAAAGCATTACAAGGTATAACACCGGAAGAAGCATGGAGTAAAACTAAACCTGATGTAAGTCACTTCCGTGTGTTTGGTAGTGAAGCATGGGCTCACATTCCGGATGAAAAATGGAAAGCATTGCAGTCTAAAAGTGAAAAGTGCATATTTGTTGAATATTCTGAAGATGTAAAAGGTTATAGACTTCTTCAACCACATTCTCATGATATAATCATTAGAAGAGATGTTAAATTTGACGAAAATCTCTTGGCCTGCGAGCCTAACTTGGTGATTGTGCCATCTTTGGCCTACAAGCCTGATTCGGTGTTTGTGCCTTCTTCTTCTTCTTCCAACTTCCTTGATAGGTTTCCAACTCCAGTTTCTAATGATGACTGTGAGGATGAAAATCCACCTTCGCATGCTCATGTTCCTCTAGTTACACGAGCACAAGTGCTTCCTCGATGGGTCTATTCAACATGTGAAGCAGTTGGTGATCTTGCTGGTGATCCTAGAGATCAACGTCGAGCATGTTCTCAGTTTCAGCGAGCCTCTTCTCTTTTGGCTCAAGTTTCTGAGAATCATGATCCAGAAACTTTTGCAGAAGCTTCAGGGAATCCAGATTGGGATGCAACCATGGATGAAGAATATCGTTCCTTAATGGCGAATGATACTTGGGATCTTGTACCTCTTCCAAAAGGAAGAAAACTTATCAGATGTAAATGGGTCTACAGAACTAAGTATGCATCAGATGGAAGTGTTGAAAGACTTAAGCAAGGTTAGTTGCCAAAGGTTTTTCCCAAGTTGAAGGGATTAGCTACAATGAAACCTTTGCTCCCGTCGCAAAAATGAACTCCATCCGCCTTGTTCTTTCCCTTGCAGCCTTACATATCTAGGAATTCCATCAAATGGATGTCAAGTCTGCCTTCTTACATGGTGATTTACAGGAGAAAATTTACATGGAACAACCTCTTGGATATGTTCAGAATAACTCTAGCCTTGTCTACCGCCTTAAGAAATCCTTATATGGCCTTAAGCAAGCTCCTAGAGCTTGGTATGCCAAAATGGATAACTTTCTCCTTGACACTGGTTTTTCTAGATTCCATTCTGACCCCAATGTCTATACCAAGAAAGTAGGAAACCATCTCATCATACTTGTTCTATATTTTGATGACCTTATTTTTGCTGGTAGTGACCCTAAGCTCATAACCCATGTGAAATCCAGTCTTAAACAAAATTTTGAAATGTTAGACTTAAGACATTTGCATTATTTTCTTGGTCTCCAAGTCCTGCAAACCAAAGAAGGAATATTTCTTTCTCAGTCTAAGTATGCTTGTGACCTTCTTTGTCGCTTTCACATGGAAGATTGTACACCAGCCCCTTCTCCCTTCCAGTCTGGATTCAAACTTTCTACCACTTGTACTTCACCTGAATTCGATGCCACCTTGTATCGTCAGCTTGTTGGTAGTCTCTTATACTTGACTCATTTCCGTCCTGACCTTTCTTTTACCGTTGGTCGTGTTGCCCGTTATATGCAGACACCTCATGAAAGTCACTGGAAAGTAGCTAAAAAAATACTTCGATATATTTGAGGTACAGTTTAGTTTGGGATTCATTACAGTACAGGGGGGAAACCTTTGTTGGTTGGTTTCACTGATTCAGATTGGGTCGGTGATCCTGATGATCGAAAGTCTACTGTAGGTTATGTTTTCATTCTGGGATCTGGACCTATCACTTGGGCTTGTAAAAAACAACAAGCTCTTGCTCTTTTTTTAGTAGAAGCAGAATATCGAGCCGCAGTTAATGCCATTCAGGAAGATTTATGGCTTCAACAGATGCTTTCAGAGTTTGGATTCGAGCAGCAGCAATCTACTACACTTTGGTGCGACAATCAAAGTGCCATCAAGCTTGCCAAAGATCCAGTTCTACATCAATGCAACAAACACATTGAGCTACATATGCACTTCATCAAAAATCTTGTTCATGATCGTGTTCTTGAAGTGCTATTTTTCCCTACAGATGATCAAGTTGCAGATATCTTCACCAAGTCTCTTGCAGAAGCGAAGTTTTCTAAACTTCGATCTATGTTAGGAGTTCAGGAACTTGTCATTAAGGGGGGATAGGCTCTAATGCCTCCTTCCTTCTCCTAATAGTGTCACTTTTGTAAATCCTTCAATCCTATCCCAAGTTGTTCTTAAGGGGGGATGTTAGGATATTTAGACACTTAGGAGTTAGTTAAGATCAACTTGTGTAATATATCCGTTAGGGATAGTGTGTTTCTTTAGTATACATTAGTATGCATTTGTAAATAGTTAATCCGATGGTCACGATATGTTCCCAACATAGATTGATCCGACGGCTCAACTTCTCTTAGATCATACCTAACCTTGATGCATGGCTTAACACCCGATTGGTCCATGATCACTATTTAAAGAGCATGGAGGGTCATAGTTTAGTTGATCGATTATGAGAAGCTCATTTGTAACTTTCTTTCTTTGCATAATAAATTGTCCCGTAGAAGTTATTTGGCTAGGGCCATGGAGTGTTTCCCTCAAGATGGTTTAAACCACGTCAAAACATTGGTGTGTTGATCTGTGATCTATTTGTGTGAAGTGGTTTCTCTTGGTTTTCGGTCCTTTGGTAGTACCCTGTGACCTTGTGTACTCGAACAGTACATTCCTAATTTCCCATGAAACTGCTCCAAGAACTTCATATTGCACACTTCGTGATAGCTCTTCTTTCCCTTCTCGTAACTTTGTTTCAAGTTTATCCATTCTGGAGTTTAGACCTTAAAGGATTTTCAAATCTTGGATTTGATCTTTTTCTAATTTCTCTAGTCGATCTTTCATTTTCGACATGGTGCTTTCCTTGGTATGTGGGGGTGAGTAATTGGGTGCAATTTTTGCATAAACGTCTTTGGGAGTGATGACATAACCTTAATTACTTAATAACAATTTATTAAGGTTGATAATGAGGAATACAAAATAATAATATAATAATTTTTATTAAAAATATAATAATATTATTATTATATATTATTTAATTTTTATTTAAAAATGTTAATAAAAAATATATTTATAATAATAATTTTTTATTATTATTATCAATATGAATTATTAACGTATTTTTTTTATCAGGTTGCGTGGAGCAGTGGTGGTGGCATTTTGGTGACGGCGGAAGGGTGGCGATGGAGGTTGAAGGGAGGGTTGGCGTGGTGATCGAGGAGGTTGGGAAGTGGAAGGTGGGGTTGAGGATGGGAGTGGGTGTGGAGATGGAAGAGGAGCACAGGGAGGTGGGAGTCTGGACGGTGTGGCAGGAAAGTGTTACGAGCAGGGGATCAGAGGGGTAGCAGACGTAGGAAAATGTGCATGACCAAGGGAGGAGGTGATGGAGAGGAGAGGATGGAGAAAATAGAGGGGGAGTGGAGGACGTGTTGCAGAATGGCGGGAACATCAGCAGGCAGAGGAGGAGATGCAAGAGAACCCGGGCAGGATGCGGTGGAGGTGTGGGGCATGGGAGTGTGTAGTGTTGAGGGAGAAGGGGTTCGTGAGGAGTAGAATGGGAGTGAAAGTGTGGAGAAGTGATGGATTGTAGCAATATAAAGTTGTCGAGGATGCTAGCTCTGATACCAAATGCTACACCAAGTCCAGTGTTGCAGGTAAAAACCCAAATCTGAGGTTTACATAGGGAGATTATCCATCTCTAAACATAATATATATGTAAAAATTGAATGATGAGGTACAATGATAAGATAGCCTAGTTTTTATAGGCTTGATAGTGACTCTTTCAAAAGTCACGTCTCTTTTAATATTTAAGCTAAAGCTATTTAATTATTTATTTATGTGATTATTTATATTGTTATTTATTTTATATTTAATATCATTTATATTTGTTACATTATACTTATCATGGTGTTGCTTATGCTTATCTTTGGATTCTTGCAAAAGATTGTGAACTTGTTATTCGATGTGATTGCTTTGTTCAGCAAATTTGTCTTCCCAATCAACCTTAGTTTAAGCATGGGAGGATTCATCATGTGTATATCCAATGGGAAGAATTATGTCATTTAGGGCTAATGGTTGGAACCCTAAGCACACCGGGAAAGGGTTATGGCCAATAAAGCCATCAAGGGATCTATTGCAGCTATGTTGAACATAAGGAAGGCTCTAATCCCGAGTGTGTGGATGTTTGGATTTGTACATTCTCAAGATATGCACAATCATCCTACTGACCACCTCTGTCCATCTATCAATTTGATGATGGAAGGTAGTCAATTTGGTCAAGTTAGTATCCATCATTAACCATAGGATGGACTAGAAAGTACTCAGGAATCTACTGTCTTGATCGAAAATTATGGTCCGTGGGAGGAAAAAATGAACCCAAATAGTTTCCTGGTAAAAGAGCATTGCAGAATAAATGGGTTTACAGGTTGAAGGAAGAAGATGGAGGAAAGAAGTGGTACAAGGCCATACTTGTTGTAAACGGGTTTGCACAGAAGAAAGGTATAGATTTTGATGAAATGTTTTCTCCTGTTGTTAAAATGAATTCAATTAGAACTATTTTAAGTCTATTGGTAGTAGTAGATTTGCATCTTGAACAATTAGATGTAAAAACAACCTTTCTCCACGGGGATTTGGAGGAAGAGATTTATATGCATAAACGACGAGGATATGAGGTCAAAGGGAAGGAGAATTTGGTTTGTAGGATGAAGAAGTTCTTGTATGGCCTGAAGGAAGCTCCAAGGTAGTGGTATTTGAAATTTGAGAGGGTTATGACAGAACAAGGTTATAGTAGATTTCATTATAACCACTATGTTTATTTCAAGAGGATAGATAATGGAAGATATATTATCTTGTTATTGTATGTGGATGACATGCTTATTGTAGGGTCTAACATGCAATATATAAATGTTCTCAAAAGGAATTTAGCTAATTCATTTGCGATGAAGGATCTGGGTACTTCAAAGTAAATCCTTGGTATGAGAATAACAAGAAACGGGAAAAATCACAAATTGACATTGTCTTAGGGTGAGTACATACAAAAGGTGTTGGAGAGGTTTAGAATGAAAAATGAAAAATGAGTTTGTACACATTTGGCCATCCATTTCAAACTAAGTAAGGAGATGTTTCCCAAGACACAGGAAGAAATAGATTACATGTACAAGGTTCTGTATTCATCAACAATTGCTAGGTTGGTGTATGCCATGGTGTGCACAAGACCAGATATTGCACATGCAGTGGGAGTTGTGAGTAGGTATATGAACAATCCAGGTAAAGAACATTAGAAGGAAGTATCGTGGATTCTCAGGTATTTGAGAGGTACTACTACTCATGCATTATGTTTTGGAGGTTCAGACATTGTTCTATAGGGATATGCTAATGCAGATATGGAAAATGATAAAGATAGCAACAAGAGCACTACAAAGTATGTCTTTATTGTAGGTGGAACAACAATAAGTTGGATTTTGAAACTACAAAAGGAAGACCACATGGGACGAAGCGACCTCACAGTCTGGACAAGGACGCACAGGTTATGCCCAGGATTGAGGCAGGACCTAACCCCAGTAGAAACATACCCACACCTCCAATCACTATCTGTCAACCAGTGAGAAACACCACTTTGACCCCACCAGGTCAACAAAACTTGATCGCTAGTAGTTCAGTACCTGTAAAAAGGAAGCCCAGGATGGCAGGAAATGATGTTAAGTTACCGTTGTTCCAAGGGAGTGGGACAGACAACCCAAAACATTATTGGTTTTTGTGTGAAGCGGTCTGGACTGTAAAACAAATCACTGATCATGCTGCTGAGAAAGGACAGTTAGCGACAACTCTACGAGGTCGTGCATTATATTGGTTTATGAAGTTTGTTCTAGTCCCTACAGGAGCCACAAAGAAGTCACTAGATGAGATCCTAGATGGGTTGATTGCAGAATTCAGAAAGCCCAAGTCTGAGGCTCAATATATTATGGAATTGAAAGAAATTAAGCAGTATCCCAATGAGATGGTGTGGGATTTTAACCAGCGGTTCAAGACGCTGATGGAAAGAGTTAGTTTCGATATGAGCGCTGTCCAACATAAAGAGTGGTTCATCACAGCACTGCTACCACATATTCGACTAACATTGATGCAACAAAACATCTCGACGCCCAGTGAAGCTCTGGAGATTGTAATGTGATTGGAGGCATTGTGGATTGGAGAAAATGCAACCGTGATGTCCCAGATACAGACACAGCTGGCTAACTTGACCATACAACTGCAAGATTTGAAGAAGGGCAAGGAGCAGCATGGAGAAGTATGGTGTACGCGATTTCGAGGAGAAGGGCATACGAAGGACAATTTCCCGAACTTCTGCAACTATTTGGTTTCAGGAGCACCAAACCTGTTAAATGGTGTTGGCATGTCGTATTGTCGCATTTGTCAGGTATTTGGGCACCGCCATGAAGAATGTCCATATATGCAGAAGATGGTCACCAAGCCGATGAATCTATATTGCACATTCTACAAATCTGTGGGACATGATGACAAAGATTGTCGGGCATATGGGTTGCTTCACGAGAGAACGTACGATGCATTCTATGTAAAGGATGACCAATGTGTCGTACAACAACCACCACTGCAACAGCAGGTAGCCCAGTCTCTACCTCAATCGCAAGTACAGTTTGTACCGCAGCAACAATAGTAGTAGTTTGTTCCGCAATATACTCCGATGCAAATGGCTCCACAGTATCCACAGTACGTTCAGCCACCGAAGTATGCACAACAAGGGCAAGGCATGATGCAACAATAGTACAATTAACAACAATACCAATAGCGGGGTGGATTCCATGGAGGATTCAGGGGTGGACACGGTGGAGGATTTGGTCGCGGAGGAGGACGAGGAGGTCAGGGACCTGTGTAGTGCTATCACTGTGCGGTATGGGGACACTATCAGCAATATTTCCCATTGTTGCAGATGCAGTGTACATTTTGCTTTGTTGTAGACCATATAGTAGAGAAATTCTCGTAGTTGATTACACAATGGTAGGAAGGGAATATTCTGCAATTGCAGAATCAGGCTCAACAGCCCGTGCATAATCAGGCGCAGCAACCGGTACAGCAACTAGTGCAGAACCAGAACTAGCGACCAATTTAGAATGCTAATCAAAATGTGAACCAGCCGGGGAATCCATCGCTGAACCAGAATCAGGGTGTGAATGTTTCAACAATCTCAGCAGATCCCAGGCCACATGATGTAGCTATTGCGGTGATCACTCGGGGAGGTTCAAAAACAGGAGAAGACACCTCATATCCGCTGATCTAGTTGGTCGGGCCGAAGAAGGTGTCATTTGACATTAATTCAGAGCACGATACATTCCAGCTGGCACAACGGGCGTTGGACAAAGGAAAGGCTATAGTCTGTGACATGCCCCTTGTCTTTGATGACACATTAGACGCTAGTCCATGAGTGTAGTTTGGAATTTTGCAGAGATTCTTGGAAATTTTATTGTTGTTGGCAAGGGATCCTGCTGCGCTTGCCTAGATTGAGGGGTTTTTGCAACAATTTCCAAGCGGACGTCAAGAATCCGCGGTGAATTCCTTACAATGGAGGAAGACTGGCAAGGAGATGCGGATGAATATTCAAATTGGAGACTACGATGTCGACTCAGTTACTCTGGATCTTAGTTCAGGTGTCAACATCTTAACCAAGTAGGCATGGCAGAAAATGGGGAGCCCCCCATTGAGCTGGTCCCCTATCCAGCTCCGGTTAGCTAATCATGCTAAAGTGACACCGATTGGGAGAGTCCCCCAGTTAGTGGTGGACATTGAGGGCATGAAGACCTAGGTTGAATTTGATGTCATCGAAGTGGTTGAAGGAGGAATCTCTTATCCCGCATTGTTGGGGATTGGAAGGGATAACGACAGTGGAGCGGTAATCAACTTCAAGCGACGAATGATGACTTTTGAAAATCATGATCTCGAAGTTATCGCCCTGTTGGATCTGGTTGAAGGATGCAGATACCTTGAACCAATGAACGATGAAGATCCCAGCGGATGGGACCATGCATTCAATACTTCAGAAGATTACATTCATCCAATTGACAACGGTGAGCTTGGATGGCTCAATGACAACTCTCCGTCTTCCGACTCTGATGATGCGCTAGAACACTGGTAGAACCGCTTACACAAGTTGTCGCTCTGTTAGTGTGGATTCATCACGCAATCGCTATGCCGTGTTGTGACTGAAAAGGTCACACTACCAATATATGAAGGACTGCCTGACTTGTTTGACTTTCTTACAGAGTTCGAGGAAAGAGTTTCAGAACCACAACGATTGCTGGCATTGGATGAAGCACTGAGGGTTGCTCTAGCATGCTGGTGGGAGACACACAAGGAATCAATTGATGGATGGTTGAAATGCAGAAGATTGATGATGGTAGGATTAGACGATACCAAGGTCTACCACGCAGGGAAGTATGATGGTCGGAATGATCCTGGTGACCATTTAATGGAGTGTCAGACGTTATGGGCATCGCGACCAAGAGATGAGTGGGTCCACGCATTTATCCATACTTTGGATGAAATGCCACGATCATGGTATACAACTGCTAAATCATGGGGAGAAATTGTTGAGCCCAGAATTGGCCCCTTTTTATCATCCTTGATCACCTTTTCTTCCCCTGTCCTACACCATTTAGCATGCTAATCAGAACTGTCGTCCTCACTTTATCCCCCCAAGCTGCCAAGGTATGACTGATCATTGCTTTATCTTATTAATGCTTATGATTGTGATAATTAAGGCTATGTATCTCTCAATTGTGCTAACATGTTATGATTTATGAAGGTAGTTTGAGATAAGTGGATTGTAGGAAGGTGGGGCTGAACAAGTCTTGAAAGGAGGGATGTTCGCCGTTTAAAAGGATCCTCGAGGTTCCAATCATCAATTAATGCATGTGGTTCTAATGCAACATTCTAGACAGAGCTGTGACAGGGTAGCTGTAACAAGAGTGCGTTATAATTGGAGATCTTTAAGTTATTTGCTGCTCGAGTATAATTGTGATCTGGAAAGATCGCCACTCCTGGGCCAATCAACAGCTTTCTCACGTTTTTCTATGTCTTTACTATGCCACGTTTGTAACAGCTTGTATTATTTAGGGCACCTGAAGATCAGAGATCTTCATGGCTGCCCATTAATAGGATTGGATGTTATGATCTGCATGTATAAATATGGGGAGCTGTCTCGACCCAGGGGGTTGAACAACGGAGAATTTATTCATTGTATTAGCAGTAGAAGCAAACTATGTAATCATCCTTCTGTTAATATAAGGAGTTACCTCTGAGTTAAAGGAACTTTACGTTGTTCATCTAGCATCTTTGTGTGAAGGATGGGCCCATCTTCCACAGAGATTGCTGAGTTAAAATAGGATTTCTCGAATTTATTGTTGTGTGATGTTTTGTTAATGATATTTCCTTTGTACGCAGCAGTAGTAATTGTGGATTTCAGTATAATTAGGATTGCATTTCTTGGAGATTGGTAAATGGTACAGAGTGACAGTCGACTGAGTAGGGAACTTTCTTTATGCAATTTATGTGACAGTCGTACACAGCCTTGTTCATCTTGCAGTTTAAGTTGTTATCCCATGAACCCTTGCAAGTTATCTTTCCTGTTATGATTGTTGATTTTCATTCCTGTAATTCAAACTCTTAGAGCAGTTGAACTCAATCTTTTGCAATTGAATTTCTAGATTAATATTCAGTTTATGCTTATGGTTTTCAAGAGTGATCAGATTGAAGAGATGATTGTTCTAGGATGTGAATAGGATTTCTTTTTATCTGGAATTGTAGTTTAATCTTATATCATTTCTTGTTGATTGAAATTCTAGCATGTAGAAGACAATTGGGATTACACAGATTCTTGGGATGGACATAGTTGTTAGAGGATAACATATTCAATTATAGTGATTTGGTGTTAAGCATAGACTATGCATTTATCCTTTGAAATAAAAGGCTTTCTCGGGTTGACAATAAATCTTGTATGCTCTGTATGTGGAATAATCTATCTGCATATTGGGTGCTCGACATTTTGGCGCCGTTGCCGGGGAAGGATAAAAATTAAACACTAATCATTAGTTGCATCTGGTAATTGTTTCTAGTTAGTCTTTTCTTTGCTGAAATTATTTGGTTCGCATGAATACGAGGAGGGTAAAACGCGATCACCTCCCAACTCCCAAAACCCCACAAAATACTAACAGTGCAGGTGGCTCGGGTCGCGGTCAAGGAGCACCGTTGGGCAGAAGAACATTCATCGATGATCTTGTTGACAGAACTGATTCATCCACTAGGGCTCGTCATCAAGAAACTCCTATTAGAAGAAACCCTGCTGATCCTGGGGCGCCAGCGTCAGGACCCACGGTGGAGAATACACGAGCAGCCGTGACTCCCTCGTATATCCCTGTTGAGGAAGGCACAGCTGTCACAGCTGTTACAACTGAACCTGCTGTTACAACTGAGGAAGACACAACTGTTACAACTGGACCTGTTGTTACAACTGAGGAAGACACAGCTATTACAACTGGATCTGCTGGTAGAGGTCTGATCTGCCACATTTACGGGGAGGCTGTAACTGAAGAAGAGTGGACGCAGTTCCACTAGAAGTTTGCTGATCAGGAACAAAACAAGTACAAAGAAAAAAATGAGGAAAAGAACGCAGGAACGAACGAAGAAGAGAAAACAGAAGAGGAGATGAGTAATAGACACGAGTTCGGCGAGGAAGAGGCAATGGTGGAAAACTATCATCATGAAAATCACTCCCTGCCTGAGGGAACGACGGCTACACTACAATTTCCGATTCGGCAGCCAGAAGGGACAGCCCCTATGAAAAACATCTCACCATCAGTGTTGCCTCGCTTCCATGGAAGGGCGGCAGAAGATCCAGATGAATTCATTTTTGAATTCGATATCCTCTGTCGCAGCTATGATTATGTCATCGATGCCCAAAAGATAAAACTTTTTTCCCGCCACCCTGAAGGACAACGCATTACGCTGGTTCATGAGCCTTGGGGGAGGAATTGTTGCTAATTGGGATAAGATGAAACAAGTGTTCCTGGAGAAATATCAGGAATATTGCAACACCAAGGATAAAAGAGAGGAATTATTCAAAATGGTGCAGAAGGAGGACGAAAGTCTGGAGGATTTTGTAGAAAGGCTGCTGTACAATGTGCAAAGAGACAGGCAAACGAACATGGGGCTGGACGTGCTTAAGATAATCTTGCTTCATGGGATCAGGGATGATTGTTTAGACATGTTAAACCTGCTAGGAAAGGGAGATATCTCCAAAGAACCTTTTGGGAAGATTGTGGAATTATGTGAGAGATACTCCAGGGGGTCTTCCAGGAACAATAAGCGGGACAAACGGGATAAGCTGGAACGTGATGTCTTCGACAGAACTCAGAAATCATCCAATGGAGGAGCTACCCATGCAGAGATAGGAAATCTCCTTGAAAATTTAAAAACAGAAATGATGAGCTCCATCTCTTTGGAGATTGATGTCCTGAAGGCAAAACAAAAACAGGCAGTGGAGGATCTCACACTAGGTGTGTTCTGTCCCCGATGTAGAAAGAATCATCCGCTGAAAGAATGCCCGCTTGACAAAGTAGAAGTATGTTAGTTGTGTGAGCTGAACCATGACATGAAAGAATGCCCCTCACTTCCTTAAGTGAAGGCTGTTCTGTAGGCATCAACTCTTGAAGTGGAATCATCCTATTTCATTGCACAGAAGAAACCTTGGAAGCCTTGAAATCAAGGTATGCCTTTGGACTTGTTTCCATTTTTTAATAATATGAGAAATTGGAATAATAACATGCAAAATGTGAATACACAATTCCCTTCAAATTATGCTCAGTGGAATCCTTCCCAACCTGCAATGCAAAATTATAACTCATGGGGTCCTTGGACACAACCACCACATCAACCTACGTCGTGGTCTCCTGGATGGAGGAATTTCCATCTTGGGAACCAGTTTCCTCAACCACCTCCACCTCAACAGTCACCATATTCTCCTCCATACCCTCAATTTCCTCAATATCCTCAATACCCACCTCAACAGTCGTAGCTGCAGCTGCAGAATAATTATGTCCCTAATATACCAATACGGCCTCAGCTACCTGCCCAACCTAATCCTAACCCGAATAATAAAACAGTCCATCAATTGGAAACTGTCAATATGCCGGCCTATTCCCTTTCCCCTGTACCTTGTAATGATATTCGTCTACAATCTGGGAAAATAGTAGAACCCGTAATTACAGAAGATGCTCCACCTTCTGTGCATAAAGAAAGAGGGAGTTCACAGCATCTATCTGATACAGTTCCTATCACTGAAGATGCTGAGCATCCCTTAGATGGGACGGCTGAAACATCAAACGAGAAATCAGACAATACGCAGCCTACCCAACTGATGAGGCAACCTCCATACCCCGAGAGACTAATGCTACCAAAAGTAGGGGGGCAACCTAAGTTTAACCTCCTAGGAGAGTTAAGGAATCTTTACGTCAAAATCCCCCTTCTTCAAGCTCTTCAAGACGTGCCTATTTATGCTAGAACCGTTCGGGACCTATGCACTAAGAAACCAGGAAGGAAACCCAGAGATCCTCCCACTGTTCACATCATAGGGAATTTATCTGCTTTGATAACAGGAAAAACCCCTGTGACCAAGTATGACGACACTGGCAATCCTACTGTCACTGTACATATAGGACAAACGCAGATACCCAACGTGCTAGTCGACTTAGGAGCAGCGATCAATATCATAACAATTGAGACTGTAAAGAAGCTTGGACTCACTAATTTTAGACCGACCCCTACCATTTTAGAATTGGCAGACAGATCCACCATTAGACCCGAAGGGATTCTGGATGACCTTGTCATCTCAGTAGATTCATGATAGTACCCTGCTGACTTTTTGGTATTACAACCAAAATCACAGCTAGGGGGACACCCATTGATCCTGGGGAGGCCTTGGTCGGCCACAGCTGATGCTTGCATCAGCTATCGATCAAGGTCCATGACTATATCTGATGGTACGGAGACTAAAAACCTCACCCTGTATCCTCCAGCTCGGCCAAGTCTAGAGGATGAAACTTCCCTTTGGATAGAGCAGGAGGAGGAGGAGGATGTTCAGCCACTATTAACTATAGGGAAGGCCTTAACTTTTAAAAACGAAACAGAAGATGATGCTATTAGTAATTTTATTAGTGAACCTGCTTTAGTGGATAAAGAGGTCTATCAAATCCTGAACATTACCCTTGGTAAGGAAGAACAAGAAAATCTTACAGAAGAAGCACTAGTTGGTGACACAAACATAATCCCAATTTTGAAAAGTTCAAAAAGTATTCCTATTGAGGTAGAGCCTGGCAGGACTTTGAATATCAACCCTGGTCTCTCCTTAGAGGAACAGAGGCGCCTAATCAGGCTCTTGAAGGAACATAAGGGGACATTCGCCTGGGAGTATACAAACATGAGGGGTATTCCCTCTAATCTGTGCACCCACCACATTTATATTAAAAATTACTCCCGGCCTGTGTGTCAACCCCAACGATGCATGAAACCCAATCTGAGGGATATAGTGAAGGAGGAAATCCATAAACTTTTGGAAGCAGGATTTATATATCCTATTTCAGATAGTGAGTGGGTTTCCCCACTCGTAATTGTGCCCAAGAAAAATGGTAAATGGAGAGTCTGTGTTGATTATAGGGAACTGAACAAAGCTACGCAAAAGGATCATTTCCCTTTTCCCTTTATTGACCAAGTACTTGATACCCTATCAGGCAAGAAGTTCTTCTCCTTCCGAGATGGGTTCAACGGGTACAACCAAATTCAGATTGCTCCCGAGGACCAGGATAAGACCACCTTCACTTGTCCCCGAGGAATGTTTGCCTACAGGGTGCTTCCTTTTGGTTTATGTAACGCACCGGCAACGTTTCAAAGAGCTGTAATTGGCATATTCTCTGAATTAGTTAATGATAGTATGGAAGTCGTTATGGATGATTTTACTCCCTATGGCAAGGATTTTGAGGAAGCACTGGAAAATTTAAAGAAGGTTTTAATTCGCTGCGAACAGACTCGGCTCTCATTAAGCACTGAAAAGTGCCATATGATGATGAGTGAGGGGGTGGTATTAGGGCATTTCATCTCTGCCAATGGCATTCAGGTGGATCCTTCAAAAATCAAGGTGATAAAAAATATACCGACTCCTTCAACTCAGAAAGAGGTGCGAAGTTTTCTGGGACATGCTAGATATTACCGGAGGTTTATAGAAAACTTCTCCAAACTTGCTTCTCCTTTGTTTTCTTTGTTAATGAAGGATGTACAGTTTGTGTGGAGTGAAGCATGCCAGACAGCGTTTGATAAGCTTAAAGAGAAGTTGTCCACAGCTCCTATCCTAAGGGGACCTAATTGGACCCTACCCTTCCACATTTCCTCAGATGCTTCTGATACCGCCATTGGAGCAGTATTAGGACAGAAGGATGGTCAAGTACCTTATGCCATCTATTATGTTAGTAAAAACTTAGCCCCTACTGAACTTAATTATACTGTTACCAAAAAAGAATTCCTCGCTATTGTTTACTCTATTAATAAATTTCGGCATTACATTACTGGGTATCTTACATTTGTGCACACTGAACACTCTGCCATTAAATATTTAATGAACAAACCTGTCACTAATGCCAGAGTGACTAGGTGGCTCTTATTATTGCAGGAATTTGATATTACCATTATAGATAAACCTGGAAAAGAAAATGTTGTTGCTGATTTTTTATCTCGTTTTACTAACAGTGATGACAGTTCTCCTGTTGAGGACTCTTTTCCAGATGAACATCTATTTGCACTTTCAGCTCATTCCCCCTGGTATGCAGACGCTACTAATTATTTGGTTGCAGGAAAGCTCCCGCCACACATGTCTAAACGAGAAAAGAGAAAAATCATCCAGCAAAGTGCCAGGTATTGTTGGCTCAATGGTCATCTCTTCTACACATGGCCCGATCTTGATATTAGGAGATGTGTAAGGGAAGATGAGATCTTTCACATACTGAAAGCCTGTCATGATGGACCTTGTGGGGGACACTTTGCAGATAAAAGAATAGGGCATAAAGCGTTGTGGATGGGATACTATTGGCCGACTCTATTTAGGGACGCTAAAAGGTATGTTCAGTCCTGTGACAGCTGCCAGAGGATGGGCCAGCCTAATAAAACAGATCAAATGCCTCTACAACCTCAAGTAGTAATTGAACCATTTGATAGATGGGCACTAGATTTTGTTGGCCCTATCAGCCCTCCTTCCAGACAGAAAGTTTACATTCTGGTTTGTACTGATTATATGAATAAGTGGGTAGAGGCTGTAGCTTTGGCTAAGGCTAATGACTAGGCAGTGATTGATTTTCTGTACAGTGAAATATTTACCCGCTTTGGGGTACCGAAGGAAGTAGTTACCGATGGGGGGCCACAATTCATCTCACACCAATTTGAATCCTTGCTCCGGAAGTATCATGTGCAGCATAGGGTGGCTTCACCTTACCACCCCCAGGCCAATGGTCAGGTGGAAAGTACTAATAAATTTATTGAAGCAATCCTTACTAAAACAATTAAGAGCCATCGAAAGGATTGGGCTGGCAGGCTTCCGGAAGCATTATGGGCATATCTCACAACTTGGCGCAACACCACAGGGTTCTCTCCCTATGATTTAGTGTATGGAAAGAATGCCATCTTTCCAATTGAGTTTGAGATCAAAACCCTGAAGACAGCCACAGAAATGAATCTGGATGTAATAGAAGCCCAGAAGAGAAGATTGAATCAACTAAACGAATTGGATGAGAACCGGTTAGCTGCAGTGGACCAGACTGTGTTGCTTCAGCAACAGAGATCCAATTGGCATGACCGATTTATTAAAAAGAAAATCTTCCATGAAGGAGACTAGGTGTTACTATATGACTCCAGGTTCAAAAAGGATTTTCAAGGTAAATTACGTACAAGGTGGCTGGGTCCATATTTGGTAGACAGGGTATTTGACAACGACACTGTCCGTCTGGTGACCATCGATGAAAACCGTATACCATTACTTGCTAATGGCCACAGACTGCGACTATATCGTAAGCCTATTTCGAAAGATGCATTCATTTCGCAAATTTCCGCCGATCCAGATTATCAGCTGGCACCAGAGCAGGAATTTCTCTCTGCCTTTGCCAATTCTTAAACTGAAAATCGCTTTTTAAATTACTGTACATAAATATTTTTCTTTCTTTTCTGCTGTAGCGTATAATTTTTTTTTTCTCTTTGCATTTGATCTTTTCTTTTGTTGTTGTTTTTCAAAAAATTCCAGGGAAGTGCCAAGGGAATGACCAGATTGGGCCTGTCAAACGCGAGTCGTCTTCCTATGCCTTCATGTGCTGTATTTCCCTTTTTCCTTAAAAAAAAAATTCCGGCAGCTGCAACACATTTCTCGGTAGCTGCAACATCTTTTCCGGTGGCTGCAACATATTCTCCGGCAGCTGCGACATATATCCCGGCAGACATAAAATCCTTTTTCCCAGCAGCCGTAAACAACTTTCCCAGTGGCTGCAATATTATTTCCCGGCATCCGTAAACCATTTCCCGACGGCTGCAACATATTTCCCAGCGGCTGCAACATCTTTTCCCGGCAGCCGTGAACCATTTCCCAGCGGCTGCAATATCGTTTCCTGGCAGCCGTAAAACCTTTTTCCCGGCAGCTGTGAACCATTTCCGGACAGTTACAACATCATTTCCCAGCGGCTGCAATATCGTTTCCCGACAGCCGTAAAACCTTTTTCCCAACAACTGTGAACCATTTCCCGGCAGCTGTAACAACTTTCCCAATGGCTGCAACATCTTTCCCCGGCAGCCGTGAACCATTTCCCAGCAGCTGCAATATCATTTCCCGGCAGCCGTAAAATTGTTTTCCCGACAGCCGTGAACCATTTTTTCGGTAGCTGCAACATAATTTCTAACGGTTGCAACTTATTTCCCGGCGACTGTGACGTATCTCTCGGCACTGTAAAACTTTTCCCTAGCAGTCATGACTTTTTATTCCGATGGCCGTAAAACCTTTTTCCCGGCTGCCGTGAACCATTTTCCGGTGGCTACAACATATTTTCCGGCGGCTGCAACATATTTCCCGGTGACTGCGACATATCTCCCGGCTCCGTAAAACTTTTCCCTGACAGCCGTAATTTTTTCCGATGCCATAAATCCTTCTCCCGGTGGCCGTGAATCTTTCCTGGCAGCTGCAACATCTTTTTCGTCGGCCGTGATATCATTTCTGGCAACTTGCATTGGTAACTCCTGTGTTAACAAAAGAATTGCTCCAAACCTGCTAAACTATGGCTCTGATTCATCCTAGTCGTGTCGATGAACTCATCATTCCGACCCCAAGGATGCGATGGTTTGTGTTTCACTAGCAGAAGGAATTATTGCATTATCCTGGTCATCATGATCAGATTTATGACTGTGCACGAATTTGGTTCCGCAACGTCACCAATCGCACGCTCCACCATTCTCCACAGGATATCTGACGCACAGTCTCATGAGGTATGGCTTTCATTTATCACGTGATTAAGTGTTGATATAATTGAACAATATTAGTCGTACCTTTATATGTATCACCATTATGCCTAATTAAACCTTTCCCTCGTACGGCGTAAACACTAATAACTGCCACCTTCCCCAATTCGGAATGGAAATTTTGAACGTTTTTCTGTGGTCAACATTCCAAATTTTCCCATTTCCTCAACATCTCCGCTCAGCGATTCGTGCATCCTCTGTGCTGCAACTTCCATTCTCGGATTCTATAACCTGTGGGATAGCAATCTCAGTCTGCAGTGGGGACCATGGGGATTCCAGTTCGTCATGAACCTTTGAATACGCAGGAACTCAGGAAAAATCGTCAAGTTCTTGCCATCTTTCAAGCCGCTGACTGGATCGAATTTTTTGTGCGACTAGATGGATTCAATCGGGAAGGAGCCTTGCAATTTGCTTTAAACCTCACCAAAAATCACTCCAAGGTGTGGGGGCTGTGCATAGAAGTCTCCGAGGTCATTATATCCGAGGTTACTGCCATCCCGCAGGTGGGAAGGGCATGGTTTAACCGACGAGTCCCCACGACGACTGCACGGGAAGCATTTTTACTGGAGGGGGAGCAAGTTCAATCATCCAGAAGAGGGATCGCACTGCACTCATTGCCACAGCCATGGGACCAGGTTGTTGTATTTCTCAAGAAGTACATCACTTGTGAAGGTAGATACCAAACTGTTTATAATTCTGAACTCTCTTTACTTTCTCATCTCCGCCATGGCATTTTATTGAACATTCCATATTATCTACTGCATGACTTGCGTCATATGGTGGCATTTGTCCAGTCTGCTAAGCACCCACTTTCCTCCCTCACCCACCATGGCCTTATCAAATTAATAATTGTAAGAACCCTTTCCCAGCATCATATAACTTGGGAGCAATTCACAGCTCTAGCTCAGGAACCCGCTCCCTTGCGGATTGTCCCAATACAGGAGGTACGAGTTCCATCACAGCAGGAGGACTGGAGTCCCTCCACTAAAGTTGGGGGGGGGGAATGAAACTATATTAGAAGAAGAGCAGCCGGGGGAACAATCAAAGCCATTGGGGGGGGATGAAACTATATTAGAAGAAGAGCCATTGGGGGAGGGTGTAGATAAAAATCTTGTGGAAAACCCAGATAACAGGGCAGCTCCGACAGCAGAAGGTGAAATTGGAGCAGCATTAAATGCTGCAACAATTGAACCTGAAGGTGACAGAGCCAGGGAAATAGAAGAAAACATTGAGCTAGTAACTATTGAATCCTCACCTAAGTGGGTAGGAGGAGCTTTAATTGAAGAAGAACAGCGTGAGGAGCAAGAAAACATTCCTTCGAACTCAGCTGTGAATCCCTATATACCAGCTCCACAAAAGAAAACACCACAAAGGAAAATAAAGAGATCAATCAATGAATTTAACATAACCTCACCAATCAGAAAGAAAAGAACTAGATCAGCTACAGTAGCAGAGGCATCCAGAAAAAGATGGGCAACCTTAGAGGCACAGGTTGAGCCCCCGATCCTTGTACCGAGACCAATGGATGCTCCACAAAGGCCAGTTGAGGAAGAACCCGAAATTGAAGGAATTCTGGTTGAGAACACACTGTTAAAAGAGGACCTCCAAGTACTTCGAAGGGAATTGGAAACCTGGAAGGAAACCTGTAGAAAACTAGGTGAAAGGAAACTGTATACATTGGTAGAGGCTGCAGACCAACTGGAGGAATCAAACTCTACCGAGCCTGGCAAGGAAGATGAACGAGTAATCTATCACACCTGTGGAGAAATATTTAAGGAGGAAGGCCACAAGATTATACTTCGTACCTACTCAGCACAACAGCCCGTGCCCACAATAGAGGAAGTTGCAGAAAAGAAGATGCTGCCACACAAGAACCAACATCTTTAACCATCCTTGATGAATCTGCCACCAATCCTGTGACAAAGGAGCTAAGGGATGAAATCATGTATGATGATGGGGATAAAGAATATACTGTAACCCCAGAATGATCCCACGACACAGAGATTATAGAGCAGATGGGAGAAGAACTTGGAATGGAGGACACTCTGGAGCTTAATAAAGAATATACTGTAACCCCAGAGTGCTCCCATGACACAGATAATATAGAGCAGATGGGAGAAGAACCTGGAATGGAGGACACTCTGGAGCTTAATAAAGAATATACTGTAACCCCAGAGTGCTCCCATGACACAGAGATTATAGAGCATATGGGAGAAGAACCTGGAATGGAGGACACTATGGAGCTTAATGAAGAATTCTATACTATAACCCCAGAATGCTCCCACGATGCAGAGATTTTAGAAGCTGAGCCACAAAGACAAGACATTGATAAACTTGAACAGGGTGTTGTAACACAAGAACCAGCAAACCTGAGTAAACTTGTCCAATTGGCCGAACAGATGGGAGAAGAACCTGGGATAGAGGACACTCTGGAGTTTAATGAAGAACTCTGGGTTGTAACCCTAGATGGTTCCCATGACACAGAGCTCATAGGAGAAGAATTGCAACAACAGCAGGATGAAGAGGCAAGCCAGGATGTTGCTACACAAGAACCAACATCCTTGAAGGCTGCAGCAGGAACTCCTGAATTTCAATTAGAAGATAACCCTGGAATGGATATCATTCCCGATACGCAGTGGAGTGAGGATGAACAGGTAAAGACACAATCCTTAGGTGACACCGAAATCTTGGAGGAGCTGCACAATGAGAAAGATATCCAATATCAGCAGCAGAAGGACAAAGAAGACACTGTTACACAAGAACCAGTGTCTCTGAAAGTAATGAAGGTAGCTGCTAAAGAGAGTCTAAAGGATGTTGCTATTACACAAGAACCAGCAACTCTCATATTAGACTTAGATGTGCTGGAAGACACTGTCCCACAAGAACCAGTGCTTCTACCTCCTAGAAATGTCATTGATTTGGACTCAGATTAGGATTTCCTTTCAAGTCTTCCCCAGGCACAGCATATAATGAGACTGTAGGAAGAAGTGATTTCCATTTGCACCAACTACATTTCCAGACACCAGCAGGTAGCATTGGAAGGGAGTAACAACGATGGCAGGCTACCTCCTCTGCACTTAGAAGCCGAGATCCTTATTATTTCAATAATTTCAAATAGGCACTTGCCAGAGTCAATGGCTATGTGGGAAGTATGAGGGAGAGTGGAGTTAATTGGTTGGGTTTGAAATTCAATTTCCCCCTCATTTGGTGGCCAGCAAAACCATATAATATGGATTTTTCCTTGACTAGGGCAGGGGAGCAGTGATGCTGGAAATAGAGTTCAGTACAGGACTCAGATTCCAAATGATGCAGGTTGTTGCATGAGGACATGCAATAAGATAGTTGGGGGGAGATGTTGAGCCCAGAATTGGCCCCTTTTTATCATCCTCGATCACCTTTTCTTCCCCTGTCCTACACCATTTAGCATGCTAATCAGAATTGTCGTCCTCACTTTATTCCCCCAAGCTGCCAAGGTATGACTGATCATTGCTTTATCTTATTAATGCTTATGATTGTGATAATTAAGGCTGTGTATCTCTCAATTGTGCTAACATGTTATGATTTATGAAGGTAGTTTGAGATAAGTGGACTGCAGGAAGGTGGGGCTGAACAAGTCTTGAAAGGAGGGATGTTCATCGTTTAAAAGGAGCCTCGAGGTTCCAATCATCAATAAATGCATGTGGTTCTAATGCAACATTCTAGACAGAGCTGTGACAGGGCAGCTGTAACAAGAGTACGCTATAATTGGAGATCTTTAAGTTATTTGTTGCTCGAGTATAATTGTGATCTGGAAAGATCGCCACTCTTGGGCCAATCAACAGCTTTCTCACATTTTTCTATGTCTTTACTATGCCATGTTTGTAACAGCTTGTATTATTTAGGGCGCCTGAAGATCAGAGATCTTCATGGCTGCCCGTTAATAGGATCGGATGTTATGATCTACATGTATAAATATGGGGAGCTGTCTCGACCCAGGGGGTTGAACAACGGAGAATTTATTCATTATATTAGCAGTAGAAGCAAACTGTGTAATCATCCTTCTGTTAATATAAGGAGTTACCTCTGAGTTAAAGGAACTTTACGTTGTTCAGCCAGCATCTCTGTGTGAAGGCTGGGCCCGTCTTCCACAGAGATTGCTGAGTTAAAATAGGATTTCTCGAATTTATTGTTGTGTGATGTTTTGTTAATGATATTTCCTTTGTACGGAGCAGTAGTAAGTGTGGATTGCAGTATAATTAGGATTACATTTCTTGGAGATTGGTAAATGGTACAGAGTGACAGTCGACTGAGTAGGGAACTTTCTTTATGCAATTTATGTGACAGTCGTACACAACCTTGTTCATCTTGCAGTTTAAGTTGTTATCCCATGAACCCTTGCAAGTTATCTTTCCTGTTATGATTGTTGATTTTCATTCCTGTAATTCAAACTCTTAGAGCAGTTGAACTCAATCCTTTGCAATTGAATTTCTAGATTAATATTCAGTTTATGCTTATGGTTTTCAAGAGTGATCAGATTGAAGAGATGATTGTTCTAGGATGTGAATAGGATTTATTTTTATCTGCAATTGTAGTTTAATCTTATATCATTTCTTGTTGATTGAAATTATAGCATGTAGAAGACAATTGGGATTACACAGATTCTTGGGATGGACATAGTTGTTAGAGGATAACGTATTCAATTATAGTGATTTGGTGTTTAAGCATAGACTGTGCATTTATCCTTTGAAATAAAATACTTTCTCGGGTTGACAATAAATCGCGTATGCTCTGTATGTGGAATAATCTATCTGCATATTGGGTGATCGACAGAAATCACTAATTGGTTGGAGTTGACCATCTATTTTACTCATACGTTTAGTTTTGTTGATTCCAATCCAAATATCCATAATGCTCTGCAGATCATTCGCGACGTGGTGTTAAAGGTTGTTCCCGTAGCATCCCCAGCGGATCCACATATGCACGGCCAGATGCAATCAGTTATGGAATGTTATAATATCACTGGTGGGCCCGAAGACGGTGATGATCTGTGGAATGTCAATATTCCGGAGTCTGAAGGAAGTCGCGATGTGGTACCACCTGGTGTTCCAAGTGATCCGTTTAGTCAGCCCTTGAAGATTCACAAGATCAATATTGGGACAGAGGCGACTCCCAAGTTCGTGAATGTTGGAGATTATTGGGATGATGAGATGATTGGAAAGGTCACTGAGTTGTTACATGAGTTCCAAGACCATTTCCCTATGAAGTTCACCGAACTGAAAGGTATTTTCGGTGATCTAGGAGAAATGACGATTCCATTGAAACTAGATGCGAAACCTATCCGGTAGTGACCGTATAGCCTCAATCCGCGACATAAGGAGAGGTCAAGACCGAACTTGATTGCATGTTGTATGCTGGTATCATTGAACTGGTCGAAGAGTCAGAATGGATCAGTCCTATGTGGTGTAGGACAAGAAGACTGGCGAGGTACGCATCTATGTCGATCTGCGGAAGTTGAATGATGCCTGCGTGCATGACCCCTTTCCGACCCCGTTTACTAATGAAGTACTTGAGGGAGTAGGTGGCCAGGAGATGTATTCCTTCACGTATGGGTTCTTAGGCTATCATCAGATCTGTATTGCCAAAGAAGACCGCCACAAGACGACTTTCGTGACCGAATGGGGATGTTTTCAGTACACTGTAATGCCGTTCGGGTTGAAGAATGCACCTCCGATATTTTTGTGGGTTGTTGTTGCTGCATTCAAGGATTTCATCCAGAAGTTCTTGCAGGTATACATGGATGATTGGACAGTTTATGGTTTGATCCGCGATCATCTAGCCAATTTGCGGTTGATGCTGGAACGCTGTTGCCAACACCTGATATCCTTGAATTTGAAGAAGTGCATTTTTTGTGCCCCGTTTGGGATATTGCTGGGCCACATCGTATGCAAACAAGGGTTGTTGGTCGATCCAACAAAGATTGCACTTATTTTGAGTTTGACATCGCCAACCACTGTGAAGCAGCTGAGGGCGACTTTAGGACATACTGGGTAATACCGAAAGTTCATCAGGGGATATGTAGCGATCACCGCCCCTATGGAGAAGCTATTAAAGAAAAATGTAGTATTTCAATGGAGCACTAAATGTCAGGATAGTTTCAAGCAGCTGAAGGCTAAGATGGCTTCGGCACCAATACTAGTATTCCCCGATTGCAGTAAAAAATTCCATGTCCATGTTGATGTATCGTCAATTGCACTTGGTGTGGTGATAGAGAAACCAGGAGAGGGGTATCTTGATCACCCTATTGCTTTCGCCAGTCGGAAGCTGTCATCCGCAGAAAGGAACCACACCACTACCGAGCGGGAAGGATTGGCAATGGTCTATGCACTACAAAAATTTTTACACTACTTAGTGGGCGGACATTTTACGATGTTCACAGACCATTCGGCATTGAAGTACCTGGTCAATAAGCCTATGCTGGGGGGAAGATATGCCACTGGTTACTTCTCTTTCAGGAGTTGGACATTGAAGTAATTGTGAAGCCAGGGCGGTTGAACTCCGGTCTTGATCACTTATCGCATCTGGACACAGGAGAGGAGACGACTGATATTGAAGATGGGCTGCCTGATGCGCAACTGTTTCGGGTTGAAGTAGCCAATGGCTATTTTGAAGAAATCATTCAGTTTCTGGAAATAGGTACCACACGAGAAGAGCTCACCACTAGTCAGAAGAAGCAGTTGGTGGTTAAAGCTACAGACTTCCAGCTCATCGCAGGAGTGTTATACAAGATGGGTGCAGACGAGGTATTATGACGGTGTGTCTTTCCACACAAGCAAGCACAGATATTGGAAGGAGCACATGGAGTAGTGGTTGGAGGACACTACGGTGGTTGGGCGACTACTAGGAAGGTGTTTTGTGCAGGGATCTGATGGCCCATGCTCCATAATGATGCAACCGACTATGCGTGGTCCTGCGACGTCTGTTAGAGAACTGGGAATCCATCCAAGAGGGATGAGATGTCGCCGATGCCTCAGGTAACACTACAGCGGTTTGACAAATGGGCAGTGGATTTTGTGGGACCAATACGTCCACTAGGTAAGCACACTGGTGCCAGATATATCATCACTGCGACAGACTATTTGACCAGATGGCTGAAAGCTACACTAGTTGTTGATTGTTCCACAGCCACGGCTGGGCGGTTTTTGTTTGATAACATTATCACTCGTTTCGACTGCCCCAAGATATTGTTGAGTGATCAAGGCATCCACTTTCTCAATCGCACCATCAACGCACTGACTGAGGAGCTGCAGATTCAGCATAAGAAGAGCATGCCATATCATCCGCAGGAAAATGGCATGGTGGAAGCTTTCAATAAAATATTGGAACATGCGCTGACAAAGCTGTGCAATGCGAACCGCGATGACTGGGATCTCAAAATCCCAGCAGTGTTGTGGGCCTATCGCACCACATGTAAAAGGTTGACGGGTCAGACACCATTTAAGTTGGTATATGGACAAGAAGCAATCATGCCCATGGAGTACATTGTTCTAAGTCTGTGCGTCGCAGCAATGACAGGAATGGATTCTACGACAGCTTTAGAGGAATGTCTAGTGCAGATGGGGGAAGATCGCTTTATCATTGGTTTCCATCAGGGTGTGGAGAAGGATCGCCAGAAGGCTTGGCATGATTGCCACATCAAGAACAAACAATTTCAACAAGGTGATTTGGTGTTGTTGTATGACAACAAGTTTATGAAACATCCAAGAAAATTACAAATGCATTGGCTTGGTCTATATCACATCAGTATCATCACTTCAGGAGGAGCAAAACAGTTGCAACACTTGGATGGAGCGATGCTCCCAAAGCTGATTAATGGTAGCAAGTTGAAGCCCTATCGGTCGGGATTGGAACAGCGTGATGCCTAAGTCGCATCAAGGGAAAAAAAAAACAAGTGTAGATTGATCAGTGGCAGGGTGGCGTACCAATAGGAACAGAATGCGGAAGCAAGGAGGCTTCTGGCGCAAGCTAGGAGCGGTCCGCGACAGGTGGCAACATTGCGACTGGGTCACATCAGAAATCATTATGCAGATGAGGCTTTTTCCTTTTGGGAAGATATGATCGTTAATCGATTCAGATTGTGCCAGAAGAATGCACGTTTGGAATAAGAAATACACTGAGGCAGCATGGCTGACGGCACCGGGAGTGATGGTTTGCATGGTTGGCATGAGGAATCCATAGCGGCAGCATGGCCAAAGGGTCTGGGGGATGATGCTTCGCACATTTTTGCATGCATGGAAACAGGTGGAAGTATGATTTCTCCGCCCACCTCAGAAGTCCGGCTAAGACTCACACAGAGGAGAGGAATATTATGATTACCCTGGGGCATGAGCAGGTGGTGCAAAGGATTACCGAGATAGACGAACAGCTGAATACAATGTATAAATATAGGAACCCGAGGATAGTAAGAGCACAGAGGTTGTTCCAATTAATAGGGGTTATGTTACAAGAGGGTCAGGCATCTAGCTAAGTTAGGAATTCCAAGGAGGTTGTGGAAATGATCCATTTCATTTCATGTGGTAGCACACCAGGTGTGCTGAGGGCCCGAACAATGAGTGTACATGAGCGTTTGGAGCAAGTCACGCCTCGGACACTCAGGGGTTACAAGCATGAAGTCTCGTCTGGGATGTCTAGGAAGTTGGTGATGGTTCGAAGTCTTGTGGTCCCTGTGATCACACAAAAGGGGGGGGGGTCATATCTCCCGGGTCCCTATAACATGTGCTTAATGGTGCGAAACAGATGTGCCAGAACCACTGTCCTGTTTTACACCCTGGCATTGCTCAAAAAATTACTCTTTGTCTAAAATCGGTCTCTTGAGACTGGAGGATGAGTTTGCAAGGTCCATGACAGTAAGTTGGGAAAAGTCCACTTTTGGGCAAGAAGTACATGACAGCGAGCAGATGATCAGTGTAGTAGAAGGAGCAGGACAACACCGCGCGATCTAGACAGCAAGAACAGTTGCAGAACTATAGTTTAGCCATAGTAGAGTCAAGACTATAGAATAGACCATGTCTAGTTGACATGGCTCTAGGGCGAGCCACAAGATTGTGTTGGGGGCCTGTTGGAAGGCGGTTGGTAAGGAAGAATCGCAGCATCGCCGATGCTGCGACACATTAGAAGAGTTCGCGGAAGGAAGAAGGCTGCATTATTTTATGTATTTTTTGAGTCGTTTGTACCACAGAATGCGGGTTTTTGGGTCATTGGATCATATGAGATGTAATTTTGAGCTAATTGTACTATAGTAGGCGTGTTTTTGGGTCATTTGGACCATGTCAATTAGATTTTGGGTCATTTGTGCAGGAGTCAGTTAGGAAGTTTTTAGTAAGTGGACAAGCATTGTAAAGGCGGAAGCCTACATATAGACAGAAAGTTGTAGATCGTAGGATATCTTGGAGATGCGTTGTTTTGCGTATGTTCTGAGATCAAGAGATATTGCTGAGATCTGGTTTTGCAGAGATGTTGTATCAGGGTTTTTCTGAAGTAATATGACATGCCAGAACTGTTTGGTGAAATTCCTTGTGTACCTTTCATGTTAATGCCTGTTGTGATGATTTCTTGCTATAGTTAACCTTTTAATGTTATATTCATTTTTGTTGCGATGAATGACTCTGTTAAATAATGCTATGAATACAAATGATGTTAATCTTGAATGCATAGATCTATTTTGGATGCTACGATAAGTTGAGTAATTGTTTCCACAATCATCCTCCTTCATTCGGCGGAAACATGGTTCCGTCCACTCTCCCTTGATCACATCGGGTGAGACCTCATCTGCTCTACAAGTGTTGCTAGGCAGGCTAAAATCTGTCTGGGCCAGTGCTCAAGGAGATCGCGGTGGGTTGGTGTTGACAGTGATGGGAACCCCTGTCGACTGGGTTTGAGTCAACAATTATGCAACAGATAATATCATGGAAGCTCTACAGTTCCCAGCTTTGGAGCTCATTGAAGATGCTTGCTCACCTAAGTTGATGGTTGAGCAAGTCGAACGTAGGTGCGAGGAGGCTAAGGAGAAAATTTAGCGCCTTGAGGAGGTCAAAATTGATGATGTGGAACAATTAATTAGGAAACCGGTCACCATGGAAGCCAAAATCCACATTTTCATCTATATTTGGCATAAGTTAGATAAGAATGAAATAGAAACATTCACATGTAATGCCCAGTTGTGCCTTGAGTCGACTAACTATCCGAATATGGATGAGTTGTTAGGGATTTAGGACATATGGCAAGTTTTTCTAGGCCATTAGTTTAGTTTTGATTTTGTAATCCCGGTTTGTGGGAATTTACTCTTTGTATCATTTTGTAACTTTTATTTAAAGGGTAGTTTTCTCCTTGAGAAGGGATGATGGAATTTGGAGTAAAAATTCAGCAGGAGAGGCTGGAGATACCCTGTGTTGATACAAGGCTTGTAATTTCTTGCATACTTTTATTAATACAGTCAAGTTATTCCCATATTTTCTTTTGTCTATTGATCAATTTTATTTGATGAATGTGATTTTACTCCAGATTGCTTATCTAATTTTGTTTAAATCTTTTGCAATTTTTTAAGCACAGTGATCTGTAGTTCTGGTTTGTCATTTCTAATGATCTGTGTGTTCATGAGGTTTTAAGAGAGTTTATTCAATTAAAACTTTTATCGATTTCTGCAAATGGGTTTTTCAGTGAATTATAGCTGATGTTGATTTTTCAACTAACATATCAGTTACAGGTCAAACCTTGAATGCATGTAACCCTCAGTTTGCTGTTAATTAATTTTCATTGATTAATGATAATTTGGGCAAATAAGTAATAAGTATTTTAACATTTATGCTAAGTTGATGAGGAATACTTATTTACTTCTACATCAAGTGGACCTGCATATATAAACAAGCCACCTTTTATAATAGACCCAACTTAGTTTAGATTATTTTAAGTAGATTAGTGTTTACACACTTTTCCCACTTTGTTTTTCTTCATTGGAAAACTGATCCTTTGGATCAAAACTCACCAACTCATAGAGTGCCAGGGGAGGCCGAATATCTGTGGGAGATTACTATACCAAACAGGCTGGGGATAGAACTGTCCTTGCGTAGGACCTTTTAAAGCCTTTCAGTCTGGGTTTTCCCCCTCTGCTGAGAGCTTAAGAACCCATTCCAACACTTTGCACACCCTACACACCCGAGGCCTCAACACGATGTTAACCAATCCACACCTAATACTATGTCTAATTCCTTGAGTGGTAAATCAATACCGATTGAGTTGTAGGTGTAAATTTTGTATGTGCAACGACACCTTATGAAATTTTCCCACTTCTTCTACATGTTGACCAATGATGGTTGAGGCTTTAATCCCTTTTGCAGGGAACACAAAAAGATTAACATCCTTTTCTTTATTGATATCAATCCAGTTATGGGTACTTCTAGAATAAAAAAAAACTTGTGATATCCTTATTCTTAATTGTCCCGGTAAGTTGTAATCTCTTTGGCCCTGACTTCCTTGATTCTGTTACTCAGAATAGGAGTTTTTCATCTTTAAGTATGTCACGACTTCTCAACTGAAGTGGGATATATTTCCTTATGAGTGATTGGATTTCCTTATGTTGGGTGTAATCTGTCTTATGTGTCTTTAACCCTTCTTCCTTACAATCTTGTCGAATACATGTAATTGTGCAACTGATACTTCGGATGAGCTTGTGTCTACATTTGAATCGGTTGTATATTCCTCTCTTGATATCTGTACTTATTTCCCATTTATGATTTTGCAGTGTACTGTGTGATTGGTTTTACATCTATGGTTGGGATTTGATATTCTCTGCATCGATGACAAGTATTCTTCTTCTTTTTTCTGTCATTGTCGGACCGACTGGTCAATGTTTTTGAACCCTTTTCAACTCCATAGCCATATGACTAATATTTGTTGCACTGATTACCGGGTGACCATATATCTTCGCAATGCCTACATTGTGTCTCTTGTTGTCGCAAATATCCCTTGTCAAGGTTCCCTTGTCTTGATTTTTTTAAATTTTCCTCAATAAGTTTTGCCTTATGCCTAGCCTTATCCATATTGGATACGTTATGTAATTTAACTCTTCTCTTATGTATGGTTTAATATCAGAGACATATGTCTGGAGTCGCTGACCATTTATTAATTCTAGCACTCGCGTCGCTAATGCTTCCCATTCGTAGGTGTATTCTTCCATGTCTCCTTCTTGTTGTAATCTAGTGATTTGGGAAAAACATTCATTCTCTGTCACATCTTCGAATATTAAAAAAAAACATTTTTGAATGTGTCCCAACTGTGGGTGCATACATTTGTTGTTTTCTTCCACCACATGTACCAATTGTATGTCCGACCTTCGAGCTGCATGGAGGCTTATTTAACTTTTTCATCATCTTATAATATTTTGTGAATGTAGAAGAATTATTCTACTTTGTTGACCCATGCCACACTCTGTTTTGTTTCTCCATCGAACTTGGGTATCTCCAATTTGGGTTTCGTTGGGTATCCCCCCATTGGCTTCATTGTATCCCAATATGATTTCTGATGATTGTAATCTTTATCGTATTCTGGGATTTCGACTTTGAGGGAATTTGCTTGATGATTATTGGTATCAGTTGAATCACGACATGAGTGGTCTTCCCTTGGAGACTCAACATTTTTATAAGCGCATATATCCTTGAAGTATGTTAACAATCAAATTGACACCCTTAACTAAGTGAAGGAGCAACATATGTTTACCATGCACCCGCAACAGGAAAGTCATGACACAAGTTCAATCAAAGACGAATCCTCTCTGATAAATGCATTAAAATGCATTAGTTGTGTTTAAAACATCCTAAGTGGAGAAAAAAGCCTAAAAACTATTCAAAAGTGGGTTTTCACTTGAAAATAATCAAAATGAGGAAAATGACTAATCCCACATTTAGAAGAAAATCCTAAGGCCCATTTCCCAATGCTATATAAGAAAGGCATGGGAGGCATGGTAAAGGGAGGTAAACAGAGCAAAGGCATGCTGAGGAGATTCTGAAAGAATGAGAAGAGCTCCAAGTCTTCAAAAGCAAGGATTAAGGAAGGAGAACTTATGGCAAGGGAGGAGGCACTCACACTGAGATTCCTGGTAATCATGTATCTTCTCCATTGTTTTAGCATGAATTGATTCAAGTTTATGCCATTATAATATTTAGATGTTGCTTGTGTTGTGTGATTTAAACTGTTAAATGGCTGTAGATCTTAAATTTGCTTATCTTAATTGATGAATGATTCTAGATCTTAAAGGTAACTTATGAGAATCTGTTCATCTCTGACGTGGAGACTCACCATCTCTTAGCAAGATAGTTAAACTAGTGTAGACACATCCCTGCACTAAATACTGTTATCAGAATGGCGACCATACGATTATACTGCTTGTTGAAATTTCTTTAATTTTCTTCAATTTTTGGGTGTTCTTCCTTCATATATGCTCCTTTGTAGCTTAAAGATCATTAAATGAACCTTAGATCTAGCTTAAATAGCTCAAGATCATCCTAACTATGCCTTTAGTCCATCAAACTACCGTCAAATTCGATCAAATCTGAGTTTCTTGAATGTGAAGAGCTAGGAATTTTAAGTTTCTTGAAGATTCTATCTCTGCGTTGGAATATCGTTCATCTCTGCGTAGATGCCCCCATCTTCTATTACCCTCTGCGTGCAATTATGAACTTTGAGTAAATCCTGTGCGTATTCTTTAAAAGTTTGAAGATATTGGCGTAGAAGTGGATGGAAAACGTTGAAGATACTTGTAGATGCAGTCATAAAACCTTTAAATTTTCGTTAAACGGTGCGTGTTGTTTTCAACTCTGCCTGCAATGTTTGAGAGTAAACTTTGCTACGATTTGCAGTCATAAAACCTTTAAAGATCTCAAAGTGTTGTTTTCAACTCTGCCTGCAATGTTTCGTAGTAAACCCTGCCACGAATTGAATATTTGAAAGCCTGTAGATGCCACGATATGAGACTCTGCCTCTGAATTTTGATTTTTTTTTTTTAAAGAAGAAAAAACTTTGCCATTTGAACTTTGTCATGAATTTCAACATAACCACGACGGCTGGCTTAACTTCTTAAGCCTCTGCGTTGAAGTTCTTGGATCTTTAAGTTCTAATGTCAGCGTGAATATAAACTCTGCAATAAAGATTTTAGCATTATAAAACCCTACAGAATTGATAGTTCTTCAAACGCTCTGCATGAGGGCTCTTACAAATCTTGATCCTCTCAGCGTTTACACACCTGAGAACTCTGTGTGAGTGGTGTGAAATCCTTCAGCCCAGCGACTTGGCCCTTGTTTGTATGAACATCCAGGCAATAAATGGTGAGTATTAAAGATTTTAAAGATCTGAAAACTCTGCATGACCTCTGGCTTAAATTCTGCCATTGAAGATGATAGAGCTCAACGTTACAATCTTTAAAATCTTTATTCTTTATTCTGGTTTATCTGCCACGATCTTACATCTCACCTCATAGAACTCAGCATGAAGCTTAACTTCTTTAAATGATTTTGAAAATTCAGTCTCTGCGTCGACGTTATCATTTCCAAATCATAGTGTTGCCTTGAATTTTGGGCTTTAACCCTGCCACAATCAGAAAGCATTGCACTGTTTGATAGTTTGGGCTCTTGGAAAATATCAGAGGCGTGCTGTTGTCAAAACCGACATAATGCAATCGTTAAAACCTAATCTCATTTCCAGCGAAACCATGTTTACATCCTGTGCATTTTATTTGAAGTTGAATGTTCTCATTTTAACAATTTAAAACAGGGTTGGCTTTAGATTCGTTTGCATTTCCTTATAACATTGGTTTCAACTTGCATAAAACGCTACATACAATGCCAAAATGTGAACAACACCGGGTTTAAGTTTTTAATGCTGGTTACCATCCCCACACTGGCATTATGTCGAGACAAGCACCAAGTTTAACTTTTTATTGATGGTTAACATCTCCACGCTAGCATTATGTCGATACATAATCTGCAAATGGAGGTTGTGAGCAGACTTCTCGTTGAATGTCAACATTTAAATGCTAGTTCATAGTTTGCATAAAACGTTGTTGATAGACAAAACCTCCATTCGTTGGATTCCCATTCGTTTGACTGCTGGTTTCTTTCCGGCATCAAATGCTGTTGAAAAGATGAAGTCTATTTCGTTGAAATGTAGCATTTGAATGCTGGTTCAAACTATGCATGGAACGTGTTAAAACATAAGCCGAAATGGTGCAAAGTTGTGTGTAAGTGTTATGGCTCCAATCACGTTGATATTCAAAGTAGCATGAAGACTACACTTTGAAGACTTTGCTTAACGATTCGTTTTCTCCTTAATATCTTAAAGTTTGAGCTTTTTTAAAAAATTGAAATTTTTGCTTTAAGTTGGCTAATCTTAAAGTTTGAGTTTTTTTAAAAAAATTGAAATTTTTGCTTTAAGTTGGGTAATCTTAAAAGTTTGAGCTTTTTAAAAACATTTTGAAATGTCTGCTTTAAGTGGGGTAATCTTAAAGTTTGAGCTTTAAAAATTTGAAAAGCTTTTTGCATAGCGGAGTGAAATTTTCATTGGGTTTAAAAAATTTATTTTCTATACCTTTTGCAAAAAATTAAAAAAGAATCAGACAAATTTCATAAAGTTTGAAAAGCATGGTTTAACTTCAAATGATAACTTTCTTTTCAAAAGAATATAAGCACACTTAAAAAGAATTCCATCTTTTTTAATAATTCAAATTTTTAGTTTTGGGTCAAATTTGATTAAGGACAATTTGCACAATTTTTGAAGTTTTGCATAATGTCTTTTTAACCCATTAATTTTGGACCAACACAAAAAGAAAAAAAATTGCAATTTTTTTATAGTCTAAAATTTTGATTTCAAATATTTAGTTTTGGAACAAAAAGGAAAAAAAATTGCAAATTTTTTTACAAAGCTTGAACAATTTGGATTAACATTGAGTAATGCTTGGAGTTGTATGACTTTGAAGGCACAATTCACGCACATTGGCTTTGATAGAACACACTTGGAACATCGCATGTTGAGATAATTTGAGAGCATTTCTTTCCACAAAACAGAAACAAACTTTAATTAGTTACATTTCGTTTTGAGAGTTTGATTGCTTTCATGATTTTCATGCATAATTAGAGAGGATTGCACCCTTACAGTTCAGTTTTCTTAAGATATATTTTGTATGAGGCACCATATCCTCTTCACTCACATCTTATGATGATCTTGTGAATGAGAAAGTGTATCTCGCGTGTAATAGTTTAGGAGTTGATTTTCAAAGCATCTTATATCGAGCCACCATATCCTCTTCACTTGGGCCCTTGGGTGATCTTGTGAATGAGAAAGTGGATCTCAAGTGTAAAAGTTTAGCATTTAATTCAGCAGCATTCCAAAGGGCTCTTTGTATCCTCTTCACTTGGGCTTTCGGGCGATCTTGTGAATGAGAAACAGGGATCCCCCATGTAATAGAATTAGATTCACTTTTACTTGAGATATCTGTTTGGGTTACATTGATCATCAAACATCAATTATTATCCATTTTTCTGAAAAACTGTGCATGAACATAAGAAATATACTAGAAACTTTGCATGTCTGAAAGAAGCTCATGAACCTCTAACCCTCCTTAAATTAGGATAATCATCGAACTGAAAGATAGCATAGTGAGCATCTTGCATTGTATGGTTCATTTTGTTTTCGAGTCGAAACACCATCAGTTTCACTTCCACTCCTGAGACTAAGCAAAATTCCACTAAAAATTGGCGCTTAACCTAAAATTGACAAACTTTTGATTTTCATAGCATCAACAAGTTTAGGTTAGTGCCCTGGATTAGGTTGGAGAGTTAACACTCCTAGGCTGCAAAAATTTGAAACTAGCATTGATTAAAGAGAGTAAATCCACTAGTCGCAAAAAATGCTTGTCAGGAAAGCGCTTCTGAAACATGCGTCAAGCACGAGGTCAATCTAGATAAGTAGGGGTGGTTTCCCCTTCTTGCTTATTTAGTGGTACATGAGCTTATCAAAGGGATTCTATGTTCAATGACAAGTCCTCGGGGTGACATCACTGTTTCTAGAGTTTCTGGTAATAAGAGTTGTCCTTGACTTACAACTGTCCGCCCGACTATCGATTGTGAAGTGGTAACTTTAGTGGCTATTCTTAGGATATCACATAGGCTGTTGTGAGTGGGACAAACTTGCAATACCTGAGACAGACTTTGGAACTTTTACTCCTTGGGAGGGTGAGTGGTCAGGAACCAACACCTGTACCCCTGGCGATTAAAGTTTATTGTAACTGTTTCTCACACCTTCGCTCCTAGCAATTGTATGAGGACATGAAATCCCTCAGCAGCTACTAGTTTCAGAAGGCCCTACAATCCATCTTTTCACTGAGCTTCGGTTCTTTGGAAGAGTAGTTTGCTTGCTTGAAATCTTTAGGGAATTTTATTGTGTGGACACTTTTCATTTTGTTGAGTCTAGACTGCCTTAGGATTGTTTGTTTCAAACTATCATTTTAAACACATCCTTTTGTCAACTTCTTAGAAGTGGCTACTATCCCGATCCGACAGTCACGATGGCAATGAGGTGAGTCACCAGAACTTGAAGGCCCTGCTACATTGAAGAGATAGACACAAAAACCACATCCTAATGACTTGGAAACATAACTGGTTTTCAACTCAATTAACATTACTCGAGAAGAACAACATCAAATTAACACTAAGAATTCATCGTCACATCACGAACTGAATACAGACGTAGTTGATAACCTTACTCTAGTTGAAATTGAAACATTGAAACACCACACACATACTCATGAAATTCCTCCTTTGATGAGTCTTTCAGAACCAGTTACACTTACTATCCGTGAGTCACTGGGTGATATCAAACCTCTTTCTGAAAGTTTGCATGACATGCACAATCCAACACAGGACCCCATGGATTTCTCAAACATTGGTTTTCCATATGGATCGGCTAATCAAGGTAAACACACACAAGGAGTAAACTAGAGTCCTCATGGTATACAAAACACTTGTCCAAATTCTACTTCCGGGGGAAACCCTTCACCATGGAATGGTAATATTCCTGGCGGAAGCAATGAACCATGGAACATTTATGCCAATTGGGGCTATGCTCCTCATATTAGTGGAAATGCCCAGGGGGTTTATCCTATGACTTATCCTAGCACAATGTCTAGCGGCACTCCACCTATCAACCCCATTCCGCCATGGAGTGGGAAGGTTTCAGGAAGTATCTAATCTTCTTGGGGCCCACCTTCGCAAGGAGGATATCAAACTCAGAACTCTTATCCAAATGAGGGAAACATTCAATGGAATAGTAATGTTCCACCAAATCATCAATCGCAATGGATTATACCCCCATAAGGGGACAATCCATACATGCAACCTAATTCACAATGGACTGGGCAATATTCAGAAAGTAACCAACTTTTTCGTATTCCACCTCCGCAAGGAGGCAGTTCAACATTGGAACGATTTTCAATACCAAGTTCAACCTCCATGGTATGGTTGGGATCTAGGAAATAACCAATCTTATTGGACCCCACCTTCGCAAGGAGGCAATCCACCCAATGGTCATGTTTCAGAAAGTTTCCAAACTTCTTGGGGCTAGTCTCTGCAAATGGGAAACCCACCTTGGAATTCTTATCACACCCAGTGTTGGTTTGCTTCCCTGTTCAAGAGGTTTTCCTATGTAGACCCAGGTAGTTCGCAGTACGAGATACCAACAAAACCCCTATTCACCGGCCCTTTCGACAACAAACCGCAAGCAATCTGAAGTCTCACTCGAGGCGAAAATAGATGGGGTGGTTGCAGAATCAGGTTTCCACAACCTGGTGATGTGAATGCTTAACTGACAGTTGCGCAGCTTGGTAGTATGCTTCCACGCGGCGGACACGGGACTATACAGACTCTGATATCTTACGTCAATGGGACTACACACCACTATTAGGCTACTGCGGCGAGACAACGCAGTACTTCTTTATGGAATGGCACATCCACTAGATGAGGAGGCCAGTCTGCGAGGCCTAATTACTTCTACTTGGATTTATTGGATATCCTTTAATCATTCATCATTCCTTAGATTGGTAAATACCATAATTTATGCAATTTGAATGAGACACACAGCACTGTGAGCTTTGTTACTGCGATTCAACCCTTAACAAGTAACTATTTGGTTATCTCATCGATCCATTCATTCAAGACTTATAGGTGCTTACTGTTTAATACTTCTTCATACATGAACTACTTAACATCTTATTCCATCCTTTACTCGGTGAATATAGATCACAGTAAACATATAACAAGCACTAATAATCTCATGCATGTACTGTAAGTAATTTAAATCACCAATTAATGACAATCACACACAGCAAACACATAACACAATGATTTAACATTGTTCACCCCCCCGGATGGGAAGCTACATCCACAAGAACTGTTATTTTATTTATCTCGAAAAGGGGTAGAACAGTTCTTCGCCTGTGCACTCAGCTGTAGACACTCTTCTCTCTCTCTCTCTCTCTCGATTAGGTCTCTACGCACTCAGCTTGCAGAGCCTTTACAAAAATGTCTCTTAACAAAGATCTATTCAATCAACAATGAGAAAAATGACAAAATGAAGAGTTACCCTTTCCTATACAAAATTTCCCTATATATAGATCATGCCCTTAGGTCATGTCTTTACATTACAAAGGAGAAACCCTTAGGTTTTACAAAACTGTCACGGTTTTCCCAAAACCGAACTTACTGATATCTGGTGGCGGATCGTCAGTCATATGCACGCCAACCTCGATGTAGACACGTTGTCATCCGCTCCTTTGTCATGTGTGCCAACAACTTGCTTCCGCCACGCTGTTGCTCCAATCACGGCCTTAGACAATTGGTTCAACTGGTAGTTATCTGGTGGTGTAACCAATTTGTCTATCTTGATCTGTACCTACCCACCGCTTGGTAGTTATCGGTGATCTTTGCCAAAAATAGGTCTTCTGTGACCTAACCACATTAGCTTCCATCCTCCATCCATGCTCTGCTTAGCTGGATGTTCGTCGATGTGGCACATCGCGGCGTTGTACTCCTCGTGGCACCGACCTCGCAGTTCTTTCGCAACTATGCTGCGTGCATCGTCGCAGCATACTAAAACTGTGTTGCGCTTCTCCTCGCAGCTTCCAAAACTATTTTCGACAAAAAGTCTCCATCCATGCTGCGCTAGGATTCGCAGTTCACAAAACTTAATACGTTCAAAATTTGACCTCCTTGGGCCAGGCCCAATAGGCCCCTAACACTTACTTGTGGCTCTCCCTCGAGCCACCTACAACTTCTGCATCTTATACTTGTTCCTCCTCTTGTGGTCCGGTCGACGCAACGAATTCATTATATTCGACAATTAATTTCTTAACTGCTTCCTTGGTGTCCCTTTTTACTTGCATTATTGTGTCTAGCATCTCAGGTGTTATCTCTTGTCCTTCTTGTTCTTCTATGTGTTGATGACCATCGCGCAATTCTTTCAGTTTCTTTTCAATCTCTTGTGACATGAAGCTTGCTTTTTCTAGGAAGGGCTGTGTTTTATCCCCAATTGCAGCCTCTTTTTATCTTAAATTCTACACTTCCTTCTTTAGCACGTTGACCTCCTTGTATCTGTGGAGTCGTTCCCGTGCTGGTAATTCTTTAGCTTCTTCATCCAATTTTTCAAATTCTATTTGCTTTGATTTCAGTGTATCCTTTGGTTCTAGCCATTCTAGGTCCTCCTGAAGGGTAGCGAATGCTTTAGACACTGCTTCTAATAAACTTTCGCATTTGGATACGTCTCTGGCTATGCTTTCTGCCACTGCTTTTACTTCCTTTGCTCTTATTTCTGTTTCAGTTGGTATTATCATGTTCTGAAGTTGGAATTTTAATGAATATATCTCAGCTTCGTAGGTGAGTTCCATATCATCTTTTTCTTCCTTAAGTTTATTCACCATCTGGCCTATCTTGATGACAGTATCCACGGCTTCTGCTTGTATTTCAAATTCTGGTATCTCATCCGCAACCGCGGTGATCATGGATTCTCTCCTTTTCCGATGATCATGTTCATCTTGAAGCTCCATAGCTCTCTGAGAGCTAGCGTCTTCCAACTCTTTGTAGATTGTCTGCAGTTCTGCTTTCCCTTTAATTGCATCCATGGTTCTCTTGTGCATTTCTTCAGAAACTTGCAACTGCAAGTAATGTAGAGCCGGTAATGTGATCTTCGCAAGATCGAGTTCTACGCGGCCTACGTCCTTTGTATCCAGGAGTATTTGGTCAGGTAGTGGTAGCCTTACTACTAACAGTTGCAGATGGATGATGTGGGACCTTGTTGGTGCCGTCAAAGTGCACTGCGGTGTTTGTATCTGCAGAGTGCCTCCCGACTTTGCCTCTGAGCCTGAGTCTTTTTGTACTGGTAATCTTTGCTGTACCTGTTCAAATTTTTTGGTGATCATGTCCAACTTATTAATGTTTTCTTTTAAGGTTTCATGAATTACCTTCTCCTTCTTTTCTTTCTTGATCAGCATGTCTTCCATCTTTTCATTGACAACCTGAGCAATCATTTCGTAATCGTCCTCTTTTAGTACTGTATCTACTTTTTCCTTATTTGCTTTGGCCTTTTTCTGTGGTCCCTTTTGTTGCAGTGGGATTTCGGGGTCCTTCCTCTTTAAGGTTTTTTCTATAATGGGACACGGTATTGGGTTTTCCTCCCCATCGTCGCTTTGGACGTCAAATATCTCAACCCAATACTGCGCAGGCCATTCTTTCATGAGAAGATCAATATCTTCCTCTGTCGTGTGATATTGTCCCTCAAACCATTCTATGTTCTTCTTTTGTGCCTTTGCTGAAATTTCAATGCAATGCATGTTAGCATAAACATTTACTGTTTGAATGTATTTGCTTGTTACCTCTTTTGATATCCGCGGCTGGTTGATGATAACATTGCGGAGTTGATGATAGTAGGTGTGGAACACCTCATTTGTTGCATGTTGCTTCCTCGTATCTAGGTTCGCCCATAGGTTTTGATAGCGCGATCATCTGCAGTCCTGTCTATCAATGATCACGCCGACATAGTCCTTTGGTTCCTTCCAACCGATGAATGCCATTAGGACTATCAACCATGTGAAGTGGAAATATGTTCCACTTTCCTATATTTCCAGCAGTTCATCCAGGAATTCATTCAGGAGGTACTGACACTAGTTATACTTGTCTCCTTCTGCGGCACTTGCTCCTAGCAATACAGCGCCCACAATTACTTCCAGTGGTCTACATTTTCTTAGAATTTTACCTGCTAATAGTTGTGTTACAAACTTTATTGCATTGTCATTTATATCTTCAGATTGATATCCTCTCCTCCCTTTGCAGTAGGAGTAGTTTTTTTCATTAATGTTGCGACTTCTTTATCCTTACTTTTTCCTTGGAAGAATTTCTTTGGGTCTGCACCCCTCTTTCTCAAACCTATTATGCGATGGATCAAATCAATGTTGAGGTCGATGTTACGGTCGAGCCAGAGGTATCCTTGGTGCATACGCGCCATTAAGGTTCGGACTACTGCATTAACTTCTAGCGACATGTCAAAATGAGGGAGTCGTAATAGATTTAACAACCTTGACTCCACAACTCCAGATAACCAGCTTTCGGCAACTAAGTTTTGGTTTCCTTTTACATCTTTCTTCCCGCACATATACCTATCTGACTGGAACTGTGGGAATCTTGGTTCATTTTCGTCCCTCTATATTTGTAGTAGGTCATGGTCTTCCCATTTGCATTCTTGTATTTAATCGAGGAGATTATCGGCCAACTTCACATGCTTTGAAATTGGTGATAATGGAATATCATATCTTTTGTTCCTTGGTAGCTTTAGTGTTGCCGCATCTACTGACCTTGGTGAGATATAGTCAGGCGTGAATGTGAGCAGAACCTCCTGTGTCATCTGCGGATTCTTCTGCAATACTAATCTCATCTGTGTTAATTTGAATTTCTGCTGCGGTTCTTTTCCTTTGGGCTCCATGGGTACAGTGTGCCTTAGTGATCTTCGGGATGGTTCGGGCTTATCCTTGACAATGTTCTTTATAGGGATTCTCATTAACCCTTCAATACCTCCATATTGAAATATCTTTATAGCTTTTGGTAGCGTTAATTCGAGTTCTTCTGAGGAATTTTCAGACATTCACCTCGGCCTTTCTCACTAGGATACCTTCTAGCTTGCAGAACAACTCAGAGAGTAGTGTCCGCAAGAAATTTTGAATGTTTTGGTAATGCCCGCGAGATAGAATATGGTGGTATTTGTAGGTGCAGGTATCTTTCCTCCACTCCTTCTAACGGTTAGATAAGCATTAAATGTTGTAGTTGTTAGCCAAATCTATGCAAGATATAGATCGTGTCCATCATTAACCCGTTTAGAACGGTTATTTTTGCTTTAAATGCCCTAGCGGTTGCCGAAAAAGCTCAAATTAACGGCTATTTTTTCGACCGACACTGTAACGGCTATTTCTATGGAGTCTTGCGTCAAGCTGCACAGCAGGTGAAAAATAGGTCCTGCATAGTTACTTCACAGTATTTGGTTTCTTTTCTCTGGAGGGTTGCCTTTTAAACTTCGCAACTTTGCATTTTTATTTTTTTTCCGACTACGCATCTTCAGCAGTGCTGCGCGGTTTAGAGACTTTTCTTGGTAATTTATATGTACAGACTTAGTAACTTCTAGTGCCTAATTTGAACCGTTTTTGGCACTCCGAATTTTCCCTTTCTTCTAATCATACAGGATTCTATGAAGTAGGACTATCGTGGTAAAGATTTAGTCTGCTTCCATGTATTAGATTAGGTAATGTATCACCAGCTAAGGTAGCTAATTGGACTGCGCCACCATGAGTAACATGTATGATAGTATATGGTCCAAGCCAATTCATTTTGAACTTTCTTGGAAATTTCATGAATTTACTATCGTACAGGAGGACTAGATCACCTACCTGAAAAGACTTATTCTTGATGTGGCGATTGTGCCATGCTTTTTCTCGTTCTTTCTGCACTTGCTGGTGGAATCCCGCAATGAAGTGGTCTTCTTCCAACCCAACCAAGTCTATCAGTCTTTTTTCCAGTGCTGCATGATCTTCCATTCCCGTAAATGCAACTATTCTCAAGTTGGGAAGAATATATTCCATTGGCATTATTGCTTCTTTCCCATAAGCCAATCTGAAGGGTGTATGTCCAGTTAATTTCTTGCATGTCGTTCTATATGCCCATAATACTGATGGGATGCGTAGGTCCTAGTCATCATGGTTTACATTGCATATCTTAGTTAGTGCATTCTCAAGTACTTTATTGAATGCTTCAACAGTTCCATTTGCTTGTGGTTGATAAGGTGTAATACACTGATAATGGATGTAGAATTCTTCAGTCAAGGCTTCAATAGTTTTGTTCAGAAAGTGAGCACCCTAATCACTCATTAGAATTTTGGGGCATCCAAACCTTGTGATGATATTTTCAAAGATAAATTTGGCCACTGTGGCTGAGTTGCAATTTTTCACAAGTTTAGCTTATGCCCATCTTGTGAGGTAGTCAATCGCAGTAATAATGTACCTCGCACCAGTTCTCTTCGTTGGTGGGTTAATAGGTCCTACAAAATCAATTGCCCATTTTTCAAATGCCTACAAGGTTAGATGAGGGTTCAATGGCATCTCATCTCTCCATGATGGCTTCCCTGTCCTTTGACACACATCGCAGTTTTGGCAATGTTCTTTGGAGTCCTTATGGATCGTAGGCCACCATAGTCCTGCACGTAATATCTTCTGTGCAGTAGCCCTTCCTGCATAATGACCACCTGCGACTCCTGATTGTGCATCAGCTAATATAAATGGCTTCTCATGTTCTAATACACATCTTCGCAACACTTCGTCGGGTCCTAACTTGTAGAGCTGTCCTGCGATAATGGTGAAGTCTGCGGCTCGCACTACTAGTTGTTTCTTCTTCTATGTAGTAAATTCTGTAGGTGCGAACCCAGTATTTAAGAAATTGATTATGTCTTGATAATATTCATCGGCTACCTGTATAGCGAACAACTGCGCATCAGGAAGATTGTTTTCTAGATTCATAGGTTCCTCTCCTGACTCAATCCTTGATAGATGATCAGGTCCTAAATTTAATCTTCCTAGTTTAACAACTATTTCAAAATCACACTCTTGGAATAGTAATAGCTATCTGCATATCCACCCCCCTAACAATGGCTTATTGACTAGGTATTTTAATGCAGAATGGTCTGTAAACATTGAAAAGTGTGCACCAAGAAAATAGTGCCTGAATTTATGTAATGCATATACCATTGCGAGTCCTTCTCTCTCAGTAGTTGCGTAATTCTTTTCTGCCAACGATATCTTTCTGCTCAAAAATGCAATGGTATGATCAATGCCTCCTTCTCCCGGTTGTGCAAGGACAATTCCCTATGCGACGCAGGAAGCATCCACATGTACGTGAAATGGCTTCTCCTAGTCTGGGAAGACTAAGATCGGCGCAGTGACCATTTTATATTTTAAAGTGTCAAATCCTTTCTCACAGTCCTCATTCCAAATGAACGGTGCATCCTTTTTTAAAAGCTTCTCCATTGCTACGGTTATCTGTGCATAACCCTTAATGAATTTTCTGTAGTATCCGGTATGGCCCAGTGTAGTGCATAGTTGTTTAACTGAATTTGGTGTAGGAAAGTTTACAATAACTGATATCTTTTTTGGATAAACCATCAACCCTTGCTTATACACAATATGTCCCAGCAGAATCCCATACGGAACACAGAAAATACATTTCTTTAAATTTAATGAAATCTGATGCTGTCTGCATTTTTCTAGCATCATCCTTAGGTTCGCGGCATGGTTCTTCAGTAACCCAAAAATGGTCCAATCATCAAAGTAAACTTCTAAAAATTTGTGGATGAATTCTTTAAATGCCGCAATCACCACCCTAGAAAATATGGCTAGTGCGTTCTTCAGGCCAAAAGGAATTATGGTATACTGGAACGAACCCCATTCTGTGGCAAAAGTGGTCTTGTCCCTATCTATTGGATCAATTCTTATCTGATGGTATCCTGAAAATCCATCAGTAAAAGAGTATGCTTCATTCCCTCCAATGTTATCAAGTACTTCATCAGTAAAAGGTGTAGGAAATGGATCATGTGTAGAGGCATCATTCAACTTTCTAAGATCAACGCAGATCCTGATCTCACCCTTTGTTTTCTTGTCTTGGATGACCATCGGGCTTATCCATTCAGATTCTTCAACTAGATCAATGATTCCTACATCGAGCATCTTGTCGAGTTCTTCCTTAACTCGTTCCTTGTAGCGCAGATTTAATCTATATGGTCTTTGCTTTATAGGTTTTGCACCAGGCTTAAGAGGAATTTTCATCACTCCTAAGTCTCCCAAAATGCCTTTCATCTCGGTGAACTTTGTTGGGAATACTTCCTAATATTCCTGTAATATAGCTACAATCTCTACAACTGTGTTATCATCCCAGTAGTCTCCTATTGCTGCGAAATTCGGCTCTTCAGGGGTGCCAATGTTCACTTTTTATGTTTTAACCGGTCCACTCGTATCTGGAATTTCTAGTGGAGGTCCCTCTACCTCGTGTAGTCCTTCTGATTCTTGAATCTTTATGTTGCGCGAGTTCTCCTCATCACTATCTTCAACTTCTTCAGTTATGTTATAGCAGTCTAAAGCTTGCTCTATCTTTTCTGACCAATCTGGTTGTAGATTTGCAAGTACATTGTCTGCTTCAAAAAACTCTTCGGCTGTTATGTTTTCCTTCAGGAAATCTTGTCTGAATATGCTTTTTTTAATAAGCTGCAGCGCATCATTGATAGTAGGATGGTCATCTGTAAAGCTAAAATCCTTCTAGAAGCTCGTAGTGAGTGTAGACCAATCTGCGGTTTCTCGGCACAGCTCCTCGTCCAGGTACCATTTCTTTGGAATAGGCTCCTCCAATGTATGCGCAAAGAGATGTGCCCATTCTGTTCACGGTCTTTCCTTCCAAGCTTTGACACAAGCTGCGATATGATCTGCTGGATCCATCTGACCACTATATTTCTTAAATGGTAACGTGACCTTATCAGCAAACCTGATTTGTACTTTTATTCTACAATGATCCCAAGTTTTCAATGTTTTCTGATGTGTATCCCACCATCTGGCAGGTGTCTCGCTAAGTGCCATATCTAATGTTGAGATGCGATGTTCGTCTGCAACTGCTGCAGTATATTCTTTGATAAATGAATAGACTTTAGTTGTACCATCATAAGTGGGGATTGGGATTACCTGCTTTCCAATCCAACGGATTGATTTTGTAATTGTCGCGCATCTTTTGGCAGATACTTCATGCATTCTTTGTTTCCATGTTTCTAATCCTGCTTCAGAGTCTGATATACAAGGACTATCGCAATTCCAGCTGACCCTTCCATCCATAGTAGGGTCAATATAATCCGCAACATTTGTTGTCATTTGATAGATCTGATCAAGGTCTTGAGCGCAGTGCTCTTCTTGAATAGGTTCAGCATATCATTCGCCCTGTGAAGGATCCAATGATGCGACAACCCTTATGTCATGGCCTTCAAATATCATTTTCATTGTCTTTAGATTGATGATGGTAGAGTTCGTCGTGGCCTAGTCGATGCCCAGCAATGCTAGATATGGATTGCTATCATCCACAATTTCAATTACTTTGAAGTCTGCATAACTTTGCACTCCATCAATATCGACAATGGTGTTGGTTAGCCTTCCCAGTGGTATAACTATGCCCTGGTTATCCATTCTTAACTGAATTGGTGACCATTGTAACTTTGGTTTTCCCATTGCCTGCCAAGTCTGCTTTGTTAGGACATTCACTTCAGATCCAAGATCAAGAATGATCTCGTCCATCTCATAGTCTCCTATCTATGCAGTGAACTGCATTTCCCTACCGGTTCTTTTGGGACTCCTAATGTTATGTACTGCGCCATGTGTTGATCCTTTCTTACTGGATGATTCATACTAATTTATCAACTTTTCAAATTCCATAAGAGTATCCTTGTGTTTTAATAACTTGATGCAGCTGTGCAGAAACTGTGTAATAGAATTAGATGCATCCAGTGCAATGCTTGTCTGATCATAAGCCAGTGGCATGTCTTCTATTTGTGGTTCTTGACTTCGCAACGGGATCCTTGGAGAAAACATGTCCCTTGCTTCTTTAAATACTTTCTTCTTTTCTTCTTTTTTCTTTTTTTCTTTTTTTTTTTTTCTTTCTGTAAGTTTAATGGAGGTGCTTTCCCGGGAGCTTTTCTTATTCCTATTGTGTCTTCAGGCTTGTTTTTAGGATCAATTGTTCCAGAAGTCGAGGCTTCTGCGATGTTGTCTTTTCCTGTATAAGCGCCACTTCGCGTTACTGCATTGACACTTGGACCTGTAGATCTGTTCTCTGATGCGATCAACTGGATGTTAGGGTTTGGTGTTTCTGTTCTTCTCCTCTTCTGCATTTATACCTCAAGCACCAGGCAATCTTCTATCACGTGATCAAATGATTTACAGTAGTTGCATGTGGTGCATGGATTAGTACAGTCTCTTGATACGTGACCTGGCTGGCCACAATTATAGAATATTACTTGGCCTCATCCTCTTCCTTGATTTTGACCAGTATTTCTTCCTCTTCCGCGATATCCACCACTACGGCCTCTATATGCTCCGTGATCATAGTGGGTGTTCTCTTGCTTTGGCTGATTTTCCTCTTGAACGCGGTACATTCTAGCACATTGCATTGCATCCATATCTCACTTTCTTTCATTCATCAGCTCATAAGCACGGTAGTTGGACTCATCATGGACAACTGACTTATAAAAATTGCAGTATAAGTTTTTAGGTGTCTTCACGTATTTCTGTAGCAGGTAACAGTCTTCAGGTCAGTGTCCTCTGCTCTTGTAAATTTCACACCATGGTGCCTGGTTCTAATTCATATTTATTGGGTTTGGTGCGGCAGTGTTAAGATAATCTTGAAATAAGGGGTAATGTTCTCTAGTATGGCCCTCTCCTTTGCATCCTGTGCACCAAACTTCATGTCGTTGTTCATGTCTTTGTTCCTTTCCGTTCTTCATATCTTGTAACTCTAATGTCAAGGTAGCCAATTGGTTCTGGATCTGTATCATCCCAGAAGTATTTTCTCCAATTGGTGAAGCTTCCAACTTCATTGTGATCTCCAAGATCTCAGCTTGAGATACAACCTTCTGTTGCATTAGTGGTTGTCGGGTATGGAGCAACAGTGCAGCAATAAACCATCCTTGATGCTATTGCGGAGCTATAACAAAGCTCACTTGGTCCAGCAATGTTTTAAATTTTTGGTCAAATTCCCAGACTGATTTAGTGGGTTTTTGCTTGATTTCTTTCAGCTCTGTTATGCACTGTGATTTTGATTTGGGTTTCTTAAATTCTGCTACAATTGCAGTTGCTACAATTGCGGTTTTGATCTCTGCTAGGGTTCTTGGCTGTGCTTGAGAATATTTCATAAACCAATTCATTGCTTTGTCTCTAAAATTAGTTATGAGCTACACTCTCTTTATAGCATCATCTGTCACTTGCTTAACTCTCCACACAGCTTCGCATAGAAACCAGTGATGATCAGGGTCTTCCTGACCCGTTCCTTTGAATATCGGCAATTTTATATCGTTATATGTCATTCTTCTTCTGGATTGTGTATTGTTCGGGAACTAATTCCCTATGGCAAAATTAGATAGAGGCTGCTGGATTGTACTAGGGATAGTATTTTGTGGAATAGTCTGAGTCGTAGTGTTGTGAGCACTTGCTCCTGCGGTGTTACTAGTATTACTGATCTGTGGGATGGGCTACGCGATACTCGCAGCGGGTGGGTTCTGGACTGACTGATTCTGAGGTATAATACGGTGTATTGTGGATGATAACTGAGTGTTTGTATTATTGAGATCACATGGAATTTCAGTATGGGTTCTAGATGGTGTGGTTTCTTCTTGTTAGTAAGCTTGTATCTCTTTCCACTTCTCAAAGTATGGTTTTCTTCATCAGAATCAATGTATGTATTCTCTACCATGACAGATCTAGGGTTATTATTGCATTCTTAAAACACCTTTCTTGGCTAAAAGCATTTTAATGTATAGACTGAGGTTTTTCAAGAACTTACCTCTGAGTCCTTCAAAGAAATATGCTTCTACTTGGCTGTAGGATTTCAGCATGTCTACAACAAACTCAGTCACAAATCCTTCAAGTATGCTATCAACCCAAAATTCAACTACTCACGATAGTGGGCTATCGATTGCTTTGAGGTGTTCAGTAAGGTCTGGACTCCACTCTGTAGGTACTCCGCCTTGGGAGCAATTTTTTCTTTCTGTGAGGTGTGATATCCACTCGTGGAGCTCGGTTGGAAACGATGCCCAAAACATTTTGTGGATATCCCTCCACAAGTATCTATTTAACCACTCTACGTCAGATAGACGTGGGTGCCTATTTTCTTTCTTTGCGAAGTCCCTTTCAATCTTATCGCACCAAGAATTGATCTCTTTCTTTTCTGGATACCAACTGTCGGACATTACTTTTCTACATCCACTATCGCATCACTAGTCTTAGCATGGCAACGGAACCATTTGTTGGTTTGCTTCCCTGTTAAAGAGGTTTTCCTATGTAGACCCAGGTACTTCGCTGTACGAGATACCAACAAAACCCCTATTCACCGGCCCTTTCAGCAATAGACTGCAAGCAGTCTGAAGTCTCACTCGAGGTGAAAATAGATGGGGTGGTTGCGAAATCAGGTTTCCACAACTTGGTGATGCGAGTGCTTAACTGACAGTTGCACAGATTGGTAGTATGCTTCCATGTGGTAGACAGGGGACTATACGGACTCTGATATCTTATGTCAATGGGACTGCACAACACTATTAGGCTACTGCAGTGAGACAGCGCAGTACTTCTTTATGGAACATCACATCCACTAGACGAGGAGGCCAGTCTGCGAGGCCTAATTCATTCTACTTGGATTTATTAGATATCCTTTAATCATTCATCATTACTTAGATTGGTAAATACCATAACTTATGCAATTTGAATGACACGCGCAGCGCTGTAAGCTTTGTTACTGCGATTCAACCCTTAACAAGTAACTATGTGGTTATCTCGTCGATCCATTCATTCAAGACTTATAGGTGCTTACTGTTTAATACTTCTTCATACATGAACTACTTAGCATCTTATTCCATCCTTTCCTTGGCAAATACAGATCATAGTAAACATATAACAAGCACTAATAATCTCATGCATGTACTGTAAGTAATTTAAATCACCAATTAATGACAATCACACACAACAAACACATAACACAATGATTTAACGTGGTTCACCCCCCGGATGGGAAGCTACGTCCACAAGAACTGTTGTTTTATTTATCTTGGAAAGGGGTACAATATTTCTTCGCCTATGCACTCAGCTGCAGACGCTCTTCTCTCTCTCTCTCTCAAGATTAGGCCTTTGCGCACTCAGCTTGTAGAGCCTTTACAAAAATGTCTCTTAACAGAGATCTAATCAATCAACAATGAGAAAAATAACAAAATGAAGAGTTACCCTTTCCTATACAAAATTTCCCTATATATAGATCATGCCCTTAGGTCATGTCTTTACATTACAAAGGCAAAACCCTTAGGTTTTACAAAACTATCACTGTTTTCCCAAAACCGGACTTACTGATATCTGGTGGCGGATCTTCAGTCATATGCACGCCAACCTCGGTGTAGACACGTTGTCATCCTCTCCTCTGTCATGCGTGCCAACCTTGTTGTAGACACGTTGTAATCCGCTCCTCTGTCATGCGCACCAACAGCTTGCTTCCACCATGCTGTTGCTCCAATCACGACCTTAGGCAATTGGTTCAACTGGTAGTTATCTGGTGGTGTAACCAATTTGTCTATCTCGATCTGTACCTACCCACCGCTTGGTAGTTATCGGTGATCTTTTCCAAAAATAGGTCTTCTGTGACCTAACCACATTAACTGCCATCCTCCATCCATGCTCTACTTAGCTGGATGTCCATCGACGTGGCACATCGCGGCGTTGAACTCTTCGCGGTACAGACCTCGCATTTCTTCCGCAACTGCGCTACGCGCATTGTCGCAGCATACTAAAACTGTGTTGCACTTCTCCTAGCAGCTTCCAAAACTGTTTTCCACAAAAATTCTACATCCATGCTGCGCTCGGCTTCGTAGTTCACAAAACTTAACATGTTCAAAATTTGAACTCCTTGGGCTAGGCCCAACACCTAGGGACCACATCAGTGGAGTGGTCAGGTTCTAGAAAGTAGCCAATATTTTTTGGGCCTAACCCTGCAAGGGGGAAATCCAACCATTAACCCCATTCGGCCATGGAGTGTTCAGGTTCTAGAAAATAACCAATCTTTTTGTAACCAACCTACAAGACCTGCATTTGATCCAGCTAGGCTACCACATGAACCTCATTTCAAAGGGTTAACGGATTCTGTCAACCATCTTGAACAGATTATCCCACATCCGGGACAAGTTTCTATTTAGAATTCGCAACCCACAGCTGGCTAGGCAATGCAGGAACCTGCTAATCCTTCCAACAATTCTGACACCCTCACAGTCTCATCCATAGAGCTTAGAGGAAAGAAGAAGAAGTACAACAGTAAGCAAGATGCTAGCTCTGGGAAGGGAGATGCACCAACTGTGCTTCAATGCCATGGGAAGCAACAACCCATTATTTTGACACCGGTACCTCCGCCAGGGGGCAACCATCCGAGCCCCCCACAACGGGGCAATGATCCTAATGCCAATGTCTTCATATGTGATCCTGAGATGAACATTCAAACAAGACTTGATTCTTATGATGTCTCTCATAGTACACCATATTAGTCAAAATCACAACCAGATGGTTATCTTTACATTGAGAAACCAACCATAGACTTAGTACCACACCCCCCAAAGGTGTTCTACGTAGAACAATACATAATCCCGACACACAAGCTGCTCAGAACAGTAATTTTCTTGATAACCTAGCTCATGTACCATGTGCCATTTCGGCCTTGGAGGTATTGCAATGTCATTCTGCACCAAGAAAGGAACTATTGTCTACCATTTGTGTTGTTGATCCATCCGATGAGACTTTGATCACATCAGACATAAGCCATTCAATATGTAAAATCCTTCCCGAAGTTGCTTTTCATATTAAAGTAACATCCCATTGTAAGAACATCTGTGTAAGCATAGTAGATGAAGGGACCTCATCTTGTGTAATGTCATTTCCATGTTGGCAAGCATTTGGATCACCCCTATCTATCGTAGAAGTTTCAAACCAAGCTACTCAAATAGCTTCGATAGATTCGGATCAAAATATTCCCTTGATGGAGGAATATGATTCGGTTCCCTGGCCCATTTGGGTTGTGAGATCTCCTAGCTCACATGACTTCTCGGATTACATTTTATCATCAAATGAATATATCCCTAAAGTTGTAAACATTTGGTTGTACCCACCTAATATCATCTTTTATGGGGCCACTGGGAGCATACTTGATATAAATCTACCCAAGTATAGGAGCATGATCTGCATGTTCCTCGATATTATCTGGTATATTTGGAAACTTGCATATAGGTTTAGGCCATCCCTTTGTGAAAATGCATTTGAACCTTTTGCAACCCAAACTTACCATAGGGTCGAACCTGTTGGAAATTGGTGGGTCATCCCTTCATATCTGTATTTTCCACCATTCTTACAGCAGAGCCTACTGAACATGGGACACCCTAGTCAGCACCCCATTGCCATTTTGGTGCCCATGATGAATTATTCTCATAGGACCAAGAGCCCTATTAGTCCCATCATGACCTGGAGTTTGAGACCACATATTTCTCTTTCATTCATTTATGACCATATCCTGATGGGCTCTCAATTTTTTTCATTTTACATAAGCTTGTGTTAAAATATCCACTTGAACATCCATGCAAACTGCTTCATTGCTTATTTCTTATGTTGCTTATTTTCCTGTATAGTCACTTTCTGTTGTTAAATTTTTAGAGTTTACTTCAATCTAATCTAGGATCTTAACTGAGAGAACAACATGTACAGCAAATCTACAACATATCAATCATGGACACAATAATGCAAGCACAAAAGAGACACAGAGTTTACTTGGGGAAAACCATAAAGGTGAAAAACCCCAATAACTTCCTCAGAGATAGATAGAGCAATGATACAACTAGAATACAAGAGATAGTCTTCTCCTAGCAGTAGAGCCTCCTCCTCCACAAGTGCACCACTCTCTCAAGTGTGAGTGAGAGAATAGAATGTATAAAATGAGAGAGACACACTCTCTATTTATACACTAACTTGACTTGACCTTTACTCAACTAGGTCGACCTCAACTTAACCACTTAACATAATGCTGACTGGGCCGACCCCCACTAGAGTGGTCTAATAACCCTTTGACCCACATGGTTGACCCCCAATAGAGTGGTCTAATAACCCTTTGACCCACATGACTTATACAGGGCCGACCCCAACAAGGTGGTCTAATAACCCATCAAGTATAAGTTACGACACTTACAATATAAATGACGACACTTCCGTATAGAGGAATAATAACATCTCTATAGGAATACAACCACTTTCGTATAGAGGAATAATAACATCTCTATAGGAATACAATATACATATATGTGAAACAAATTCCGAAGTAACATATACATCAACACTCCCTCTTAACAAGGTATTTCTCGACACTAGTCTTCTAGCACAAGTCATCTTCTCTGGATCATCGTCACTGGATAATCGTCATCGAGTCATCATCATTGTCACTGCTGCTGCTATCTCAATCAATCGTTAAATGTACTCATCATAGGAAGTTCTACAGAGCTAGTATTTTTCATACTGGATGTAGGCCCACCACCTGCAGGTATTTTTCATCACTAGCCATACTATGGAAATCTCAGGACTTATTACATGCGTCACAAAACCTTAAAAGAGTCTCTTGACAAGCAAGAACCCTGAAGAGCATCTAAGACCTTTTTCATCCTGTCCAGATCTCTAGGACTTATTACATGTGACCCCACCACAAAACCTTGAAAGAGAATCCCAGGACTGATTACGAGCACAAGGCTCAACCTATCGGATCTCCCAGGGCACAAATTACATGTGGTCACCACAAAACCTCGAAAAGAGCATCCCAAGACTGATTACGAGCATAAGGCTCAACCTATCGGATCTCTCAGGGCACAAATTACATGTGGTCATGGCAAAATCTCAAAAGAGAATCCCAGGACTGATTACGAGCACACGGCTCAACCTGTCGGATCTCCTAGGGCACAAATTACATGCCATAGGACAAAACCTCGAAAGAGCATCTACCAGATATCCGAGGGCACAAATTACATGCCATACGTAAAACCTCGAAAGACTATCTGCAGATCTCCCAGGGCACAAATTGTATGTCCTCCCAAGCAAAACCTCGAAAGAGCATTTTCCAGATATCCCAAGGTACAAATTACATGCCATAGGAAAAACCTCGAAAGACTATCTGCAAATCTCCCAGGGCACAAATTACATGTTTATCTGCACAACATGTTCCATGGCCACATAGTATCAACCTGATACTCACCATACATCATCCTGATGTACACATGATCATCCTAATCATAATCACTGCAACATCCTGCTGCATGTTATCTGGAGCAACATCCTGAAGCTCATAATCCATGATCATCTTGATCATACAATGCATCTACCTGATGCATACCAAGTATCTACCTGATACATATCATCATACATGGTCCACCTGATCATACAGTGTATCCACCTGATACAAATACAAATACATGATACATATCACCATACATGATCCACCTGATCATACAATGTATCCACCTGATACATATACAGATACATGGTCCAAGCATCCAACATGATGCATATACAAAAATACAAATAATTGATCCAACTGATCATATCCAGCATCCAACATGATGCGTACATACATATACATATAAATGATCCAACTGATCATATCCAGTATCGAACATGATGCATACACAGAGCAGTAACTGGAGCATCATCCTGATGCTCATCATCCTGATGCTCATCATCCATGATCCTCCTGATCATCATAGAATCGTCCTCTTCAGATAATCTCATCGTCCACGAAGCACAACCCAGATGCACATCATCTAGCACTTACACCACCGACATGGGAGAACACATCTACTGCCATTCAGGGAAGGCTACAGCCCTTACTTTTTCACCATGGGAGAACACATCTACCACCATGTGAAATATGGCTCAGCAATTACATCACGACCAAGGGAGAACACATCAACCATGTCAGGAAAGCTCATGTGCATCTACATCTTCCGGACTCATCACTTCCCTTTGGAAGGAACCTCGATATGAAGTGCACCAAGCCTCTCTCTGAAGTACTCAAACTGCACTCTGGCCAACGGCTTGGTCAATACATCTGCAATCTGCTCATCCATCGCAACATACTCTACTTCGGCTGTACTCACTGCTACGCAGAACTGCTTCCTGCTAAACCAAAAGATCACACCTGATCCCATACTGAAGCAGCATCCAAATGTGCTCTTCCTATCTACAGCACTGCCTGCCCAATCTGAATCAACATAACCCTGCAGGTTAAACTTTTGATTCGCATCATACTTGAGCCCATTATCAACCATACCCTTTAGGTACCTCAGAATATGCTTTACAGTAACCAGGTGAACATCTCTCGGATCTGTCAGGAACTAGCTCAATGTGTTCACCACAAAGCAAATATCTAGTCTCATGTTCGTCAGGTATATAGAGGACCCAATCATCTAATGATACATCGTGACATCAACCGGATCAGATGAAGCATCACAAAGAAGCATCAGATTCGATGCCATAGGTGTGGCCATGGCCTTGCAATCCATCATCCCGAACCTCTTCAGGATCTCTACTGGATACTTCCCTTGTCCAAGGAAGATTCCATCTGCACTCTGCCACACCTCCATGCCAAAAAACAAATAGTGCATCATCCCCAAGTTCTCCATCTCGAACTTGGAAAAAAGCTTCCGCTGTGTGTCGGCAATCAATCTGTCATCTCCTGTTACAAATAGGTCATCCACATACAGGAGTAGAATCACAGGATTCCATTCCTCAAACTTGTAGTAAAGGTTGGAATCCGCTTCACTCTTGGTAAAGCCCAAACTGGATAGAAATTTGTCTATCCTACCAAGTTTTGCACACATATATGACTACAATATTCAAGAAGGTTGTCTTGAAATCCATCTGGTGTATCTTCTAATTCATCACTTTTATATTTCTCTATGCTGCCATCTTCAGCATGCTTGATTTGATAGTTCCATTTGGAAGTCACAACAGACTCCCCTTCAGCTCTTGGGACTGCATCCCAAGCATCGTTTTTCATGATCGACGGATCATGGCATTCTTCCCGTATCCTGGGAAATTCAATATCTTCAATAGATAATTTTGTTGCTTGAACAAATGTTGTAGTCCTTCTTTTGTAGGTGAAGGTATACGGTCTTTTCTACAAAACAAGTTAAATTGCATGATTAGAAACATCTCATAATTTTCATACAAATTCTTACACATAAAGAAATATGTCATACAGTCATGCAATTATTTTAACCAATGCTTCAATACAACATTTATCCATGTTCCACAACTTTCTAGATGCCTTCCAGTCTCTACCAGAACATTTTTAAGAGTTTGCACTACTCCCAACATGTCAGCAAAGAGGTTTCATTCTAGATAAGTAGCACTAGAATGTTGTACAGTTCCATAGGCCACTTACCCATCACATGCATATTAGTAGTATACTTTTCATTAATGCAATCATTCTAATATGCACAATACATATCCTAAGTCTAGGAACATGAGCATATACATCATTGAACAATTTTATTTAAACAGACAAATATGCAAGAAATTATAATTAAAAAATACTTATCTTTGTTTGGTTGCTGGGTGGACTCCCTCTGAGTCTTTGCTTCCTTGCAGGAGCTACTGAAGTAGCTTCTTCTACACCTTTCTATCGTGGAATGTAGAAAGATGGTCAACTCCCTCTGAATATCTACATCCTTGCAGAAACTACTGAAGTGTGCTCCTTTGCTTTCTTGCAGGAACAACTGGAGTGTGCTCCCTCTTGATCTTTGCTTCCTAGATTACCTGTCCTTGAACTTACATCCATCCTTAATCACTATGCATGCTTATTAGTATCATCATTGTGTTATCCTTGAGGTCTCATACATAATCACACATTTATTAGTATAATCTTAATACTATCAAAATGAAATAATCTTAAACATGTATAGTCATGATCATTCACAGATAATAAACATTAGTATTCAAGGTTTCAGGGAAGTCTTATTTTACTCATACATATTCTTATTTGATCATAGGACTCTTCTGATTAGTTAAATCATCAATGTATAAACCCGTGATTACTCAAACCTATACCTTCATGATTCTTTTGGTTAGTCATATCATCAATTATGGTAAGAAACATAATATGCATACAACCATGACTATTCAAACCTATGACTTCATGAATAATCATTATCAACAACACAACATTATAAGATCCTAACACAAGGTAGGATTCTAGCTTGATATAGGAAAAACATACCTGGATTAGCATGCTAGCTAGTTATGTCTAACATACCTACATAATGTCTTCTGGTTCTCTTTAGTGACTTGTGCTAGTAACCTGCATGTCTCATAGGTTAACCATTGTAGGACCAAGTTATACATACCTCGAAAGTAGATCTTCAATGTGATCCATGACAATGGATGAATCTTTGTCTTCATGATCATATGTTCTTGAAGTAGAACATGATTTGTCTTTCTTGGTGTAGCTTTTATGTTAGCGAACAACATAAACCTCATACAACATCACAATACATTAGTACATTCATAAGTGTCAAAACCTTAATCAATGAATATATTCTATTAAGGTGATACAACAAGTCTAGTAATTAATCAAGATTGTACTGTAATGATATGAAGACAAAAATTAACCATGAAACATACCTATAAGCCATACCTGTCAAGATTGCTTGTAATCTTCTTATGGAATGCCTTAGCCTCATCTCCCTCTGAGACAGGAACTTCTTCACTTATGCAGGTGACCAATCCATCTTATTCTAGGATTAACCCAATCCACTTGATTTGCAAGAACAGGACCTGGAGCTGGATTAAGGTTTGTCAAAGAAACCCCAAAAATTCAAACTTTGAATATCAAACTTCCGAAAGGATAGAAATATGTGCCTTGATGAGCTGATCAAGTTGGTATATTCAGAATTTGAAAACTGCAAAGTTTCACCCCTCAAAATTGCCTTTTAGATTTCCCGATTCACTAGGGAGGACCCTGAATTAGGGTTTGAGTTTCCCGGAGCTTCACCCAACCAAAATATTTGATTCAAAGCTCTAAGCTTCGATTTTTCTAAGGAGATTCTAACCGTGGTCACAGATTTCCAAAATTCCAAGTTTTGTAGAAGCCCTAATTTTCCATCTTTCCGATCAAAGTCCCGAACTGGGGTTTGATCAAGCCCGACCTTCTGCCCAACCAAAAAATCTAATCTTGGTCTCTAAATTTCGATTTTTATGAGTAGCATCCAGCCGTGGTCTCCGATTACAAAAATTCCAAATTTCTCCGAAGCCCTAAATTCTTGAAGCCATGAATGAAGGTGCTAAAAAATAATTCTGTTTTGACAGAAATATGTACCTGATTGTTTCTGGTGTAACTATGACCTTTTCAATCCATAGGGTCTAAAAACTATTTTTGAGATAGCTCGACCTATTATCTTTCCATCCCGATAGGTCTAACCTCAATTGGATTCTCTGAGAGAGAGTTATTCCAAGTGTCGCAACGTGACCTATTTATGGGATAATACAGGAGAGTGAACGTGTACGGCGTGCCACATGTCACTAGTTCAACTTCGGCCTTTGAAAATATTTTTTGAGATAGTACAGTCTGTGTACTACCTGTCACTTTTTATGAAATTTCATTTGGATCTTCCTAGCCAAAGTTATGACCTTTTTCCCAAGGTTACCTGATTTTGACTCAGATCTGGAAGAGGCAGAAACCCTATATTGTACAGATCATAAATCACAAAGTACAACGAATTAGAGGTTTTCCTTTGGAAACAATCTACATGGGGATCTGATATTCGACCTGTAAAAGTTTCAGATCCGAAAACTTCACCAAAATGGATTTATAGCGAAAGTGCTATGATGACTAGTTTTTTCTATATCAAGCCCTAGCATCGTAAGTGCAACAAGTGTTATACATGCCATATCATGCCTTCTTTCAGGCTAGCTCTGATACCATGTTAAATTTTCAGAATTTACTTCAATTTGATCTAAGATCTTAATTGAGAGAACATGTACAGAAAATCTACAGCATATCAATCATGGACACAATAATGCAAGCACACAAGAGACACATAGTTTACTTGGGGAAACCATAAAGGTGAAAAACCCCAATAACTTCCTCAGAGATAGATAGAGCAATGATACAACTAGAATACAAGAGATAGTCTTTCCCTAGTAGCAAAGCCTCCTCCTCCACAAGTGCGCCACTCTCCCAAGTGTGAGTGAGAGAATAGAATGTATAAAATGAAAGAGACACACTCTCTATTTATACACTAACTTGACTTGACCTTTACTCAACTAGGTCGGCCTCAACTTAACCACTTAACATAATGCTGACTGGGCCAACCCCCACTAGGGTGGTCTAATAACCCTTTGACCCACATGGCCGACCCCCAATAGGGTGGTCTAATAACCCTTTGACCCACATGACTTATACAGGGCCAACTCCAACAAGGTGGTCTAATAACCCATCAAGTATAAGTTACGACACTTACAATATAAATGACGACACTTCCGTATAGAGGAATAATAACATCTATATAGGAATACAACCACTTCCATATAGAGGAATACTAACATCTCTATAGGAATACAATATACATATATGTGAAATACATTTGGAAGTTACATATACATCAACATCTGTTACAAGATGCCTATAAACCATTGCTTATGTATATTGGACCCATACCCATGGAGGAAACATCTGCAAGATTGTACGTAACTAGCTCAGCCTTTGTTTGCAATACGGATCTTTGCCTCAGCCTGATCCATGCCCTTGACAGTTAGGCGCATGCCCTTGAGACACTCATTTCCTCTAATGTACCATAGCATGCTTTATTCTTTTTTCAAGCTAATAAATGAAAAAGGTTAAAAAAAATTGGAAAACACAAAAATCAAAAAAGGGAGATACTTGAATCACTTCATATTATGAACTCTGAAGAAAACGGAAACAGTCAGTCCTTGTTGTGTTGGAGAAAACTCACTATGGCTTAGGAATACCACAACAAACAGATGACTACTAGAAATCAACTCAATTGTCAAAACAATGCTATTATAAATGACAATGTTAAAATAATGGAGAAATGTAACCAACTTCGATCCAAACGTTTGATGTAGATCCTCGTTGGAGCTTTCAATCCATGCACTTGAAATTTGCAAATTAGTCTTGAAAGCCAATATCCAACAAGTACATATAATATATAAATGGCATTAACATTGTTGGTCTCTCTCTTGGTCCAGACCCGGGTTAGCTATACTTTTTAGACCAACATAACCCTTAGCTCACTGGCCCTTTCGGCAACAGGTCGCAGAAGCAACCTGAAGTCTCACCCGAAGTGATTCTAATGGGGTGGCAGAAGACTCAAGTGTCCTCAGCCAGGTTCTGGGGCATCCAGGGTGCTTAAACCCCTCCTTAGTCCTCCCCAAAAGGACTAACCTCTCTAGTTCTATTACTCTGGCTATATCTCTGTCTTATCGCATTACGCAGGTAGCGCAATAAGCCTCCTCCTTATATGATCCTGTCTAGCGATACTTAGGATATCACTGATGCGATATCTCCCTCCTTTCTGCCCCTGCGGTATGTGACGCTTAGCCACTTCCTGGTTTGATACGTTGTTTCAAGCACCATTATCCGCTTACTAAGAGATCTTTAATATCACTTAGCCTCTAAGCATAATTCTCACCAATGTACCTAACCCTTAATACTTCACAACGATATGACTGTATGAATTATTGCTTAAGCGATGTTCTAACTGAATTCTTCATGCATTAGGCTCATTCAACACTCAAGCATTATCCTTTATTGAATTAGAGATCTATTTCACTAGGATTCAACTATGATTTCCACAATTGTCACGCATCAACCAGAACTGAACGGATAACCATGTACATTACTTATAAACTGAAGGAAGCATTCATGTAACAGTAAAGATAAGCGAATAAGAGTAACACTCATACACACGCAATCACACTACTCAGATATTTACGTGGTCCACTTCCAGGAGGGAAGCTACACCCACGGGACTTGTGCTTCTATTAACAACTTGAGAGAGTAAACACAATTCCGCCACAACTCTTTGCAGCAGAGGTCTTCTGGGAAACTCCACTCCTGAGGGAGCCCTTCTCTATAGACCTCTCTTCTTCTCCTTCCTACTCTTCCACAGACGCTTACAAGGTAATCTCTCTCTCAATCCCTGTGGATTGCACACTCCGCTCAGTGAGTCGACCTTCGATCTCTAGAAGACATTCAGACTCTCTATGATCAAAGGCTCAGCTACTCTCTACTTAACAACTTTAGTAATTATGTGTCCAACATTTTACATACAAAAGACTCCTATATATAGATGGCCCGAAGGTCTCATCGCGGTTACAAAACTGTGGGCCTTATCCCAACAGTGACTCAACCCTAACCACTTACAGTCAACTAGCTGTACTTTCATGGCCGCATCTTGTCTCGTCGCCGCTTCCTACAGTCCTTAGTCTTTAATGCATCGGCCCATTACTTCTTCTTTGGTTCAAGCCATGCTGACTGTAGTCCTTCTTCTTAATGGGGGTAGCTAAACCCTCTCTTCATCTTCGGCGCCTTTATTACGGTGGTTGAGCTCTCCCTTCGGCCTCTTCCTTGTACCACATGCTTTGACTTTCCTGTACCTATCGCCGCAATTCCCGTCGGAATTTGCATTACGGCGATATCTTTGCCTTGTCGCCAAAATTGGTACTTTCTCCCCAAAAATGGTTATCTTTTCCAAAACTTTAGCAGCTTTCTAAATGCTGCAGAAGTTCTCTCCAACAAACATTATCAATAACAATGGTCCATAATATCACAAGCAAATGTAACCCAATGTATAATAAACAACATTTACAACATGATGGACTAGAATATGAGTATTTATATTAATTAACAAGAAGAAGTACAAGGTGATACGACCTCTTGTCAGAAACCAATCTGGATCAATCCACTTGTGCCTCCACCACTTCAATCCTCCATGAATGGCAAACTCAAACTAGATAGGAATTTGGAAGGTGAACATAAAGGGTTCACAACTACAAGGATCAATGAGTGCAGACTCAAGATAGGGAAAAAATCCACTAGAGTTCTCTTGCTATTCCCTTCTCCTCCCGTCCATAAGCCATATGTGCTCAATATATAGTCCTCTCAAAGGTAGGTTAAAGGACACATCAAGGCCTTAATCGGGGAGATGTCATAAGTGATCATAGCCATGATCCCTCTACAGTAAGATATGGTCTTCTGCTGAAAAGAAGACAACTGGTGCAAACTGGAGGTACAAACTGTTGAAATCTGAGAGGTGATATCTCAGATGTAAATTCAAAGTCATACGTACCATACTGAATGCCACAATCGCGTGGGGTCTTCTACACAAGTCTTCGACGGTGCAAGTCCCATCAAGTGAATAAAGGAGTTGGGATCGAACCTGATGAGATATCATCTGATTATCGGTCAATGATGTATACCGTTAACAGACGCGGGATGACCCACCAATAATGAAAATGGGCATCAAGGCATAGAGCACAATCATCGGAGTGTGAATAAATGGGTTGAATTCGAACACTAGGATGAATCCATCGATCAGGGGACATTGATGTATTCCCAAAACTGTCGATGGCGAGAGAACCTGCCACTAATGAATGTAAGCGTCAAGGTACTCAACTGAACTCTAAACCTCAAGTCCCGGAATAAATGGGTTGAAGTCGACAGAATGAGACTCACTGGAAGGAGGGAATTAATGCATCCCCCATCGACCAGCACGAGGTACCAGCAATGCTGAAAGATTTGGAAGATCTCAGGTGAAGCAAACTGACTCAATAAGGATGGCCGACATGCAATAGTCAAGAGATCTGAGGAGTGGCTGACACTGGTTTCAGGACTTCCTTTAAACAAGAGCATGAGCAGATGGATAGACTCAAGCAGCATAGACTTGACATAAACTGTGCAATGCAGGAGGCATTACAGAGGGCTCCATAATGACTGGAAGCTTGACCAATCGGTGGATTAAACTGAGAAACAAGTATAACTCCTAAGGCCCAACTATAGTCCCGACTCATAATATATTGAGTTGAATGAATGCTCTGTTGAAAGGCGACACAACAGCTGCCAACAAGAAATAGTGACCATAATCCCGTCTGGCTTTTTGGAATATTTGATTTTTTTTTGTCTTTTTCATATTTGGGAAAAGCTTGAAAAAGAATAAAATTGTTTATAGTACAACAAGTGAGGGAACAAGTGTAAAATAGCGTGCAGACTAGTTCCAAGCAGTGGAACATACCTATGATCAATGCAAGGAAGCATGTGCAGGATGTGGACACTCGGGGGAATGTTCCCTCAAGGTCAAAGGGTCATCAAATTGTGAAGGGAAAATTTAAGCTCTGCAAGGCTCGACAAGGAAAACTGCTCAGGCACCAGGCTAACAACTGAGTAAGCGGGAGTCGGCACAAGGCTCAAGTGACAAGAAGGATAATGCAATGCAATCACAACTTGACATAAAATGGGAGTCCTTTTTAGTAAAGTTAGTCTCCTCACCTGAAAAAGTGTAAAACAATGGGAGAAGAACTCTTCTAGTCACATATGACTAGACTCTTCTAGTCACATATGACTAGAGTATACCTTTTTTGTAATTAATCCACAAAGGTCCGGAAAAGGGGTAAACTTATACCTAAGTGAATGTCGCTTCAAATCCTTTAACGAGTTTGAAATGACAAGCATACTCGGCAATCTTGTTTGATTTGAAAAAGTCTAACAAGGGCTTAAAAAAGACTTTATAAAAATCTTTTTCGTAAAAATTTAACTGTTGAGATATTGTAACTTCAAAGAATATTATATTTGTACTTTATTATTCTGGAGATGTTTCATTCCTCCATGAAGATCTTATTGTATATCTGGAGATGTTTATTCCTCCGTCGGAATGTGGTAACTTGGGTTATTAGACTTCCCTAGTGGGGGTCGGCCCTGTATGTGTTATGTGGATCAAAGGGTTGTTAGAACACCCTAGTGGGGTCGGCCTAGTTAGTTGTAGTGGGGTGTTTAACCCAGTGGTAAAGTTGGGGCCGACCTAGTTAATATAAAGTACAAGTTGGAGATGTGTATAATTAGAGGAGGTGTGTTCCTCATTATACACACACTTCCCTCACTCAGAATGTAGTGCACTTGTGGAGGAGAGGTCTGCTATGGTGGAGGAGGATATCATGTCTTTGGTTTGCATCTTTGTATATTGCTGGTCATCTATATTGAGGAAGCTTTGCTGGGTTTTCTACCCCATGAGGGTTTCCCAGGATAAATCTGTGTCTCTTGTGTTTATGTTGTGCTTGTTGTTTCTTCAGTGATCCTGTATATGCTATTATTGTGAAATGGAATGCCATGCTGCTATTTTTTGTCTTGGCATATTAAATCTTAACATGGTATCAAAGCTAACCTGAAGGAAGGAAATGTATGGCACTTACGACACTTGCTTCTCTTACGACAATTTGAAGGTTAGGGTTTTATATAGCAAAATTCATTCATCATGGAAATTTCACTATAAATACATTTTGGAGAATATTCAGGATCTAAAACCGTTACACGTCGTAGATAACATCCCCAGGTACCTTGTGTCCAAAGGGCACCCTCAGATTCGTTGTACTTTGTGAGTTATGATCAATACAAGTTAGGGTTTCTGCCTCTTCTAGATCTCAGTCAAAATCAGGTGACCTAGGAAAAAAGGTCATACCTTGGGCTAGGAAGCTCCAAATGAAATTTCATAAAAAGTGACAGGTAGTACACAGATTATACTATCTCAAGAAATGTTTTTCGAGGCCGAAGTTGAATCAATGACATGTGGCATGCCATACAAGTTCGCTATCCTGTTTTATCCCATAAATAGGTCACGTTGCGACACTTGGCATAACTCTCTCTCAGAAAATCCAATTTAGGTCAGACCTATCAGGATGGAAAGATGATAGGTCAGGATACCATAGAAAATGTTTTCAGACCCTATGGATCGAAAAGTTTGGAGTTACAGCAGAAACAATCAGGTACATATTTCTGTCAAAACAGAATTATTTTTGGAGCACCTTCATTCATGGCTTCCGGAGTTTAGGGTTTTGGAGAAAGTTAGAATTTTTGGAATCAAAGTCCACGGATGAATGCTACTCAGGAAAATCTAAATTTAGAGACCAAGATTGAATTTTTTGGTTGGGTAGAAGATCGGGCTTGATCAAACCCCAGTTCAGGATTTTGATCGAAAAGATGGAAAATTAGGGCTTCAACGAAAGTTGGAATTTTTGAAGTCTGTGACCACGGCTAGAAGCTCCTCAAAAAAATAAGAGTTTAGAGACTTGGATCGAACCTTTTGATTGGGAAGAAGGGTGGGATTCATCAAACCCTAGTTCAGGATCCTGTCCAGAAGATCCAGAAGTTTCGAAGGCAATTTTGAGGGGTCAAATTTTAGAGATTTCAAAATTGAAGTATGCTAGTTTGGTCAGCTCAGCAAGACACATCCTTCCATTCATTCAGAAGTGTGAAAGTCAAAGATTGAATTTTTTAGGGTTTCTCTAACAAAACCTACTCAAGCTCCAGATCAAGTTTAAGGGGGAGTTGAGGCTAAGGCCTTACATAAGAAGACTACAAGAAGTCTCGACAGGTATGTCTTAAGGAGATATAGGTATGTCTTGAAATCTGATTCTTGATTAAGTTCATAATGTGTTTGTCTTCATATTATTTATTAGTACAATCTTGATTAATGTTAGAATTGTCTTATCACCCTAGTAACAGTATGAATGCATGTGAATGATCGAAGACATTCATTGATTAGGGCTATATGATTGTACTAATGCATTATGGTGTTGTATGAGGTTGATGTTGTCTACTAACAAGATATAGGTACATCACGAAAGACAAATCAAGTTCCATGACCATGACAACATGAAGATAAAGACTAGTCCATAATCTTTGTTATACTTACGAGGTATGTATGACTTTGTTATATTATGCTTAACCTATGAGATATGCAGGTTCTAGCACAGGATCTCTAAATCATTGAAGAGAACAAAGAAGATATTGTTTAGGTATGTTAGACATAACTAAGCAGGTATACTAATCCAGGTATGTTTTCCTATGTCAAGTTAGAATCTTACCTTGTGTTAGGATCCCTTATATAAGTATACTTGGTATGATTGGTTATGCTTATTCATAAAGTTAGTAATCAAGGGTTTATGCATATTATGTCTCTTATCTTGGTTGATGATTTAACTAACCAGATCAAACAAGAATATGCATGAGTAAAAGAAGACTTCCCTGAAACCTTGAATATTATCTATAATCATGACTATACATATTCAAGATTATTTAGAACTATAATGTTTTGATAACATTGAGAATATACTAATGAATGTATGTTTTTGTATGATGTCATGAGGATGACACTAGTGCACACTTGAGCATGCACAGTGGTACAGAATGAATAGAAGTTCAAAAGACATAGAAGATCAAGCGGGAGGCAACCACACAAACATAAAAGATAAGTATTTGAGTTGTTATTTGAAATAGTAAATGATATTTCTTGTATGCATATTTGTATTCCTAGAATATATCATGCTGAGTGTAAACATTCATAGAGCATTGAACAATATACTACTAATATGCATATGATTGGTAAGTTGGACAAACATTCCATTGTTGCTTGTCTAGAATGAAACCTCTTTGCTGACATGCTGAGAGATGTGTACACTCTCGATAGTATGTTCTGGTAGAGATGGAAGGAATCTAGATAGCCACTGTATGCATATAGGATATGGAAAAGTGTTGTGCCAAAGTATTGGTCAAGATAGTTGCATAACTATGTAAATGATATTTGTATGCATAATAGGTTATCAGGTCAACATGATTTCATGATTATGAAGTATTACTAATCATGTACTTAATTTTGATATGTAGGAAAGATCATGAAGAATGACGAACACCGAACAAGTGATGGATGTTCAACAAGAATATTTACAAATCAAACAAAATATAGAAGGCTCATGGCTAGAAGATTCTCTTAGAAAGAGGAAGAGAATCATGACAAGATGTTTGCTCCAAGTGGATAGATAAGACCATTCTCTTATTGGTGTAATTAAAGAAGAAGTGTGAATCAGATTTTGTATGGGTACCCAGGATTGGTAGTCAATTGATGAGCTTAATGATCATCATGGGTGGTGTGGATATCAACCTTTGCTACAAGATTGAATATGGCTTCTATACACAGATGACATGGATGCAAGAAGGAACTCACCATAGAGTTCGAATGATATTGAGGCTCATATCAGTAGACCCATCTGACGAGAGATGGCACAGATAGATATTCAGAAGATCACTCAATGCAGAGTGTGAATGAATGAGAATTGACAGCTTGTTGACAAAGCTTGGGCTTTACCAGAAGTAAAGTTGATCCTAACCTTTACCTTAAGGTTGTGGATGATGAACCTATCATACCATTATAGTATGAGGATGATCTCTTTCTGACAAGGAATGAGAAATAGATCATGGAAAGCAAGAGGAAGATGGCTATAGATGAAAAGATCTCTTACTTCCCAGGTCTGGAAGTATGGCAAGGTTCAAAAGGAATCTTTCTCATCCTGAGAAAGTATGTTGTGGAAATCTTGAGAAGAATTGATATGTTAAGCCATGGCCACTCTCTTGGGTTCTGACTTGAAGTTGTTAGCTGATAACTCCTCAGAGTTAGTTGATGTGACTCTGTACAAACATATTATTGGGTCGTTGATGTATCTAACAAATACCAGGCCAGATAGATGCCCTGTTGTGAACACCTTGAGTCAGTATCTAGTGAAAACTAGATGTGTTCACCTGATAGTTGCAAAGCATGTGATGAGGTACCTAAAGGATACAACAGACTTTGATCTATGTTATCTTAGAGATCATGAACTCAGATGGATACACAAATGTTGATTGGGCAGAAAGTGTCTCAAACAGGAAGAGCACATCGAGAGGATGTTATTGTCTGGTATCAGCCATGATCTTGTGGTTTAGCAGGAAGCAATCTAGTGTGGCTCTCAGCACAAGCGGAATATATGGCTGCTTGCTCTACTAGTTGTGAAGCGGTATGGCTTCAGAATTGTTTGACTTAAAGATGGACCCAACTGTGATCCTATGTGACAAACAGAGTTGTACCAAAATGGTAGAGAATCCAATGTTCCATGATAAGTCAAAGCACATAGAGATCTGACATTTCTATATACGAGATATGGTGCAGAAAGGAATTAAAGTTTGAATTTGTAACAAGTTACCAATGTACTAACCAAACCTCTACTGATCCAATGTACTAACCAAACCTCTACCTCAAGTAAATTTTTTCGAGACAAAACTTAATATAGTTCAGAAGGACCCTCCTCGAAAGGGGGAGTGATGTGATCACTTATGATGAGATTGCCTGCATTGACAGTGAGGTCGATGATGTGGATACCTATATTGGGGATGCCAACAGAGAGGTTGGTGGATGGTCATTAGACAGGGTCTAAGGTGACAAGGGGATTGCATCATCCTTGAACACATGTTCTAAAAGGAGCCGTAGACAGGTGTCTCTGAGAAAGAAGAGGGATTGCATCATCCTTGAACACATGTTCTAAAAGGAGCCATAGACAGGTGTCTCCGAGAAACAAGAGGGATTGCATCATCCTTGAACACATGTTCTAAAAGGAGCTATAGATAGGTGTCTCCGAGAAAGAAGAGGGATTGCATCATCCTTGAACACATGTTCTAAAGAGAGCCATAGACGTATGTCTTCAAGAATGAAGTCTTTGGTGGACATGTGAGGATTGGATCATCTGTGGACTTCAGTCCTAAAGAGAGCCGTAGACATGATTTCTTCGAGAATGAAGTCCTGAATGAACAGGTAGGGGATTTCATCTTCCTCGGACTTCGGTCATAGAATTGATTCATAGACATGATGTCTCTGAGAATGAAGTCCTGAATGAACATGTAGGGGATTGTATATTCCCCGGACTTCGGTCCCAGAATTGATCCGTAGACTGATGTCTCTGAGAATTGAAGATAGGACTACATCGTCCCTGGACCTCGGTTCAAAATGCACGTGATGGGATTGCATCATCCCTAGACATGAGACTTGTCTTAAAGGTATGTGTGAGGACTGCATCATCCATGAACTGGGTTCAAAATGTACGTGATGGGATTGCATCATCCCTAGACATGACACTTGTCTTAAAGGTACGTGTGAGGACTGCATCATCCATGAACTGGGTTCAAAATGTATGTGATGGGATTGCATCATCCCTAGACATGAGACTTGTCTTAAAGGTACATGTGAGGACTGCATCGTCCATGAACTGGGTTCAAAACGTACGTGATGGGATTGCATCGTCCCTAGACATGAGACTTGTCTTAAAGGTACGTGTGAGGACTGCATCGTCCATGAACTGGGTTCAAAATGTACATGATGGGATTGAATCGTCCCTAGACATGAGACTTGTCTTAAAGGTACATGTGAGGACTGCATCGTCCATGAAATAGGTTCAAAATGTACGTGATGGGATTGCATTGTCCCTAGACATGAGACTTGTCTTAAAGGTACATGTGAGGACTGCATCGTCCATGAACTGGGTTCAAAATGTACGTGATGGGACTGCATCATCCCTAGACATGAGACTTGTCTTAAAGGTACGTGTGAGGACTGCATCGTCCGTGAACTGGGTTCAAAATATACGTGAGGACTGCATCGTCCATGAACTAGGTTCAAAATGTACGTGAGAGGACTGCATCGTCTGTGAACTAGGTTCAAAATGTACATGATGGGATTGCATCATCCCTAGACATGAGACTTGTCTTAAAGTGATAAGGTTTGATCATCCTGGAACTTGATATGGATTGTATCATCCATGGACCTATGTCCTAAAGAGAGCGGGATTGATCATCCTATAATATGATCATGTGTGTTGCAGGGTATGCTGTTATTATGATTGATGAGGATACTTGTATTGATGTATTGATACTTGTATTGATGATATGTATTGATGATATGTATTGATGAGGATACTTATGCTATAGATCGAGATGATCCAGATGTTGTAGATCGAGATGATCCAGATGCTGTAGATCATAATGATCCAGATGATGTAGATCATGATGATCCAGATGCTGTAGATCGTGATGATCCAGATGTTGTAGATCGAGATGATCCAAATGCTGTAGATTATGATGATCCAGATGTTGTAGATCGTGATGATCCAGATGCTGTAGATCATGATGATCCAGATGCTGTAGATCGAGATGATCCAGATGATGTAGATCGTGATGATCCAGATGTTGTAGATCGAGATGATCCATATGCTGTAGATCGAGATGATCCCAATGTCGATGATCGTATGATGATGATGCTGATGATCGTGAGGATCCAGATGTTGATGTTGTTGTAGTTGTTCAAATGTTGCAGAAGATAAAGACTCAGTACTGAAGATGTTGATGTTCCAGTATTGAAGATGTTCCAGTAACTGCTTGAGTTACTGATAATGTTGAGAAAGCTTCCAATGATTTATAGATGTATCATGTATGATGTTAATGACTCCTTGCTCCTATAGATGTTGTTATAATATCCTTCTCATTAAGGGGGAGTGTTGAGATATTGTAACTTCAAATAATATTATATTTGTACTTTATTATTCCGGAGATGTTTCATTCCTCCATGAAGATCTTATTGTATATCCGGAGATGTTTATTCCTCCGTCGGAATGTGGTAACTTGGGTTATTAGACTTCCCTAGTGGGGGTCAGCCTTGTATGTGTTATGTGGGTCAAAGGGTTGTTAGACCACCCTAGTGGGGTCGGCCCAGTTAGTTGTAGTGGGGTGTTTAACCCAGTGGTAAAGTTGGGGCTGACCTAGTTAATATAAAGTACAAGTCGAAGATGTGTATAAATAGAAGAGGTGTGTTCCTCATTATACACACACTTCCCTCACTCAGAATGTAGCGCACTTGTGGAGGAGAGGTTTGCTATGGTGGAGGAGGAGATCATGTCTTTGGTTTGCATCTTTGTCTTTTGTTGGTCATCTATATTGAGGAAGCTTTGCTGGGTTTTCTACCCCATGAGGGTTTCCCAGGATAAATCTGTGTCTCTTGTGTTTATGTTGTGCTTGTTGTTTCTTCAGTGATCCTGTATATGCTATTATTGTGAAATGGAATGTAATGCTGCTATTTTTTGTCTTAGCATATTAAATATTAACATTAACGAGCCCGAAAAAGTAAACTTGTGACCTCCTTACTGTTTTTAACAAGCTCAAAGGAGAGATGGAAGAATGCTCGTAATGAGAGCAGACAAGTGTCAGGGACTTGCGCGACTAGTTCCAAGCGCATCGGACAAAGCTTTGCATAATGCAAGGAACATGAGCAAGATATGGACACTCAGGGGCTGTCTGCAAATTCAGATAGTAATAGGTTCAAGTGCATCATAACAAAGGGGAGGCCTAAACCTATATGCAAAGTTTTGAATATGCCTACCATGACCGAAGCAAATGTCGAAAAGGACCAGTAAGCAAGTATAAGTCCAGCTAAGAATCCTATCTCCAAGAAACATAAGTACCAAGATCATCTCTAAAATGTATGTAAAGAAAAATCTGATACAAGTCACTGTGGTAGAAGCATTTTCTACTTCACTATTGTTAACCTCAGACATAACGCAAGTAGAGCTAACCACTGAAGGTGCCATAGTACCAATACCTGAGGGATCAAAATGATCATCTTCAAAATGAAGAGCAAAGCTGAAGGATGTGAAGGAATCTACAGTGGAAAATTCATCATCACAGGAGTTGGAAATTTGAGAAGTAGAATCGAACTCATCAGGATCACCGATTTGCGGATCTATAGGAGAGTCTAAAGACTCGTCACTAGTGAAATAAGACTTTAACAAACCAGGGATAGACAAAAGTATGCCTGGATCAAAATGTATGGCAGACTGTATTCTAGACTCATCTTGTTCAATAAGATCAAGGGTAGGAGGGGAATGAGATCTATGATAAAGATCCCCCCACAACTTATCAGCACCACTCATGGTCTCAATAAAAACTTCATCTAAAGGTAAAATACTATCAAGGCAGCCATGTGAACAAGATAGGTCGACTGCACACGCGGGCAGCATAACAAGATCTTCCTCTCCTGTCCATGAAGAAGAGAGATCTGAGTCTGCAATGGCTGGTTGAACATGATGAGCAATCTTGATTGTAGACAAGGGCATATCCATCCCAATGTGCGAAAGGTCTCCAGATGGGGAACTCATGGAAGGTAAAGTCCATAGATCATATAAATAGGAGGTCCGGAATAACATATTATTTGAAGGAGGAGACGCATTGTCGGTAATGGTTCCAATAAAATTCACAGGTGCAGAAAGATTATAAGTTCCCATCAATGAGGGGTACATTCCAACACCTATGTTCCCAAATGCCAGCTGAGAATTAGAAACTTTCGGGACTACAGATCCCGTGGATGCTGCGGAAGGAGTGCCAACAAAATCCAGCTAATCAATCGTCACAATCTTGCCTTCATGGGGAAAGCAGATAACTCTCAATACAGTAGATGCGACAGCCTTCATAGCATACATCCAGTTCCGACCCAGTAAAAGGTTGTAGTCGATGGGTGCATCAACCACTTCGACTTCAATAGGCACAGACTTACCTCCCAAGGAGACAACAAGGGAATGGATAATTCCATGTGGCGTAAAAGATCTACCGTCGAATGCAGTGAGTGTAGTTCTAGACGCGAGTAGAGGAGGAGAGCCAAGAGCTTTCCAACAAGTTAGCGACATTACTGACGTAGAAGCACCTTCATCAACCATAGTACGTTTGACAAAACTCTGAAGGCACACCACCTAGATTTGAAAAGCCATGTGGTAGGGTAAGAAAGGCTAGACATCAGTAGTATCGAACTTGATAACACTAGGATTTCCCCCATCCTGAACTCCTAACGCACTCAAAAGGGCATGCTTCTGAGAAGGACAGGCTTGCAAAATATCAAGAGCCAACATGGCACACGGAGTTTGGCCCAAATCTTCTATGGTGGAGTAGTTCTAGGTGGCCCGAGTATTGGGATTATGCGTAGAGCGCTTGAGAACACCTTTCGATATCCGCGGCATAATGGAGGGCTTCTCGATATGCAAGGAATTTTCAGGAGGAGGGGGAGGCTCACTCCCCAAATTAGATTGTGCTGCACCATAATCGTGCTGACGAGTAGCAACACAAACCTCCGACTGAACCATATTCACACATCCATAACCACTAGTATTGGAAGAAGACGTTGTCTTTTCATTAGTACCATAACCGGTGGTGGGAGCATGCGAAGCCATGTTTTGATGATGAGGAAGGGGATCCTTCAACACAACTGGGCTATGTTCCAAATGCTTCGATGCTTCTTCAATTCGAGGACATAAGTGAGTAAGGTGGTCTTCCCCACAAAGCTTGCAAGGAAACTTCACCTTACGCCTAGGTTTACGATCCTCACCAGCATTAACGCCTTCTCGAGGAGGGTTGGCATTCTCTTTACGAGGAGAATTACGATTACTATTGTTATTACTTCCATTGTTTCCACCCCTACAATTGTTTGTCCCATTTTTCTTACCACCAAGTTGCTGGTTACCCGACGGTTTCGTTGATTGCACATTGTGTACATCAGACGATGGAGTGGAAGCAGACATGGTGTGAACCTATCTAGGAGTAGACTGGTTTAGTGACAAATTTTGCATTTGATTAGCTACCAAGTCTATAGGACAAGTGCATACGGACCCCATGATGCCATCGGCATGTGGTCCAAGAACTAACATGGGCTCATGTCTTGTTCTCGGTGCATCAGGAATAATGTCAAACAAAATGCTAGACTGAGAATAAAGTAGATCTAACTGCTGGACTTTCAAGATAGCTTGTTCCTCAGTCACAATGCCAGACATCGAAACATCCTTAGCAATGTATGGGAGTAGAGACTTGAGGAACCATTCCAACAGGAACTCTAGAGGAATGTTGGCTTTCACTAATCTCTTCCGCCGACGCCAATCTTGAACATGGTCAGAAATATGTGTGGCCTTATTCTGATGGAAGGTGGATGTAATACCCCATTTTGACCCTTGTGATTTATTGGATTTTATGTAAATATTGTATACATGTGATGTATGTTCTTGCTAGCATGGAGCTCAAGGCCAAGGCCCCACTAGTGTATGTTCGGATCTTATTTAAAATGGACAAGCATTTGACATTTTGTTACCCATGTGCTATTAAGCCATGGGATTTTGCAAATTGATGTAAATATTAATATTGCAATAAAATACCAGAACTGGCTATGGGAGCAACGAATGAGAAGGGGCCATGTGTATCCACTAGGGAGTGGTGAGGAGGTTGTGGGATTGAACCATAAGCTGCCAAATGTCATTGTGATAACCCATTTGACTTTCCTCTTGTTGACATTTAATTCTGTGTAAGAAAGTTGTTGAAGATTTCAGTCCATGGCTTCAATGGAGCATGGGAAGCTCAAAAATTCGTATGGCAGGTATGGGGTCTGTTTTGCTTGACCCACAAGTCACTCTACCTCTTGGGAATCCTTCCAATCTTATTCCCATTCCATTGTTGATCACCCAGCATCATTTTCCATCCAAAAACAAATTGTCATCAGTGAGAAAAAACAGAAATCGCAACTTTGAAAGAACCCACGTTTTGAAGAGCCAAAACGCCCAGATTTGGTATTTGACAGTGAAATCCAATGGGAGATCCATAGATATGAACCTTGGGGTGAATTTGAGAGTATTAGCTACCCCAAAATCCATAGGAAAACCCAATTTTTGCAGCCCAGAAAACCAGTGACGGATTTGAGTTATTGAATGACTAAATTGGGAGAAATTCGATTATGAACAATTGAATAGAGGTTGGGTTTGCTTTATAAACCCAGTGAAGGCTAGAATCCAAGGAAGCTAGTAGCTAGACCTTTCTATTCCCATCCTGAAGAGCACTGGAGGAAAGAGTTTCCTGAGGGATTGTGTAGCAGAGAAGGGGACCTTCCTTGTGTTGGATGTGGTAGGTAATGTGGGTGCCTGACTGTTGAGTTCATTGAGATGCCTGTAGCTCTGAGGTTGAGCTCACTGGCTTAGCATTACCCTCCTCTATCTTCTTGCATGCTTGATAAACCCAACTGTGTGTTGGCTTAGCATAGCTGTTAACTGTAACCATGGTTGTGAGTGTGCTCAGCTAGTTACTCCTTAGTGGATACACGACCCAGCTCGGGGGTGATCTCTCAGCTGAAAGAATACAAGCTGGACAGATTTCTATGGTTGGGTGGAACGTTGCTCTCACATAGCCAGTTGTTTGGACAACTTCAAGATAAGTGTTCTCTGTGTTATAAATTACATGCATTTTGTGTTCTGCAGTATGTTAATTGTCTATGTTTAATGAAATGAAATGGTTATCTTAATATGGGATTTATGCATGGATTTGGAACGAGATTGAGTCTCTATATGTGGATTTATCCTCTACTGCGATTTATATGTTATGCATTACTAATTGTGTGTGTGCAAATATGAGTTAATTCCGCTGTGCTTAGTTAATTTGAACCTGCACACATTAAGTTTTTAATTATTATGCATTTTTGAGTAACGTATGGGGATGAGGTTGTAGAACGAAGCTCGTATGTTTGGTCAGTGTTATCTCCCCTGCATTGGGAAGATGGGAAGGGATGTTACAGAGTGGCATCAGAGCCCAGCTTGCAGCACTGGAGCTGCTTGGGCCAGACTCTGAGTTTGCAGGCATGTAACATGATGTTTTAACACAGTATTGGGAAGTTGGGGGCGGAATTTTGATTGGGAAAAATGATAGGATCATATTTCTCATATGTGGAAGAGTATCACACAGGTTCATATATCTCTCCAAGAGCTTTCCAACGGTACCTCATTTGCTCAATTTGGTTAAGGGACGAAGGAGATACGGACCCTGCAAGTTGCAAGAAAATGCAGGTGTTTTCGCAGTTTCGGGATGCGGGATATGGAATGCGGGATGGTTACGTCCCCGTGACCGCAACTTGACCCCCCCCCCCGAAACCGCAATGTTGTATTGCGGGATGCGGGATGCGCATTGCGGGATGGTTACATCCCTGTGACCGCGGCTTGACCCCCCCCCCCGAAACCGCAATGTCGGATTACGATATGTGGGATGCAGGATGCGTGTTGCGGGATGGTTACATCCCCGTGACCACAGCTTGACCCCCCCTCGAACCCGCAAAGTCGGATTGCGGGATGCGGGTTGCAGCCTGTGTGTGTCGAAATTAAAAAAATATATATATATAGAGCCCGAAATTTGGAATTGTGGAAAAACGTTAAAAGTGAGAAGTAGTAAAACCCAGAAATTAATAGAAGATGAATGGTGCATTGGAACAGAGATCCGCAAGTTGCTGAGCATTCCTTGTTATATGTACTAACGTCTCCCGATAGAAACTTTTTCGTGATTCATCATAGATTTTCTTCCACAGGTGGCTGAAGTTGGCATTCGGGACCAAAATACAATTGTGTAAAAGTATGCGGAATTGGGGTGAAAGTTGTCATTTTTGAAATAATGCAGTTCCCACACCCGATGTCGGAATCGAGCATGGGGATAGGCATTGGAAAGCTTGTCCAGTAGGGAACGATGGTGCATAGGCATAATTTGAATGGGGACATCAGACATCATAGATAAATAGAGCATAAAAGTGTCAGTGACTGTTTGTCAAATTGTGAATAATATGGGCAATTTCCAAAATTGCATGAATGGGCAAAGGAAATGAGTGCATAGCGACTGTGTGAATTAATCCATGAGTTTTATTATGTTAAATATTGATTGTGTATATGTCTATATGCATTCTTATGATTTCTAACAAATATTTTCATAATGCACAGTGCTTGCAGCTCATAAAATTAATAATTGTAGCAGAGGTAGCATACAGGAAAAATGGTGACCATAAATGATGCTCAAGACCCTTATGAGCATAAAAAAGACACCTAGGGGAAAATGTGCATGAGGAAAATGTGGAGACTGAATCCAATGGGAGAAGGGAGCAGGTGACTCCTCAGAATTTGGTTGAAACCATGATGAGCTTCAATGAAAGATTAATGAAGGCTCAAGAAGAAGAACACCAACTCAATGCTGCTATTTTGCAAAGCCTCACTGATATGCAGCAGAGAATAAACCTTGGTTCCAATCCAAGCAATGTGGGTGAAGAAGGAAGAGATGCAGAGAGTCATTCTAGAGGTCGTTCAAAGAAGAGGACTCCAAGCCCAAGGAAGAGTTCGATGAGCAGAAAGCATAGAACATCTTCATCAAGATCTTCTTCCAGCAGGTCGTGTGACTCCAAAGGTTCTAGGAGAAGTCCAATGAATACTTCTAGAAGATTGGATGGAAGGAAGAAATTCAAGGGAATCCCACAGAGAAAATTTAGGAAGGTAATGCCTCCCACATTTGATGGAGAAGGAAATACTGGCCAAGAGGTAGAGGCATGGCTTCTTGGAATGAAGAAATATTTTAGAATTCAAGACTACTCAGGAAATGAAAAGGCCAGAATTGCCATTTACAATCTAAATGGCAGAGCTTCAATTTGGTGGGACAATATCTTGCAAGTGAAAGGAATTAGTGAGAGGAAGATCAGTTGGGAAAGATTCAAGAAGTACTTCAAGGAGAAATACCTCTCTACTAGGTATTATGACAGTCAGAGAAAAGAGTTCAATGAACTCAGGTTGGGACAAAAATCTATGGAAGAGCATTTCCATAATTTTTTGGAATTGTTGAGTTATGTGGACTACATTAAGGACGAGAGAGTAAAAATCCAATGCTTCCTTGGAAGTCTACCTCAAAGTTTCAGAGATCGTATTGAGTTTGTTAATCCACCAAGTTTGGATGAAGCCATTAGGATGGCAATGCATTGTTATGAGCAGAGCAAGGGAAAATCAGAAGTTAACCAAGCATGGAAAGGAAAGCCAAGAGGGAGGTTTGATCAAAAGAAGAATGGCTTCAAGCCACCATTCGGAGGTTAGCCTAGAACCTTTCCACAGGGGCAGCAAGCAAGGATTGGATTCAAGCCAATAGTAGCAGCAAACAAAGCATCAAAGGGACCACTTTAGTGTTGGGGATGTGGAGAAAACCACATGCTGAAGGATTGTCCACATCGAAAGGATAATTCTCGAAATTTGCACAACTTAAAGGGAGCAGCTACAGTGGAGGACATGGCAAGGGCAGTGCCTCAAATTTATGCAGCGTTGGACAATCATCAAGCAGACCATCAATCATCAGTGGTGGAAGTTGAAGGTAAGATTGCTAAGCAATCTATTTCTGTTTTGATTGATCCAGGATCTACTCATAGTTATGTTTCTCCAAAAGTGGTTGAATCTTGTTCTCTTAGAAAGGTGAAGCACAATAAGTCTTGGTTAGTTCAATTAGCCACAGGGACCAAGAGGAAAGTAAGTGAAGTAGTGGTGGAGTGTCCCATAGAATTGAATGGACTCCACACATATGCTGAATTGAATGTGTTACCATTAGAATTCTATGATGCCTTGATTGGCATGGATTGGTTGGAAAAACATAGAGCCAAGTTGGACTGTTATGAGAAAGCACGTGAGTGCATTGATGAAGAGGTAAGGCCAACATTGGTAAGAGGAATTTCCAAGCAAGTTTCAGTAAGGCAGATTTCAGCCTTATAGCTGAAAGAGTTTTATAAGAAGGGTTGCCAATTATATGCGATTCACATGTCAGATTCGTCAGAGGAGAAAGGGCCAAGGATAGAAGACTTCATGATATTGCAAGAGTTCCAAGATGTGTTTCCGGATGAAGTACCAAGGCTACCACCAAAGAGAGATATTGATTTTACCATCGATCTTGTTCCAGGAGCAGCACCGAATTCCAAAGCTCCTTATAGAATGAGTACACCGGAATTGGTGGAGTTGAAGATGCAGCTACAAGAATTAATGGACAAGCGATATATCAGGCCTAGTGTGTCTCCTTGGGGAGCACCGGTGTTATTTATCAAGAATAAATATGGGACTTTAAGGTTGTGTATTGATTACAGGCAGTTAAATAAAGTAACAGTCAAGAACAAGTATCCATTGCCAAGAATTGATGACTTGTTTGATCAAATGAAGGAAGCTAAAGTATTTTCAAAGATTGACTTGAGGTCGGGGTACCATCAAGTAAGGATTAAAGAGGAAGACATTCACAAGATGGATTTCAGAACTAGATATGGTCATTATGAGTTCATTGTGGTGCCATTTGGTCTTACCAATGCACCTGCCACGTTCATGTGTCTCATGAATAGTGTATTCAACAAATATTTGGATAAGTTTGTGATTGTGTTCTTGGATGACATTCTTGTCTATTCAAGGAATGAAGAAGAACATGAGGAACAACTAAGGATAGTGTTGCAAGTCCTTAGAGAGCATCAGTTGTATGCCAAGTTAAGCAAGTGTGATTTTTACCAAAAGAGGATTCAATATTTGGGTCATGTCATTTCTGAAGAAGGAATTGCAGTGGATCTGGAGAAGATTAGTTCCATCATGGATTGGTCAACTCCAAAGAATGCTTCAGATGTTAGATCTTTTATGGGTCTTGCTGGTTACTACAGAAGGTTTATTGAAGGCTTCTATAGGATAGCTCATCCTATCACTTCATTGCAAAGAAAGAACATCAAGTTCGTATGGTCTGAAAAGTGTGAAAAAAAAATTCAGTGGTTAAAGGAGCTACTTACCAGCGCTTATGTTTTGAAGATAGCAAATCTAAAGAAATATTTCGTGGTGTGCACAGATGCTTGCATTGAAGGGCTAGGTGGAGTGCTCATGCAAGAAGGAGCTATGATTTGCTACGAGTCAAGAAAATTAAAAGAGCATGAAAAGAATTATGCCACACATGATTTAGAATTAGCAGTCATAGTGCATGCTCTCAAGATGTGGAGACATTATTTGATGGGAAGAAGATTCGAGCTTAGGACAGACCACATGAGTTTGACGTATTTGTTTGATCGGCCAAACTTGAATGCCAGGCAAGCTAGATGGATGGAGTTCCTTTGTGAATTTGATTTTGAAATTAAGCATGTAAAAGGGAAAGAGAATAAGGTTGTAGATACTCCTAGCAGAAAATTTCATGTTGCAGCAGTAAGTATGTGTAAATCAGACTTGAAGACAAGAGTTCTTGAAGCCCAACACAGTGATGAAAATTGTCTTCAAATTAAAGAGAAATTGCAGCAAGGTAATGTGGATGAAAAGTGTGCGGGATATCAGCTTGGTGAAGACAATATCCTCATCTACAAGGATAGATTGTACATTCCAAATAATGCAGATTTGAAGAAGCTAGTGATGGATGAAATTCATCAAATGCCATACTCTGGACATCCAGGATATCAGAAGACTATAACAGCAGCAAGAAAGCAATACTTTTGGCATGGTATGAAGAAGGACATAGCTAAGTATATTGCTAGGTGTCAGAAGTGCCAACGAGTCAAGGCAGAGCACCAACATTCAACAGGGTTGTTGCAGCCCTTACCCATTCCGGAATGGAAGTGGGAAGTGATCTCTATGGATTTTATAACAGGTCTGCCCATGATAGTGAAGAAGCATGATTAAATCATGGTTGTGGTGGACAAGCTATCAAAGGTAGCTCACTTTATTCCAGTCAAGTCCACTCACAAGGCTAATTACATTGCAAACATCTTCATGAGAAAGATATTCAGATCACATGGATTGCCCAAGGCAATAGTTTCTGATCGTGATACAAAGTTTACTTCCAATTTTTGGAAGAGATTGTTTCAGGAATTGGGAACTAAATTGAATTTCAATACAACTTATCATCCTCAAACAGATGGTCAGACTGAGAGGGTGAATCAGGTTCTTGAAGACATGCTGAGAATGTATGTGATGGATAAACCATTCAAGTGGGAAGATTACCTACACTTGGTAGAATTTGCATACAATAATGAACATCATGCATCATTGGGTATGAGTCCATTTGAGGCATTGTATGGCAAAGGATGCAGGACTCCAGTGAGTTGGGACAGTCCGGTGAACAGGGTAATACTTGGACCAGAGATGATCAAGGAAATGGAACAGGAAATTGTTAAGATCAAACAAAATTTAAAGGCAGCTCGGGACAGGAAAAAGAGTTATGCAGATTTGAAAAGAGTGCATAAGGAATTTCAGATTGAGGATCATGTTTATTTGAGAGTGAAACCAAGGAAGAGTTCCCTCAAATTGGGGAGTTGTGCCAAGTTGTCACCAAGATATTGTGGGCCATTTGAAGTCCTTGATAGGATAGGGCCAGTTGGATATATAATTGAATTTCTAGCTAACATAAGAGCTCATAATGTTTTCCATGTATCTTTGCTTAAGAAGTATGTACATGATCCTAATCATATGATTGATTGGAATGTGATACAGGTGGAGCAAGAGGGAGAGTTCCAAGTAGAACCTATGTGCATCCTCAACAAGAAGGTCACTTTGCTCCGGAACAGAGCCATCGGGCAGGTAAAGGTCCAATGGGAGCACCTTAGCCCCGATGAGGCTACATGGGAGCTGGAGGATTTCATGAGAGAGGCATTCCCATTTTTGTTCAGTTTTGAGAACACCGAGGACGGTGTTGTTCTAAGGGGGAGGGGAATGTAATACCCCATTTTGACCCTTTTGATTTATTGGCTTTTATGTAAATATTGTATACATGTGATGTATGTTATTGCTAGAGTGGAGCTCAAGGCCAAGGCCTCGCTAGTGTATGTTCGGATTTTATTTAAAATGGACAAGCATTTGACATTTTTTTACCCATGTGCTATTAAGCCATGGGATATTGTAAATTGATGTAAATATTAATATTGCAATAAAATACCAGAACTGGCTATGGGAGCAATGAATGAGAAGGGGCCATGTGTATCCACTAGGGAGTGGTGAGGGGGTTGTGGGATTGAACCATAAGTTGCCAAATGTCATTGTGATAACCCATTTGACTTTCCTCTTGTTGACATTTAATTCTATGTAAGAAAGTTGTTGAAGATTTCAGTCCATGGCTTCAATGGAGCATGGGCAGCCCAGAAATTTGTATGGAAGGTATGGGCTCTGGTTTGCTTGACCCACAAGTCACTCTAGCTCTTGGGAATCCTTCCAATCTCATTCCGATTCCATTGTTGATCACCCAGCATCATTTACCATCCAAAAACGAATTGTCAGCAGTGAGAAAAACTAGAAATCGCAACTTTGAAAGAACCCACGTTTTGAAGAGCCAAAAAGGCTCAGATTTGGTATTTGACAGTGAAATCCAATGGGGGATCCATAGATATGAACCTTTGGGAAAATTTGAGAGTATTAGTGTTGAGATATTGTAACTTCAAAGAATATTATATTTGTACTTTATTATTCTGGAGATGTTTCATTCCTCCTTGAAGATCTTATTGTATATCCGGAGATGTTTATTCCTCCGTCGGAATGTGGTAACTTGGGTTATTAGACTTCCCTAGTGGGGGTCGGCCCTATATGTGTTATGTGGGTCAAAGGGTTATTAGACCCACCATGTGGGGGTCGGCCCAGTAAGTTATAATGGGGTATTTAACCTAATGGTTAAATACGAGCCTACATGTACTTGTGTAAAATACATATCAGAGTAGTGTATAAATAGAGGAGGTGTGTTCCTCATTATACACACTCACTCACTTGAGGATAGCGCACTTGTGGAGGAGAGGTCTGCTATTGTGGAGGAGGATATCATGTCTCAGGGTTTCATCTTTGTATATTGCTGGTCATCTATATTGAGGAAGCTTTGCTGGGTTTTCTACCCCATGAGGGTTTCCCAGGATAAATCTCTGTCTCTTGTGTTTATGCTGTGCTTGTTGTTTCTTCAGTGATCCTGTATATGCTATTATTGTGAAATGGAATGTAATGCTGCTATTTTCTGTCTTAGCATATTAAATCTTAACATGGTATCAGAGCTAACCTGAAGGAAGGCAAGGTATGCAACTTACGACACTTTCTTTACTTACGACAATTTGAAGGTTAGGGTTTTACATATCAAAAACCAGTCATCGTGGAACTTTCACTATAAATCCATCTCTGCGCAGGTTTAGGGTCTGAAAAGTTTACCGGGCGAAGATAACATCCCCAGGTACCTTGTTTCCAAAGGGCACCCTCAGATTCGTTGTAATTTGTGAGTTATGATCAGTACAAGTTAGGGTTTCTGCCTCTTCCAGATCTCAGTCAAAATCAGGTGACCTAGGAAAAAAGGTCATAACTTGGGCTAGGAAGCTCCAAATGAAATTTCGTAAAAAGTGACAGGTATTACACAGACTGTACTATCTCAGAAAACTTTTTCAGAGGCCGAAGTTCAACCAGTGACACGTGGCACTCCGTACAAGTTCGCTCTCCTGTTTTATCCCATAAACAGGTCACGTTACGACACTTGGCATAACTCTCTCTCAGAGAGTCCAATTGAGGTCAGACCTGTCAGGATGGAAAGATAACAGGTCTATCTATCTCAGGAAAATGTTTTAGAGGCCGAAGTTCAAACAGTGACACGTGGCATACCGTACAAGTTCGCTCTCTTGTTTTATCCCATAAACAGGTCACGTTGCGACACTTGGCATAACTCTCTCTCAGAAAACCCAATTGAGGTCAGACCTGTCAGGATGGAAAGATGACAGGTAAGGATACTGCAAAAAATTGGTTTCAGACCATGTGGAGCAAAAATTTCAGAGTTATAGCAGAAACAATCAGGTGCATATTTCTATCAAAACAGAATTATTTTTCGAGCACCTTTATTCATGGCTTCCGGAATTTAGGGTTTCGGAGAAAGTTAGAATTTTTGGAATCGAAGTCCACGGCTGAATGCTACTCAGGAAAATCGAGATTTAGAGACCAAGATCAAATTTTTTGGTTGGGTGGAAGACCGGGCTTGATCAAACCCCAGTTCGGGATTTTGATCGGAAAGATGGAAAATTAGGGCTTCAGCAAAAGTTGGAATTTTTGAAGTCTGTAACCACGGCTAGAAACTCCTAAGAAAAATAAGAGTTTAGAGCCTTGGATCGAACCTTTTGTTTGGGCAGAAGGGTGGGCTTCATCAAACCCTAGTTCGGGATCCTGTCCAGAAGATCCAGAAGTTTCAAAGGCAATTTTGAGGGGTCAAATTTTGGAAATTCCAAAATTGAAGTATGCTAGTTTGATCAGCTCAGCAAGACATATTCTTTCATCCATTCAGAAGTGTGAAAGTCAAAGATTGAATTTTTAGGGTTTCTCTAGCAAACCCTAATCAAGCTCCAGATCAAGTTTCAGGGGGATTTGAGGCTAAGGCCTTACATAAGAAGACTACAAGAAGTCTCGATAGGTATGACTTAAGGAGGTTCAGGTATGTCTTGAAATTTGCTTCTTGATTAAGTTCATAATGTGTTTTGTCTTCATGTTATTTATTAGTACAATCCTGATTAATGTTAGAATTTTCTTATCACCCTAGTAACAGTATGAATGCATGTGAATGATCGAAGACATTCATTGATTAGGGCTATATGATTGTACTAATGCATTATGGTGTTGTGTGAGGTTGATGTTGTCTGCTAACAAGATACAGGTACATCACAAAAGACAAATCAGGTTCCATGACCATGAAAACATGAAGACAAAGACTCATCCATAATCTTTGTTCTACTTACGAGGTATGTATGACTTTGTTATATTATGCTTAACCTAAGAGACATGCAGGTTCTAGCTCAGGATCTCTAAATCATTGAAGAGATTGTTTAGGTATGTTGTACATAACTAAGTAGGTATACTAATCCAGGTATGTTTCCCATGAATCTTACCTTGTGTTAGGATCCCTTATATAAGTATACTTGGTATGATTGGTTATGCTTATTCATAAAGTTAGTAATCAAGGGATTATGCATATTATGTCTTTTATCTTGATTGATGATATGCATGAGTAAAAGAAGACTTCCCTGAAATCTTGAATACTAATGTTTATTAACTATAATCATGACTATACATTTTCAAGAACTTAGAACTATAATGTTTTGATAACATTTAGAACATACTAATGGGTGTATGTTTGTGTATGAGATCATGAGGATGACACTTGAACATGCACAATGGTACAGAATGAATAGAAGTTCAAAAGACATACAGAAGATCAAGCGGGAGACAACCACACAAACATAAAAGATAAGTATTGATCTTGCGGAATTAAACATTGCTTGAGCCGAAATATTCAACACATTGGGAATGTAATAACAGCTTTTGAGAGAAACGCCATCAACACGATGCAGATTGCAATTGCTGCTTTTATTTATGCCACAACATTACAGACACAGTGGATCGACCTCAGATTGCGAAGTTTGTCACCACAATATTCACTCTGGACTTATGCCTAAGCACAATGTCTTGGGTCCATTTAGATTTCACTATTTCCCGAAGGCATATAGCTACTTTCAAGCTCCTGGGAGTCCCAAGATATGCTTACTAGCATACCCTCACTTACAGACTTTGACAGAGGGAGTCCTCACCTTTCTGGTGCAATGTTATACCCAAATGGGCAACTTGCAGAGCATACGGGCTCGGCTCTTACAGACACAGACTTTTTACAGAACGAGTCTTTGCCTTTCTGGTGCAATGTTATACCCAAATGGGCAACTTGCAGAGCATACGGGCTCGGCTCTCACACACCTAGACACTGTCGAACGGACTAGTTGCTCAGACGACTCTCTAACTTGCAGAGCGGACTACTTGCTCATGCCGACTCGAATCCCCCCCAAATGAACTTCAAAGCCGCTTATTTATAATTCTAAAGCCGGTCATCCGGTCACTTAGAACTTACACCATTCAGTCAAAATAAGCGCACTAACTGGCTTCCCGGGGCATCGTGGGACCACACGATGTTATCTCATCCCTTCATCAGGCAGCGCCATGTGGGGACCCGGTACTACCGACACAGAGAACTGACAGCCACTTACAAAAGAAGATGCTTATGGCCGACAAGATTAAAACTATGAATTATTACAAGTCACTCGGGAAACAGTAATCATCCCGAGGCAAACATGGCAGACAAATCAAAAGCGGAGAGGCCCACTAACGGCTTCCGTAAAGAACAGAATATTTACAAATTAAAGTAACAATTTCGGATCGACTGGCTTCATTCCCGGAAACAGTCAACGGGAAAACAATTCAGATCATCAGTCGGAGCCACAGACACAGTGTGTCTCACCATCAGGACCTGGAACACCTCCACAGACGCAATCAAGGATGCCGTCATCATAGTTGCTTTCTTCTATTTCTCTGCGAACCAGCTCTTGTTCAATGTAATCAGGCTGAGTTTCGGGAAACTGCCAATATTCATTTTCAGGTTCATCATCGAACATATCTGGATAAATCTTTTCTCCAAAACACTGGTCTACATCTGATCCTTTCAATGCTTCATTAGGACCAAAAATAAACTCAGAGGCAAAGTTAGACTCAACCCGATAGTTGAGCGGCAGAGTTCTTCGATGGACTTTTGTATCCAACCTTCTTCCTTGACTGTCTCTTTTAATAAATTTCTGTGTGACAGTTACATAATGTTCAAGTGGAGTGTATCTTCCTCCATGATGCCTTAGAAGGAATTTGAACCATTGGTTAGCCTGGTCAGCAGCTTGCATGTCTGCTTCAAGATGGAGAATAAAATTGGCTTTACGCTCAACCCATTCATGCCTTGGGAAGAATTTTTCTAAGAAAACCTGAGTCCATCCTGACCACTTTCTATTCCTCATATTTCCTGGATCAGCACAAATTATTACAGATTTCTGCTCTCTGCAGAATTGAAGAATTAAATTATAGGATCTCCAGGTTAGATCCCCTTGGCCAATATCAACATACCAAACCCAGCCATCTTTTTCTTCATTGCCGTCAAGCCAAAGTTCTCTGCATTGAACTAGCTGTTCCTGAGCTTCTGTTAACCCATAAAAAGCATCTTTTTCCCAACGCTCAAGAATAAGCAGTTTACAGGGGCTGGCCTGGATCTGTCTGATTAAAGTTAGACTGAGGTATTTTTCAGTGTCTTCTTTACTGGCATAGTCTAACAACTGCTGGCGTTCTTCTTCAGAAATGTCTTTGTCCCATGGGGCCAGGAATAGGGACTTAGGAGGGGCTCTTTTCTCTAACTCCTCTTCATCCATAGGAGTTTTTCCTTTGTCACTAACAATCTTATCCTTCATTGGAATCCATCTAGGATTCTGTCCCGAACCAGAAGAACCAGAAGGACCAGCAGAAAACATTTTCAAACCTGGAACTTCTTTCTGCACAGTCTCACGGGTTAACATGTCATCTAAGCAATTCAAATAACCAGGTTTATAAACAATGTCATAATCAAAATTGCTTAGCCATAAAAACCATTTTAAGATCCTGCTGCTATTTTCTGCCATCAAATTTTCATTCTTAAATATACCAGGCATAATTTTGAGATTTGTTCTTATTACAAATCTCACTGGTTTCAGATATAAAATAAAATGCTGCACTGTTTTCTTAACAGCAAGAATTTCTTTGTGACTGGAAGGGTAATTGAGCTCAGCGCCTTTAAACGATCCGGATCCATAACCACAGATGTTAGATCTCCCATCAATCTCTTCTATTAGTACACCACCCCAGGTTGTACTAGAAGCATCAGTTTCAATTATCATTTTACCTGTTCCCTGTGGGAGACTAAGAGCAGGAAGTTGTTTTACTTTGGCTTTTATTTGCTGGACAGCCAGAGTCATCTTTTCTGACCAAGGAATTGGTTTCTTCTTAAGCCTTTGCTGCAGACAATGGATATCTGCTGCTTGACCTTTATAAAAAGGTCTGATGTAATTTAAGCACCCAAGGAATCTCTGCAATTGGGTTTTCTCTGTTATTTGATCAGGAAAATGTTCAAAGGACTGGAGGACATGATTCTGCAAAACTACCTGACCATTCTTGATATGTAAACCCAAAAACTCAATTTCAGTTTTTCCTATCTCCATTTTACTTTTAGACAAAACCAAACCATGCTTAAAGACTAGCTCATAGAATTTCTGCAAATGCTTTAAATGATCTTGCAAATTTTTAGAGCAAATCAGAATATCATCAATGAAGACCGCTAGCCAAGGAATATCCCTAAAAATATCTTCCATTCTCTTCTGAAACTCTGAGGGTGCATTATTGATACCGAATGGAAGGAATTTCCACTGATACTATCCATGAGGAACAACAAAGGCAGTTTTATATCTATCTTTCTGTTCTATCCCAATCTGATAAAACCCTGATTTTAAATCAAACTTACTAAAAATAGCACACCCATTGATTTTCTGGAGTAAGCTTGCTTTATCAGGTAAAGGGTACCTGATCTTCTGAAGCACCGCATTCAAGGGCTTAAAATTAACAACCAGACGGGGTTTACCTCTTTTTTGCTCAGAATGCTTGTTAACCACAAAAGCCCGACATGCCCATGGACTTTTAGATGGTTCTATTAATCCTTTCTTTAAGAGGTCTCGGACTTCACTAGAACAGAATTCTCTCTCACTGGGACTCATCAATCTTGCTGAAGCTTTCATAGGCTTTATCTTTTGTAAAGGATCAAAAGGTAAAGACACAAAATATTTTTCTCTTGTCCAAAAAGCATTTGGACTTTCTGAGCAACAATCTTTCTTAAGCTTTTTAGCAATCCCAGTTAAAAACTTCTCACCATGAAGTTCTGCAAAAGAAACACATCTTTCTAACTTATGCAATGAGGAGAGATTTGCAGATTTTTCTGGTGGACTTGGTATGGCTTTACAACGATGGATTGAGGTAAAGCTCAGGGGTAAGGAAACAGAATTATTACCAACTGTACATTGGAAGATTTTCTCTTTGGTATTGACAGAGAACGGGCTGACACTCTGCATGAAATCAGAACCTAACACACAATCTTCCTTTATTAAATCAAGCCTTAACAAATATAAAGATATCTTCGAACCAGACAAAGAAACTGGAAAATTATCTACTTTGCCATTCATATATACAGGGGTTCCCTGAATAGCTGACCCGAATTCTTCAGTTTTCTCCCAATAAAAGCTGGGTATAGAATTTCCTTTAGCCAAGTTAAATTGACATCCAGAATCTAAGAGACATTGGACAGGATAGGCTTTGAATTCATTCGGACAAAAATTTAGAGTAACAAATAATTTAGGACCTTGGACAGCTCCTAACAGGCTAATACTCTGAGAGTGAGGTGAGGGAGACTTCTCAGGTGAGGGTGAATGTTCAGGGGTTTCATGACCACAAACTCTTTCAATCTCATTAGACAGTTCTTCTTCTGAAGACTGTTCTTTTTCCAAAGCCAGTGCTGTGAGAGCACTTTTAATGTCATCTGCTTCTTTTACCAAAGCCCTTATTTGCTTTTGTTTTTCTTTCAGTTTTATTCTAAGCAGATTTTCTCTATCTTCTCTGTGCATTTGTCTGTCTCTGTGACTACCAGGATAGTCTTGATAAAGGGCTGCCGGATTATAACTGAGATCAATCTTTTCTTTTCCCTTTTCTAAATATTGCAACTGGTTCTGCAAAGCTTTCTTTTCTGTACGCAGAGCAGTTCTTTCTTGATGTCTAAAAACTGGAATTGTAGACAACTGTAAATCAATATCAGCCAATTTCTTTTGAATCTGTGCAGGAGAAATGGCTCTAGAAAACATATACAAACTGAAATCAAAATCTGGGAGCTCACACCCCCCTAAATGTGCATCACTTTCTGGATCTGAACTAGAAGGTGAAGAGAAAGAGGGATCACATTTAGCAAGGCGAGGTTCAGAATCTGAATCGGAGGAGGAGTGCTCCGAATCAGGGAGATAAACAATTTCATCATCAGACGAAGGAGGCGTCGAAGAAACTTTACATAAATCCCACCAAGTTGGGTCAAGAGTAGAACAAAGTGCTGCCAACCTTGGACGAGATTTTCTATCAGGGCATTTGCTAGCCCAATGGCCTTTCTTTCCACAGATGAAACAGACATCACCAGAACCTTTTTCTTTTCTTCTTTTGACATATTTCTTCCCAAAAGCATATTTATTCTTTTTGAAAGGTTTTCTGAATTTTGACTTATGTTTATAGGGCTTGTCTGGATGATACCTCTTTTCAGAAGTAAAAAACTTTTTCTTCTTTTTACAATGGCATTCTTTGCCAAAATGACCTCTATTGTGGTCACCACACCCCCAATCTGGCATCCCAGCAACTTCTTTGCAGAAAGATGCTGAAAACATCTTTTGATGCCTTTTGATATCCTTATTGACTCTTATTTCTAAACAATGTTCTTGCCAAGTTTCAAGGATATGTTGTTGTAATTGTGCCAAAGATAGTGTATGAAGCTGAATACCTTTTTCTTTAAGGGCCCTTTCTACAGCATCAGGGACATGACCAGGGAAACTACGAAGATAGTGCTTTAAATAAGCAGGATCACCAGATTTACCAGAGGAAATTAATAATTTCTGCATGTAGCAGAAATATTCATCAGCCTTTCCAAGATCACATAATCTTGCAGTCATAAATAAGGAGGCTAGATGATCAGTATCTTCATGATCCTCTGGACCATAAAACTCTCTTCCTAGGGCAGAGAGAATCTGCTCATCTGCTTCATTTGAAGCAAGGATTTCATTTCTAGTTTCCTGTGGCAACCATCGCCACCATTCATATGCTAGCCCTGAAAGACCAGCAACTAACTGAGCTCCAAGCATTTGTCCAGTGATATTATGATCTTGTTGCTTTTTATATAATATCCAATGTGTCAACAGCTGAATAGCATTTTTTATTTATTCTCTACTCTGACATTGAATATTCAAAACAGGCTATTCTGGCATTTGAGAAATCAAATTGTTCATATTATTTATCCCAAAAGTAAAGACTCTTGGAACAGAAGATACACTCTGAACATCAGGCATGTGAGTATCATACTCAATTCTTGGGGGAACCCTTTGATTGGAGGATTCAACTACCATCATATCAACATCTCCTATATACTTAGAATCTAGGACAGGCTTCATGGTCTTGAACTCAGAGATCATATCAGCAATTCTGTCTTTTTCCATATCTGACTCACCAAAATCCCAATCTGGTTTTTCATCTTCTGGGATAAGGGATAGTGCTCCCAGAGAGGCTGACTTAGTATGGCCTTTGGCTGCTAATTTCAACACATGATCAGGAACTCTGTATTCTTTTTTCTTAAGTTCCTGTGTGGATCTTATCATATCTTCAAGGGCCTGCAATCTTCTGTGTAGCTTATCAGAAGCTACTTTGATTGCCCTCTCTATTTCGGTTGTATCATGCAGCAAATGATCTAACAGCTCTATTTTGGTAGATACCCTTTCTATTTGGATCTTCTGATTCTCATGATGTGCTTTCAAGGTAAGGATATCTTGTGCCATGTCATCAAGATTTCTAGCAGTACAGTACTGCTGGAGATTTCCCCAATTTGCAAGTTTGATTTCATCGGATACACTCTGATCTGCTGTAGAAGACTTGATTGGCAAGAATTCTCGGCAGGACTGGCCATCAGGAGTATACTGTCTAAAGGGGACTTCAGGAAGATTTCTTCCAGGGATATAGGATTTTTTACCCTGGACAATTGTTTCCATGGCAGAATCTTGTCTAGGCAGGGAGAACATACCTAGAGAGGGAAAATCATGATGAGACATACGATTTTCTTTTTGTTTCAATTTTTGTTTTATTTTATTGCATGCAGGACATTTTGCATGCTGACCCCTATGCTCAAAATCAGACAAACCAGAAAATGACTCAGAAGGATTATTATCAACTGGCAAATCAATATTTACAAAAGACTCTTTTTGTTCAGAGGATTGCCTAGACAACTGATTAGACAATGCTTGACGCCTTGCATTATGATAAGAAGACAATGATGCTGATTTTATCAAAGGAGGTTGGAATCTAGGAATAGGTTCTTGTGCAGAAGATCTGAAAGAAGAAGTGGATTCATCAAAGACTAAGGGTTTAGGATTCATGAGTGCTTTAACCCTTTCCTGATGTCTGAGCTCTGTGTACTTCATCTCCCAAGACTGAGGATATTTTATCCCTGTCCAATTAAAAGTAATTGGAGTTGCATTCTTTGAACGAGAATTTGGTGTTTCCACCACGCTGCAGTCTGCAGAACTCTTGTGGACATGAGACCTAAGCTGGGGTAAGGTATCATTCCCAAACCGAACACAAACACCCCCCTTTAGTTGGATAATCTTAGAACCATTCAGCATGTCAAATCCTTTTGGAAGGATGTAGGCTTCCAAGATATTGTAGATATGTGGGTCATCTAAACTGACAGAAAAGCGAGGATAGACAGTACCAAAAGCAGGGCCATCATGAAGTGGGGCTGTAAAGCCACCAATAACGGCATCGGAAAAGTTATTATGTCTAGTATCAACTATACAGCATAATGAAGAAACAGGAAGACGGGGACGAACCAAGGGACCTAAACCAAGTTTAACAGCACCAAAGTGTGCATATTTGAAATGTCTTTCTTTTGCCCAATCGATTTGAGATTTATCTAACAAAGAGATATGGATGGGTTCTTGGTTATCTGTAAAAGAGACATCAATACTGGAAACTTTTATTTGGGTGGCAGAGGTTAAATTCCACCATCTAAGTCTGTATACGTCTTTTGGAAATATCTGAGGTAATTCCCAATTTGCAGAGGAATCCTGGTCATCTATAGTTATATAAGAAGCATCTGCACTATCAGAAGTGGATGGATTAAAAGAACTTGATCTCCTATCTGCTAAGGAGACTTCCACGTCATTTGCTGATTGGCACTCCAGTGTTGTCAGCTGAACTGTATCCATAGTAGGATCCATGCTGAATAAGGTGAGGGCTGACTTCTACGCTGCGGGCAATAAGTAGACTTACTCCCTTTCCCACGGGCCTTACTGCTACGACTTCCGCACTACGCTTACACCTTAATGGTCACTACTATTTCCTCATCGGTCATTTCCACCGACTACAAGATACATTTGTTCCTTAGGAGTTGTTAAACCATTCAACAAAGCATTCATAAACATGTACAGTAAATTAAAGCTTCTTGGAAAATGAGATATAGATAATACCAGACAAATATGAGAATTCGCCGCAAACAAATATGGCTCTGATACCAGATATCAGGATCTTGCGGAATTGAACAGTTTACTACTAATATGCATATGATTGGTAAGTTGGACAAACATTCCATTGTTGCTTGTCTAGAATGAAACCTCTTTGCTGACATGCTGAGAGTTGTGCATACTCTCGATAGTATGTTCTGGTAGAGATGGAAGGCATCTAGATAGCCACTGTATGCATACATGATATGGGAAAGTGTTGTGCCAAAGTATTGGTCAAAATAGTTGCATAACTATGTAAATGATATATGTATGCATAATAGGTTACCATGTCAATATGATTTGATGATTATGAAATATTACTAATCATGTACTTAATTTTGATTTGTAGGAAAGGTAATGAAGAATGATGGACACCGTACAAGTGATGGATTTTCAAACAACAAGATTTACAAATCAAACAAAATATAGAAGGCTCATGGCTAGAAGATTCTCTTAGAAAGGGGAAGAGAATCATGACAAGATGTTTTGCTCCAAGTATGGTGTAATTAAAGAAGAAGTGTGAATCATGTTCTGTATGGGTACCTAGGATCGATAATCAATTGATGAGATTAATGATCACCATGGGTCATGTGGATCTCAACCTTTGCTACAAGGTTGAATATGGTTTCTATACATAGATGACATGGATACAAGAAGGAACTCACCTCAGAGTTCGAATGATGTTGAGATTCATATCAGTAGACCCATCTAACAAGAGATGGCACAGATAGATGGCTGCATAAAAGAAAATGAAAGATCTTAGATTAATGTATTACTTCCTAGGTCTGGGAGTATGGAAAGGCTCAGAAGGAATCTTTCTCAACCAGGGAAAGTATGCCGAGAAATATTAAAAGGACTTGATATGTTGGAATGTCCACTCTCATGGATTCCAACTTGAAGTTGTTGGTGAATGAATCATCAGAGTTAGTGTATATAACTCTGTACAGACAAATTATTGGGTCATTGATGTATCTATTAAATACTAGGTCAGATATATGCTTTGCTGTGAATACCTTAAGTCAGTATCTAGTGGAAACTAGATGTGCTCACCTATTAGTTGCAAAGCATGTGACCAGGTACCTAAAGGATACGATAGAATTTGATCTATGCTATCTTGAAGATCATGACTTCATATGGCTACTCAGATGCTGACAGGAAGAACACATCGAGAGGATGTTATTGTCTGGGATTAGCCATGATCTCATGGTTTAGCTGGAAGCAGTCTAGTGTGGCTCTCAGCACAAGCGGAATATATGGCTGCTTGCTTTGCTAGCTGTGAAGAAGTTTGGCTTCAGGATTGTTTGACTTAGAGATAGAACCAAATGTGATCCTATGTGATAAATAGAGTTGTATCAAAATGGCAAAGAATCCAGTGTTCCATGATAAGTCAAAAGCACATAGAGATCTGGCATTTCTATATACGAGATATGGAGCAGATAGGAATTAAGGTTCGAATTTGTAACAAGTTACCAATGTACTAACCAAACCTCTACCGATCTGATGTACTAACCAAACCTCTACCTCAAGTAAAGTTTTCCGAGACAAACTTAATATAGAAGGACCCTCCTCGAAAGGGGGAGTGATGTGATCACTTATGATGAGATTGCATGCATCGACAGTGAGGGCGATGATGTGAATACCTATATTGGTGATGCCGACAGAGAGGTTGGTGGATGGTCCTTAGACAGGGTCTAAAGTGGACATGATAGGATTGCATCATCCTCAAGAGAGCCGTAGACGTATGTCTCCAAGAATGAAGTCCTTAATGGACAGTTGAGGGGATTGGATCATCCCTGGACTTTCAGTCCTAAAGAGAGCCGTAGACGTGAGGTCTCCGAGAATGAAGTCCTTAATGGACAGTTGAGGGGATTGGATCATCCCTGGACTTTCAGTCCTAAAGAGAGACGTAGACGTGAGGTCTCCGAGAATGAAGTCCTTAATGGACAGTTGAGGGGATTGGATCATCCCTGGACTTTCAGTCCTAAAGAGAGCCGTAGACGTGAGGTCTCCGAGAATGAAGTCCTTAATGGACAGTTGAGGGGATTGGATCATCCCTGGACTTTCAGTCCTAAAGAGAGTCGTAAACATGAGGTCTCCAAGAATGAAGTCCTTAATGGACAGTTGAGGGGATTGGATCATCCCTGGACTTTCAGTCCTAAAGAGAGCCGTAGACATGAGGTCTCCGAGAATGAAGTCCTTAATGGACAGTTGAGGGGATTGGATCATCCCTGGACTTTCAGTCCTAAAGAGAGCCATAGACGTGAGGTTTCCGAGAATGAAGTCCTTAGTGGACAGTTGAGGGGATTGGATCATCCCTGGACTTTCAGTCCTAAAGAGAACCGTAGACGTGAGGTCTCCGATAATGAAGTCCTGAATGAACAGGCAGGGGATTGCATCGTCCCCGGACTGAGGTCCCAGAATAGAGCCGTAGACTGGGTCTCCGATAATGAAGTCCTGAATGAACAGGCAGGGGATTGCATCATCCCTGGACTGAGGTCCCAGAATAGAGCCGTAGACTGGGTCTTCGATAATGAAGTCCTGAATGAACAGGCAGGGGATTGCATCGTCCTCGGACTGAGGTCCCAGAATAGAGCCGTAGACTGGGTCTCCGATAATGAAGTCCTGAATGAATAGGCAGGGGATTGCATCGTCCCCGGACTGAGGTCCCAGAATAGAGCCGTAGACTGGGTCTCCGATAATGAAGTCCTGAATGAACAGGCAAGGGATTCCATCGTCCCCGGACTGAGGTCCCAGAATTGATCCGTAGACTGATGTCTCTGAGAATTGAAGATAGGACTGCATCGTCCCTGGACCTTGGTTCAAAATGTACGTGATGGGATTGCATCGTCCCTAGACATGAGACTTGTCTTAAAGTGATAAGGATTGATCATCCTGGAACTTGATCTGGATTGTATCATCCATGGACCTATGTCCTAAAGAGAGCGGGATTGATCATCCTGTAATATGATTGTGTGTGTTGCAGGGTATGCTGCTATACATGCTATTGATGATAGATGTATTAGTGAGATTACATGCTTTTGATGATAGATGTATTAGTGAGAATACATGCTTTTGATGATAGATGTATTAGTGAGAATACATGCTTTTGATGATAGATGTATTAGTGAGAATACATGCATTTGATGATATATGTATTAGTAAGAATACATGTTTTGATAGATGTATTGGTGAGAATACATACTTTTGATGATACTTGTATTAATGAGGATACTTGTATGTATATGTGTATTGGTGTGGATACTAATACTGATGATCCAGATACTATAGATCAAGATGATCCATATGTTATAGATCGAGATGATCTAGATACTGTAGATCGAGATGATCCAGATGCTGATGATCGTGTGATGACGATGCTGATCGTGTGATGACGATGTTGATGATCGTATGATGACGATGCTGATGATAGTGTGATGACGATGCTGATGATCGTGTGATGACGATGCTGATGATCGTGTGATGACGATGCTGATGATCGTGTGATGATGATGCTGATGATCGTGAGATGACAATACTGATGATCGTGAGGATCTAGATGTTGATGTTGTTGTAGTTGTTCGAGTGCTGCAGAAGATAAAGACTCAGTACTGAAGATGTTGATGTTCCAGTATTGAAGATGTTCCAGTAACTGCTTGAGTTACTGATGATGTTGAGAAAGCTTCCAATGATTTATAGATGTATCATGTATGATGTTGATGACTCCTTGCTCGTGCAGATGTTGTTATAATATCCTTCTCGTTAAGGGGGAGTGTTGAGATATTGTAACTTCAAAGAATATTATATTTGTACTTTATTATTCTGGAGATGTTTCATTCCTCCTTGAAGATCTTATTGTATATCCGGAGATGTTTATTCCTCCGTCGAAATGTGGTAACTTGGGTTATTAGAATTCCCTAGTGGGGGTCGGCCCTATATGTGTTATGTGGGTCAAAGGGTTATTAGACCCACCATGTGGGGGTCGACCCAGTAAGTTATAATGGGGTATTTAACCTAATGGTTAAATACGAACCTACATGTACTTGTGTAAAATACATATCAGAGTAGTGTATAAATAGAGAAGGTGTGTTCCTCATTATACAAACTCACTCACTTGAGGATAACGCACTTGTGGAGGAGAGGTCTGCTATTGTGGAGGAGGAGATCATGTCTCAGGGTTTCATCTTTGTATATTGCTGGTCATCTATATTGAGGAAGCTTTGCTGGGTTTTCTACCCCATGAGGGTTTCCTAGGATAAATCTCTGTCTCTTGTGTTTATGCTGTGCTTGTTGTTTCTTCAGTGATCCTGTATATGCTATTATTGTGAAATGGAATGTAATGCTGCTATTTTCTGTCTTAGCATATTAAATCTTAACAATTAGATACCCCGAAATCCATAGGAAAACCCAGTTTTTGCAGCCCAGAAAACCAGTGACGGATTTGAGTTATTGAATGACTGAATTGGGAGAAATTCGATTATGAACAATTGAACAGAGGTTGGGTTTGCTTGATAAACCCAATGAAGGCCATAATCTTAGGAAGCTAGCAGCTGGACCTTTCTATTCCCATCCTGAAGAGCACTGGAGGTAAGAGATGCCTGAGGGACTGTGTAGCAGAGAAGGAGACCTTCCTTGTGTTGGATGTGGTAGGTAATGTGGGTGCCTGACTATTGAGTTCATTCAGATGCCTGTAGCTCTGAGGTTGATCTCATTGGATTAGCATTACCCTCCTCTATCTTCTTATATGCTTGATAAACCCAACTGTGTGTTGGCTTAGCATAGCTGTTAACTGAAACCATGGCTGTGAGTGTGCCCAACTAGTTACTCCTTAGTGGATACACAACCCAGCTCGGGGGTGATATCTTAGCTGAAAGAATACAAGTTGGACAGAGTTCTATGGTTGGGTGGAACATTGCTCTCACATAGCCATTTGTTTAGACAGCTTCATCTTCAATATAAGTGTTCTCTATGTTATAAATTACATGCATTTTGTGTTCTGCAGTATATGTTAATTGTCCATGTTTAATGAAATGAAATGGTTATCTTAATATGGGATTTATGCATGGCTTTGGAACGATATTAAGTCTCTATATGTGGATTTATCCTCTGCTGCTATTTATACATGTGGATTTATCCTCCGCTGCTATTTATATGTTATGCATTACTAATTGTGTGTGTGCAAATATGAGTTAATTCCGTTGTGCTTAGTTAATTTGAACTTGCACACATTAAGTTTTTAATTATTATGCATTTTTGAGTAACGTATGGGGCTGAGGTTGTAGAACGAAGCCCGTATGTTTGGTCAGTGTTCTCTCCCCTGCATTGGGAAGATGGGAGGGGACGTTACAGTGGACAACAACTCGGTACCAGTATCATAACGAACCAGCAACTGGAAATGGTCTAAGAAAACCAAAGCAATCTCGTTGAATCCCCTATAGGTGTTCCTAGGAAACTCGACATACCACTTTGCGACTACCCTTGTGAGGGTGTGTTGAAAAAGTCGTAATCTAATGGAATCACGATTCAAAGAGTTGGAGAAGCACCAAAGGTGAAACATTGTGACATGATCACCCAGATCCTCACCGCCCTTCCCTTCAAACGTTGGAATGTTCGAAGGAAGCTTGGTAGGAACCTGGGGCGAACTAGGGTCGTGACACACTGGATCATTCATGAGCTTCGAAAGATCCGAGAGATTCAAGGGTACAAGGAACGGGAGCTACGGCTGGAATGCTGGATTATAAGCTCCCATAAAAGGTTGGTTAAACGAAACCGTGTTATAAGATGGACCAAAATCTTGACCATGAGGATTAAACTACTGATGATAAGGACCTGATGGACCATAAGCTTGCCCATGGCCATAGGATTGATAACCTCCTCATGCCTGACCCATTTGAGAGTAAGCAGGTATATGCATGTTTTGGGTACCATATTGGGGTGGTGGGTTGTACTGGTGGCCAGCACCGACTGTGTTGTAGTAAGGGTTTCCACCATGAGTATGGGGCATATATGTACTATTCATAGCAGGAACAGTATTGTAATGACCATAATGGTATGGTATGTTCCCACCCCCAGCATTAGGATTAGCTTGATCAGTCATGTGATGACCATAAGTATGGGAAGTATTCCCAACCCTAACATTGGTGTGACCAGTAGCAAGGATGGTGGTGTGATGTCCATGTGGATAACAGATATTCCCACCCCCTACATTAGCATTACTAGTGGCGGAAGTGGACGCAAAAGTGTGCGGTATATGTCCACCCCCATGGTTGGGAGGAGCATTAAAATCCGTAAAAGTGATCCTAGGCTGACGAGTAGCGACATGCATGTTAGGTGGTTGATGGCAAGTGTTAACACCCAAAAAGTGCTCACTACCTCATCCACCCCATTACATGACTCATTTGTCCATATTTCCTACCATATTTACCTTCAGAACCTTAAAATCTCATTAAAAGGCCACAAAACCATCAAAAAAGCCTCCAAAAGGCTAAAAAACCCCCTTTTCCCCCAAAATTATCCAAAATAGCAAAAACTCTCTAAAAAGGTAATAAAAGATATAAAAAAAAGGAGGGAAAAGAGGAAAAAGGAGGAAAAAATCCTATACAGCTGACCTAAACCATATGGTTCCCAAGACCATGGGCCAGCACTCCACCACTAAAAACCTATAAATAGGTGATGGAGACCCCTCATTTCATATCCACAATCAAATACACCCTTACTCTGCCAAAATCACTCTTGAAACCCTAGCTCACCCTTGAGCTACTTTCATCATTGAGTGCCCCTTTTGGCCCATTTCCACCATTGGAGAAAGAGAAGGAGCAAAGTTGGAGTTTGGAGCAACCCTCTTGGATCATTGCAAGAACTTCACCAACCTCTGCACTTGAGGTAAAATTTTAATACAAAAAAAAAACCATTCATATTCCATGTTTTGTTATGTTTCTTAATGCTCATGCTAGTTTAGAATCTATATTGTTTTAGTACTTTAATTTACTGTTTTATTGAACTGCTACTAAGGAGTCCATTCTCCTTAGTAGGTGCTCATTTGCACAAGCTATGGTGAAAACCCTAGCTACAGCGAGTCGAGTTCTGAACAACATTCCTGTTAGGTTGGGAAATCCGAGGAGGTGGTCTTCTTCCAACATTAGCATGGTTAGGAGGAACATGACCAGTCCCCATACTATGTGTGTGAGTGGACAACGTAGTGCCCCCAGTGGGTATAGTATGGCTAACACCATGACTGGTGCCAGCGCAACTACCAAACATAGCAGAAGGTATGACAGTACTATGACTAAGCATACCAAAAGAGAGTGCGGTTGGGTTGATCATAGGACCAGTGTCGTCATGTAACTCAGGCATTCTGTGTCTATAACTACGTGGGAACGAAAGGTTCACCCTGTTCTTCATCCTTGGGTAAGTTGGGCATTCTGTAAAGATAATTATCCATATTCGAAGGATCAAACAGATCTCGTTCAAGTGGATTAAGGCCAAATAGAACCAAGTTGAGTCTCAAGTGGATCACCTCCCCATGCCTCACGAGGGGTATGGGGATCGGAAGTGTGTTCAACTTCACCTGATGGAACTAAAGGGTTTTCCTTAGTATCGGAATGTGTAGCAGTCATAATGTCTTGGACGTAAGTCTCGTAAGAATCCGAAGACTCAGAGGGAGCCCTCCGGTGTCCTCTAGCGACACGGCATGAAACCTCAACTGAATTTAAACCATCCAACCGACGAGACCGGCGGAGAGTAGGGCTCTGCGCCACGATATCTATGGAGAGAATATATAATCAAAACGTCCCCTAAAGGCCAACTATTGATCAAAAACTGTAAATCAAAATCACACACATAGAGAAACTATAGCCAAGAGCAAACAAACAGAGTGGCTAAATGAGCTCCTGAAATTAGAGCCTATATGTCTCGCCTAGGAGAGGCTTGAGACTCCCAAACTATAGCCAGAGGTAACAGAATCAGTTATAGAGACACCCAGGCTTCACTGCATGTACAGGGTCAAGTTCACTACACAAACACAACTGTGTTGTCCAATCCCTATCTGACTCAGGACATAAACAACATAACCACTGCAAGTACCCTATGCAATACCTAGGTAAGGCTACTATGGTCACCGCAATATAACCAATTCTCAGGGGGACAGTCGCAAGTGGGATCCGTCGTATGGGCAGGGTAGATGTGCCCGAAACTCAATGAGGGTCAAATCCCCCAAGAGTCCCCAGATACGAACAAATCCTGGATATATCTCCCACGTTCATCCGGTGTCAGAGGGATATCTCCTCAACCAACCTCCCGTGACCTCGTGCTTAACTCTGGCTTGAATAGAGCTTCCTAAGAACACCGATCTATACCATGGATTCCTCCACTCCCTGGTCAGACACCTAATGTTTCGTCTAGTAGTCTTGGATTGTTAACTCACAATGATTTATTCCAAGACTCTAAACCTATGCTAGTTGGTGTACCCTATAAATAAAATTAGTCTAATCCATTTTAAGATTAAGCGTTAATTTTAGTGGTTGTGGTTATTCAAGGGATATGATCGTGAAACTAGTGATGTGTAGACTCAATAGTATGCAAAATCGTCCGATCCTAGACTCATCTATCCAATAAAACAATGTCACTAATATGCAAAATCAACCAACAATTCTGAAATAAAGATGCAACCTTTTATCTTTTCGATGCACAAGAAGAACCTAAATGAAGGCAAAAAGCACTCAATGCAAGATGCAATACATGAAAGTAAAATATTTTTGTATTTTCGCTTATAAACAAGAAGGAAAATGCAAAAAACTAGATGTATATTTTTGTATTTTTTCAATATAGATGGAATGAAAAAATGGCAAGAAAAATCCTACTATTCAGTCACTGAAGTGCCAAGAAGATCACTAAGACAACCCAGCAGATCCTAAACAACAAGACTCAATCGAAGGAAAGAGCTCAAAAGGAAAAAACCAAGAGACTAAATCCAAAGATTGTTAAAAAACCAAGAAGTCTCAACCAAGAGAAACGAAGAGTTCTGGTCATAACCAAGGCATGAAACAGTCAAGAAAGAGGCCAACAAAGACTCAAGAACAACCAAAGCCAACCCAACAACAACCAATAGCCATAAAGCAACAAAAGACGGAGTTGTATGCTACTGTCAAAGGAATACCTGCGGGTACCCGCGAGCAGTAGAGTAAACAGAGGCGGGTATACGTGAGCTGAGCTAAGCTAGCCCGCAGGTGAGGAAAGGAAAATGGGCAAATAAAGAGTCCAAGGGCTCAGAAAAAAGAAATTTTTCTATGGTGTATCTTAATGGCCAATCAGTGACACAGAGCTTCGATAAACAACAACTCTAATTAAGGACTAATGCTCAAAACATTTCCCAAACATGGATGTGTTCCGTAGCGGAGTCGCCATTTCTGTGTTGGAGAAAACTCACTATGGCTTGGGAATACCACAATAGACAGATGACTACCAGAAATCAACTCAATTCTCAAAACAATGCTATTATAAATGACAATGTTAAGATAATGGAGAAATGTAACCAACCTCGATCCAAACGTTTGATGTAGATCCCCGTTGGAGCTTTCAATCCATGCACTTGAAATCTGCAAATTAGTCTTGACAACCAATATCCAACAAGTACATATAATATATAAATGGCATTAACATTATCAATAACAATGGTCCATAATATCACAAGCAAATGTAAGCCAATGTATAATAAACAACATTTACAACATGATGGACGAGAATATGAGTATTTCTATTAATTAACAAGAAGAAGTACAAGGTGATACGACCTCTTGCCGGCAACCAATCTGGACCAATCCACTTGTGTCTCTACCACTTCAATCCTCTATGAATGGCAAACTCAAACTAGATAGGAGTTTGGAAGGTGAACATAAAGGGTTCACAACTACAAGGATCAATGAGTGCAGACTCAAGATAGGGCAAAAATCCACTAGAGTTCTCTTGCTATTCCCTTCTCCTCCCATCCATAAGCCATATGTGCTCAATATATAGTCCTCTCAAAGGTAGGTGAAAGGACACATCAAGGCATTACTTGGGCACAAGGAGAGCCAAAGGTCACCAAATGACCGCTTTTTGGGAGTGAAAAGTAATAAATTAGTGATTTTTACCATTTTACTTGATACCCACGGGATATAGTGATGCAACTCGCGGGTACGCTTGCTATAAGGATGCAACAAGCGAGTAAGAGGAAAAATAGGGCAAAATAGTGTCTGAAGGATATAATTGGATCTGAGTCACTGAAATGGATCCTACAGGCCAAATAATGCTGATGATCACAAGGTGGAAGATTACGATGTAACACTTGTCTCCCTTGAACACGGCACATAATATTGTATCCGCGGTCAGTACACCATCTGCATTTTCCTTAGGAAATTGTACCAGTATTTTGAACAGATCTCCACCGATGGGTTATCCTTCCCGTCACCAATGGAACTTTCGTTAATGCATCTGTCATTAGCGGATTTATTTAAGGTTGACTACTCAAAGTCCTATGTTTCCAAGTGTCCATTCTGCGTCGTGTTATGTGTTCAAGGGATGTCCAAACCGATTCGGCCATTCCTCAAATATTCCGGACCAATCATGTCGGCCTTCCTTGTGTCAGTATACACTGTTGGATCTTGCAGTTCTACAAAATTAGATCATACTATTGATCTTTGTTTCATATCAGTTGATGTGGGATACATCAATGCCCTCCTTCCGATGGATCTATTCCTATCGACATCAAATTATCATCTAGGACATGGATCTAAAAACCTGAGAGTACCTTGGATCTTACAGTCATTAGTGGATGTTTTCCTCGCAAATGACAGTGGGTATACATCAATGACCCCTGATTATTCGATTCTACAAGTGTTCGACTTCAGAACATCTATTCACACTTGTTAGTTTGTACTCAGTACCTTAGAGTCCATCATCATTATCAGTGGGTCTCTTCGCATATGTTAACGGTATACATCAATGACCGGAAATCAGATGGTGTTTTATTATGCTCGACATCAGATCACTTATTCACATGATATAAACTCATACTATCATCGATTTGTATTGAAGACCTTGGGAAAAACAGTTGTATCACTCATCGATGTACTTCCCGAGCTGCTCACAATTAGACTGCCATGTCAGAAGTTCAATAAAGACTTTGTTCTCACACTCATCAAAGGGCATGTATAGATTTTCAGAAAAAATTTGCTTTTGACATGGATCCACTATGTATTGTTCGTGGCCATGCTTGTTTACTACTGAGCATGGGTATGCCCGCCTCAGGAAGATATTATATATTTGAGAAATTGCTATGTTTTGCAGGTGTGATCTTCAATCCCGCGCCCATGAGTTTTCCTTCACTTATCCTTGCTTTGAACGATAAAGAGTATCAATATACCAAGTATAAATTTCAGTAATGTATTTTGGCCCTTAGCTCTGCTTCGGACTTCACACATTAGGGGGCATCTGTTAACAATCAAATTGACACCCTTAACTAAGTGAAAGAGCAACATATGTTTACCATGCACCCGCGACAGGAAAGTCATGACACAAGTTCAATCAAAGACGAATCCTCTCTGAGAAATGCATTAAAATGCATTAATTGTGTTTAAAACATCCTAAGTGGAGCAAAAATCCTAAAAACTATTCAAAAGTTGGTTTTCACTTGAAAATAATCAAAATGAGGAAAATGACTAATCCCACATTTAGAATAAAAGCATAAGGCCCATTTCCCAATGCTATATAAGAAAGGCATGGGAGGCATGGTAAAGGGAGGTAAAAAGAGCAAAGGCATGCTGAGGAGATTCTGAAGGAAGGAGAAGAGCTCCAAGTCTTCAAAAGCAAGGATGAAGGAAGGAGAACTTATGGCAAGGGAGGAGGCACTCACATCGGGATTCCTAGTAATCATGTATCTTCTCCATTGGTTTAGCATGAATTGATTCAAGTTTCTGCCATTATAATGTTTAGATGTTGCTTGTGTTGTGTGATTTAAACTATTAAATGGCTGTAGATCTTAAATTTGCTTATCTTAATTGATGAATGAATCTAGATCTTAAAGCTAACTTGTGATAATCTGTTCATCTCTGACGTAGAGACTCGCCATCTCTTAGCAAGATAGTTAAACTAGTGTAGACACATCCCTGCACTAAATACTGTTATCAAAGTACTGCATGGTTTTTTCTAGCCCTTCATCGAAGTATGTTTTCATTTCATCTCGTACTTTCCTCATTTCCCCTGAAACTGCTCCAACAACTTCATATTGCACACTTCGTGATAGCTCTTCTTTCCCTTCTCGTAACTTTGTTTCAAGTTTATCCATTCTGGAGTTTAGACCTTCAAGGATTTTTAAATCTTGGGTTTGGTCTTTTTCTAATTTCTCTAGTTGATCTTTCATTTCCGACATGGTTCTTTCCTTGGTATGTGGGGGTGAGTAATTGGGTGCAATTTTGGTGTAAACGTCTTTGGGAGTGATGACACAACCTTAATTACTTAATAACAATTTATTAAGGTTGATAATGAGGAATAAAAAATAATAATATAATAATTTTTATTAAAAATATAATAATAATATTATTATATATTATTTAATTTTTATTTAAAAATGTTAATAAAAAATATATTTATAATAATAATTTATTATTATTATTATTATCAATATGAATTATTAACGTATTTTTTTTATCAGGTTGTGTGGAGCGGTGGCTGTGGCATTTTGGCGACGGCGAAAGGGCGGTGATGGAGGTTGAAGGGAGGGTTGGCGTGGTGGCCAAGGAGGTTGTGAAGTGGAAGGTGGGGTTGAGCATGGGATTGGGTGTGGAGATGGAAGAGGAGCATGGGGAGGTGGCAGTCTAGATGGTGTGGCGGGAGGGTGTTGCGAGCAGGGGATCATAGGGGTACCAGACATAGGAAAAAGTGCACAGCGAAGGGAGGAGGTGATGGAGAGGAGAGGCTGGAGGAAACAGAGGGGGAGTGGAGGACGTGTTGCAGAATGGTGGGCACATCAGCGGGAAGAGGAGGAGATGCAAGAGAACCGGGGCAGGATGCGGTGGAGGTGTTGGGTGCGGGAGTGTGTAGTGTTGAGGGAGAAGGGGTTCGTGAGGAGTAGAATGGGAGTGAAGGTGTGGAGAAGTGATGGATTGTAGCGATATAAAGTTGTCGAGGATGCTAGCTATGATACCAAATGCTACACCGAGTCCATTGTTGCAGGTAAAACCCCGAATCCGAGGTTTACATAGGGAGATTATCCATCTCTAAAAATAGTATATATGTAAAAATTGAATTATGAGATGCAATGATAAGATAGCCTAGTTTTTATAGGATTGATAGTGACTCTTTCAAAAGTCACATCTCTTTTAATATTTAAGCTATTTAATTATTTATTTATGTGATTATTTATATTGTTATTTTTTTTATATTTAATATCATTTATATTCATTACATTATACTTATCATGGTGTTTCTTATGCTTATCTTTGGATTCTTGCAAAAGATTGTGAACTTGTTATTCGATGTGATTGCTTTGTTCAACAAATTTGTCTTCCCAATCAACCTTAGTTTAAGCATGGGAGGATTCATCATGTGTATATCCAATGGGAAGCATTGTGTCAATTAGGGCTAATGGTTGGAACCCCGAGCACACCGGGAAAGGGTTATGGCCAATAAAGCCATGAAGGGATCTATTGCAGCTATGTTGAACATAAGGAAGGCTCTAATCCCAAGTGTGTGGATGTTTGGAGTTGTACATTCTCAATATATGCACAATCATCCTACTAACCACATTTGTCCATCTATCAGTTTGGTGATGGAAGGCAGTCAATTTGGTCAAGTTAGTATCCATCATTAACCATAGGATGGACTAGAAAGTACTTTGGAATCTACTGTCTTGATCTAAAATTATGGTCTGTGGGAGGAAAAAGTGAACCCAAATAGTTTCCTGGTAAAAGAGCATTGTAGAATAAATGGGTTTACATGTTGAAGGAAGAAGATGGAGGAAAGAAGCGATACAAGGCCATACTTGTTGTAAAGGGGTTTGCACAGAAGAAAGGTATAGATTTTGATGAAATATTTTCTCCTGTTGTTAAAATGAATTCAATTAGAACTATTTTAAGCCTATTGATAGTAGTAGATTTGCATCTTGAACAGTTAGATGTAAAAACAACATTTCTCCACGGGGATTTGGAGAAAGAGATTTATATGCAGAAACAACGAGGATATGAGGTCAAAGGGAAAGAGAATTTGGTTTGTAGGATGAAGAAGATCTTGTATGGCTTGAAGCAAGCTCCAAGGTAGTGGTATTTGAAATTTGAGAGGGTTATGACAGAACAAGGTTATAGTAGATCTCATTTTGACCACTATGTTGATTTCAAGAAGATAGATAATGGAAGATATATTATCTTTTTATTGTATGTGGACGACATTCTTATTGTAGGGTCTAACATGCAAGATATAAATGTTCTCAAAAGGAATTTAGCTAATTCATTTGCGATGAAGGATTTGTATACTTTAAAGTAAATCCTTGGTATGCGAATAACTAGAAATGGGAAAAATCGCAAGTTGACATTGTCTTAGGGTGAGTACATACAAAAGGTGTTGGAGAGGTTTAGAATGAAAAATGAAAAATGAGTTTGTACACATTTGGTCATCCATTTCAAACTAAGTAAGGAGATGTTTCCCAAGACACAGGAAGAGATAGATTACATGTACAAGGTTCTGTATTCATCAACAATTACTAGATTGGTGTATGCCATGGTGTGCACAAGACCAGATATTGCACATGTAGTGGGAGTTGTGAGTAGGTATATGAACAATCCAGGTAAAGAACATTGGAAGGCATTATCGTGGATTCTCAGGTATTTGAGAGGTACTACTACTCATGCATTATGTTTTGGATGTTCAGACATTATTCTATAGGGATATGCTGATGCAGATATGGAAGATGATAAAGATAGCAACAAGAGCACTACATCGTATGTCTTTATTGTAGGTGGAACAACAGTAAGTTTGATTTTGAAACTACAAAAGGTTGTTGCACTTTCAACAATGGAAGCGAAGTATGTTTTTTCTACAGAGGCTAGTAAAGAGATGATCTGGTTACATAGGTTCATGGAGGAATTGGGTAAGAAGCAAGAGAATAACAACTTGTACAATGACATCCAGAGTGCCATTCATATTGGAAAGAACTTAGCCTTCCATTCTAATACTAAACATATACAACTCAAGTACCATTTCATACGGTCTGTTCTGGAAGATGAACTATTGAAGCTGGAAAAGATACACACTAGCTACAATCCTACAGACATGTTGACAAAGGTAGTAACCAGAGAGAAACTGAGTTCGTACTCAGTTTCAGTTGGCCTTCAATCATGAAGGTGAAGATGATAAATTTTCCAGATCCAACGTTCAGAGCAATGATGCTAAGTTACCGTTGTTCCATGGGAGTCGGACAGACAACCCAAAACAATATTGGTTTTTGTGTGAAGCGGTCTGGACCGTAAAACAGATCACTGATGATGATGCTAAGAAAGGACAGTTAGCAACAACTCTATGAAGTCGTGCATTAGATTGGTTTATGAAGTTTGTTCTAGTCCCTACAGGAGCCCTAGAGAAGTCACTAGATGAGATCCGAGATGGGTTGATTGCAGAATTTAGAAAGCCCAAGTCCGAGGCTCAATATATTACGGAATTGAAAGAAATTAAGCAGTATCCCAATGAGACGGTGTGGGGTTTTGACCAGTGGTTCAAGATGCTGATGGCAAGGGTTAGTTTCGATATGAGCGTTGTCCAACATAAAGAGTGGTTCATCGCGGCACTGCTACCACATATTCGGCTACCATTGATGTAACAAAACATCTCGACGCCCAGTGAAGCTCTGGAGGTTGTAATGCGATTGGAGGCATTGCGGATTGGAGAAAATCCAGTCGGGATGTTGCAGATACATACACAGCTATCTAACTTGACCATACAGCTACAAGATTTGAAGAAGGGAAAGGAGCAACATGAAGAAGTATGGTGTACACGATGTCGAGGAGAAGGGCATACGAAGGACAATTTCTCAAACTTCCGCAACTATTTGGTTTTAGGAGCACCAAACCCATTAAATGGTGTTGGCATGCCATACTATCACGTTTGTCAGGTATTTGGGAACTGCCATGAAGAATTTCCATATATGTAGAAGATGGTCACCAAGCCGATGAATCTATATTGCACGTTCTGCAAATCGGTGGGACATGATGACAAAGATTGTCTGGCATATGGGTTGCTTCACGAGAGAACATACGATGCATTCTATGTAAAGGATGACCAGCGTGTCGTACAACAACCACCACTACAGCAGCAGGTAGCCCAGTCGCTACCTCAACCATAGGTACAGTTTGAACTGTAGCAACAACAACAGTAGTTTGTGCCACAATATACTCTGATGCAAATGGCTCCACAGCAACCACAGTACGTTCAGCAACCGCAGTATGCACAACAAGGGCAAGGCATGATGCAACAACAGTACAATCAACAACAATACCAATAGCGGGGTGGATTCCATGGAGGATTTAGGGGTGGGCGCGGTGGAGGATTTGGTCGCGGAGGAGGACAAGGTCATGGACCTATGTAGTGCTATCACTATTCGGTATGGGGACACTATCAGCGAGATTTCCCATTTTTGCAGACGCAGTGTACATTTTGCTTCATTGCAGACAATACAGTAGAGAACTGCCCGCAGTTGATTGCACGATAGCAGGAAAGGAATATTCTGCAATTGTAGAACCAGGCTCAATAGCCCGTGCAAAATTAGGTGTAGCAACCGGTGTAGAACCAGAACCAGCGACCAATTCAGAATGCTAATCAAAATGTGAACTAGCCGGGGAATCCACCGTTGAACTAGAATCAGGGTGTGAATGTTTCAACAATCTCAGCAGAGCCCATGCCACATGATGCAGTTGTTGCGGTGATCACTCGGGGAGGTGCAAAACAGGATGTGAAGAACCTGCAACAATTAATTAATAAGAATATGTGAAATAGCAGAAATGACAGAACTCATAATCACTTGTATATTGATCGCAGGCCACTTCGAGGGGGCAACCTCCTTTGAGCAAGCTCAATACAAATAACTTCATGGTGCCTTCATAGGCCTCAACACACACTTATATACTAAGTCTAGGCACCAATACCATGGGTCAATACTATGTGTCAATACAAACCATGGGCTAAGTCTAGGCTCCAATACTATGAGTCAAAACCATGAGCCAATACAAACTATGGATCAACAAAACTATGGGTGACTTACAAAGCATATGTGCCAACAACAATAACACAAACTATGGATCAACAAATACTACGGGACAACTTACAAAGCATATGCGTCTAGCAACAATATACTAACAAAGTAAAGACATGGGTTCCTAACATCCCATCTCCCTTAGAAAAAGCTTTGTCCTCAAAGCTTTAGATGTGGAAATTGATGCAGAATCTGAAGGAGTGGGTCCCCTATAGCATCCTCGGGTTGGATTCTGAGCCACTGGTGCCTTTGGAGTTTCAGGGAGGATTGTGTGGAAGGTTGTAGACGAAGAAGAACCATATCAATGATGTGAAAAGTGCGCTTAGAATGGTGTTGATCGGCTTGTTGTTTCGGTCGAATTCTTGCCATGTGAAGATTGTCCTGCAAAATGAGAAGAAGCTGATCACGGTTTCGAAGAATTGAGTCAATTGCCTGAACTGGGGAGATGCTGAAGTTGTATGGAAGAAGAACTGGTGGTGCCTATCCAGAGACTGCTTCATATGGTGTCCTTTGAGATGTGGTACTATACCATTGAAGCGCTTCTAGGAAATCCATAGAAATAGTTGTCCAAATCTGTGGATGGATGGGCAAGGGTTTGACCAGTCCCGAATGGAGGGTCGTTTCACCCTTGTTGACCTGGAAAGTATCATAGTCAACCACCATCCGTTGAATTGTCATTTTGAGTCCCTGCCAAAAGAAGTTACATTGTTCCTGGTCATACGTTTTGAGGAACCCAGAGTGCCCTACTGATGAAGAAGCATGGAGTTCATAGAAGAGATAGCCCCGTTGAACAGATTGCAACCAATTTGGAACAAGCAGAGAAATAGCTATAAGAGAAACTGGGTCATCAAATGTGCGAGGAGGAGGATCTTCCACCATATTGTCCTTACCCTTCTAGTAATTGGTCGCATAGTCATAACCCATGAGTTGGATAACCCATTTCAGGTGTGCTGGGGAGGAGACCCATTGTTCCAGGAAAGTTTCCAGACCTTGGAGATCAGTCTTGATGCAGAAATAATTCCCCAATAGGGATGGCTGCCACTTCTGTACTGTATGCAAAATAGCCATCATGTCCTGCTGAGATGTAGATGCGGTGAAATGCTTACCAGAAAGGTCTCATGAAGGAGGCAAGCCAACTGGTGCAACAAACACACATGCATATCTATCCAAGGAAGTAATGGAGACCATTGGTGGGTGCATCTGAAGGAAATGGAGATGCGCAATGACACCATGTGAATTCTTCTTAAGGATCCTTTCTAGGCAATGTGAACTGATGATGTGGAGAGACCCTGGTTGTAAGCCCATAAATTTGTGTTGTGTCCCATTGACTGAAAACTGCATCCAAAGTTCAGCAAAATCCCATAAGATGGGGCCAAGTGTGCGTAACCATTGAATGCCCAAAACCACATCACATCCACCTAAGGACAAGGCAAATATGTCATAGCATAGGTTATAATCTTCCATAGAGATATGCACATTGTGACACTTCCCCTTGCAAGGTAAGGTTCCCCGATTGGCAACCATGACTTCAAAGTTGGAGCAAGGATGGACAAAACAATCAGCCGGTTTGGCAATCCGAGGGTCAATGAAGTTATGAGTGCTATCAGAATCAATGAGTATGGTAAGAGGGAGCTTCTTGAAGTATCCCCTAACCCGCATTGTTTGTGGGGTGGTGACGCCGGTTACAGCATGGAGAGAGATCTCGGGTGGGTCGTCCTAAGATGGGGTGTCAACAGGCGAGTGTTGAATGTCGACCTGATCATCTACTGTATATGTAGCTTCTTTACCAAGTTCTAAGGTAGGCGTAGAATCCACATCCAAGAGATAGAGCTTTTGTTGAACACATCTATGTCCCCGACTGAATTTCTCATCACAATTATAACAAAGCCCTTTTTCTCGGCATGCCTGCATCTCTGTTTCAGACAAATGCTTGATAGGAGTTGGTTGAATAGAAAGCATGATGGGAGGTCGTTGGGAACCCATATTTCTGAAGGGAACAAAGGTGGGTTTGGAGCGTTGTTGAGCTGCGATCTTGTCCTCTTCCAACTTAGCCAACCCTAGGACCTCCATCATTGTGTTGGGATAGAACATTTTGACCTCTGAGTGGATTTCATCCTTGAGACCACTGATAAAACAACTCCTGTAGAATTCATCAGACAATCCTTCTGTGTGATTGGCCAGTTTCTCAAATTTTGTCTGATACTCTCTCACTATGCCCATTTGGTGAAGTTTAGTGAGTGCTCCTATAGAGTCATCAAAAGCACTAGGACCAAATCGTGGCAAAAGGAGTTGGAAAAAATCTGTCCAGTTTGGCTCGGGATGAGCTTTGATGTACCAACGGTACCATTGAAGGGCTTCCTGTTCCAAATGAAAGGATGCAAGTGGAACTTTCTGGACATCAAAAGTATTATGCAGACTAAAATATTGTTCTGCTCGGTATATCCATCCAGTGGGATCAGTACCATTGAAGCGAGGAAAATCAAGCTTCGGCCCACGAAAATTGCTGGAAGAAGAGAACCTGTGGCTGCAAAAGATTCTATCTGTCGATTATTGTTCATGGTTGAATGCTGAAGATGGAGGCTGAGAAATTTTTCATCTAGATCTTGGAGTTTGGTTTGGATGGCTGCAAGTGCTTCCTCCATGGTGTGTGCTCCTGCATGGGTGACAACCATAACCAGGGTTTTTTTTTCTTTTTCGAATGGGTAGAAAAACACAAACAAAAGTTGATTTAGTAAAGGGAAATTTGGATTGGGGAAAAAATATGATGGGTAATTGGGGTTTGACTAGATTTTGGACACTGTCGAAAGGATAGGAAAGTAGAAAAGGGGGATTTCAGAAGCAAGTTGAAAGAATGAGAAATTTGGCAGAGAGGGACAAAGAAGCAGAATTAGAAAAGGAACTCTGTGGTAAAATTTGAAGGCGATCGGGTGAAAATCAAAGAAGTTATGGCAAACCCTAAAAATAGACAAATGTGAGATTTCGGGTGTTGGGAAGTGGAATGTGGGATAGGGTCCTCAGGAATGAAATATGCAGAATGGGATTGCAGGGGTGTCAGAGAAGTTTTAATGGAAACGGAGTTAAAACAAGGGATCTGAAATAGATAGATCTGCAACGGCCCGGAAGTGAGCAGAAACAGAGGGATCTAAAATGGCGCTGAATGGATCGAAAACGGCTGGATCTAAAATATATATGAAATGGATGGATCTTGAACGGCTTTCAGAATGGATCTGAACGGCTAGATCTGAAACAGCATAGCAGTGATCGACAACAGTTCAACTGAAAATAGATATGAACCCCAGGTATGTGCGGCTTCCTAACAGTTCAGGGGTTTCACTCTGCCACCAATGATGTCTGACGGCTTGCGTATTGGGGTAGTACCCCTCACTCCATGGCTCAGGTAAAACTGATAACCGCTTTGCCACAAACGAAAGCTCTTGGTTTACCTCATGGGTGGGAACTAGTCAATCAGGTAGGGGTCGTTGCCCTTTTTGCTGGCAGGTCCTCTCAATGGGCCAGCTACTTCGGGGTTCCTGTGGTACTCTTCACAATGAGTTTTAGGGCTTATGCCCAAGTACTTCTCACAGTTAAGCGGATAGGGATTATTCCCAAATCCGAACCCGCAACAGATGTGAAAAAACAATTTGGAAGAAATTTCACCCAGCGAGCCCAAGAAAGTGCTCTGATACCAGATGTGAAGAACCTGCAACATTTAAATAATAAGAATATGCGAAATAGCAGAAATGACAGAACTCATAATCACTTTTATATTGATCGCAGGCCACTTCAAGGGGGCAACCTCCTTTGAACAAGCTCAATACAAATAACTTCTCAGTGCCTTCATAGGCCTCAACACACACTTATATACTAAGTCTAGGCACCAATACCATGGGTCAATACTATGTGTCAATACAAACCATGGGCTAATACAAACCATGGGCTAAGTCTAGGCGCCAATACTATGAGTCAAAACTATGGGCCAATACAAACTATGGATCAACAAAACTATGGGTGACTTATAAAGCATATGCGCCAACAACAATAACACAAACTATGGATCAACAAATACTACGGGACGACTTACAAAGCATATGCGTCCAACAAAAATATACTAACAAAGTAAAGACATGGGTTCATAACACAGGAGAAGACACCTCACATCTGATGATCCAGTTGGTCGGGCCGAAGAAGGTGTCATTTGACATTAATTCAAAGCGCAATACATTCCAGCAGGCACAACGGGCGTTGGACAAAGGCAAGGCTATCGTCTGTGACATGCCCCCTGTCTTTTATGACTCATCAGACACTGGTCCATCAGCGCAGTCTAGAACTTTGCAGAGATTCCTAGAATGTTGTTTGTTGTTGGCAAGGGATCCTGCTGCGCTTGCCGAGATTGAGGGGTTGTTGCAACGGTTTCCAAGGGGACGTCAGGAATCAACGGTGAATTCCTTACAACGAAGGAAGACTAGCAAGGAGATTGCTGATGAATATTCAAATTGGAGACTACAATGTTAACTCATTTATTCTAGATCTTAGTTCAGATGTCAACATCTTAACCAAGCAGGCATGGCAGAAAATGGGGAGCCCCCCATTGAGCGGGTCCCCTATCCAGCTCCGGTTAGCTAATCACGCTAAAGTGACACCGATTGGGAGAGTCCCCTGGTTAGTGGTGGACATTGAGGGCATGAAGACCTACGCTAACTACGATGTCATCGAAGTGGTTGAAGGAGGAATCTCTTATCCTGCGTTGCTAGGGATTGGATGGGATAATGACAGTGGAGCGGTAATCAACTTCAAGCGACGAATGATGACTTTTGAAAATCATGATCTCAAAGTTATCGCCCCATTGGATCCAGCTGAAGGACGCATATACCTTGAACCAATGAAAGATGAAGATCCCAGTGGATGGGACCATGCATTCAATATTTTAGAAGATTACATTCATCCAACTGACAACGGTGAGCTTGGATGCCGCAGTGATAGCTCTACGTCTTCCGACTCTGATGATGCGCTAGAACACTAGCAGGACTGCTTACACGAGGTGTCACTCCATAAGTGTGGATTCATCACGCAGTCGCTATGCCGTGTTGCGACTGAAAAGGTCACACTACCAATATATGAAGGACTGCTTGACTTGTCTAACTTTCTTACAGAGTTCGAGGAAAGAGTTTCAGAACCATAGCGATTGCTGGCATTGGATGAAGCACTGAGGGCTGCTCCAACATGTTGGTGGGTGACACACAAGGAATCAATTGATGGATGGTCGAAATGCAGAAGATTGATGATGGTATGCTTCGGCGATACCGAGGTCTACCACGCAGGGAAGTATGATGGTCGGAACGATCCTAACGACCATTTAATGGAGTGTCATACGTTATGGGCATCGCGACCAAGAGATGAGTGGGTCCACACATTTATCCATACTTTGGATGAAATGTTGTGATCATGGTATACGACTGCTGAATTATGGGGAGAAATCACTACTTGGTTGGAGTTGACCATCTGTTTTACTCATACATTTAGTTTTGTTGATTCCAATCCGAATATCCATAATGCTTTGTAGATCATTCATGATGTGGTGCTAAAGGTTGTTCCCGCAGCATACCCGACGGATCCACATATGCACGGCCAGATGCAATCAATTATGGAATGTTATAATATCACTGGTGGGCCCGAAGACGGTGATGATCCGCGGAATGTCAATATTCCGGAGTCTGAAGGAAGTCGCGATGTGGTACTTCCCGGTGCGCCAAGTGATCCGTTAAGTCAACCCTTGAAGCTTCGCAAGATCAATATTGGGACGGAGGCCACTCCCAAGTTTGTGAATGTTGGAGATTATTGGGATGATGAGATGATGGGAAAGGTCACTAAGTTGTTACATGAATTCCAAGACCTTTTCTCTACGAAGTTCTCCGAAATGAAAGGTATTTTGGGTGATCTAGGAGAAATGAAGATTCCCTTGAAACCATATGCAAAACCGATCCGGTAGCGACCGTATCGCCTCAATCTGCAACACAAGGAGAAGTTCAAGGCCGAACATGATCGCATGTTGGATGCTGGTATCATTGAACCGGTTGAAGAGTCTGAATGGATTAGTCCTATGGTGGTGCAGGACAAGAAGACTGGCGAGGTACGCATATGTGTTGATCTGCGGAAGTTGAATGATGCCTGCATGCATGACCCCTTTTCAACCCCATTTACTGATGAAGTACTTGAGGGAGTAGGTGGCCAGGAGATGTATTCCTTCACATATGGGTTCTCAGGCTACCATCAAATCCGTATTGCCAAAGAAGACCACCACAAGACGACTTTCGTGACCGAATGGGAATGTTTTCAGTACACTGTAATGTCATTCGGGTTGAAGAATGCACCTGCAATATTTTTGCAGGTTGTTGTTGCTGCATTCAAGGATTTTATCTAGAATTTCTTGTAGGTATACATGGATGATTGGACAGTTTATGGTTTGATCCGCAATCATCTGGCCAATCTGCGGTTGATGCTGGAAAGATGTCGCCAACACCAGATATCGCTGAATTTGAAGAAGTGCATTTTTTGTGCCCCATTTGGGATATTGCTGGGTCACATCGTATGTAAACAAGGGTTGATGGTCGATCCAACAAATATTGTGCTTATTTTGAGTATGACACCGCCGACCACTATGAAGTAGCTGAGGGCGACTTTAGGACATACTAGGTATTACCACAAGTTCATCAGGGGATATGCAGCGATCACTGCCCCTATGGAGAAGCTATTAAAGAAACATGCAGTATTTCAATGGAGCACTGAATGTCGGGATAGTTTCGAGCAGCTGAAGGCTAAGATGGCTTCAGCACCAATACTAGTATTAGTCGATTGGAGTAAAGAATTCCATGTCCATGTTGATGCATCGTCAATTGCACTCGGTGTGGTGCTAGCACAACTAGGACAGAGGTATCTTGATCACCCTATTTCTTTCGCCAGTCGGAAGCTATCATCTACAGAAAGGAACTACACCACTACCGAGCGGGAAGGATTGGCGATGGTCTATGCACTGCAAAAGTTTCGACACTACTTATTGGGCAGACATTTTAAGATGTTCACAAACCATTCGGCATTGAAGTACCTGGTCAATAAGCCTGCGTTGCGGGGGAAGATATGCCACTGGTTACTTTTCTTTCAGGAGTTCGACTTTGAAGTAATTGTGAAGGTAGGGCAGTTGAACTCTAGTCCTGATCACTTATCGCATATTGACACAGGAGAGGAGCCGACTAATATTGAAGACGGGCTGCCTAATGCACAACTGTTTCAGGTTGAAGTATCCGATGGCTATTGTGAATAAATCATTTAGTTTTTGGAAATAGGTACCACACCAGAAGAGCACACCACTAGTAAAAAGAAGTAGTTGGTGGTTAAAGCTGCAGACTTCCATCTCATCGCAGGAGAGTTATACAAGATGGGTGCAGACGAGGTATTACGACGGTGTGTCTTGCCACACGAGCAAGCGCATATATTGGCAGAAGCACATGCAGGAGTGGCTAGAGGACACTATGGCGGTCGGGCAACTACCAGGAAGGTGCTTCATGCAAGGATCTGGTGGCCCACGCTCCATAATGATGTAACCGACTATGTGCAATCCTGCAACATCTATCAGAGAACTGGAAAGCCATCTAGGAGGGATGAGATGCCACTGATACCTCAGTTAACACTACAACCATTTGACAAATGGGCAGTGGATTTTTTGGGACCAATCAATCTACCAGGTAAGCGCACTGGTGCCAGATATATCATCACTGCGACAGACTATTTGACCAGATGGGCGAAAGCTGCACCAGTTGTTGATTGTAGAGTGATCAAGGCAGCCACTTTCTCAATCGCACCATCAGTGCACTGACGGAGGAGCTGCAGATTCAGCATAAGAAGAGCACGCCATATCATCCACAGGAAAATGGCATGGTGGAAGCTTTCAATAAAATTTTCGAACATGCACTGAAAAAGGTGTGCAATGCGAACCACGACGACTGGGATCTCAAAATCCCAGCAATGTTGTGGGCCTATCGCACCACATGTAAAAGGTTGACGGGTCAAACACCATTTAAGCTGGTATATTGACAAGAAGCAATCATGCCCATGGAGTACATTGTTCCAAGTCTGCGCATCGCAGCAATGACAGGAATGGATTTTGTGGCAGCTTTAGAGGAATGTCTAGTGCAGTTAGTGCAGCTGGGGGAAGATTTCTTTATCGCTAGTTTCCATCAAGGTGTGGAGAAGGATCACGAAAAGGCTTGGCATGATCGCCACGTCAAGAACAAACAGTTTCAGCAGGGTTATTTGGTGTTGTTGTATGATAGCAAGTTTATGAAACATCCAGGAAAATTGCATATGCATTGGCTTGGTCCATATCACATCAGTAACATCACTTCAGGAGGAGCAGTACAGTTGCAACAGTTGGATGGAGTGATGCTCCCAAAGCTGATTAATGGTAGCAGGTTGAAGCCCTATCGGTCGAGCTTGGAACAATGCAATGTCTGAGTCGCATCAAGGAAAAAAAAAACAAGTGTAGATTGATCGGTGGTAGGGTGGCGCACCAATAGGAATGGAATGCGAAAGTAGGGAGGCTTCTGCCGCAAGCTAGGAGCGGTCTGCGACATGTGGTAGCGTTGCGACTAGGTCACATTAGAAATCATTATGTAGACGATACTTTTTACTTTTGGGAAGATATGATCGTTAGTCAATTCCGATTGTTCCAGAAGAACACACGTTTGGAATAAGGAATACACTAAGGCAGCATGGCTGACGGTACCCGGGAGTGATGGTTTGTATGGTTGGCACGCGGCATCCACAGTGGCAGCATGGCCAAAGGGTCCGGGGGATGATGCTTTGCCCACCTCAGAAGTCCGGATAAGACTCACATGGACGAGCGGAATATTATGATTACCCTGGGGCATGAGTAGGTGGTGCAAAGGATTGTCGAGGCAAACGAACAGCTGAATACGATGTATAAATATAGGAACCCAAGGATAGTAAGAGCACATAGGTTGTTCCAATTAAGAGGGGTTATGTTACGAGAGGGTCAGGAATCTAGCTACATTAGGAATTCCAAGGAGGTTGTGGAAATGATCCATTTCATTTCATTTGGTAGCACACCGGGTGTGCTGAGGGCCCGAACAACGAGTGTACATGAGCATTTGGAGCAAGCCACGCCTCGGACACTCAGGGGTTACAAGCATGAAGTATCGTCCGGGATGTCTAGGAAGTTGGTGATGGTTCAAAATATCGTGGTCCCTGTGACCACACAAAAGGGGGGGTTCGTAGCCCTCGGGTCCCTGTAACATGTGCTTACTGGTGCAAAATAGATGTGCTAGAACCACTGCCCTGTTTTACACCCTGGCATTGCTCGAAAAAATACTCTCTGTCTACAATCGGTCTCTTGAGGCTGTAGGATGAGTTTGCACGGTCCATGACAGTAAGCTGGGAAAATTCCACTTTTGGGAAAGAAGTACATGACACCGAGCAGATGATCAGTGTAGCAGAAGGAGCAGGACAACACTGCGCGATCCAGACAGCAAGAACAGTTGCAGAACTATAGTTCATCCATAGTAGAGTCAAGATTACAGAATACACCATGTCCAGTTGACATGGCTTGAGGGAGAGCCACAAGATTGTGTTGGGGGCCTGTTGGCAGGAGGTTTGGTAAGGAAGAATCGCAGCATCATCAATGATACGTCACGTCAGAAGAGGTCACGGAAGGAAGAAGGCTGCATTATTTTATGTATTTTTTGAGTCATTTGTACTGCAGAATGCGGGTTTTTGGGTCATTGGACCATTTGAGATGTAATTTTGAGCTGATTGTACCGCAGTAGGTGGGTTTTTGGGTCATTTGGACCGTGTCAGTCAGATTTTGGGTCATTTGCCCAGGAGTCATTTAGGAAGTTGTTAGTAAGTAGACAAGCATTCTAAAGGCGGAAGCCTATATAAAGACATAAATTTGTAGGATGTAGGCTATATTGGAGATGCGTTGTTTTACTTATGTTCTGAGATCAAGAGATATTGCTGAGATCTGGTTTTGCAGAGATGTTGTATCAGGGTTTTTCTGAAGTAATATGACATGACATAACTGTTTGGTGAAATTCCCTATGTACCTTTCGTGTTAATGCATGTTGTGATGATTTCTTGCTACAGTTAACCTTTTAATGTTATATTCATTTTTGTTGCGATGAATGACTTTGTTAAATAATGCTATGAATACAAATGATGTTAATCTTGAATGCATAGATCTGTTTTGGATGCTGCGGTAAGTTGAGTAATTGTTACCACAATCATCCTCCTTCATTCGGCGAAAACATGGTTTCGTCCACTCTCCCTTGATCGCCTCGGGTGAGACCTCATCTGCTCTATAGGTGTTGCTGGGCAGGCTAAAACCTATCTAAGTCGGTGCTCAGGGAGATTGCGGTGGGTTGGTGTCGACAGTGATGGGAACCCCTGTCGACTAGGTTTGAGTCAACAATTATGCAGTAGATAATATCATGGAAGCTCTATAGTTCCCATCTTTGGAGCTCATTGAAGATGCTTACTCGCCTAAGTTGATGGTTGAGCAAGTCGAACGTAGGTGCAAGGAGGCTAAGGAGAAAATTCAGTGCCTTGAGGAGGTCAAGATTGATGATGTGGAACAATTAATTAGGAAACCGGTCACCATGGAAGCCAAAATCCACATTTTCATCTATATTTTACATAAGTTAGATAAGAATGAAATAGAAACATTCACATGTAATGCCCAGTTGTGCCTTGAGTCGGCTAACTATCCGAATGTAGATGAGTTGTTAGAGATTTGGGACAAATGGCAAGTTTTTCTAGGCATTAGTTTAGTTTTTATTTTGTAATCCCGGTTTGTGGGAATTTACTCTTTGTATCATTTTGTAACTCTTATTTAAAGGGTAGTTTTCTCCTTGAGAAGGGATGATGGAATTTGGAGTAAAAATTCAGCAGGAGAGGCTCGAGATACCCTATGTTGATACAAGGCTTGTAATTTCCTGCATACTTTCATTAATACAGTCAAGTTATTCCCATATTTTCTTTTGTCTATTGATCAAGTTTATTTGATGAATGTGATTTTACTCCAGATTGTTTATCTAATGTTGTTTAAATATTTTGCAATTTATTAAGCACATTGATTTGTAGTTCTGGTTTATCATTTCTAATGATCTGTGTGTTCATGAGGTTTTAAGAGAGTTTATTCAATTAAAACTTTTATCGATTTCTGCAAATGGTTTTCTCAGTGAATTATAACTGATGTTGATTTTTCAATTAACATATCAGTTACAGGTCAAACATTGAATGCATGTAACCCTCAGTTTGTTGTTAATTCATTTTCATTGATTAATGATCATTTGGGCAAATAAGTAATAAGTCTTTTAACATTTCTATTAAGTTGATGAGCAATACTTATTTACTTCTACATCAAGCTGACCTGCATATATAAACAAGCCACCTTTTAGAATAGTCCCAACTTAGTTTAGATTATTTTAAGTAGATTAGTGTTTACACACTTTACCGACTTTGTTTTTCTTCATTGGAAAACTGATCCTTTGGATCAAAACTCACCAACTCATAGAATGCCAGCGGAGGCCGAATATCCGTGGGAGATTACTATACCAAACAGGCTGGGATAGAACTGTCCTTGCATAGGACCTTTTGAATCCTTTCAGTCTGGGTTTTCCCCCTCTGTTGAGAGCTTAGGAACCCATTCCAACACTTTGCACACCCTGCACACCCAAGGCCTCAACATGATGTTAACCAATATATGCCTAATACTATGTCTACCTCCTTGAGTGGTAAAGCAATACCGATTGAGTTGTAGGTGTAAATTTTGTATGTGCAACGACACCTTATGAATTTTTCTCGCTTCTTCTACGTGTTGATCAATGATGGTTGAGGCTTTAATCCCTTTTGCATGGAACACAAAAATATTAACTTCCTTTTCCTTATTGATATCAATCCAATTATGGGTACTTCTAGAATCGAAAAAACTTGTGATATCCTTATTCTTAATTGTCCCAGTAAGTTGTAATCTCTTTGGCCCTAAATTCCTTGATTCTATTACTCGGAATAGGAGTTGTTCATCTTTAAGGATGTCACGACTTGTCAAGTGAAGTGGGATATATTTCCTTATGAGTGATTGGATTTCTTTCTGTTGGGTGTAATCTGTCTTATGTGTCTTCAACCCTTCTTCCTTACAATCTTTTTGAATCCATGTACTTGTCGCAACTGCTACTTCAAATGAGCTTGTGTCTGCATCTGAATCGGCTGTATATTCCTCTCTTGATATATGTACTTATTTCCCATTTATGATTTTGCAGTGTACTGTGTGATTGGTTTTTCATCTATGGTTGGGATCTAATATTCTGTGCATCGATGACAAGTATTCTTCTTCTTTTTTTTTGTCATTGTTGGAGCAACTGGTCGATGTTTTTGAACCCTTTTCAACTCCATCGCCATATGACTGGTATTTGTTGCACTAATTAACGGGTGACCATATATCTTCGCAATGCCTACATTGTGTCTCTTGTTGTCGCAAATATCCCTTGTCAAGGTTCCCTTGTCTTTATTTTTTAAACTTTTCCTCAATCAGTTTTTCCTTGTGCATGGCCTTATCCATATTGGATATGTTATGTAATTCTAACTCCTCTCTTATGTATGGTTTAATACCAGAGACATATGTCTGGAGTCACTGACCATTTATTAATTCTAGTACTTGCGTCGCTAATGCTTCCCATTCGTAGGTGTATTCTTCCATGTCTCCTTCTTGTTGTAATCTAGTGATTTTGGAAAAACATTCATTCTCTGTCACATCTTCAAATATTAAAAAAAAACATTTTTGAATGTGTCCCAACTATAGGCGCATACATTTATTGTTTTCTTCCACCACATGTACCAATTGTATGCCCGACCTTCGAGCTGCATGGAGGCTTATTTAACTTTTTCATCATCTTAAAATATTTTGTGAATGTAGAAGAATTATTCTACTTTGTTGACCCATGCCACACTCTGTTTTGTTTCTCCATCGAACCTGGGTATCTCCAATTTGGGTTTCGTTGGGTATTCCCCCCATTGACTTCATTGTATCCCAATATGATTTCTGATGATTGTAATATTTATGGTATTCTGGGATTTCCACTTTGAGGGAATTTGCTTGATGATTATTGGAATCGGTTGAATCATGACATGAGTGGTCTTCCCTTGGAGACTCGACATTTTTATAAGCGTATCTATCCTTGAAGTATGTTAACAATCAAATTGACACCCTTAACTAAGTGAAGGAGCAACATATATTTACCATGCACCCGCGACAGGAAAATCATGACACAAGTTCAATCAGAGATGAATCCTCTCTGAGAAATGCATTAAAATGCATTAATTATGTTTAAAACATCCTAAGTGGAGCAAAAAGCCTAAAAACTATTCAAAAGTGGGTTTTCACTTGAAAATAATCAAAATGAGGAAAATGACTAATCCCACATTTAGAAGAAAAGCCTAAGGCCCATTTCCCAATGCTATATAAGAAAGGCATGGTAAAGGGAGGTAAAAATAGCAAAGGCATGCTGAGGAGATTCTGAAGGAAGGAGAAGAGCTCCAAGTCTTCAAAAGCAAGGATGAAGGAAGGAGAACTTATGGCAAGGGAAGAGGCACTCACAACGGGATTCCTGGTAATCATGTATCTTCTCCATTGTTTTAACATGAATTGATTCAAGTTTCTGCCATTATAATGTTTAGATGTTGCTTGTGTTGTGTAATTTAAACAATTAAATGGTTGTAGATCTTAAATTTGCTTATCTTAATTGATGAATGAATCTATATCTTAAAGGTAACTTGTGATAATCTATTCATCTCTGATGTAGAGACTCACCATCTCTTAGCAAGATAGTTAAACTAGTGTAGACACATCGCTGCACTAAATACTGTTATCAAAATGGCGACCATACTACTTGTTGAAATTTCTTGAATTTTCTTCAATTTTTGGGTGTTTTTCCTTCAGGTCTGCTCCTTTATAGCTTAAAGATCATTAAATGAACCTTAGATCTAGCTTAAACAGCTCAAGATCAGCCTAACTATGCCTTTAATCCATCAAATCACCATCAAATTCGATCAGATCTGAGTTTCTTGAATTTGCAGAGCTAGGAATTTTAAGTTTCTTGAAGATTCTATCTCTGCTTTGGAAGATCGTTCATCTCTGCGTGGATGCCCCCATCTTCTATTACCCTCTGCATGCAATTGTGAACTTTGAGTAAATCCTATGTGTATTCTTTAGAAGTTTGAAGATATCGGCGTAGAAGTGCGTAGACAACATTGAAGATGGTTGTAGATGTAGTCATAAAACCTTTAAATTTTCGTTAAACTGTGCGTGTTGTTTTCAACTCTGCCTGCAATGTTTTAGAGTAAACTTTGCTACGATTTGCAGTCATAAAACCTTTAAAGATATCAGCGTGTTGTTTTCAACTCTGCCTGCAATGTTTGGTAGTAAACCCTGCCACGAATTGAAGATTTGAAAGCCTGTAGATGCCACGATATGAGACTCTGCCTCTGAATTTTGATTTTTTTTTAAAAAGAAAAAAAAAACTCTGCCATTTGAACTCTGTCATGATTTTCAACATGACCACGACGGATGGCTTAACTTCTTAACCCCCCTCGTTGAAGTTCTTGGATCTTTAAGTTCTAATCCCAGCGTGAATATAAACTCTGCAGTAAAGATCTTAGCATTATAAAACCCTGTCGATTTTATAGTTCTTTAAACGCTCTGCGTGAGGGCTCTTACAGATCTTGATCCTCTCAGCGTTTACACGACCTGAGAACTCTGTGTGAGTGGTGTGAAATCCTCCAGCCCAGCGACTTGGCCCTTGTTTGTATGAACATCCAGGCAATAAATGGTGAGTATTAAAGATTTTAAAGATCTGAAAACTCTGCATGACCTCTGGCTTAAATTCTGCCATTGAAGATGATGGAGCTCAACGTTACAATCTTTAAAATCTTTATTCTTTATTCTGGTTTATCTGCCACGATCTTACATCTCACCTCATAGAACTCAGCATGAAGCTTAACTTCTTTAAATGATTTTGAAAACTCAATCTCTGCGTCGGCATTATCATTTCCAAATCGTAGTGCTGCCTTGAATTTTGGGCTTTAACCCTGCCACGATCCACATGGGGAGGTGTTAACACTCTGCCATATGACTCAGCTTTTCAAACTATCCTTAAAACTCCGAAGACCTCTGACAGGCTACATCTTGTAGCAAACATTATATCAGAAAGCGTTGCACTGTTTGATAGTTTGGGCTCTTGGAAAATATCGGAGGCGTGCTGCTGTCAAAACCGATAGAATGCAATCGTTAAAACCTAATCTCATTTCCAGCGAAACCGTGTTTACATCCTATGCATTTTATTTGAAGTTGAATGTTCTCATTTTAAAAATTTAAAACAGGGTTGGCTTTAGATTCATTTGCATTTCCTTAAAAGATTGGTTTCAACTTGCATAAAACGCTACATACAATGCCAAAATGTGAACAACACCGTGTTTAATTTTTTAATGCCGGTTAACATCCCCACGCTGGCATTATGTCGAGACAAGCACCCGGTTTAACTTTTTATTGCTGGTTAACATCTCCACGCTGGCATTATGTCGAGACATATTCTGCAAATGGCGGTTGTGAGCAGACTTCTGGTTGAATGTCAACATTTAAACACTAGTTCATTGTTTGCATAAAACGTTGTTGATAGACAGAACTTCCATTCGTTGGATGCCCATTCGTTTGACTGTTGGTTTCTTTCCGGCATCAAATGTTGTTGAAAAGATGAAGTCTATTTCGTTGCTACAACGCTCGTTCAAACTATGCATGGAACGTGTTAAAAAATAAGCCTAAATGGTGCAAAGTGGCGTGAAAGTGTTATGGCTCCAATCACGTTGATATTCAAAGTAGCATGAAGACTACACTTTGAAGACTTTGCTTAACGATTCGTTTTCTCCTTAATATCTTAAAGTTTGAGCTTTTTAAAAAAATTGAAATTTTTGCGTTAAGTTGGGTAATCTTAAAGTTTGAGCTTTTAAAAAAAATTGAAATTTTTACTTTAAGTTGGGTAATATTAAAAGTTTGAGCTTTTTAAAAACATTTTGAAATGTTTGCTTTAAGTGGGGTAATCTTAAATTTTGAGCTTTAAAAATTTGAAAAGCTTTTTGCATAGGGGAGTGAAATTTTCATTTGGTTTAAAAAATTCGTTTTTTATACCTTTTGCAAAAAATTAAAAAAGAATCAAACAAATTTCATAAAGTTAAGTTTGAAAAGCATGGTTTAACTTCAAATGATAACTTTCTTTTCAAAAGAATAGAAGCACACTTAAAAAGAATTCTATCTTTTTTAATAATTCAAATTTTTAGTTTTGGGTCAAATTTGATTAAGAAAGGACAATTTGCACAATTTTTGAAATTTTGCATAATGTCTTTTCAACTCATTAATTTTGGACCAACACAAAAAGAAAAAAAATTGCATTTTTTTTTATAGTCTAAAATTTTGATTACAAATATTTAGTTTTGGAACAAAAAGGAAAAAAAATTGCAAATTTTTTTACAAAGCTTGAACAATTTGGATTAACATTGAGTTATGCTTAGAGTTGTATGACTTTGAAGGCACCATTCACGCACATTGGCTTTGATAGAACACACTTGGAACATCACATGTTGAGATAATTTGAGAGAATTTCTTTCCACAAAACAGAAACAAACTTTAATTAGCTACATTTCGTTTTAAGAGTTTGATTGCTTTCATGATTTTCATGCATAATTAGAGAGGATTGCACCCTTACAGTTCAATTTTTTTAGATATATTGTGTATGAGGCACTGTATCCTCTTCACTCGCATCTTATGTTGATCTTGTGAATAAGAAAGTGTATCTCGCGTGTAATAATTTAGGGGTTGATTTTCAAAGCATCTTATATCGAGCCACCGTATCCTCTTCACTCGGGCCCTTGGGTAATCTTGTGAATGAGAAAGTGGATCTCAAATGTAAAATTTTAGCATTTAATTCAACAGCATTCCAAAGGGCTATGCATATCCTCTTCATTTGGGCTTCCAGGCGATCTTGTGAATGAGAAACAAGGATCCCCCTCTAATAGAATTAGATTCACTTTTACTTGAGATATCTGTTAGGGTTACATTAATCATCAAACATCAATTATTATCCATATTTCTGAAAAATTGTGCATGAACATACGAAATCTACCAGAAACTTTGCATGTCTGAAAAAAGCTCATGAACCTCTAACCCTCCTTCAGTTAGGATAATCATCGAACTGAAAGATAGCATAGTGAGCATCTTGCATTGTATGGTTCATTTTGTTTTCGAGTCGAAACACCATCAGTTTCACTTCCACTCCTGAGACTAAGCAAACTTACACTAAAAATTGGTGCTTGACCTAAAATTGACAAACTTTTGATTTTCATACCATCAACAAGTTTAGGTTAGTGCCCTGGATTAGGTTGGAGAGTTAACACTCCTAGGCTGCAAAACTTTGAAACTAGCCTTGATTAAAGAGAGTAAATCTACTAGTCGCAAAAACCGCTTGTCGGGAAAGCGCTTCTGAAACATGCATCAAGCATGAGGTCAATCTGGATAAGTAAGGGTGGCTTCCCCTTCTTTCTTATTTAGTGGGACATGAGCTTATTAAAGGGATTCTATGTTCAGTGACAAGTCCTCGCGGTGGCATCATTGTTTCTAGAGTTTATGGTAATAAGAGTTGTCCTTGACTTAGAACTGTCAGCCCAACCGTCGATTGTGAAGTGGTAACTTTAGTGGCTATTCTTAGGATATTACATAGGTTGTTGTGAGTGGGACACACTTGCAATACCTGAGACAGACTTTGGAACTTTTACTCCTTGGGAGGGTGAGTGGTCAAGAACCAACACTTGTACCCCTAGCGATTAAAGTTTTATTGTAACTATTTCTCACACCTTCGCTCCTAGCAATTGTATGAGGACATGAAATCCCTCAGCAGCTACTAGTTTTGGAAGGCCCTACAATCCAGCTTTTCATTGTACTTCGGTTCTTCGGAAGAGTAGTTTGCTTGCTTGAAATCTCTAGGGAATTTTTACTATGTGGACACTTTTCATTTTGTTGAGTCTAGACTGCCTTAGGATTGTTTGTTTCAAACTATCATTTTAAACACATCATTTTGTCAAATTCTTAGAAGTGGCTACTCTCCCGATCCGCCAGTCATGACGGCAGCGAGGTGAGTCACTAGAACTTGAAGGCCCTGCTACATTGTAGAGATAGACACAAAAACCACATCCTAATGACTTCGAAACATAACTGATTTTCAACTCAATTAACATTACTCGAGAAGAACAACATCAAATAAACACTGAGAATTCATCGTCACATCACGAACTGAATATAGACGTAGTTGATAACCTTACTCTAGTTGAAATTGAAACATCACACACACACTCATGAAATTCCTCCTTTGATGAGTCTTTAAGAACCAGTTACATTTACTATCTGTGAGTCACTGGGTGATATCAAACATCTTTCTGAAAGTTTGCATGACATGCACAATCCAACACAGGACCCCATGGCTTTCTCAAACATTGGTTTTCCATATGGATCGGCTAATCAGGGTCAACACACGAGTAAACCAGAGTCCTCATGATATACAAAACACTTGTCCAAATTCTACTTCCGGGGGCAACCCTTCACCATGGAATGGTAATATTCCTGGTGGAAGCAATGAACCATGCAACATTTATGCCAATTGCGGCTATGCTCCTCAGATTAGTGGAAATGCCTCGGGGGTTTATCCTCCGACTTATTGTTGGTGTTTATTATGTGTTAAATAATTCCAATATTTAAATTGTCTACCCGAGGAGGGAGCTTATGATATGCAGTCACTATATGTGCAAGATTGAAGGCTTGAACTAACCTAAGCTGACTAAAGATGCAAATGTGCTAACATGCAACTATATGATTTTAAACTACTTACATGACTTTCATAATTATTCTATCTATGAAAACAGGAAACTAATTAACAAATGAGGTGAGTAGGAAAACCTAATAAAGATGTTTAACTGAATCGTATTTGATTTGGAAAGTAGAAAACTTGATAAAGATATTTAATATTAATCCAAATCTTAAAACATGAACATCTTTACTAAACAAAAACTATCAAGCTAAAACAACTTGGAAAATGGAATTATTAACTATTACTTGGAAGACAAACTATCTAAAAATAAGACTAATAAATTCTGAATAGTAACTAATTAGCATATCAAATTGAAGAACTGAAGTTTGGAAGAAGGTTGGAAGAAAGTTTAAGAAGAAGGAGGAAATAATGACAAAGATTGAATTAAAAACTCCAAATAATATAAAAACAAGATTAAATTGCATCTCAAACTATTAAGGAGGAATAGGAAGAATGATGATTAAGACGCAGAAGAAATTAGATTCGGAAAAAGGCCTAAAATAATACAGAAAACACATAGGTCCGAATGACGATCCGAATGCTATTCTGAATGGCAGTCCAAATGACGATCCGAATGGAAGAAAACGTTTTAAAGGGAGGGAAAGAAGAGTTTTTGGATGATTTAATTACCCGTTGGCTTTAGGCAAATTATCCTATAGTGCAAGGAAGCAAATAGAGAGATTATTTGGAAGCTAAACTAACAAGAAGTTATCTATCCCAATCATTACCTAGGAGGAAAAATAATTTTATGAGAAGTAGGAAGAAGGTTGAGAAGGGAGAAGGGAGAGTTAACCTACAACAAATAGGAAGAAAAAATAACAGAGAGAATTAACCTACAGCAAAATAGAAGAAAAACTAACAGAGAAGAAGAAAAATAAGCTAATACTAACTATGGAGGAATTTGGAAGAAATATCTAACTAAAATGATGAAAAAAGAATTGGAAAACAAACTACAAATTATTAAACTATTGGTCGGCCATTCCTAGTTCAGAAGAAGGGAGATTATATTAACAACAGAAATATTAATTACAGAGGAATAATGATGACACGCACAGGAAAAACGAAATTGATTATATATACAAGAAAATAAACTAGTTAATTGCAAGAAAAGAAATGCATAAAGATGTAAATGAAACCTCTGGTTGATGAGGGGCCCTTCCTAGCAATCAGAGGGGAAACTAAACCACTGTGCTACTACTAGCAGAACATCAACAAACTGAAACTGATCATCAAGAGCTACAAACATAACTTTTTATTAAACTGAGGTAGAGTTTACACACTATTTTCCCACCCCTTCTTCACAATCCTGGGCATGTTTATATAGTTTTTTACAAAGGAGAGTAGGTCAGGGTCGACCTCTCTAAAAATAGCAAGATTCTACAGCTGGATAAACAACCCACTGAAACAGGAACCGGATCCAAAACAGCTAGCCACGTGTTTCCGTTTTCTGGGAAAATTGTCTTCAAGGAACCACAGATTTCTCTCAAACGGCTTGGAATTTTGGAGAAATTCACGCGAATGACCTAAATGGGCCTATTCTGCACAAAACCCATGTTCCCGAATTTCCAATTTCTCCTTCCGTTGCTCGGAAATCAAGCCCAAAATTCGATGTCTAGTAAAACACATTTTTAACATAAAGACGAATGAAGGGTTGGATGAAGGTCTGAATGACCTGTTAACGGAAATTAGTTTCACAAATCCGGATTCTGAGCGGATTTCCTGTTGGGTTGTTGGCCACATTGACGTCTGGGTGCTTGAAATCTATTGGCTGAGTTTATTAGATAGGTTTTAGATCCTTGTTGGTTGCCACCTTCATGTGATCCTTCTTCATTTCATCCTTACGCTGCGTGTTGTTGTTTCTTATGGCCTGCACATAACACAAAACTATTTCATTATTATCAAACCCAACGGCATGGCTAAATGTTTTGAACGAACAAATAAACCGACCATTCCATCTAAAAGAGTTTCATTATTAATCATAGTTCAAACTAATAGTCGAAGCTTGGAAGGCTTCAATGGGAGCCATGAGAGGAGAGCGGTGGGAGCTGGGCAGCCCAATGCAGACGACAGCAGGTCATCTGCCTTGTACGACGAGCTGCACGCTTCCCAAGAACGGATTCAACCATGGTAACAAGGTCTGATTCTAATTATTTACCGGGTTGTTTTTATTTTTACTGTTAGTCTCTCCTTGGGAAGGCACCTGTTCTCTTTTAGGGTTATGATGGACGAGGTGGATTATGGTAGTGACACATTGCGGCACCAAGACATCTGGAGCTCGCCACATGGCGTTTACTGGAATTTTGAGGGGAATAGTGGTTTAGGTTTTGGAGGATTAGCAGGTAGGCGGACTCCTGATGGACCTCATGCAACCCCGGAGGTCGTCATTCAGCCATTCCAGACCAGCTCGCAGTTCTGGGAAGGTCCTGCAGAGAGTTTTGTGCTAGAGGAGCGCGTCGTGAGCATTTGGTGTGTTAGGGGTTTTTGTACTTCACCTTCTCCGGAGCCGTTGAGTGCTGGTATTGGGGAGCTGCCGGAATTCATCAATTCCTTAGATAGTCTCAATCCTCCTTCAACTGTGCAGGGTTTCAGAGCCGAGACGGTGGTCAGTGAGGATAGACGGAAAGGCTTTTCGTCATCTCCGAGAGGTTTTGTGGCAGCAAATCTCGACTTTGCCGAACAACGTGGGTTTTCTAGCCCATCTGGGGATTCTGATCAACGAGACTATGGTCGTGTAGTTGGAACAACAGGGTTGAAAGTTAAGGAACAACGTGTGAAGAGCCGAAGTAAATGGATTAAGAATACAGGAAAAGCTCCTAACTACGTGCTTGGGGAAGACATTGGCATTCAATAGATAGTTGGGATGGTCAAGTCGGTGCTGGTGGGTCGGGTCTATGGAAAGCCTGTAAGTCACAAGACGGTGATCTCGTGGACCTCGGGGTGTTAAGATTTAATATGCTAAGACAGAAAATAGCAGCATTACATTCCATTTCACAATAATATCATATACAGGATCACTGAAGAAACAACAAGCACAGCATAAACACAAGAGACACAGATTTATCCTGGGAAACCCTCATGGGGTAGAAAACCCAGCAAAGCTTCCTCAATATAGATGACTAGCAAATACAAAAGATGTAACCCTGAGCATAAGCTCCTCCTTCCCCATAGCAGACCTCTCTCTCATAAGTGCGCCACTCTCAAGTGAGTGAGTGTGTGTTAAATGAGGAATACACCTCCTCTATTTATACACTACTTCGACTTGTCTTTTACACAAATCATGTAGGCTCGTATTTAACTATTGGTTTAAATACCCCATTACAACTGACTGGGCCGACCCCTCTAGGGTGTTCTAATAACCCTTTGACCCACATAACACATATAGGGCCGACCCCCACTAGGGAAGTCGAATAACCCAAGTTACCACATTCCGACGGAGGAATAAACATCTTCGGATATACAATAAGATCTTTACGGAGGAATGAAACATCTCCAGAATAATAAAGTACAAATATAATATTCTTTGAAGTTACAATATCTAAACACTCCCCCTTAACGAGAAGGATATTATAACAACATCTGCAGGAGCAAGGAGTCATCAACGTCATACATGATACATCTATAAATCATTGGAAGCTTTCTCAATATCATCAGTAACTCAAGCAATTACTGGAACATCTTCAATATTGGAACATCAACATCTTCAATACTGAGTCTTTATCTTCTGCAGCACTCGAACAGCTACAACAACATCAACATCTGGATCCTCACGATCATCAGCATCGTCATCATACGATAATCAACATCGGGATCATCTCGATCTACAACATCTGGATTATCACAATCTACAGCATCTGGATCATCTGGATCTATAGCATCTGGATCATCTCGATCTACAGCATCTGGATCATCACGTTCTACAGCATCTGGATCATCTCGATCTATAGCATCTGGATCATCACGATCTACAACATCTGGATCATCACGATCTACAGCATCTGGATCATCACGATCTACAACATCTAGATCATCTCGATCTATAGCATCTGGATCATCACGATCTACAACATCTCGATCATCTCGATCTATAGCATCTGGATCATCACGATCTATAGTATCTGGATCATCACGATCTACAGCATCTGGATCATCACGATCTACAGAATCTGGATCATCACGATCTACAGCATCTGGATCATCACGATCTACAACATATGGATCATCTCGATCTACAACATCTGGATCATCACGATCTACAGCATCTGGATCATCACGATCTACAGCATCTGGATCATCACGATCTACAACATCTGGATCATCACGATCTACAGCATCTGGATCATCTCGATCTACAGCATCTAGATCATCATCTCGATCTACATGATCAGCAACATCATCATCTAGATCAACACAATCAGCAACATCGTCATCTAGATCATCAGTATTAGTATCCACACCAATACAAGTATACACATCATCAATACAAGTATGCTCATCAATACAAGTATACATACAAGTATCCTCATCAATACATATCATCAATACAAGTATTCATACATCAATACAAATATCCTCATCAGTCAAAATAGCAGCATACCCTGCAGCACACAGGATCATATTATAGGATGATCAATCCTGCTCACTTTAGGACATAGGTCCATACAATCCAGAACAAGTTCCAGGATGATCAATCCTTATCACTTTAAGACAAGTATCATGTCTAGGGACGATGTAATCCTATCTTCAATTCTTGGAGACATCATTCTATGGATCAATTCTGGGACCAAGGTCCGGGGAAGATACAATCCCCTACCTGTTCATTCAGGAATTCATTATCGGAGACCCAGTCTACGGCTCAATTCTGGGACCGAAGTCCAGGGAAGATACAATCCCCTACCTGTTCATTCAGGACTTCATTATCCGAGACCCAGTCTACGGCTCAATTCTGGGACCGAAGTCCAGGGAAGATACAATCCCCTACCTGTTCATTCAAGACTTCATTATCGGAGACCCAGGCTACGGCTCAATTCTGGGACCGAAGTCCGAGGAAGATACAATCCCCTACCTGTTCATTCAAGACTTCATTATCGGAGACCCAGTTTACGGCTCAATTCTGGGACCGAAGTCCGGGGAAGATACAATCCCCTCATGTCCACCAAGGACTTCATTCTCGAAGACATATATCTACGGCTCTCTTTAGGACTGAAGTCCAGGGATGATCCAATCCCCTCATGTCCACCAAGGACTTCATTCTCAAAGACATACGTCTACGGCTCTCTTTAGAACATGTGTTCAAGGATGATACAATCCCTCTTCTTTCTCGGAGACATCTGTCTACGGCTCTTTTTAGAACATGTGTTCAAGGATGATGCAATCCCTCTTCTTTCTCGGAGACATCTGTCTATGGCTCTTTTTAGAACATGTGTTCAAGGATGATGCAATCCCTCTTCTTTCTCGGAGACATCTATCTATGGCTCACTTTAGGACTGAAATCCAAGGATGATTCAATCCTCACATGTCCACGAAGGACTTCATTCTCGAAGACATCTGTCTACATCTCTTTTTAGAACATGTGTTCAAGGATGATGCAATCCCTCTGTCACCTTAGACCCTGTCTAAGGACCATCCACCAACCTCTCTGTCGGCATCACCAATATAGGTATCCACATCATCGACCTCACTGTCGATACAGGCAATATCATCATAAGTGATCACATCACTCCCCCTTTCGAGGAGGGTCCTTCTGAACTATATTAAGTTTGTCTCGGAAAACTTTACTTGAGGTAGAGGTTTGGTTAGTACATCGGATCGGTAGAGGTTTGGTTAGTACATTGGTAACTTGTTACAAATTCAAACTTTAATTCCTTTCTGCACCATATCTTGTATATAGAAATGTCAAATCTCTATGTGCTTTGACTTATCATGGAACACTGGATTCTCTGTCATTTTAGTACAACTCTGTTTGTCACATAGGATCACAGTTGGGTCCATTTTTATGTCAAACAATTCTGAAGCCATACCGCTTCACAACTAGCAGAGCAAGCAGCCATATATTTCGCTTGTGCTGAGAGCCACACTAGATTGCTTCCTGCTAAACCACGAGATCATGGCTGATCCCAGACAATAACATCCTCTCGATGTGCTCTTCCCGTCTGATACAATTTCTGCCCGATCAACATCTGTGTAGCCATCTGAAGTCATGATCTCTAAGATAACATAGATCAAAGTCTATCGTATCCTTTATGTGCCTCATCACATGCTTTGCAACTAACAGGTGAACACATCTAGTTTCCACTAGATACTGACTCAAGGTGTTCACAACAAAGCATATATCTGACCTAGTATTCGTTAGACACATCAATGACTCAATAATTTGTCTGTACAGAGTTATATCCACTAACTCTGATGAGTCATCTGCTAATAACTTCAAGTTGGAATCCATGAGAGTGGCCATTCCAACACATCAAGTCCTTTTAATATTTCTCAACAGGGAAAGATTCCTTCTGAGCCTTGCCATACTTCCAGACCTAGGAAGTAATGCATCAATCTGAGATCTTTCATTTTCATTTCTACAGCCATCTTCTATGATCTGTTTCTCATTCCTTGTCAGAAAGAGATCATTGTCATACAATAATGATATGATAGGTTCACCATCCACGACCTTAAGGTAAAGGTTAGGATCAGCTTTACTTCTATTAAAGCCCAAGCTTTATCAAGAAGTTGTCAATTCTCCATCATTCACACTCTGCATTGAGTGATCTTATGCATATCTATCTGTGCCATCTCTCATCAGATGGGTCTACTGATATGAGCCTCAATATCATTTGAACTTTGTGGCCAAGTTCCTTCTTGCATCCATGTCATCTATGTATAGAAGCCATATTCAACCTTGTAGAAAAGGTTGAGATCCACATCACCCAAGATGATCATTAAGCTCATCAATTGACTACCAATCCTGGGTACCCATACAGAACCTGAATCACACTTCTTCTTTAATTACACCATTAAGAGAATGGTCTTATCTATCCACTTGGAGAAAACATCTTGTCATGATTCTCTTCCTCTTTCTAAGAGAATCTTCTATCCATGAGCCTTCTATATTTTGTTTGATTTGTAAATCTTCTTGTTGAACATCCATCACTTGTTCAGTGTTCATCATTCTTCATGATCTTGCCTACAAATCAAAATTAAGTACATGATTAGTAATACTTCATAATCATGAAATCATGTTGACATGATAACCTATTATGCATACAGATATCATTTACATAGTTATGCAACTATCTTGACCAATACTTTGGCACAACACTTTTCCATATCCTGTATGCATACAGTGGCCATCTAGATGCCTTCCATCTCTACCAGAACATACTATCGAGAGTGTGCACAGCTCTCAGCATGTCAGCAAAGAGGTTTCATTCTAGACAAGCAATAATGGAATGTTTGTCCAACTTACCAATCATATGCATATTAGTAGTATTTTGTTCAATGCTCTATGAATGTTTACAGCCCGCATGATATATTCTAGGAATACAAATATGCATACAAGCAATATCATTTACTATTTCAAATAACAACTCAAATACTTATCTTTTATGTTTGTGTGGTTGCCTTCCGCTTGATCTTCTATATGTCTTTTGAACTTCTATTCATTCTGTACCACTGTGCATGCTCAAGTGTGCACTAGTGTCATCCTCATGATCTCATACACAAACATACATTCATTAGTATATTATAAATATTATCAAAACATTATAATTCTAAATAAGCTTTGAATATGTATAGTCATGATCATTAGTATTCAGGGTTTCAATGAAGTCTTCTTTTACTCATGCATATTCTTGTTTGATCATAATACTCTTCTGGTTAGTTAAATCATCAAGATAAGAGACATAATATGCATAAACCCTTGATTACTAACTTTATGAATAAGCATAACCAATCATACCAAGTATACTTATATAAGGGATCCTAACACAAGGTAAGATTCTAACTTGACATAGGAAAACATACATGGATTAGTGTACCTACTTAGTTATGTCTAACATACCTAAACAATATCTTCTTTGTTCTTTTCAATGATTTAGAGATCCTGTGCTAGAACCTGCATATCTCATAGGTTAAGCATAATATAACAAAGTAATACATACCTTGTAAGTAGAACAAAGATTATGGATGAGTTTTTGTCTTCATGTTGTCATGGTTATGGAACTTGATTTGTCTTTTGTGTTGTACTTGTATCTTGTTAGCAGACAACATCAACCTCATACAACACCATAATGCATTAGTACAATCATATAGCCCTAATCAATGAATGTATTCACATGCATTCATACTGTTACTAGGGTGATAAGACAATTCTAACATTAATCAAGATTCTACTAATAAATAATATGAAGACAAACACATTATGAACTTAATCAAGAATCAAATTTCAAGACATACGTGAACCTCCTTAAGTCATACTTGTCAAGACTTCTTGTAGTCTTCTTATGTAATGCCTTAGCCTCAACTCCCCCTGAAACTTGATCTGGATCTTGATTATGGTTTGCTAGAAAAAACCCTAAAAACTCAATCTTTGACTTTCACACTTCTGAATGGATGGAAGGATGTGTCTTACTGAGCTGATCAAACTAGCATACTTCAATTTTGAAATCTCCAAAATTTGACCCCTCAAAATTGCCTTCGAAACTTCTGGATCTTCTAGACAAGATCCCGAACTAGGGTTTGATGAAGCCCAACCTTCTACCAAATCAAAAGGTTTGATCCAAGGCTCTAAACTCTTAATTTTCTAAGGAGCTTCTAGCCGTGGTTACAGACTTCAAAAATTCCAACTTTTGCTGAAGCCCTAATTTTCCATCTTTTCGATCAAAATCCCGAACTGGGGTTTGATCAAGCCCAGTCTTCTACCCAACCAAAAAATTTGATCTTGGACTCTAAATTTCGATTTTCCTGAGTATCATTGAGCCGTGGATTCCGATTCCAAAAATTCTAACTTTCTCTAAAACCCTAAATTTCGGAAGCCATGAATGAAGGTGCTCCAAAAATAATTTTGTTTTGACAGAAATATGTACCTGATTGTTTCTGCTGTAACTCCGAACTTTTCGTTCCACAGGGTCTGAAATTTTTATTTGTTGTATCCTGACCTGTCATCTTTCCATCCCGACAGGTCTGACCTCAATTGGATTTTCTGAGAGAGATTTATGCCAAGTGTCGCAACGTGACGTGTTTATGGGATAAAACAGGAGAGAGAACTTGTACGGCGTTCCACGTGTCACTGGTTCAGCTTCGGCCTCTGAAAAAGTTTCTTGAGATAGTACAGTCTGTTTACTACCTATCACATTTTATGAAATTTCATTTGGAGCTTCCTAGCTCAAGTTATGACCTTTTTTCCTAGGTCACCTGAGTTTGACTGAGATCTGGAAGAGGCAGAAACCCTAACTTGTACTGATCATAACTCACAAAGTACAACGAATCTGAGGGTGCCCTTTGGAAACAAGGTATCTGGGGATGTTATCTACGACTTGTAAAGGTTTCAGATCCTGAACATTTTCCAAAAGGTATTTATAGAAAAAGATCCACGATGACTGGTTTTTGCTGTGTAAAACCCAAACCTTCAAATTGTCGCAAGTGAAGCAAGTGTCGTAAGTGCCATACCTTGCCTTCCTTCAGGTTAACTTTGATACCATGTTAAGATTTAATATGATAAGACATAAAATAGCAGCATTACATTCCATTTCACAATAATATCATATACAGGATCACTGAAGAAACAACTAGCACAACATAAACACAAGAGACACAGATTTATCCTGGGAAACCCTCATGGGGTAGAAAACCCAGGAAAGCTTCCTCAATATAGATGACCAGCAAATACAAAAGATGTAACCCTGAGCATAAGCTCCTCCTTCTCCATAGAAAACCTCTCTCTCATAAGTGCGCCACTCTCAAGTGAGTGAGTGTGTGTTAAATGAGGAATACACCTCCTCTATTTATACACTACTTTGACTTGTCTTTTACACAAATCATGTAGGCTCGTATTTAACCATTGGGTTAAATACCCCATTAAAACTGACTAGGCCGACCCCTCTAGGGTGGTCTAATAACCCTTTGACCCACATAACACATACAGGGCTGACCCCCACTAGGGAAGTCTAATAACCCAAGTTACCACATTCCGACGGAGGAATAAACATCTCTGGATATACAATAAGATATTTACGGAGGAATGAAACATCTCCAGAATAATAAAGTACAAATATAATATTCTTTGAAGTTACAATATCTCAACACGGGGGCTTGGCTTGGTCATTGTGGTTATGTCCCCCGTGTTGTTGGGCTCTCTGGAGGGTGGTTCTCTTTCCATTTTTCCTCGGACGCACATGCGCAGTGGGCATTAAGCTTAAACTGGTCGATCCTTAAAGTTCCACTTTTGCTTAAGGCGTGGAATCCTCTCTTCAATGCTAGCCGTGAATGTATGGATGTTATCCCGCTCTGGGTTCGGCTTCCGGGTCTTCCTTTACAGTACTGGACCGAGGAACATTTCAGGAGGATAGGTAACATACTGGGGACTTACCTGGATGCAGACTTTTCCTTTGTGGCAACGGCGATGCAGAAGGTTGCGTGCATTTTGGTGAGTATCAATGTCAGGGAAGGGTTATATGAGGGCATGGACTTGAAATGGGGGCCTTACACCTTTGAACAAACCCTGGACTATGAAAATGTGCCTTTTCTGTGTAGGCGATGTCATGAATACGGACATCCGGCTATTGAATGATCTGTGCCTGTTTGTATGAAGTTTGGTAATACTCTGAAGCGACGGATTGTGGCTAAGGAGGTCGGGTTGACAATGGAAGAGGATGCTGAGGACCCGCAGGTGTTTGTGCATTCTGATTTGGGGGTTCCTATGGAGAGTCGGCCGGATGGAGAGGTTCCTATAGGCGGTGAGGAGGTAGTTGACAATGTGGAGGAGGAAGGTTCTATCCCGGTTATCTCTGAAGAGCCGGAAATTACTTAGCTACGGGATTCTGCACAGGAGGGACCTCTGCTTTCCTTCCTTCGGTCACCGGACATGGCAGCAGGTTATTCTTCTGTTACCCTTTCAAACCCTTCCTTCTGTCTCTTTATTAAAAACTTTACTTTTCCTGGTCTAGATTGGGTGGAAGGATTTAGGAATCTTCATATTTCCCCACAGTTGTTGTCATCTCTTTCGGTTCCTTTTTGTTCAGTGGATTCACCCCCTATCGTGGATCCTCTGCTGTTAGATTGCTCTCCGGTTATTAACCCTGAAATCCCCCTTGATCTGCTAACTACATCTTCCGAACCCTCTTCACCCACTGGCTCCTCGGAGTCGGGTTATTTTCTGAGGTCTAAGAACAAGCTTTCTGCTGGGGGGCTAGGGAAAGAGAAGACCAAACCCCGCAAACCCAGAGGCAGAAAATCCTTTATTTCCCATGCTAAGTCTAGAGCCTGCTCGGACCTTAAGAAGGGTAAACAATTGTCTATCGAAAGGGCACTTAGAGCGGTGAATGCCCATAAGGAAGGGATTCGATGAAGGTTATGTCCTTAAACTTCCGAGGTCTTGCTGGTCCCTCCAAAAGACCTGCGCTGCGCCGAATGTTGCAACTGGAACATCCTGATATTATGTTGTTTCAAGAAACTATGTGTAGTGGTGAAGATGTTGTTAGTAGACTTAAGGTTTGGTTACCAGGTTGGGGTTTTGAGGGTTTGGATGCTAGGGGTCGCTCAGGAGGTTTGGCGATCGGCTGGAATGAAGCTAAGGTGTGTGTTTCCTCTCTTTGGGAAATGCATTCGGTGTTAGGCATGACCTGTAAGTCTTTGGATTTTGACAGGATTTTTACTATTGTTAACATTTATGGACCTTATTGTGATAGAGAACCGTTTTGGACTACCCTGCTGGATAGAGATCTGGTCAAGGGTGATTCAACGATCCTGGGAGGGGATCTCAATTTTTCTCTTGGGCATGCTGAGATTTGGGGGCCACACGCTCAAGTGGATCCTCTTTCAAACTTTTTTATTAGGAAATTTTCAGAAGGCAATTGGATTGATGTAGAGCCTGTATGCCTAAAGCCATCCTGGAGAAACATGAGAGTTGGATTGGATAGAGTGGCAAAAAGGTTGGACCGTTTCCTTATTTCTGAACAAATTGTGGAGACTTTTTTCTATGTCAGGTAATGGATAGGGTCGGGAGGGTGTTTAGATCATGAACCGATTTTTCTAGAGTTGAAGGCAGGGCCTAACAAACCTCCCGCACCCATAAAATTCAATAAGGTTTGGCTAGAAGACCCAACCTTTTTTGAACTGTTTCACCAGCATTGGATACCGTATCACCCGGGCTCTGTTCATACTGTAGCCTTTCATTTTGCGGAGAACATTAAATTACTCAAGGAACCTATTAAAACATGGGCTGCAGCTAAGAGGAGTCGGGATGACATGGATCTCAAGTCTATTGAAGAGGAAATTACCTCTATTCCTGAGGGAACAGGCGGTGGATTTGACTCTCAAGCATCAAAGGAACATCTTGTAAAACTGGTGGACAAGAGGAACATGATCCTTTTACAAAATGAAGAGGCTTGGAGACTGAAAAGTAGGGCCATTTGGCTGGAAAGTGGGGATGATAATTCTAATTTTTTCCATGCTTACGCAAAAGGCAAAAGATCTATCAACACAATATGGAGCCTTGAAGATTCTGATGGTAATTCTCAGGCCACCTTTGAAGGATTGGCAGGGGTTGGGGTTAAACACTTCCAGGACCTTTTCAAAGCCAACAACAGAGTGAATATAGAGGAGGTCATCAGGGTAGCTCAACTTTTTCCTTGGTTTGTTGAAGAGGATGATAACCGGATGTTGATGGACAGCATTACAGGGGATGAACTAAAGGAAGTTTTGAATAGTTTTCAGAAGGACAAGAGTCCTGGGCCTGATGGTTGGACGATTGAAATTTTTATAGCACTTTTAGATATTATTGGTGATGATCTCTTACAGCTAGTTGAGGATTCTAGAAGGGAAGGTAGAGTACCTACCAGCATAAACTCTACTTTCATTGCTCTCATTCCCAAAGTGGACACCCCTTCCAATCTCAATGATTTTCGTCCTATCTCCTTATGCAAATGTGTGTATAAGATTGTAACTAAAGTGATTGCTCGAAGAGTCAAACCTATCTTATCTACACATATCTCTGAGGAGCAGTTCAGATTCCTTGAAGGGCGCCAGATTCATGAAGCAATTGGCATAGCCCAGGAAGGCGTATACAGTATCAAATCCAGAAAGCAGAAAGGAGTAATTTTAAAAATTGACCTATCAAAGGCATTTGACAGGGTTAGTTGGCTTTATATTCGACTTATGCTAACACATTTGGGGTTTGAGATTGGTTTCATTCGCTGGATCATGAGTTGTATAACCACATTTTCCTTCTCGATATTAATGAATGGAGCAGCGACCCCCTTCTTTCACTCAGGTCGTGGCCTGTGTCAGGGTTTCCCACTGTCTCTCTTGTTATTCTTATTGGTGGCCGAAAGCCTGAGTAGGGATATTAAGGAAGCTAAAAGAATGGGAGAGGTTGAAGGGATATTGGTGGCACCTGGCACCTCGCTAACACATCTGCTCTTTGTGGATGACATTCTGATCTTCTGCTCAGGTTCAAGAAGGGAAGCAGTTAAATTTAAAGAAATTCTGGATCTCTTTTCCATTGCAACTGGAATGGAGATTAACAATGAGAAATCATCACTTACTGTCTCTCTCTTGGGTGAGGAGGAACTACACACTTTCACTGATCTGTTCCCCTTCCAACTCCATACCCTTCCTGAGGGGTTAAGATACCTGGGCTTCCATTTAAAGCCAAATAACTATTTGAAACAGGATTGGGTTTGGCTCTTGGAAAAGTTGGAAAAAAGACTAAAAAGCTGGAGCTTCAGGTGGCTCTCACGAGCTGGTAGGTTGGTATTGGTGAAGTTGGTGCTGGAAGCCATTCCAGTGTATTGGATGTCCCTAGCATGGATACCGAAGGGGATTCTGGAAGCAACTAGGAAAATTTGTTTCATATTTTTGTGGAATGGCAAGGAGGATGCACATGTGACTCCCTGGGTGAAATGGGAGAGAATAGCAGCTCCAAAAGCTCTAGGAGGATGGGGACTCAAAAACATTTTTTATTTCTCTAAGGAATTGGCAGCAAAATGTGGATGGAGGTTAATAGAATCAGGGGGCTTCTGGGCTAGAGTTATGATTCAAAAATACATTGAACCAGATTCAGTGGATGAGTGGATTAGGACCCCGCACAAGACCCATAAAGGGGGGTCAGTTATATGGAAAGCTCTGGTCTCCTCATTTCATGTTATTGAACAGAACCTAGTATGGGACGTAGGCAATGGGATGAAGCTGAGGATTGGTCGAGATCCTTGGGTGGGATGTGAAGCACAACACCTACTGTCAGTAGGGTTGATCGAGGAACTGAGGCAGAGGGATATTTTTGTTCTCCATCATTTAGCGGACGTGGAGAATTTCTGGATGGGAAGGCCTATTTGGAGGAGAGCATAAACCTTTGGTTTAGATTTGGATAAGGAGAACGAACTAAGATTGTATTTGAGAGCTCTTAGTAGGGATCAGATTTTTCTCAAAGATGGAAATGACACCTTGGTATGGGATGGGGATCCCTCGGGCATTTATACTCCAAAATATGGTTATCAGTGGATCAGTGAGAACTTCGGGGACAGAGAGTAGGTGTGGTGGTGGAAATCTATTTGGAGATTATAGTGCCCACTCAAGGCTAGAATTTTCATGTGGTGTATCTTGGCTAACAGGATCCCAACATGGGATTTTCTGCAAAAAAGAAGTCTACAAGGTCCAAGTAGGTGCTACCTGTGTTATCTGAATAGGGAAAATGTACTACATCTGTTTCTCCATTGTAGCTTCATCAAGGAGTTATGGAAGGTTGTGTCTAGAATTCTAAAGGTAAATTTTCTTTGGGAAGGGAATTCCCTTGAGGAGGCTTGGAGCCGGTGGACACAAAACCCTGTGTTTGTCACTTACAAAGGTCTTCCCCCTATTGTTATTTGGGGAATCTGGCTATCCCAGAACAATTGTTTGTTCTCGGACAAATTGGGACTTCCAGCCTTAGTGGCCATCAACAGCTGTGGCATCCATTTAGCTCTCCAGCATAGTAGACAAGCTACTATTCCTAGAAATATTCAATTGGTGGATATCGATCGAACTCAGCCATGGGGTTTCTTTGATGGGGCTTGTCAGATTGAACAATGTGGGGGAGGGGCTCTTCTATTTCTGTCTCCTTCTCATTTTTTTGTGATGTCGTTTGGATTTGGGAGAGGGACCAATAACTAGGCTGAGATTCTCAGCCTTAAGCTATTACTCTCCTTTGCTATGGAACACTCTGTCAGTAATATTTCAATGTTTGGGGACTCATTGAATGTGATAAACTGGGTTAATGGCTTGTATCAGTGCAACAACCGGAGAAATGCTGCTGTTTTGGAACAAATTCAGAGTGTCTCTTACACCTTTGATACTTTCAATTGCAGGCACATATTTCGGGAAAATAACGCAGAGGCGGACAAAGCCTCGAAGAAAGGATTGCTGCTAGGAACCGGTATTTGGAAAATCACTGAATTTAAAGATGGGGTTAGCAGGGAACTGTACCACAGACCTTTTATTGAATGATCTTTAGAATTTTTTGTAATTTTGGAAGTATGATGAACTTCTAGTGAATTCAGCAAAACAGTAAGTTGATGTAAATATTTACATTCTCGGTTTTTATTTGCACCTAAAAGACATGTACAGGCTGGCTTAAAACATTTTTGTAAAACTATTCCGATATTCTTCAGGATCTTAACACTCCTTTGTAATAGATGTTATTGCTCACGTGGTGAGAACATCACTGCTATTTTCAGACAAAAGCTTAAAAGATAGATTTAGTGGCTTTTTCTTCCAGTCATATTGAGTGATGACGTTCAATGTAATTTCGTACTCTTAAGGATGAAATGAAATTACGCTTTTTTTTCGAGGAAAAAAGAGTTTCATTATTATATTAATAACCGTAAAGGAGTGAGTGGTATATAAAATAGTTTTCATCTCACATAATATTTTTCATAGAAAAAGCCATGTAAGATTTGATTTAGTTAATGGGTGTCTTTTTATGATTATATGAGTGTGTGTTTTGTTTTTAATTTGAAACATATAAGTGTGTTAAAAATAGTTTTATTTGTGAGTGATTTAAAGTTCAAAGAATTTTAATATTTCTATTTTCTTATTTGTTTCAAAAAACAAAAAATCATCATCACTTTATGATTTTAATTTGTACATGCAGGAACATCAGCATTGACGAGAAAAAAGAAGACGTGGATAAATCAAACCAAGAACCTGATAAGAAACATGCCATTAAATCTAGTGAAAGACTTAGGGACAGAACGTAAGGCTGAATGAAAGGTCAAATTAGGTACCGAAATGCTTATGATTTACACAATTTTGCATTTAATACATTAAAAGTAACACATTAGGCTTCATTTACATTTTAAGTGTTTTAATTGATGAAATACAATGAAAGATAGCCCTTTTTAAGGATAGTTGTATCAAATTACAGTAATATGCCAGAAAATAAATGTAAATAAAATCATTATAAATGACAATTTCGGAGCCCAACACTCCTCCAGACCAAAGGTATGGCACATCCGCGTGTCATGAATGAATTGGAAGTGGTCTTTCATTTATTCAAAAACTTTGTTTGAACATCTATTAGTTTATAGGCAATCTTTCTACAAAAACTAAGCCAATTTTATTACTGTATGGAAAATATAGAACTTAGAAAAAAAGAAAAATTATTAATGTTATGTTATGAGAAGACCAAAACAACTATTAATTAAGATTTCTTAATACATACAATTCCGCCAACTAGTAATAATTCATAATTATGAAGATCATATAAATTGAGACTCTTTGCTCCCCCGGACCAAAGGTATGGCACGTCCTCGTGTCATGAATGAATTAAGATTGGGTTGTGTTCTCTTATGTTAACACTTTGGATCAACAATACTTAGCAGGTAATATTATAATAAGGCAGATTGTTTAATACATGCAAGTTCATCAGTTTATGCTCACAAAGACCACATAAATAATAATAGTGTAAAAGATGCGAAAAATGCCATAGGAAAACTAGTTGTCCATGATTCATTGTAAAGATCTCTTGTCATCCAAAGAATATAGATAAGGTTCACTGTAAAGTTTGTGAGATCTACTATAATTATGGGTCCCATTTCTAGGATAATCATATCCTAGGTATTTGTTTGAATTAGATGATAGGGTCCAAGTCCAACTTACAACTATTATCTAATGATAGTATAAATAATCGGCCTAAAAATATGTTTGTATACTCAGGTTTTTTTATGATCTATGTGAATAGCAATGCATTAACCAAACCTCTTTTACCCGATATTGACCCGCTGCCAGTAGGCCTGTTCAGTACCCTGGCGGGTTTATCTTGGTACCATGCAAGCATAGCCCCGCTGCCAACGAGCCTGTTCAGTACCCCGACGGGTTTACTTGCATTTACCGAGCTTCCTTGTTTAAGATTTTACTTAGCATGGACCCACTTCCAGTGAGCCTGTTCAGTACCCCGGCGAGTTTACTTCGTATAATGATATTTTTAGTAAGGAAGGCAGTTGGCACTAGAGTGTGCTAAGCCTGTTAAACACATAATTCAAATTTTTAGCACAAAGCTTATGAGTAACTTTATAATGGCCTAAATTACAGATCATGTCAAAATATAATAACCTAAACCTATTCTTTGACTTCATAGTCTATCTTCTTCATAAAAGGTCAGTAATGTTCCCCACAAAATAGAAAATATCACCCACTTTTAGGCTACCTTTTAAAGGTGCTTTAGAGACAAGTTTTGATAATGAGCCAAGGATGAATTAGGGGTCCATAGGTGTAAGATGGAGTTTTTTGGAGGTCATAATAATTAAGGTAGGTCTTTGAGTAACTGGTATAATAAGAAATATGCATGTATGATGTAAGATTGCTTTGGTTTGGTCATTAACATGATCTTATTCTTAGTTCTTTTATTTTAAAGGAAAACAGAAAGTGAAGTTGTATGAATATCTAAAGCTAACTAACCACATACAACTTTTTATTAATATACATACTATCCTATGCTATCTAAAAGAAAGAAAAACTCATTATTCAAGTGTAAGAACTTTTCCAATGTAACCATGTGTGAAGCAAAATGAAAAACATACCTATATCCACATATGAAAAATTTAAAGCAGTGATTACTTGGATGTGGAGAATCAACCAACTTACTTGCTTTTGCAATAGAAGGTGTTGAATGAAGGAATGGCATTGTGGCCTCATTACCTCTTGGAACCATCTTTCGATGTAATCCTGATACTCACCTTCCTTCCTAATTCCATGCAGATCCTTTTCTTCTGAATGTTCAATTGCTTGAGAACATGAAAGATCTGTTGATATATATGTGGAGAACTCTTCAATGTCAGGTCTCTCTCCATCAAATGTAGTCTCCAAGTTTTCGGTTTCCTTGGAAGATTGTTAAGGAGATTTGATTTGTAGCTCATGGGACTGTGGTTCTTCTATTATTCCTGGAGAGATAGATAAATTCTTAACTTTTGTCAAGATGTGTTTTCCTTGAGAAGAAGATATTGAGATCCCAGCTGCTGCTAGGATTCGAGAGAGTTCTCTCATGCTGATGGTCACCTCAGAATCCATTTTGTTGGTTGATAGATCCTACTTCACACATGGATTAGTCCCTGGGTTCTTACAACACAAAAAAAAAATATTTGTTTTTAAAATACTTTATATTACTAAAACAAATTTGCGAACTAAAACATACCACACTTGCTAAAAGAATAATACACCTGAAAAGAAGCAAGACAAAATTTATGAAATAAATTGCGGAAAATTAAATACTCAGATGTACAGAAAGGAAAACATACTTGTGCGGAAAGGAACAACAAGGATTTGAGGCAACCCACTAAAGTGGATGCATCAGGCTATTGCACTATGGAAACCTATAGTGAGGTTGTCTTTGCGTCTTACCATTTCCCCTCCCCCTTGCTGTGTAATGTAAAAGCAGCCTATATACCCCTATCTACCTAGACTCCAATCCTTTTAGCACCTCCCCAACAATGACGCCAAAATGTTGGTGTTTATTATGTGTTAAATAATTCCAATATTTAAATTGTCAACCTGAGGAGGGAGCTTATGAGATGCAATCACTATATGTGCAGGATTGAAGGCTTGAACTAACCTAAGCTGACTAAAGATGCAAATGTGCTAACATGCAACTATATGATTTTAAACTACTTACATGACTTTCATAATTATTCTATCTATGAAAACAGGAAACTAATTAACAAATGAGGTGAGTAGGAAAACTTAATAAAGATGTTTAACTAAATCGTATTTGATTTGGAAAGTAGAAAACTTGATAAAGATATTTAATATTAATCCAAATCTTAAAACATGAACATCTTTACTAAACAGAAACTATCAAGCTAAAACAACTTGGAAAATGGAATTATTAACTATTACTTGGAAGACAAACTATCTAGAAATAAGACTAATAAATTCTGAACAATAACTAATTAGCAGATCAGATTGAAGAACTGAAGTTTGGAAGAAGGTTGGAAGAAAGTTTAAGAAGAAGGAGGAAATAATGACGAAGATTGAATTAAAAATTCCAAATAACATAAAAACAAGATTAAATTACATCTCAAACTATTAAGGAGGAACGGGAAGAATGATGATTAAGAGGCAGAAGAAATTAGATTTGGAAAAAGGCCTAAAATAATACAGAAAACACACAGGTCCGAGTGACGATCTGAACGCCGGTCTGAATGGTAGTCCGAATGACGATCTGAATGGAGAAAAACATTTTAAAGGGAGGAAAGAAGAGTTTTTGGATGATTTAATTACCAGTTGGTTTGATGCAAATGATCCCACAGTGCAAGGAAGCAAATAGAGAGATTATTTGGAAGCTAAACTAACAAGAAGTTATCTATCCCAATCATTACCTAGGAGGAAGAATAATTTTATGAGAAGTAGGAAGAAGGTTGAGAAGGAAGAAGGGAGAGTTAACCTACAACAAATAGGAAGAAAAACTAACAGAGAGAATTAACCTACAACAAAATAGAAGAAAAACTAACAGAGAAGAAGAAAAAGAAGCTAATACTAACTATGGAGGAATTTGGAAGAAATATCTAACTAAAATGATGAAAGAAGAATTGGAAAACAAACTGCAAATTATTAAACTATTGGTCGACCATTCCTAGTTCAGAAGAAGGGAGATTATATTAACAGCAGATATATTAATTATAGAGGAATAATGATGACACACACAGGAAAAATGAAATTGATTATACATACAAGAAAATAAACCAGTTAATTGCAAGAAAATAAATGTAGAAAGATGTAAATGAAACCTCCAGTTGATGAGGGGCCCTTCCCAACAATCAGAGGGGAAACTAAATCACTGTGCTACTACCAGCAGAACATCAACAAACTGAAACTGATCATCAAGAGCTGCAAACAGAACTTTTTATTAAACTGAGGCAGATTTTACACACTATTTTCGCACCCCTTCTTCACAACCCTAGGCATGTTTATATAGTTTTTTACAAAGGAGAGAAGGTCAGGGTCGACCTCTCTAAAAATAGCAAGATTCTGCAGCTGGAGAAACAACCCACTGAAACAAGAACCGGATCTGAAATGGCCAGGCACGTGTTTCCGTTTTCTGGGAAAATTGTCTTCAAGGAACCATAGATTTCTCTCAAACGACTTGGAATTTTGGAGAAATTCCTCTTAGAATGACCTAAATGGGCCTATTCTGCACAAAACCCATGTTCCAGAATTTCCAATTTCTGTTTCCGTTGCTCGGAAATCAAGCCCGAAATTCGTTGTCGAGTAAAACACGTTTTTAACAGAAAGACGAATGAAGGGTTGAATGAAGGTCTGAATGACCTGTTAACATAAATTAGTTTCACAAATCCGGATTCTAAGCGGATTTCCTGTGTGGTTGTTGGCCACATTGACGCCTGGGTGCTTGAAATCTATTGGCTGAGTTTAATAGTTGGGTTCTAGATCCTTGTTGGTTGCCACCTTCATGTGATCCTTCTTCATTTCATCCTCACGCTGCGTGTTGTTGTTTCTTATGGCCTGCATATAACACAAAATTGTTTCATTATTATTAAACCCAGCGGCATGGCTAAATGTTTTGAACGAACTAATAAGCCAACCATTCCATCTAAAAGAGTTTTATTATTATATTAATAACCGTAAAGGAGTGAGTCGCATATAAAATAGTTTTCATCTCACAAAATATTTTTCATAGAAAAAGCCACGAAAGATTTCATTTAGTTAATGGGTGTCTTTTTATGTTTATATGAGTGTGTGTTCTATTTTTAATTTGAAACATATGAGTATGTTAAAAATAGTTTTATTTATGAGTGATTTAAAGTTCAAAGAATTTTAATATTTAATGTTTTTTTAATATTTCTATTTTCTTATTTGTTTCAAAAAACAAAAACTCATCACCATTTTATGATTTTAATTTGTACATGCAGGATCATCACGATCGACGAGAAAATAGATGACGTGGATAAATCAAACCAACAACTTGATAAGAAACATGCCATTAAATCTAGTGCAAGACTTAGGGACCGAACGTAAGGCTAAATGAAAGGTCAAATTAAGTACCAAAATGCTTATGATTTACACAATATTGAATTTAATACATTAAAAGTAACACATTAGTCTTCATTTACGTTTTAAGTGTTTTAATTGATGAAATACATTAAAAGATAGCCCTTTTTAAAGATAGTTGTATCAAATTACAGTAATATGCCAAAAAATAAATGTAAATAAAATCATTATAAATAACAATTTTGGAGCCCAACACTTATCCTAGCACAATGTATAGCGGCACTCCACCTATCAACCCCATTCTGCCATGGAGTGGGGAGGTTTCAGGAAGTATCCAATCTTCTTGGGGCCCACCTTCGCAAGGAGGATATTAACCTTGGAACTCTTATCCAAACCAGGGAAACATTCAATGGAAAAGTAATGTTCCACCAAATCATCGATCTCAATGGATTATACCCCCGCAATGGGACAATCCATACATGCAACCTAATTCACAATGGAGGAGGAAATATTCAGAAAATAACCAACCTTTTTGGATTCCACCTCCGCAAGGAGGCAGTCAACCTTGGAACGATTTTCAATACCAAGTTCAACCGCCATGGTATGGTTGGGATCTAGGAAATAACCAATTTTCTTGGACCCCACCTCCGCAAGGAGCACTACTACATATGGTTCAAAAGTCCCACGAAAGTTTGCCACGAAACAGTTAAAATTGATGTTTTCGTGGAAAAACAGTTTAAATTTTTGGAAAAAAATGAAAATTCCCCCGACGATCGTCGCTATAGCCATGGATGGACTTTTCGTCGCTATAGCCACCTATTGGTACATGTTTATATATTAAACATGTTTATAGGTTTATATTGTATGGTAGAATTTGGTTAGAAACCCGCATTATATGGTTGCTCGGTACTACTGGGCCATGACCAGAGCAAATTGCAATACACGACAACTATTTATGCCCAGATAAAAAATGTGACCACATGGCAATGATTTATGACCGGCAATAAAACCCATATGATGGCTCGATCAATGAGTTTTGGTAATTCTTCCACTGCATAGAGGTAAATGCGACCGACTCTGCTGATCTACCAGAATGATATACTAATTTTGACTGACAACATTCAACATTCAATGGAGTTTATCCTCCTTATACCTGTGCCATAAAACCTTGATTTGGCTCCAAATTTTTGGCTTTGGCGGGAAAGGAGGGGGTTTCTTTGGGTCAAAGAGGCCATTGCGTTTGAAAGGGGCATGAAATCCAAGTTTAGGGTATTTAATAACTTACACCGGTTGGAAATTTCAACGACACCTATTAAATTTTTTGGGGATTTGGAAAATTCACTATATATTTGCACTTGTTGCAATGGAGAAAGGAACTGCATTGGATATAACTTGGAGGCTCTTGAAGAGGCGGGCGAGGGTGAAGGATTGTACAGCAGTAAAGTTCAAATCCAGTTCCACTTCTAAGGTTAGTAAATGCCATGTTTCCTCTCCCCTTGTTGTTCTCACTGTGTGCCTTGGAAGTATTATCTATCAATGAACTCTAATGTGATTTTGTCCAAGAATGTGATTCAATTGATCAAGTTTCTTTTTCAATTGCCCCAAAGAAATTGTAGTGTTGGGTGTTGTAGGATATACGGGCCTTCCTATGGTACTTTTTGTGCTAGTAGATATTTCCTCTATCCAACAACAGTCCGTGGGGTAGATCTTGAAAGACATCTGCAAATTCATCAATAGTTGTTTCATCTCTTTTTGTATTGCTAGGTTTTGAGTCTTAACCTTACCGTGTAATCCTTTCAAGGATTTACATTGGGAAATGAAACATGGTTCGTTCTTAGTAATCCATAGGCCTCATCACTGCATATATTAATCCACTTCAATTTTCTTGCAATTAGTGTTGGTTCAATTTATGTGCCCATTATTATTTAGAACAATCCTCTGTTTCTTAGAAAAATTAGCATTTTGGATTTCTAGTCATAGTGGCTGAAATTTCTTAAAAGGGGAACCGTACTTTGATCCATTTATGTTGGAGGAATTTGTACTAAATAATAGAGATTTATGTGTCCCAACTCTATTCCAGAGGACTCCAAAATGTTGCTAAGAGAAGAATTGCAAAAATGAAGAATAAGATGGAAAATAGAAAATGGTAATCTAAGATGGGGATTTCAAATGGGTAGAAATTTCACTCTTAAGGAAGCCTATAGTCATGCATCAAGACATCACAATCTTCCCACACACCAAATCTGGAAGCAAATATAGACATATGGTCTCTGGATAAAATTTTCCACCTTTCTATGTCTTATAACCCAGGTTAAACTCCTTACATGGGATCATATTAGAAAATGGGGATGCAATCCTAGACCATGAAGGCTTGTGGAACCCATGGATGGATCTACATGGCCATTCATATCTTGAGTTAGGGTTTTTCTCATTTTCATTTTCAAGGTGAAAATCATTGTCATGAAGTGATATCTTTTGCTCCCTAGATTTGTTGAAACACTTTGTTTGATTTTGTGGAATAGAATGATGAGTTATCCACCGAAACAACTTACAAATTTTATTATCCTATCTAGGTGGAATTCCCAAGGAATATTTTATAGTTTTATCTTCATATGCCATTCTTAACGCATCCCCTTAGAAGAGGGATTGTGTTAGGGTCGATATTACTTAATATGTAGAAGAGTTTGTGTACATTCAAGGGAGGGGACAGGGGGATTAGTGTCAATACCAGATTTAGCCGCCAAACTCACCACCATAGATAAAGGTTTGTCCCATGTTGGCAAAATATGAGACAACTTTGTTATTTTTTCCAATCGATGATAGCAAATATGCACTCAAAGAGTTACCTATAATGGAAATTGAAAATGTTAAGAAACAATAATGAAATTTCATATTTTCAAAAACTAAAATCATATCAATATAGATTAGGATCAAAGAAATGACATATCATAATTTCAGATCAATTCAAGAAGTGAAAAAGTGTAGATCTAAGAAATACTAAATCTACAAAACAAAACCAACAAGCTAGAAATTTGTAGTAGCAATCACATAATTTCTCATTAACAATGAAAGAAAATTATAAATGACTACTTGTTTGATCATGTTCCCTCAATATCTTTCATAGAATAAGAGAGAAATCCATGGATGCAAGAATGTCCAAGAATAGAAAATTGTAGATTCCCAAGTAATGCACCCCACATGTGCCCAAAATAGGTAGACACATGCAAACACACTCCAAGCATACTGCACCATGCGGTGGCCACATGCCAAGCACACTCCTCTATCTAAATCCTCAAGTAATGTGCCCCACATGTGCCAAGAATAGGTAGACATGCCAACGCATGCCAATCACACTCCTTTATGTGGCAAACACACACCAACACATGCCAAGAGCTCAAATTTTATTTAAATGCAAAAAAATCATTGAAAACTAATCACTAGTAAACATTATTCTATATAAAATAGAAGTGCTAAAAATAGAAATCCCTAAAAACAGGAAATGATTGAAACTAACAAATGGAAAATGGATTTGGAGTAATAGAAAATACTAACACCCTTCTTTGTGAGGAACATGTTCTCCACTAAACCAATATCTTCTCTGAGCAAATCAAACGTTCTCTTTGCTAGGGGTTTCATTCAAATGTAGGCCACCTATGAATATAAAGGAATGTAATCTAAGGCCACCATTTTCTTTTGAACTCTATCTCTTACAAGATGATACAAGATATCAATGTGCTTGGAACAATAAAAAAAGATTATATTTTCAAAGATCCCGATGCAACTTAAATTATCACAACAAATATCAATGGGCTCCAACTTCTCAGTGGTCATTTCATCTACCAACTTGTAATGCCACAACTAGATGAAGAAATTGGAATTTACTCTGCTTTCACTAAATTGAGTGCAACTATCGCTTGCTTCTTGCTAAAAGAATAAATAATTCATGTGCCCAAACTCAAAAATAGTTGAAAGTGCTCATATGTTTTCTTGCATTACCTGCCCAAATTGAATAAACAAATCCATGGTCTAACAACTTACCATCTATTGCATACAACATGACATAATGAATTATTCCCTTCAAGTATTTGAGCACATGCTTACATACTTTCCAATGAGTCTGTTGAGGTTCAACTAGGTACTGATTTAGTGTATTAATTTCATATATCTAGCTTGGTATTCACAAGGTTCATTAGAGACCTAATTAAATTCCTGCATAGAGTAGGATCAACCAAATTTGAATACTCACCACATGTTAATTTAAATTTCGAACCATAAAGCTAAATTTGGGTTTGTTTTCCAACCACAACATCTGAAAGCTCTTCAAAATCTAGTGATGATACTTCCCATGTCCAAGGAATCCTTCACCTGCACCCTATGAAACGTTTCTCCCTAAAATAGTGCAACAAACCAATGTCTTTCATGTCAAACTCACTGGACAATTTCTTCTTAGCCCACAAAATGAGCTGGTCAAAATTTCTTGTAATGATAAGGTCATCTATATTCAAGACTAAGGAAATAAAATTAGTTTTATAAAATGAAATCTAAATATTAGAGTTTGCACAAGTCTTGGAAAATGGATGGGCTGCTCTCATCATTTTCATCTGATTCTTCACTTGCCATGATCACTTACTCAACCATGTAGAAACCTTTCATCTTATCCCAAAGTTCTTTGGCTGAGACACATATTCCAACTTTGTCTTTTACCAATTCAACTTATCCTTCCATAATAGCATCCATTGCTAGCTTCTTGTTCATTTTAAATTCTTTCTTGGTTGCGGATTTTGGTGGCATTTTTGGAGGGGTGTAAATTGTAACAACTGATTTCTCGACATCATACCTCAAGGCTCCTAGAAATTCCTTCATTCTTATACTCCATATTTCATACCCTGTCCCATTGAATAGAGATTCCAATGCTCAAATGGTGACACTTGGAGATGATCTAGTAGGTGAGAAACTGTGTCAATCCAAGGGTGCATAAGAACCATATGCCTGATTTCTTCCTTGAGGTATGTAACCATGTCCATGTATGAGGGTGGGTATTGAAAGTAAATGATGGGTGTTAGAACCTTCATTAGGTTTTCACCCTTGTCATTTGCATGGTACAAGACCTAGTACCAAAACTGGTACCAAAACAAGACTCATGTACCAAACCACGCTCTTGTTCTCAAGCCTTTCACTGTCACAATTTACCTGGATTGTCAGTTCTGAATCTTAAGGCCACCCAACCACCTACTGGCACTCCAGCGGTGTTTTTTTCCATAGGGTCAACGAGGTTAAATGTTGGGGAGTCTTTTGTTTCATTGTAATTTCCAAACCCTTGGCCTACGATGAAGAAATTGAAGCCATGCAAATGGTATTCTCACTTAAGTGCAACTTTGGACAATAACATTTTGGTGTCATTGCCACATCCTTGAGCCAAATATAGAAAACAAATTTTAGTTTATGTTATTTAGTTTGCTACATTGATTTTATGAAGGTTTTGCTTTTAAGATCTTACTCTCATCTAGCAACTCCATGAAGGAAAGAAGCCCTATTCCAAAAATGTTTGAAGTGACTTGCTGCTTGTAGAGGTGATGACATCTAGCACAAGTTGAAGGCATTGAAGACTCACCTAGTGAATCCACAACTTTTAAATGAGGTATGAGGGTTGCATGTTTTCCAAATTTCATATTAGTCCCTCATTTTGAATCAAGGCATTTCATTTCATTTCAAGGGAGATACCTTTACTTGCAGGTTTGGTCAAGGACTTTTGAAAACTTTGGGATGTTGGTTATTTAGAAGAAGAACAAGTTGAAGATCCACATAGCTTTCATGACATATTTGATGAGGAGCTCTTAGAGGACCGCCATTCTCTTTCATCCTATGATCCATTTGTGAATTTGTTAAACTAGGAGAAGCACATGGTGATGATGAGATGCACTTGCATGAGGACATTCTAGCAACCATCATTGTGGATTTTAAAGAGAACAAGGGTTTGGTAAGTCATTTTCATTTTCAAATTTGTGAATTTAATGATCTAACCCTTGATGATGTGGATATGCTGGATAAACCCTTGGAGGGAGAAGAACGTGCAGATGCTTCAACTAGCCCATGTGATGAAGAGCATGACAACCATGATTATGACGACATTGATAATCCCTTCCATATTGGAAAGTATGGATGTGGTATAAATTGGGTATATTTTGGTGGAGATCCCATCTATGATACCAATAGCAAGAGCCCTACGGCTAATTATGTAGATTTTTTGTATTTTGGACAGCCAAAAACAACGGAGGTATGTAAAGTTTTCCCATGGTTGATGAACAAACACATGTTATCAACACTAGGGTTGATTTAGTGCAGTATAAAGGGGTTTTTCATGGCAATAATGATGCATAAATTTTCCATCCATCAATGCTTTCGGACCTTGTCCAAATTATGATAAAATCTAGCTTGAAGATGTGTTTATGATGCTGTAATATTTTTTAAACATCAACATTTTCAATTTTTGGTGTAGTGCATAAATTTTAAGCCTCTCGGAAGAGGGTAGAAACCCCAAGATTTTAAGTTATTTTAGGGTAGGAAGAATAAGCTCTATTCACGAGAATTAAGATTTATTTTTCGTGTTCCCTTTAGCATTGGGCTTATGCCTTCTTCTTTGTAAAGCCAGTTTTGAAAAAGAATTTGTAACTTGAACAAGTACATTTTGGATGGTTTGACGTGGGGTTACAGGATATGAAGTTTGAATCCATCCTGCCACATTTTTGCTCACTTGTTATGGCAGTTTTAGTAGGTACAACAGAGATCTGGAGTTCTCTTGCACCCTTTGGAAGAGTAAAAGTCCCCATATGGAGCCAGATGTTGCCACCGAAAAGTGAAGGTCATTTTTTTAGGTATTCTTAGGCATGAGCATTAACTTTTCTCAGCCGACAGTGAGCTACTAGATGATAGTTAATTATGACAACTCGCAGATTGTAACAAGACATGATGATTTGCATTGTGTGGTTGCTTGAAAGCGCAGTATATTCACTATATGATCGAGTGAATATGGTGTGCATGGATCTGAGTACAGATTTAAGTAGGATCAAGTTAGATTCAAACAGTTTGGAGCAGAGGAAAATATGAAATGACCAGCAAACAAGACAGGTAATAATTACCTTGAAAGAGTTTGGGTATGAGTCATCTAATTTGATTCGAGGAATTTATTTCACCAACAACAATGAATGAAGTTGGAAACACTCTTTGAAACATATCAATATTAGCAAGAAAATTCTGTCATTGGACGAGTTCTATCCCCATTTAATGAAGATAATATGATACCCTACTTCGAGGTTTGGTTATGCATTTTACACATTATGTGTTCATCTTCTTTTAGACCATTGACACTGGTATGGATTTGAAGAGCTGGATACGAGTAGTGATGCAAATATTGGACTTGTTCACCATGGAAAATGTACAACATGGTGCCAAAAGGTTGCAAGTGCACTTTAGTATTGTTTATCTTATTTCAGGAGCTACTTGTTGTCTTCACTAGTCTCGTTTGTGTCATACCCAAGTCTGATCAACCCAGCATGAGTGATACAATGGAATAATTTTTCATTGTACCATCCTTTGGTATATCTTTCACATCAGCAGATTTCAATTAATCAGGTATGAAGCAGAGAAGTTGTTCAAAATAATTTTGCACCTAAAAACTAAGCCACATCTTCAAAGGCAATCTCATAAGGATGGCTAGGTCTCTTTGGCACAAAAATGGATATTGTATATCTTTGCATGGAAGCATGAGCATTTTGTAGTAAATATGAGATTAGAGTAGTTGTATCAACAGTATAAAGGATATAAGAAGGGGCCTTAATTCCATCAGAAGTAACAACATCCCGGGTGTCTTGGATCCAATCTATGAATTGCTCGATTACAATGATAAATTTCTCACTGCTGTGGATGTTACAGTTGGGAATAGCTTGTTTCGTGTTGTAGTGAAATCAAATGATATCTCAACCAAAATCTGCATTATTGTATCTAGACCTTTCCTCTAGCATTCTGATGGAAGTTGTAGTTAATCCACTAACTGATGTCGCTAAGCAATACCTTACCACACAGTTTAAAGACCCAAGAAGAATCTATGGCTCTTCCTTTGGGGAGTGTTGAGGAAATCTTATCCAGTGATGAATTTAAAGATGCAGTCCATTATTTTGTCCTAATTTGGACCATGAACTTGCATCAAAGTCATATTGGATGCACTTTTATTCAAAGCAGAAGACACCCATAGGAATAAGGCTTAGGCTGCTGAATAAACTTACCACAAGAGGATTATTTCCTTCCGGACATGTCTATTCTCAACCTTTCCATCCTAGGCAACAAGGAAATTTTTTTTTACTACTCACTTTAATATGGACTAGCTTCCATCTTTGTTGTATTTTTATCGATTGGAAAACCATGGAGGTGCTAGCAAAATACCATGAAGGTGTTAGCATTTGCAAATATTCTATATAGTGCTAGCAGAAAACCATGAAGGTGTTGGCCTTTGCAAATCTGATATATATATCATATCTGCAAATGCCAAGACCTTCATGGTTTTCTTCTAGCACCTCCATGGTTTTCCAATCAATAAAAATACAACAAAGATGGAATCTGGTCCATATATATATGAAGCCATGCATATGGAAGCTGGAGATGGAAGCTAAGCTTGCTTTGTGTCCTAGCCTACGCAGATGCATTATGCAGTTCCCTGAGTCGAATCATGGCAGAAATTTTTTCACCTTGTGACATTTTCCTGTTTTCTGCTTAGGTATCTGTTGCATTCTCTTGTCTTCAGCTCAGGCATCGGCTGCATTTCTCTTTGATTTGTGCACATTGCAATCTTGTGGGTGGGTTGAAATCATGGCATCGAAGGAGGGGGCATGGGAGAAGAATTCATATTTAACAATGCACAACCATGAGAAAGACATATACAAGGAGAAAGTATCATTTTAGAGTCACTTAATACAACAAGACTGTCTTTTAAACAGAATGTAACATGTTATCTGTTATATAAAAACACCAGCCACCAATTTTCCAATTAGCATGAGAGAAACAAGACAAGAGTATAAATTTATTAGCGTCATGTTGCTCTATAGATGTAGTTGGTGGTTGGGAACCACCGCCATTCTAAGAAGAAAATTTAGTGATTCCCATAAAAAGTCCTTAACAAAAATTAATTGAAATTGAAATTGTTACAAAGCATGTCACTAGAGTTTCTCTTTTTACCCATCTTCCTTTGCACCTATAAATATGGGCAATGTCATCATCTTCCTCGTGCACTATGTGCTTCGTTATGAAATCAATGAGATGTGTTACCACCTATATTGCATGGTGTTCACTTAGGTCGTTTTGAGGTTACAGTTCTGATGTATTCAAGGCATTATAAGGAGATATTGTAGGGGCAGATTGTGAATGTAACTTTGTCATCCATTCTGGTCTGGTTTTTACCTTAAACCAGCATTAAGAAGTGATTCTGGTGTGTTCTAGCCAATCACAACAGCAATGAAAAAACTAAAACTTGGGTGTGAAGGATGCAGTCTGGGCTGATTCTTAGGGTAAAACCGTAGCATGGAGGACATCTACCACTAATTCTGGGTATGTCTCTGCCCCCTAACAGCCTTAAATAGTGATCCTATACATTATTTCAACCATCAAACAGCATGTAACTGCCCTAATTCTTGAATCCGGGTGCATCTTAGACACTTCTGGGCATTATTAAGGTCACAGCAGCAGCAAAGCAAAATTTTGATGAGGTCTACCACATAAGCAGCCCTAAACCTTAATGCTGGAATAGTTCCCTCTATATTGATGGTCCTTGACCATATAAAATTCAACTGAATTGGCATTTTCTATGTATGCTATAGCACTCGTGTCAACTATTAAGTCATTTCCATATCTCTCTCTATTCATAGAAAATTTGGCAGCTAAACTGGAAGAATTGATTTCATGATGAACGAGTCTCTTTCGTTTGTACAACTTCTTTTCTGTTAGGAGCAATTCACACTTCTTTGATGGTCCTTCTGCACAAACTTAGTGCCTTTGCTAAAGCCTTTTTGTATTCAATGCATTTTTTTGTTGCACAATTTTTTTTTCTCGTCCATCTCCTTTGATCACTGGGGCGTTTACTCTCACATGACACAAGATACACAGTATCAGGTACACTGCCTTTCTCATGGCTAATGGCACATATATTTCTGCTCATATTCCTGGGTAATTTTATATGGTTTCTCTCAAATAAATCTATTGAATAATGTTTATTTCTCCCATGCATCGTCAAGGCTGCAGAATCTCTAGGAGATGAAGAGGAATTAAGTGTTTCGCAGTGAAATTGAGATGCTGAGGACAACGAACTGCTAATGAAACAAGGAAATTGTTTTGTGTCTTCTTCCATTTCCCATGAAGAGCGCATAGGTGCACTATTGTTTCTGGTTATATCTTGTCCTTTCTTTTGCTTCTCTTTGGTTTCGTGCATTTAGTAACCATTGAGGCTGGCTTGAGTTACATTTAGAATTATTTTGTAATAACTAGAGTGTATCTGATTGGTTCAGAAGGGAACAATGATTATTAGGGGCCTCACTAATTCTAAAAGTATGAATGCAATCACTACACACTGGTACTGGGAAAGCTTGTTGCATTATACTCGAGTTCTGGTTTTCACTGTAGACTTGGCTTTGGTGGAGCATTGCTCGATCTCTTATATGTCCGGAAGTACTCTGGAAGTAAGTACCATATGGGATGAAACCTGATCTTGAAAGTTCAGTGTGTCCCATTTGGGATGTTATAGGATTACAAGAATATTTATATGCCATGTTATCTCCCTGGTTCACATATGTGTTGGAGCACAAATAGCTGACAGGAGAAATTAGTGTGTTGACAATAGGAGTACAGAATGGCGAGGTAGATGTCCATCCTGGTTCAGAATATAATTGATGTCTGAAAGGCTGTTCACAAGGAACACAGCTTGTTGGGAATCTCTTTTCCATCGGTTTAGAGGCACATTGCTATTCAATCTCCTCAGTTCGTCAATTGTATTACATGCAACCAGACTTTCCATTTGTTTGAAGTTATTCTGAGGAAAATTTGATATATTTGATTTTCCTATAGAATGTTGACAGAAGGAATTATGTCCCGAGTATGACACATACAATTGACCTTCAATGTAAGAATTATAATGACCACTGTGGACTGTGTTTGAAGAGACATCCAGTGTGGCTTTTGAGATGGTTGAAGTGTCTTTGCCACTGCCCTGCTGATGCTCCTTTAGGGAATTTCCTCCTTCGTTTTCACCCCCAATAGTAAAATTATGTCCCATCAACCTCATGACTGGTTGTGGGGTTGGCTGCACCTTTGTTGAGCTTTCTACTTCTGGAAAACTTTGCTCCGAGACTGAAGAATTTTGCTTTTGTTCTCCATTGTATCCAGAGTCAACAATTGAATGCATACACATAGTCAAAGTTGAGCTTGTATCTATTTTTTGAATTGATGTACCAAAAGTTTTAATTTGTGAATTTCCAACAAATTCTCTTTGAATTTGATCAAGATCAAGTGAAGAAGATCGTACTAATCTCTCCTGGTTAGGTTTCCTCTGATTAATTTTAGATGCTGAGTACTGGTGGCAACAGTCAGATTGTTTACAGCGGATGGAGTAATTCTGCAGGGATGGGCATTTAAAATTACATAGAATGGACTCACTGGATATTTTCAGTTTCCTTCCAACTTCAGAAATATTGTTGGAGCCATTCATGCTTTCTACCATATTGAATTCTGGAAGACTCTTGAAATATTCAGTAACTGAAGGCGCTATATCAGTTGTAGATTTCTGAGTCCTGTAAAGTTTATTAAAACCACCTGTAGTATTAGGAATATATTTGATCAGTCTTCCCTCAGAATCGAGAGGCATACTTATATAACCATAATTAGAGCATCTGCTTTAAATGAAAACTTTTACTAGATCAGTCGCTTTTTCAGATAATGGTGCTTCTACATGATTCAATGTTCTAATTGCAAGAGGAGCTTCTCTTCCAACAGAAAATATTTCGAAATCCCGAGATGAAAATGCAGCTTGTCCTACCACAGCACCATTCAACTCATGAACAGACTTATACCTTGAAAGCCATTTCTTCCCTCCATGGTAATCCTTCATGAGTGGAATAAATGTTTGCATCGAAATTGATTTTCCAATTCTTGCATTTGAAAGTGCAGCATTCATAGAAAAATTAGTATCCTGGGGAATTGCAAAAGTGTTTATAGAATTCTTTGACCGCTTTGTAACCTTGTGGCTATCCGTTTGTTTCCATCGAGAATATGAGCTGAGTTCACATTTTCCCCCATTCATTCTCGCAGATCTAATGAAACGCCCTTTAGAATCTATAGAAAGAACACTGACCTTTTGTTTGAGATTTAATCTAGCATTTTTTATGGGACCCTCTGTTATATTTATAGTGTCTGAAATTAATGTCTCCTTTTGAAAGAAATGTGAATCCTTTGAGTTGGCTCTTCTCCTGTCCACATTTTGCAGGCACAAACTGTTAGCGGCATCAACCAAATTATGATTTGAGTAGCCATGTTGGCCCGTCTCGTCTTCAGTTTGATCAACAAAGTCAATTCTAAATTTAGTTGCGTCGTGTTGGGGAGAAACGTTTGGAATTATTGAAGGCACAGCAGTAGATTTTGAACAGATGGCAATCCCATGCTGTGCATGTCTTCCCACCATTCCAAAATTGATATATGAAGCCTCGCTGTTAAAATGCACTTTATTAATAAAATTTTGATCCCATTATTTAGATGACCCCTCTTATACCTGCAATCTACAACTTTCAATGTTATCCCCATTCTGATGTGTGCATTTACTCACTCCCAACTCCTGGGGTTTCTCAGTATGAACCTGAGGCGATTCATTCCATGAAGGCATGGTGTCTCCCACCGCAGATAACTGGGAATCTTTAGCAGTAGCATTTGAAATTGTTGCAGGGACAGAAGAGGGCTCTCCCATACCTTCTTTTGCGCTCTCTCCTTCTTTTCTGATTTGATCGATGTTAAGCTCTTCAGGAAACATAGTTTCCGAGTATTGCCGGACTTTAGCCATCGATTCCACTACATCCCGAGCTACGTCGCGGTGTTGCTCTGAATTCAGTTGCATGCAGCTTGATGGTTTCTTACCATTGGAATCTTCTCTGAACTTAACCGGTTTGTTTGAGTCCTTTACGTGATGTTCTACACCTGGACGCCTTTCAGTCGATTGAGTAGAGGGTGGCATTTTCGTTGTTTTCAAGGTTTCCTGGAATGCATTTGACAACAGTTTTAATGATATTCGAATATTTTCCCGGCTTCGTCTGAAGTTCATAAGTAACATTTAAATCTGTAGCATTGGTTGATGAATATGCACATGTTTAGCTTCATTTTTGGGTTATGCCTAATAATTTGCAGAGTAAATGTAACCAGCGGAACTGTAACTTGTAGAAATTTTAGTTTTGTTGACTGCATGCGTTTAAGCAATTGCCCTTAATTCTGGCCATGTATACGGGTAGGATAAGCTTCCCAACACTCATGAAAAAGCAGTTTCATGAGTAAAACAACAGTAGAGACTCAAAATCCATTGTCAATAGCTTAAATTTTATATACCACTCAATCTTGGATTCAAACAAATAAATCTCTAAAACAACAAAATAGGATCTAACCTGGCCCTGTTGTGGTTGTTGTTGAGGTTGTAAATAGTTTTGCGCTGGTTGTGCGTAATACTGTCCATAAGGCTGCTAAGAATGTGGTCTAACCATAGATTTGATTAAGATTTAGTGACGACATTTTATGAATAAGTAAACTTTGTGAAAGTTCCATGGACATTAGATTTGGGGAAGAAAATTGGCCATACTTTTGTATCAATTAAAATATTGGCATCTAGAAAATGGAAAGTGAAATTTCCAATGCCATTCTACATGTTGCATAAGTGCAGAATATAGACGGAGTTTCTTTACCAACCTGATATTATGGTTTGAATGTAGATTGTTGCTATTGACTTTGCTATTGATATGGTTGTTGTGTATGTTGTTGATATGGATGTTGTAACCATATTGTGAATCCCCCTACCTAAACATGTTATTTGTAGCCTGTTGAGGCCGAAGTTGATAATATTTCTGTACATATGCACAACTCACACATTGAATTAAAATAGATAAACACTTTTTATGGACCATCACCCATTTTAAACCCCACACATGAACTAAAATTGTAGCAGGAATGAGGTGTGCATACATAAGCAGGAGTTCATTATACCCAAGTAACAAAGGAGAAAACAATGACAGTTTTTTCTATTACATGCCAAAAGAACACCTTTACTACTAGAAGACCTCAACTGTTGCTAGGGATAAATCTTCAAATTACCTTTTTTCCTCATTTCCATACCCTATCAATCCTACTTAGGGAAGTCCCCCTCGAGTTGCAGAAGAGCCAATGAAAGTGTAGAGAGGTGGTTATCAAGGAAAGAGTGGGTAACACCTCTAGGTTGTAGTTGGGCTAGCCTATTCTTTGGGGATTTAATCACACATGCCAGTTCAATATGTAATGATGTTTACACATAAATTTAATAAATAAGAGAATAAATATCAATCACAACATGCACAAGAACATAAAAACAATCATGGAAGCTCTTATTCAACTCGTAGTTAATAAGCATATATTTATAAATTTGATGAAAAAATATTTAGGTATGAAACATGTCACACATCATTCAATGAGAATGCCTCCATTTGTGGTGTTAACTCAACACAAGATAGGGACCTCTTCATAGACAAAGAGGTTCATGTGCACAAAGGTTGGGGAACACAAACGCTCATTCAACTGTCTCCAAGGGAATTTTTCTATTTTAAAACATTGAATGACAGAACTGTGAAACAATTTAAGTACTTCAATCCCATGCTGGAAAACTACAAGTTGAAACTCTTACTTAATACCTGTTGGAAATTATAAATTTATAGCAAGTGTATACATGACATATCTGTAAGCATATTAAATTTTTGGCCATGAGTTGAAGATGGCTACCTAGGAATTGTGAATCTTTACTACAGGGCCCCTATAAATTTAAGTTATCCACACAATTAAGTTCATGATGTTTGGCACTTGCAACATTTAGGTTGATTAGTTCTTATCCCTTCTTACTTCTCTGTATAGTGTTGAACATATGTCATGGATGTTTTGTAATGCATTCTATATGGCACATTTGTACGAATCATTTGTAGGCTCATTTTATATTTATCTTTCAAAGATAGATATGATATATAGATCAGTTCTAAGATTTGAGACATTTCTTTCTAAGAATGGATGTTTATGAAATTGCATTGCTATCTTAATATTGAACTTTATCTTTTCTTCAGTGGAATCCGATCTGATTCATTTATGTTGTAGTTTGTGATGAGCACATTTCACTTTGTTTTCTAGGATCAAATTGGAGATAAAGTGCACAAGACATCTGGTAGAAGGGGCTCCAAGAGAAAGGTATTGATGCAGCTCATCTTTATACAAATCTTTTCTTTGGGAAATATTTGGACCAACACAAGAAATTGCATTATTTTTTATTTGAAACAATTTAGGATATTGATTTAGATGAGAGCTAGTGGGCGAGCAATGACATTATGAGACCTATGTTATGTGCAAACAAATGTAGAGTTAAAGGAGCAAGTTAAAGAACTATCTCTAGAACAGGAGGAAATGAAAAAGGTTTGTTTCCTATGCTCTACATTTTATTGTTTCTATGAGATTTTAGACTTGAAAGGAAATGTGTTTGACAAGATTTCTCTTCTTAACCAGGGAAAGAAGCAGTGGTTGCAACTATTACAGTCATTGAGGGATGAGAATGAAATTTGGAAAGCAAAGGTGACTAATCCTTCTCTTCAAATTTTTTTTTCTATTTTATCTTATGAGAAACTGAAGCCATTAATGTTTTCAATACTTACCAAAAGCAGTACTATCTTCTCTCAAAATTAAGTTCCAAGGATGGTAATTTTTATTTAGGGATGTTAGTAATATGTGTGGCTGATATGATCAAGTTCATGAAATGAAGCCATTTGATTTGGAAAACATGAGGTATAGTATGTTAAGAAAAAGGGAAGATGGAGTACAAAGATGCAAAGGAAGGGTGTGGAGGCATTAGCTGTGTCCAACAATGTCTTATTCTAGATCATATATGTTATTGTGTAATTTTTGACCTCCCCATAAATTCCTAAGTAAGTTGCATCTTCTAATGGAGAAATAGATCCCTAAGCATGCATGATTTTCAAGTAATATGCCTTGGTTTGGTTAGAATTTCAGAACTTTCTCTCTACGCCCTGAGCAGACAGGAAAAGTGAACATTGCATAGTAATAAGATGACTTGTTGACCAAAATTCCATAATGTCAAGCATCATAGATGGTTGTGACTGAACAGTTCATAGTTATAAGAAAAAAACTTATTAATGAAAAGTCCATAATTTTAAGTATTTGCATAGATAGTTGTCACCAGGGAGCCATCCTCATCTGGTATTGTCATGGATATTGGTTCTCATTGCAAGGCCTCTGAATGTTGAAGGCCGAAGCGTGAATGATATATTTTCCCATTGCATATGTGTTCTACCTAGTCAAAAGTGCTTATGCCCCAAGGAAGCGACATCAAGGAATTTTGATGCCTGACATTATAGATTCAACATATAGTTTGTAAGTAGGTGATGCAGTTAAGTCAGATAATGAACCACAGGAGATTTAATCTATGTCATAATGTATGTGGTAGTGTTCTACGTGTAAGTGTCTTCACCATAGTTGGTTGGAAAATTCATCCTTTGAAATGAAATTTAAAGTCCATGCAATGATAGGAAAATTTTCAAGGGAAATATCTTGAACTGCTATAAAATATCATGTACTCTTCATTAACAAAGCGACGACATAGTATATCAAGTTCCGACGAACTTGCTATACTAGCGACGGACATTTTCGTCGCTAGTATAGCAAGTTCATCGGAGTTATTTTTTATAAAATATGGGACTCCGTCTCTATAGTGACGAAACTTAGTGGCTATAGCGACAAAGTGGGCTTGACTTATTTTTTTTTAAATATGAGAGGTCGTCGCTATAGCAACGATCATTCGTTGCTATAGCAACGACCTTTCGTTGCTAGAGAGATGGAGATCGCTTGACTTAATTTTTTTTAAATATGAGACGCTGTCTCTATAGCAACAAACTTGCGTTGCTAGAGAGACGGAGTTCGTTTGAATTATTTTTTTTTCAATATGAGAGGTTGTTGCTATAGCCATGAACTTTCGTTGCTAGAGCGACGAACAAGGTCCATGTCATTTCTGTCTCTATAGCGATGAACATTGGCAAGTGTTGCTACAGCGACGAAATTAGTGCCACGAAAACAAGGAGTCTTGTTTGTCACTATAGCAACGAAAAAGTGTTGCAATAGCAACGATTTTCTGTGGAAAAAATGTCCACATGTACTAGTGGAGGCAATCCACCCAATGGTCGGTCATGTTTCAGGAAGTTGCCAAACTTCTTGGGGTCAGTCTCCGCAAATGGGAAACCCACCTTGGAATTCTTATCACACCCAGGGACCACATCAGTGGAGTGGTCAGGTTCTAGAAAGTAGCCAATCTTTTTCGGGTCTAACCCCACAATGGGACAATCCAACCATTAACCCCATTCCGCCATGGAGTGGTCAAGTTCTAGAAAATAACCTTTTTTTTTGGAACCAACCTGCAAGACCTGTGTTTGATCCAGCTAGGCTGCCACATGAACCTCATGTCAATGGGTTGACGGATTTCGTCAACCATCTTGAACAGATTACCCCACATCCGGGACAAGTTTATATTCATAATTCGCAACCCACAGCTGGCCAAGCAATGCAGGAACCTGCTAATCCTTCCAACAATTCCGACACCCTCACAGTCTCATCCATATATCTTAGAGGAAAGAAGAAGAAGTACAAGAGTAAGAAAGATGATAACTCTGGGAAGGGAGATGCACCAACTGTGCTTCAATGCCATGGGAAACAACAACCCATTATTTTGACACCAGTACCTCTGCCAGGGGGCAACCAGCCAACCCCCCCGCAAGGGGGCAATGATCCTAGTGTCAATGTTTTCATATGTGATCCTGAGATGAACATTCAAACAAGACTTGATTCTTATGATGTCTCTCATAATACACCAGATCAGTCAGAATCACAACCATATGGTTATCTTTACATTGAGAAACCAACCATAGACTTAGTACTACGCCCCCCCAAAGGTGTTCTACGTAGAACAATACATAATCCCGACACGCAAGCTACTCAGGACAGTAATGTTCTTGAGGACCTAGCTCATGTACAATGTTCCATGTCAGCCTTGGAGGTATTGCAATGTCGTTCTGCGCCAAGAAAGGAACTATTGTCTACCATTTATGTTGTTGATCCATCCGATGAGACTTTGATCACATCAGACATAAACCATTCAATATGTAGGATCCTTCCTGAAGTTGCTTTTCATATTAAAGTAACATCCCATGGTAAGAACATCTGTTTAACCATAGTATATGAAGGGACCTCAGCTTGTGTAATGTCATTTCCATGTTGGCAAGCATTTGGATCACCCCTATCTGTTGTAGAAGTTTCAAACCAAGCTACTCAAATAGCTTCGACAGATTCAGATCAAAATATTCCCTTGATGGAGGAATATGATTCGGTTACCTAGCCCATTTGGGATGTGAGATCTCCTAGCTCACATGACTTCTCGGATTACATTTTATCATTAAATGAATATATCCCTGAAGTTGTAAATATTTGGTTGTACCCACCTAAGATCATCTTTTATGGGGCCACTGGGAGCATGCTTGATATAAATCTACCCAAGTATAGGAGCATGATCTGCATGTTCCTCGATATTATCTAGTATATTTGGAAATTTGCATATAGTTTAGGCCATCCCTTTGTGAAAATGCATTTGAACTTTTTGCAACCCAAACTTACCATAGGGTCGAACCTGTTGGAAATTGGTGGGTCAGCCCTTCATATCCGTATTTTCCACCATTCTGACAGCAGAGCCTACCAAACATGGGACACCCTAGTCAGCACCCCATTGCCATTTTGGTGCCCATGTTGAATTATTCTCATAGGATCGGGAGCCCTATTAGTCCCATCATGACTTGGAGTTTGAGACCACATATTTCTCTCTCATTTATTTCTGGCCATATCCTAATGGGATCCCAATTTTTTGTCATTTTACATAAGTTTGTGTTAAAATATCCACTTGAACATCCATGCAAACTGCTTTATTGCTTATTGCTTATGTTTCTTATTTTCTAGTATAGTCACTTTCTATTACAAGATGCCTATAAACCATTGCTTATGTATATTTGACCCATACCCATGGAGGAAACATCTGCAAGAGTGTACATAACTAGCTCAGCCCTTGTTTGCAATACGGATCTTTGCCTTAGCTAACCCATGCCCTTGACATTTAGGCTCATGCCCTTGAGACACTCATTTCCTCTAATGTACCATAGCATGCTTTATTCTTTTTTCAAGCTAATAAATGAAAAAGGTTTAAAAATTTTGGAAAACACAAAAATCCAAAATGGGAGAGACTTGAATCACTTCATATTATAAACTCTGAAGAAAACGGCAACAGTCAGTCCTTGTCGCCCTTGAACACAACACATAATATTGTATCCGCTGTTAGTACACCATTTGCATTTGCCTTAGGAAACTGTACCTGTATTTTGAACAAATCTCCATCGATGGGTTATCCTTCCCATCACCAATGGAGCTTTCGTTAATGCATCTGGAATTAGTGGATTTCATTAAGGTCAGTTACTCAAAGTCCTATGTTTCCAATGTTGGTTGTGGAGACAGATCTTCTAGTCTCATAGATGATATTATATCAGCCGTGTTTGTACCCCAGTTTTATATGATATGTAGGAGGACTGTACAGTCACCCCAGTGGGGACCATCCCCCCTGGTTGGGGGGTCCGGGGGTAGCGCCCCCGAAGAAAATTTTTGGGGCTGTTTTCGCCAGCTGTTTTGCGGGCCCATGGTTTTGGGTATCCCGTGGTATTTTCCCATTGTATTTCCCTTATAAAATAAAGACATTGTAATACGGTTAGGGATGATGATGTATTAGGTTTTATGCATTGTAAAGATCTCTGAGATCAGGAGAGAGACTGTGAAACAAAGAACAAGAAGTGCAACGGTTGTGCTGGAGGTTGTATCCCTTCACCTTGCTGGACGGTAATAATAATAAGGACTGAAAAATTCAGTGTGGACGTAGCCCAAGTTGGGTGAGCCACGATATATCTGTGTCTCTCTTGTAATGTGTATGTGTGATTATATTTTCATTTCTGTTTATTGTTATTGCTCTGCGATCCTATTTTTTCTAACAATTGGTATCAGAGCCAAAGGTCTATTTGGCAGTTAAACCCGCAGGAAGCTAGAGTTTCTGGTTCGAGTGGGAGCAATGGCAGAAGAAGGAAAGTTTAAGGTCGAGAAGTTTAACGTCCAAAACTTCGTGTTATGGAAGATGCAAATGGAGGACTATCTGTACCAGAAGGATCTATTCCTACCATTGGGAGGAAAAGCAAAGCAACCGACGGCTATGAAGGACGAAGAATGGGAGGTTCTTGACAGAAAGGCTTTGGGAACAATACAGTTGAGCCTGGCTTCGTCGGTGGCTTTCAATATTTCAAAAGAAACGACAATAGAGGGTTTGATGAGCGCATTGGGTAAGCTGTATGAAAAACCCTCGATCTCCAACAAGGTATTTCTAATGAAGCGTTTATTTAATATGAAGATGTCTGAAGGTGGATATGTTACTGATCATTTAAATGAGTTTAATACGGTTACAAATCAGCTAAGTTCTGTAAGTGTGAACTTTGATGATGAGGTTAGGGCTCTTCTAATCTTCTGTTCATTGCCAGAAAGATGGAATAGCTTGGTCATGGCTGTAAGTAACTCTGTCTCTAGTTCAAACACCTTGAAATTTGATGATGTTATTGGTGTTATTCTTAGCGAGGAAATGCGAAGAAAAAGCACAGGTGAGACATCAAGTAATGCGTTGACCATGGAGAGAAGGGGAAGACAAAAGGAGAGAGGAAAGAGCCAAGGTAATCGTGAAAAGTCTAAAACAGGCAGATCTAAGTCCAGACTGGGAAAGATAGAGTGCTGGAACTGTGGAAAGAAAGAACATCTGAAGAAAGACTGCAAATCTCTAAAGAAGAAAGGAGATGCACAGAAGGAAACTACCCAGGAAGAAAACGTAGCAGGTGATGTGTTACAAGATGCTTTGATTCTTGCATTAGATAATACTAGTGATTATTGGGTAGTAGATTCAGGAGCTTCATGTCATGCTACACCCCATAGGAAATACTTTCATGAGTATGTTCCTGGCGACTTTGGACATGTTTTATTCGGTGGTGATGAGCCATGTAAAATTGTTGGAATGGGTAAGGTATGGATAAAAGTTAAGAATGGAACTGATTGGTTGTTGAAAGAAGTTAGGCATATTCCTGCTATGAAAAGAAATCTGATCTCAACAGGGCAGTTGGGAGATGGCGGCTGTCTATCTACGTTCGGAGAAAAGTGGTGGAAGATCACTAAAGGATCAATGGTGATAGCAAAAGGAGACAGAGTAGGTACGTTGTATTTATGTCCTCATAATACTGACCATTCTATCTCTTTAGCTTCCACAGGAACAGATACAACATTGTGGCATCATAGGCTTGGCCACATGAGTGAGAAGGGGATTGTTGGATCATAGGCCACAGCTATAGTAAAGCTGCAAATTTTGAGGAAAAAGCACTAAGTGTTGAAGGGAAGAAGTGCTAATTTTGAGTAAGCACCAATTTTGGGCAGAAGTGAACAGTGCACAGTACGGCGCCAGAGGGATGAGCTCAGCGCAGATTACGGACCGGAAATCACGGAGCTCACGCGTACACGTCAAAGAAGAATGAATGTGGCCGAGTAGAAAGCTCAGCTACCACAATAAATGAAGCGACGGAATGGAGGGCTCAACTACCCTCATTAAGGATAAGTACAAAAGTTATGGTTGCTTTGACCAAGGAAGAGCAGCGGACCAAAGCATTGAAGGCGAAGGACAAGGAGCAGTGAACGAAGAAGCGGTGCCCATACCCGCAATCTGCGCCGGAAGTCACGGAACCTGCAGGAAACGGTGACATGACTGCAAGCGGCGCCTACAGTACACCTAGCCATGTCCGTGGTTAGGGTTTTTGGGGATTACTATTGGGAAAGGCCCACAGTTTTGTAAAGGTGCGACCCTCAGGGCCACCTATATATATGTGTAATTGTAAAGGTTAGACGTTAGTTAGCCATGAGATGTTTTAGACGTTAGAGGTTAGACGTAAGAAGGTTAGATGTTAAGAGAAGTGATAGTTGTAGAGCTAGCCACTGAGTTGCAGGAAGTCTCAGCCGAATTCTGAGTCATTGTAATCTCTGTAGAAGAAGAGAGTAGATCTGAGAGAAGGGCTCCAAGCTGTGTGCGTGGAGTTTCCTGGAAAGATCTAAGGCTGCAGCTGTGTGTGCAGCACGACTATGTAATTCCCATTTTGAGATAATATAAGATACAGTTCCAGTGAATGTGATTTCCCCGTGGAGGTGAACTATATAATTCTCGTTGTTATGATGCTGTGTTGTATGAATGCATGTTTATGTTTTACTATCTGTTACATGAATGTTCCATTGTCTTTATGAATGAGTATATAAGCAAGTCCTTGAAGCTCCCTTAGAAGTTATATTCGCGCACTATCGAAGGAGTCAGTAAGAGCACTATTGTCGTGGCGCGTAAGGAGTTCGTCGTGCGTTGTGGCGTAAGTGTAGAAGTAATACAGCGTTTAGCGGACATAGCGGGTAAACGCCTCGTGCGCAGGTGTGGAGGTGCCGTGCAGCTAGGCTAAGGCGAGTAAGCTCCCGCGTTGTTGCGCTGTATGATCTGTGAAAGAATCAGACACTCCGTTCAGAAGTTACTACGGAAGGAAGGAAGAGAAGACTGTGGATTCCACACCGCCCTGGTTAAGGAAGCCTGATTCCTTAGCCCCCCATAGCCACTTCGGGTGAGACCTCGGGCTGCTTGCGCAGCTCGTTGCCGAAAGGGCCAGTGCGCCAATGGGTGTTTGTTGCTGCGCCTCCTGAAAACCCGGGTCTGTCCAAAAAGTAGCCAACAAATGGTTCCGTTTCCTTAAGACTTGTTATTCCGGCAACGTGCGAAATTGATGCGCAACCTAGAGAAAGAGCGAGCCAACAAATGGTTTCGTTGCCTTAAGACTTGTTATTCCGGTGACGTGCGAGATTGATGCGAAACCTAGAGAAAGAGCGAGCCAACAAATGGTTCCGTTGCCTTGCGAATGGTTGCCTTGAGACTTGCTCAGCTAACAAATGGTTCTGTTGTCAGCTTTAACCCTATTATTTTGAAGGCAATGCAGTGCTGGAATCCTACAGCTAAAGAAATTCAAGAGTGGTTTGATTCAAAGGCTGGAGAGTTTGCTGAACGAGAAAATAGAAGCTCTAGGCTTCAGACAGAAGACTGGTTGCAGAAGCATATTTATACTGACCTTCACGAAATTTTCTTCGTAACATTTGCACTTGAATTGCATGCGTGGATAGCCAAGCTAGCAGATACTAGACCCACTGTGCATGTTGATCAACCCGTAGTTTGGATGCCTGAGCTAGTTAGCATTTTGAAGCGGGTAGATAATCCTGTGTCCCGCGCAGTATACTTTTGACTGAATAGTCTGCTAGAAGGCTTCATTACCGAGTTTGTCGTAGATACCAGAAAGAGCTTCAGCGAAGCTGAGAGGAACTTCTTCAGAGCATACAGGGGTAAGTTCTTAAATTCTCTGAACCTGTCGATTAAAATGCTTCTGTATGAAAAAGCAAAACTATGCATAGCTTCCGATGAATAGCATAGAAAAGTAATGTCTGCAGATTCTGATAGTGATCTTGAAGCTATTGGTTGTACTCGTAGTGGAAAACGGTATAAAGTAGGCCTTGACCAGCATTCTTTTGAGTCTATCCCAGAAGATAGTCGAGCTCCTCGAGCGAGCCATATAGAGAGACAAGGGAGTGCTCATATCCCTTACCACCCTTTTACACCGCAAAAGCCAGACCGGGCTCAGTATAACCCTGTAGTAACACCTTCTAGTAGCCCGCACGATACTTCTAGTACCTCAGTTCCACCTTTGTTTAACCATCCCGGAGGCAGTACTACAACACCTCCACATCAACCTCGCGCAAGAAGGATGGGTGATGACATGAAGCTACCGACCTTTAGAGGAACAGGGCTAGAAGACCCTGAGCAGCACTGGTTCCTATGTGAAGCCATTTGGACAATTAAGCAAATTAATGATGATGCTATTAAGCTGGTTCAGTTAGCGACCACACTAAGAGAAAGAGCCTTAACCTGGTTCATGAAATACTCAGCAGCACAGAATAGGACGCTTGCTGATGTAAGAAATGCTATGATTAGAGAATTCAAGAAACCTAAATCAGAATCACAGTGCATAACCGAGCTCAAATACATAAAACAGTTACCCACAGAGTCAGTATGGGACTTTAACCAGAAGTTCAAAGCCTTGATAGATCAAGTAAGCTTTGAGTTTTCACCGCAGCAACATAAGGAATGGTTCATTGCTGCGCTGCTTCCTCACATTAGACTTCCTCTTATGCAACAGAATCTCACTACACAAGAACAAGCTCTAGAAATGGCTATGAAACTAGAAGCTTCACCAATTGCTGGAACAAGCAACGATGTTGCGCAGTTTCAGAACCAGTTAGCAAACTTAACCTTGCAAGTGCATGACATTAAGAAAGGAAAGGAAGTCAAAGAAGAAATTTGGTGTACAAAATGTAGAGCACAAGGTCATTCAAAGGACCATTGTCCCATTTTCATAGAGTATATTGCAACTGGAGCACCTAACCCTTTACCACAGGCTCAGGGGACTTGGTGTGAAATCTGTATAACTAGAGGCCACAGCCACAAGAGTGTCACTTGTTGCAGAAATATGTACAAACTCCAAAGAATCTATATTGCAACTTCTGTAAATCAGTAGGCCATGATGAGAACAATTGTAGAGCATATGAGCTCATGATAGAAAGAAAACATGATGTTTATAGAGTACAGTCAGAGGCACAAGGACTCACAGCAGGTCCACAGTACGACCAAACTCGCGAAGGCCGAGGAGGAAATTACAGGGGCCGTGGACGCGCAACAGGTTTTGGTCGAGGAAGAGGACATATCACTTGTTATAACTACGGAGCTCAAGGTCATTATGCAAGGTATTGCCAAAATCCTACAACCATCTGCAAATACTGTAAATCGTATGATCATGTCATTGAAGAGTGCCCTCAGTTGATGGCCAAGATGCAAGAAAAGAAGCCACAGGTTAACCAGAATATTCAGTTGATTGGAGTAGAAAAAAGGGAACCAGATCCTACAGTTAATATAGTGACGCGCATTGGAACAACTACTGGTGCGCCAGAGTTGGGAACTGGAAAACCAGCGACGCAATGGGTGCACCGCGCTAATATTAAACCATCTCTGCTCGACCTGCAGAAGCAGAAAGAAGCATTCAAGCAAGCTCAAGAGTACTTCTCAGATCTGCAAGCTTCGAGTTCTGTATCAATTCCGCATACTGATATCAGACCACATGTGCCGCATCAAGAGAACTGGGTACAAGAACAGGCTACTACATCGGGAAGGCCTAATGAGGAGGATGCACTAGGCAGTGTTCATGCTTTCCTGAGAAACTACTTAAAGTTGTTGCGCAATGAAAAAGCAACTATGGAACTCCAACACCTGTTGGATCAGTGTCAGCAATCGGCTTCGATGAATACACTGCAGCGTGCTATTCATCAGTTTGGGAGTCATGCTAGAACTGGAAAAGAGATGAGGCTCACAATGCAGATTGGAGCATTTGAAATGGACGAGGTCATTTTGGATTTAGGCTCAGAAGTTAATGTTCTCACCATGCAGACATGGGAATAGATGGGTAGTCCTCAGCTTACCAGATCTCCTATCCAGCTAAGACTTGCGAATCAACAACGAGTTTCTCCATTGGGCAGATTACCCAAGGTACCTATTGATATTGAGGGAGTAAGAAGTTCTGCAGACTTCGAAGTAATCAAAATTATGGATGACAGTAGACCATACCCAACACTTTTAGGCATAGACTGGGCATTTGATAATTTGGCTGTCATTAATTTGAAGAAAAGACAGATGACTTTTGAAGATGAGCAGATTAGGGTCATTGCACCGCTTGATCCCCTTCAAGGACCACAGTATATTGAACCCATTCAAGCAGAAGAAGAAGTGCGCCACATGGAAAGTTTGTACCAGATGACTGCTAGTCATAGTGACTATGTCAACCCCACCGCAGACGGCCATATCAGCTGGCGATGCGATAGCTCGTGCACATCAAATTCAGAAGCAGGACTGGAAAACTGGCAGAATCGCTTACATGAGGTTTCTGCAAGGCGTTGCGCCATGATGACTAAATCCATTCGATGGATTGGCACAGAATTGAACAACACTCCAATATTTGATGGTTTAACTAAAGTGAGTGAATTCATACGTACCTATGAACAACAAATCCCAGAAGAGCAGCGCATACAAGCATTGGATGTAGCACTGCGCGCTACACCCGCAAGATGGTGGGGTGCGCATAAAGAGAATATTCACACATGGCAAGACTGTCGCAGATTGATACTGCGCAGATTTCAGGAAAATACAGCAGAAGTATTGAGCAAATATGATGGACAGAGTGACCCCAGGTCACACGTTGAAGCATGTATTCAGCAATGGTCAGATATTCCAGAGGATGAGTGGGTTCACCTATTCATCCACACGTTGGATACAGTTCCAAGGAACTGGTACATTGAAACAGAATTGTGTAGAGGCACTGTCACTTGGCCTCTTATGATGGAAATTTTTCAATCTCTTTCAGCTTTGAGTGAGAACATCCGAGCATTGATCAGGCTTTAAAATGTATTAAAAAGAAGGTATTTGAACCATGTCTGTTACCAGAATATTCTCAACCAGATTGGGCTGTCTAGATGGAACATGCCCTGGAATGCTATAATTTCACCACTGAAGAAGAGGATGATGATCCTCGCAACATCAATATTCCAGAATCAGAAAGGACGCCCAAGGTCGAAGGCCCTCAGCTTGATATCCCTGCCATTACAGAACACATCAAGCTCAAGAAGATTAACATTGGTACAGAAGCCGAACCCAAGTTTGCTTCTATAGGAGATTATTGGGATGATGAAACTGTTGGCAATATTGCAGATTTACTGCGTGACTACCAGGATATCTTTCCTACCAAGTTTACAGAAATGAAAGGCATCCTAGGAGATTTAGGAGTCATGCGCATACCTTTTAAAGCGGATGCTAAGCCAGTAAAGCAGCGCCCATACAGGTTGAACCCGCGATATAAAGAAAAGGTCAGAGAAGAAATTGATAAGATGCTCCCAGCAAGTATTATTGAGCCAGTAGAAGAAAGCGATTGGATTAGTCCTATGGTGGTACAAGACAAAAAGGCAAAAGGTGAAATAAGAATCTGTGTGGATTTACGCAAGCTGAACGACGCATCAGCGCATGATCCATTTCCTACTCCCTTTACAGACGAAGTGCTTGATAATGTGGGAGGACAAGAGGCTTAATCCTTCACTGATGGCTTTTCGGGATACCATCAGATTAGAATCCATCCAGAAGACCGCCATAAGACCACTTTTGCGACTGAATGGGGCTCATTCCAGTATACGGTAATGCCCTTTGGTCTTAAAAACGCACCTGCTATCTTCTCTAGAGTCGTTGTTCCTGTTTTTAAAGAATTCATTCATAAGTTTCTAGAAGTCTATTTTGATGACTGGACTGTCTTTGGTTTACTAAAGAACCATATAGGGAATCTCCGGATGATGTTAGACAAATGCAGACAGTATCAGATTTCCCTTAACTTGAAAAAATGTATTTTCTGTGCTTCTTTTGGTATTCTGTTGGGTCATATTGTATGCAGACAAGGACTCCTGATGGACCCTGCGAAGGTTGCCATCATTGCTAATTTACCTGCGCCCAACTCAGTTAAACAATTGCGCACTACATTGGGACATACAGGGTATTACAGGAAATTTATCAAGGGTTATGCAAAGATTACTGCGCCTATGGAAAAACTGCTGAAAAAGGATTCGAAATTCCAATGGACAGAAGAATGCCAACAGAGCTTGGATATACTTAAAGAAAAGATGATCACTGCGCCTATTCTAGTTTTATCAGACTGGAGAAGACCCTTTCATGTTCATGTAGATGCTTCTTCCATAGCATTGGGGGTTGTGCTTACACAACCGGGAGAAGGAGGTATTGACCAACCCATTGCTTACTCTAGCAGAAAGTTGTCCACAGCTGAGAAGAACTACACCACTACAGAAAGAGAAGGACTAGCTATGGTGTATGCCTTACAGATGTTCAGACACTATCTATTGAGCGCTCATTTTAAAATGTATACTAACCATTCTGCTTTGAAGTACTTGGTCAATAAGCCAGTGTTATGGGGAAGGATTTGCAGATGGCTACTGCTCTTCCAGGAGTATGATTTTGAGGTTATTGTGAAGCCAGGTAGATTGAATGCAGGACCTGACCATTTATCTAGGATAGAGTCAGGGGAGGAACCTACAAATTTGGAGGACAATCTGCCTGATGCGCAACTCTTTTCTATTCAAGCAGCAGATGAATATTATTCCGATATTCTTGGGTTTCTCACTACAGGGCAAGCGCCAATTGAGTTTACAATCCAGCAGAAGAAGCAACTTGTTGTCAAAGTTGCATACTTCACTTTGATAGCAGGCCAGCTCTATAAGTTGGGCCCTGATGAAGTCTTGCGCAAATGTATCTTACCGCATGAGAAGGACTCCATCATCGCAGAAGCGCACTCAGGAACCACAGGCGGCCATTTCGCAGGAAATCCCACTGCGCAGAAGATCTTAGATGCAGGTCTTTGGTGGCCAACATTGCACAAGGATACTAAAGAATTTTGCAAATGTTGCGATGTGTGCCAGCGAACAGGAAAACCTTCAAGAAGAGATGAAATACCGCTAAGACCCCAGATAACATTGCGTGCTTTTGATAAGTGGGCCATTGATTTCGTAGGACCTATCAACCCACCAGGAAAGAGAACCGGCGCAAGGTACATTATTACAGCTACTGAATACCTCACCAGATGGGCTGAGGCGAAGCTAGTTAAGAACTACGACGCTGCCACTGCCGCGCAGTTCATTTTTTAGAACATTATCACTAGATTTGGGTGTCCACTGATTTTAATGAGTGATCAGGGCACACATTTCCTGAATGAGACTATAGAGACCCTTACTGAAGAATTCCACATTAGTCACCATACGAGTACACCCTACCACCCTCAAGCTAATGGTACGGTGGAGGCATTCAACAAGATTCTCGAGAATGCCCTGACCAAGATCTGTAATCAACAAAGAGATGATTGGGACCTTAGAGTCACAGCTGTGTTATGGGCTTACAGAACCACATGCAAGAAACTAACAGGTCACACACCTTTCAGTTTGGTGTATGGACAAGAAGCAGTTATGCCCATGGAATACATTGTTCCCAGTCTCAGAATTGCGCAAATTATAGAAATGGAAGATACTGATACTATGAGTGAAAGACTCTCACATTTGCTTGCCTTACAAGAAGACATACTTTTAGCCGGATTCCATCAACAAGTGCAGAAGGCAAGACATAAAGCTTGGCATGACAGGCATATTAATAATAAAGTCTTTCAAGAAGGAGACTTGGTACTCCTCTATGATAGTAAATTCATTAAGTTTCCAGGCAAATTTCGTGTACATTGGTTAGGACCTTTTCAGGTGACAAAGATAACAGAAGGAGGAGCAGTCCAGCTTGCGAAGCTGAATGGAGAATTGCTGCCCACAATGATTAACGGGAGTCGGCTCAAGCTTTATCGCAACGGCCACTCCGCCCTGTCAACTTAATGAATTGATAAAGAAGTGCAGATGTCAAGTGTAGTTGAAAGAGGCATCGCATTATCACAGTCTACATGGAAATCGCGAGATACTCAGTCTCCGGCTTCCCGCGCAGTTCCTTGAAACATTCGCGCATGTCAATAAAGTTTGTTTTGAGCGACCCTATTTACGCTCTTGCGAAGATTTTTCCCAGATTATCAAGCCGTCGCTCTTGCGGAGTCCCCTGTTGTCAATTTGCCGCTTGAGGAGTTCTCCTCGTCGTGGAGCCCTCCATGTGCACAGTTACCTATGCTAAAATGACCCGCCGAAAATTTGAAATACGGTAGCTCTATAACCGCGTCTGAATATTAATGAAGGATAAGATCGCCATTTAATTGTATTTGCTCTGACAGAGTCGGCTTGATCTCCCTAAGATTAGCATTTAAGGAATGAGCCGAAAGTTTTAGCTTCTCCCGGAAGGCTATCAGAGCCCATCCATCACAATTAATGCACCGCAAAGGCGCGGGGGTAGGGGGGTTGTCAACTCATGCATAGGCACCTACGACTATTAGCGCCACTTGTCCGCATTTACTACGACCTTTAGCTATAAATACCCCGCACTTGTATATGTTCGGGTTACTTTCCTTGAGTTGTCTTGTTTGAGAATCTAAGTTATTTTTTTCAGAGCCGTGTTGTGCAGACTGCTTCCTTTAGTTTCAGCGTTCGTATCCTACGTTGTTCCGCCATTTGTCTGTTCAAGTGTTTGTTGTCTACACCGGTTCACGACGGAGAACCTGTCTACTGAAGAAGTTATTCATCGATTTAAGCACAGAGGCTTAGATTTTGGCATGGCTACCCCAGTAAGGACCTAGGCTTACACGCATCCTGGTTGGTCTGATCCCAAACAATCTCCGGGAACAAGGGCATCTCAGCAGCAGCAGCCGGACGAACCCGTTTCAGAGCCTTTGGCCACTATGGTTAATTGCATTCCTCCGTGTCCAGATGATGCACCCGAGGTGCACATTTCAAAGAATGCGAAGTATCCGATTCCGCTGCCTCCAATGCCGGAAATCGTGCGAGAAGAAGGATCCCTGCTTGGACACCTTCCACTGGTTAAGTTTTCTGACTTCAACTTGGGAGACTACAGAACATATCCTCAGTTCGCACCAGATCGCTATCTGACGCTAGTCCATAATCTCATTAGAAAAGCTGATGAATTCGTCCCGAAGGAATTTGCAGCAAATTTAGAGAGGCCTGGACTGTTGAACCTGTTGAAGCTACCGCACTTCGGGCGTAGCAATGAAGTCAATGCAGTTGTTAAGGCCCTTCTATCCTGCGTTCATGGTGGTTATCTTTGGCTGGGGAGGCCAATCGATTTGAATGTGGACTTGATTCATCGTATTACCAGCCTATCTAAGGTTGGTAAGGACCCCAATGTTCATTTTGTTGGTAAGGATAAGGACAGAAAGTTGGCTGCACAGCTGGTGCAGAAATACAAATTAACAAGAGGAGGTCGGGCTTATGACCTCACTACAGTTGAGGATGAAGCACTTAGATTCACAGGCAGTCTTCTTGCAGGCAGACTTCTGACGAAGTGCAGACCTAAAGAAGTTACTGGAGCTGTTGTAGAGCTCGCAATCGCAGCTGCGGAGTGAGAGCAGTATAACTGGTCCCTCTTCCTCCTGAATTCTTTATTGGAAGACTGCCGAAATGTTTAGGACACTGCCGGTCAGTTGTTCCATTTTTCTTGGCTTTTGATTTTATGTGCTTTTGTCGGGTGGAAGGATCCCCCTAACACATAGTTCCTTCCGCGCCGCGCAAGAGAGGTTGCAGGGATGCGCTATGTAAACCTCTGGGATTCTAGTAATCCCGCAAAGTGCAAGATGAACCGCGCCCTGTTCTGTGAATATTACCATCTCCTCAAGGACACTATCCAAGAGATGTCGAGGCTGACTGAGGAGACAGCACAAATATATGGAGCGAAGTTGGTCTTTTCTGCCAACTTGCATGAAATTTACTTCCGCCCTTGCGGCATTTAGGAAGAATGGGCTGTAGGCCTCTACAAGATGACTACTGAAGATGTTGAAGAAACTATAAAGTCTTGGCCAGATGAATGGAGGCAGGCCGCTAAAGTCGCATCCGCGATGCCACCCCCTTCTGTGCAAGAGAAAGATAAAGGAAAGGAAAAGGCCGCGCAGACGACTGATGAAGGTCCGCCAGGACCACCCCCAAAGAAGCAAAAGCTGTCGCACCCCACAGAAGCGACAGAAGATCCGTCTGAGACCCTTGCCGCGGGGTTCGACCAGTACTTGAAGGAGCAATTTCGCGAGCTGCAGACCTCGCACGCTCACATCAGAAGTGCTCTGGACCTGCAGTTCGTGGAGTTAAAAGGTCTCGCAGGAAGAATTGCGCAGACCCATGCGCCGACATCTAGTTCACAGACGTCGCAAGCATCTACAACCACCGAGCGGGTTGAAGTACTTGTAGAGAGGCATACTGTTGTTCACATCCCGCCTACAAGTATGACACTTCCGGATCCTTTGGCCGCACTGCAGGTAAGCGCAGTTGGCCCCGTTGAGATAAATTTGTCTTTGATTCCGATAGAAACTTTGCAGTTAGTGCAAGAGAAAGTCTCTATTGAACTGAGAGCTAGAGAGCTCTCCACATTCCATGCAAACCAAAGACTGCAATCGCAGGAAATAGAGCTGAAGGCAGGCTACAAGAACATCTCTGAGTAGCTCGCACTTTATGAGGCACAAGACACTGGGATAAGAAACGTAGTTGATGAAATCACCCAGGAGCTGCCGACCTTCCAGATTCAACCAGACCTTCCTCTGGTTGAGAAAGTGCAAATTATTGGTGGAAGGGTGAAATCCCTAGAGCAGGAAATAGTTGCTATGGATGAGGACCATAGAACGCAGATCGCCGAGTTGGAAGCTCGTGTCGCAGCGCCTCCTACAAATGAAAGGCAGGAACAATATGAAGCACTGCGCATAGCTTCCACGCAAATGAAGTGCAGAGCAGATGAAGCCCGGAACCTCATGACGCAAGCTATGGAGGCTTGGACGGAGCTTGAGAAGCTCCCTTTCAAAGTTGGTCTTTTGGAACAGGTACAAGCAGCAGAACAGTCCCTAACTGTTCTAAGTGAAGAAGCTAAGGCCTTAGAAGGCTTAACAAAAATGAGAAAAATGAGCGAAGTGCGTAGAGTACAATGGACCAAGTACAGAAGTTATGGTTGCTCTGACCAAGGAAGAGCAACAGACCAAAGCATTGAAGGCGAAGGACAAAGAGCAATGAACGAAGAAGCAGCGCCCATACCCGCAATCTGCGCCGGAAGTCACGGAACCTGCAGGAAATGACGACATGACTGCAAGCGGCGCCTACAGTACACCTAGCCATGTCCGTGGTTAGGGTTTTTGGGGATTACTACTGGGAAAGGCCCACAGTTTTGTAAAGGTGTGACCCTCAGGGCCACCTATATATATGTGTAATTGTAAAGGTTAGACGTTAGTTAGCCATGAGATGTTTTAGACGTTAGAGGTTAGATGTAAGAAGGTTAGATGTTAAGAGAAGTGATAGTTGTTGAGCTAGCCACTGAGTTGCAGGAAGTCTTAGTCGAATTCTGAGTCATTGTAATCTCTGTAGAAGAAGAGAGTAGATCTGAGAGAAGGGCTCCCAACTGTGTGCGTGGAGTTTCCTGGAAATATCTAAGGCTGCAGCTGTGTGCGCAGAAGGACTGTGTAATTCCCATTTTGAGATAATATAAGATACAGTTCCAGTGAATGTGATTTCCCCGTGGAGGTGAACTATATAATTCTCGTTGTTATGATGCTGTGTTGTATGAATGCATGTTTATGTTTTACTATCTGTTACATGAATGTTCCATTGTCTTTATGAATGAGTATATAAGCAAGTCCTTGAAGCTCCCTTAGAAGTTATATTCGCGCACTATCGAAGGAGTCAGTAAGAGCACTATTATCGTGGCGCGTAAGGAGTTCGTCATGCCCTGTGGCGTAAGTGCAGAAGTGATACAGCGTGTAGCGGACATAGCGGGTAAATGCCTCGTGCACAGGTGCGGAGGTGCCGCGCAACTAGGCTAAGGCGAGTAAGCTCCTGCGCTGTATGATCTGTGAAAGAATCAGACGCTCCGTTCAGAAGTTACTATGGAAGGAAGGAAGAGAAGACTATGGATTCCACACCGCCCTGGTTAAGGAAACCTGATTCCTTATCCCCCCATAGCCACTTCGGGTGAGACCTCGGGCTGCTTGCGCAGCTCGTTGCAGAAAGGGCCAGTGCGCCAATGGGTGTTTGTTGTTGCGCCTCCTGAAAACCCGGGTCTGTCCAAAAAGCAGCCAACAGGGATGCAGATTCTCCACTCAAGGAAGTTGCTGCCGAATTTGAAGCAGGTAAGTTTGGAATTCTGTGAAAACTGTGTTTATGGAAAACATAAGAGAGGCAGATTTCTCAGGGTTGGGAAACAGAAGAAGAATGAAAAATTAGAGCTTGTGCATACAAATGTATGGGGACCGGCTCAGGTACAATCTCTTGGTGGCTCTCATTATTATGTTATATTTATTGATGATGCAACTAGAAAAACTTGGGTTTATTGCATTAGACAAAAATCTGATGTGTTTGCTACTTTTAAGAAGTGGAAAGCTTTGGTTGAGAATGAGACAGGAAAAGATTGAAGTGTCTCAGATCTGATAATGGAGGTGAGTACTGCGGCAAGGAGTTTGATAGTTACTGTTCATACCATGGGATTCGTAGAGAGAAGACAGTCCCAGGAACACCACAGGGAAATGGTGTGTCAGAAAGGATGAACAGAACGATCATGGAGCATGCAAGGTGTATGAGACTGCATGCAGGGTTGCCCTTACAGTTTTGGGTGGATGCTGTAAATACTGTTGTTTATTTAATAAATAGAGGACCTTCAAGTGCTTTGGATGGTGGTATTCCAGAGGAAGCATGGACAGATAAAAAGGTAAACTACTCATTTCTGAAAACGTTTGGTTGTGAAGCATTTGTCCATATTGATAAAGAAAATAGAACAAAGCTTGAAGCTAAATCCAAGAAATGTACCTTTATTGGATATGGGGTTGATGAATTTGGTTATCGTTTATGGGATTATGAAAATAACAAAATCATCAGGAGTAGAGATGTGATATTCAATGAAAAGGTCATGTATAAAGATGAGTTGCAGGGAAAGAAACAGGAAAAGGAAAACACAGAGTACATAGTGCTTAATGAAATTAAAGAAAATGAAGTTCCGAAGGTGCCAGAAAATTAAGAGCAGCAACAAGTACCTGAAACTCCTACAACTGTAAAAAGATCTACCAGGTTAAGTAGACTCCTTGAACTACACTCTCCTTCAATGTATTATTTATTGATGACTGATTCTAGTGAACCAGAATGTTATGAAGAAGCAATGCAGGTGGAAACTAGAAAGAAGTGGGAGCAAGGCATGAATGAGGAGATGGACTCATTGGTAGGAAACCAGACTTGGGATTTGGTTCAGTTGCCTGCTGGTAAAAGAGTATTGCAAAACAAATGGATTTACAGGTTGAAGGAAGAAGAAGGAGGTAAGAAGCAGTACAAGGCCAGACTTGTTGTAAAGGGGTTTGCACAGAAGAAAGGTATAGATTTTGATGAAATATTTTCTCCTGTTGTTAAGATGAATTCAATTAGGACTATCTTAAGTCTAGTGGCGGTAGAAGATTTGCATCTTGAACAGTTAGATGTAAAAACAGCCTTCCTTCATGGGGATTTGGAGGAAGAAATATATATGCAGCAGCCACAAGGGTATGAGGTCAAAGGTAAGGAGGATCTGGTATGCAAGTTGAAAAAGAACTTGTATGGCTTGAAGCAAGCTCCAAGGCAGTTGTATCTAAAGTTTGAGAGGTTTATGACAGAACAAGGTTATAGTAGATGTCATTCTGACCACTGTGTTTATTTCAAGAAGCTAGACAATGGAAGATATATTATCTTGTTATTGTATGTGGCTGACATGCTTGTTGCGGGGTCTGACATGAAGGATATAAATGTACTCAAAAGGAAACTAGCTAATTCATTTGCGATGAAGGATTTGGGTGTTGCAAAGCAAATCCTTGGTATGAGAATAACGAGAGACAGGAAAAATCGCAAATTGACATTGCCTCAAAGTGAGTACATATAAAAGGTGTTGGAGAGGTTCAAAATGCAGAATGCAAAACCTGTAAGTACACCTTTTGCTAGCCATTTCAATCTAAGTAAGGAAATGTGTCCCAAGACAGAAGAAGAGACAGATTACATGTCCAAGATTCTCTATCAATCAGCAGTTGGCAGCTTGATGTATGCCATGGTGTGCACAAGACCAGATATTGCACATGTAGTGGGAGTTGTGAGCAGATATATGAACAATCTAGGTAAAGAAAATTGGAAGGCAGTACAGTGGATTCTTAGGTATTTGAGAGGTACTACCACTGAGGCATTATGTTTTGGAGGTTCAGACACTGTTCTACAGGGATATGTTGATGCAGATATGGAAGGTGACAAGGATAGCAGGAGGAGCACCAAAGGGTATGTGTTTACTGTAGGTGGAACAGCAGTAAGCTGGATTTCGAAACTACAGAAGGTTGTTGCACTTTCAACAACGGAAGCAGAGTATGTTGCCATTACAGAGGCTAGTAAAGAGATGATTTGGTTGCAGAGGTTTATTGAGGAAGTGGGTAAGAAGCAGAAGGATAGTAGATTGTATAGTGACAGCCAGAGTGCCATTCACCTTGCAAAGAACTCAGCATTCCATTCCAGGACTAAACATATACAGCTCAAGTACCATTTCATATGCTCTGTTCTGGAAGATGAACTCTTGAAGCTGGAAAAGATACACACTATCCAGAATCCTGCAGACATGTTCACAAAGGTAGTGACCAGAGAGAAACTGAGTTCATGCTCAGTTTTAGTTGGCCTTCTAGCATGAAGGTGAAGAGGAGAAATTTGCCAAGTTCAAGTCCAGCAAGTGCAGTAGCGGTGGAGTTGCTGTGATCAGTCTCCAAGTGGGAGATTGTTGGTTGTGGAGACAGATCTTCTAGTCTCATATATGATATTGTATCAGCCGTATTTGTACCCCAGTTTTATATGATATGTAGGTGGACTGTACAGTCACCCCAGCGGGGGGGTGTGGGGGGGGGGGCATCACCCCCCCATGGGGTTCCAGGGGGGACCATCCCCCCCTGGATGGGGGTCCAGGGGCAGTGCCCCTGAGAAATGGGGGTTCGGGGGAAACGCCCCCGAAGAAAAATTTTGGCTCTGTTTTCGCCAGCTGTTTTGCGGACCCATGGTTTTGGGTATCCCGTGGTATTTTTCCATTGTATTTTCCTTATAAAATAAAGACATTGTAATACGGCTAGGGATGATGATGTATTAGGTTATATGCATTGTAAAGATATCTGAGATCAGGAGAGAGAATGTGAAACAGAGAAGAAGAAGTGCAACGGTTGTGCTGCAGGTTGTATCCCTTCACCTTGCTAGACGGTAATAATAATAAGGACTGGAAAATTCAGTGTGGACGTAGCCCAAGTTGGGTGAACCACGATATATCTGTGTCTCTCTTGTAATGTGTATGTGTGATTATATTTGCATTTCTGTTTATTGTTATTTCTCAGCGATCCTATTTTTTCTAACATCCAAGTGTCCATTCTGCGTCGTGTTATGTGTTGAAGGGAAGTCCAAACCAAGTCGTCCATTCCTCAAATATTCCTGACCAATCATGTCAGCCTTCCTTTTGTTAGTATACAGTGTTGGATCTTGCAGTTATACCAAATTATATCATACTATTGATCTTTGTTTCATATCGGTTGATGTGGGATACATCAATTCCCTCCTTCCAATGGATCTATTCCTATCGACATCAAATCATCATCTAGGACATGGATCTAGAAACCTGAGACTACCTTGGATCTTGAAATCATTAGTGACAGGTTCCTCGCAAATCAAAGTGGGTATACATCAATGACCCCTGATTATTCGATTCTACAAGTGTTCGACTTCATAACATCTATTCACACTTGTTAGTTTATACTCAGTACCTTAGAGTCCATCATCATTATCGGTGGGTCTCTTCGCATCTGTTAACGGTATACATCAATGACCGGTAATCAGATGGTGTTTTATTATGCTCGACATCAGATCACTCATTCGCATGATATAAACTTGTACTATCGTCGATTTGTATTGAAGACATTGGGAAAAACAGTTGTATCAATCATCGATGCACTGCCTGAGCTGTGCAAGATTAGACTGCCATGTCAGAAGTTCAATAAAGACTTTCTTCTCGCACTCATCAAAGTGCATGTATACATTTTCAGAAAAAAATTGCTTTTGACATGGATCCACTGTGTATTGTTCATGGCCATGCTTGTTTAATGCTTAGCATGGGTATGCCCACCTCATGAAGATACTATATATTTTTGAGGAATTGTTATTTTTTGTAGGTGTTATCCTCAATCCTGCGCTTGTGAGTTTTCCTTCCCTTATCCTTGCTTTGAACGATAAAGAGTATCAGTATAAAGAGTATTAGTATATCGAGTATAAATTTCAGTAATGTATTTCGGCCCTTAGCTCTGCTTCGGACCTCACACATTAGGGGGCATCTGTTAACAATCAAATTGACACCCTTAACTAAGTGAAGGACCAACATATGTTTACCATGCACCCGCGACAGGAAATTCATGACACAAGTTCAATCAAAGATGAATCCTCTCTGAGAAATGCATTAAAATGCGTTAATTGTGTTTAAAACATCCTAAGTGGAGCAAAAATCCTAAAAACTATTCAAAAGTGGGTTTTCACTTGAAATTAATCAAAATGAGGAAAATGACTAATCCCACATTTAGAAGAAAAGCCTAAGGCCCATTTCCCAATGCTATATAAGAAAGGCATGGTAAAGGGAGGTAAAAAGAGCAAAGGCATGCTGAGGAGATTCTGAAGGAAGGAGAAGAGCTCCAAGTCTTCAAAAGCAAGGATGAAGGAAAGAAAACTTATGGCAAGGGAGGAGGCACTCACACCGGGATTCTTGGTAATCATGTATCTTATCCATTGTTTTAGCATGAATTGATTCAAATTTCTGCCATTATAATGTTTAGATGTTGCTTGTGTTGTGTGATTTAAACTGTCAAATGGTTGTAGATCTTAAATTTTCTTATCTTAATTGATGAATGAATCTAGATCTTAAAGGTAACTTGTGATAATTTGTTCATCTCTGTCGTAGAGACTCACCATCTCTTAGCAAGATAGTTAAACTAGTGTAGACACATCCCTGCACTAAATACTGTTATCAAAGTACTACATGGTTTTTTCTAGCGCTTCATCGAATTATGTTTTTATTTCATCTCGTACCTTCCTCATTTCCCATGAAACTTCTCCAACAAATTCATATTGCACACTTCGTGATAGCTCTTCTTTCCCTTCTCGTAACTTTGTTTCAAGTTTATCCATTATGGAGTTTAGACCTTCAAGGATTTTTCAAATCTCGGATTTGGTCTTTTTCTAATTTCTCTAGTCGATCTTTCATTTCCGACATGGTTCTTTCCTTGGTATGTGGGGGTGAGTAATTGGGTGCAATTTTGGCGTAAACGTCTTTGGGAGTGATGACACAACCTTAATTACTTAATAACAATTTATTAAGGTTGATAATGAGGAATGCAAAATAATAATACAATAATTTTTATTAAAAATATAATAATAATATCATTATATATTATTTAATTTTTATTTAAAAATGTTAATAAAAAATATATTTATAATAATAATTTTTTATTATTATTATCAATATGAATTATTAACATATTTTTTTTATCAGGTTGCATGGAGTGGTGGCAGTGGCATTTTGACAACGATGGAAGGGCGAAGATGGAGGTTGAAGGGAGGGTTGGCATGGTGGTCGAGGAGGTTGGGAAGTGGAAGGTGGGGTTGAGCATGGGAGTGGGTGTGGAGATGGAAGAGGAGCACGGGGAGGTGGCAGTCTGGATGGTGTGGCGGGAGGGTGTTGCGAGTAGGGGATCAAAGTGGTAGCAGACGTAGGAAAAAGTACACAGCGAAGGGAGGAGGTGATGGAGAGGAGAGGCTGGAGGAAACAGAGGGGAAGTGGAGGATGTGTTGCAGAATGGTGGGAACATCAGCGGGCAGAGGAGGAGATGCAAGAGAACTGGGGCAGGACGCGGCAGAGGTGTTGGGCGCAGGAGTGTGTAGTGTTGAGGGAGAAGGGGTTCGTGAGGAGTAGAATGGGAATGAAGGTGTGTAGAAGTGATGGATTGTAGCGATATAAAGTTGTCGAGGATTCTAGCTCTGATACCAAATGCTACACCGAGTTCAATGTTGCAGGTAAAAAACCGAATCCGAGGTTTACATAGGGAGATTATCCATCTCTAAAAATAATATATATGTAAAAATTGAATGATGAGATGCAATGATAAGATAGCCTAGTTTTTATAGGCTTGATAGTGACTCTTTCAAAAGTCACATCTCTTTTAATATTTAAGCTATTTAATTATTTGTTTATGTGATTATTTATATTGTTATTTATTTTATATTTAATATCATTTATATTCGTTACATTATACTTATCACAGTGTTGCTTATGCTTATCTTTGGATTCTTGCAAAAGATTGTGAACTTCTTATTCAATGTGATTGCTTTGTTCAACAAATTTGTCTTCCCAATCAACCTTAGTTTAAGAATGGGAGGATTCATCATGTGTATATCCAATGGGAAGTATTATGTCAATTAGGGCTAATGGTTGGAACCCCAAGCACATCGGGAAAGGGTTATGGACAATAAAGCCATGAAGGGATCTATTGCAACTATGTTGAACATCAAGAAGGCTCTAATCCCAAGTGTGTGGATGTTTGGAGTTGTACATTCTCAAGATATGCACAATCATCCTACTGACCACCTCTGTCCATCTATCAGTTCGGTGATGGAAAGCAGTCAATTTGGTCAAGTTAGTATCCATCATTAACCATAGGATGGACTAGAAAGTACTCAGGAATCTACTGTCTTGATCTAAAATTATGATCTGTGGGAGGAAAACATGAACCCAAATAGTTTCCTAGTAAAAGAGCATTGCATAATAAATGGGTTTATAGGTTGAAGGAAGAAGATGAGGAAAGAAGCGGTACAAGGCCATACTTGTTGTAAAGGGGTTTGCACAGAAAAAAGGTATAGATTTTGATTAAATATTTTCTCCTGTTGTTAAAATGAATTCAATTAGAGCTATTTTAAGTCTATTGGTAGTAGTAGATTTGCATCTTGAACAGTTAGATGTAAAAAAAAACTTTCTCCACGGGGATTTGGAGGAAGAGATTTATATGCAGAAACGACAAGGATATGAGGTCAAAGGGAAGGAGAATTTGGTTTGTAGGATGAAGAAGATCTTGTATGGCCTGAAGCAAGCTCCAAGGTAGTGGTATTTGAAATTTGAGAGGGTTATGACAGAACAAGGTTATAGTAGATTTCATTCTGACCACTATGTTTACTTCAAGAGGATAGATAATGGAAGATATATTATCTTATTATTGTATGTGGACGACATGCTTATTGTAGGGTCTAACATGCAAGATATAAATGTTCTCAAAAGGAATTTAGCTAATTCATTTGCGATAAAGGATTTGGGTACTTCAAAGTAAATCCTTGGTATGAGAATAACAAGAAACGGGAAAAAGCGCGAATTGACATTGTCTTAAGGTGAGTACATACAAAAGGTGTTGGAGAGGTTTAGAATGAAAAATGCAAAATGAGTTTGTACACATTTGGCCATCCATTTCAAACTAAGTAAGGAGATGTTTCCCAAGACACAGGAATAGATAGATTACATGTACAAGGTTTTGTATTCATCAGCAATTACTAGGTTGGTGTATGCCATGGTGTGCACAAGACCAGATATTGTACATGCAATGGGAGTTGTGAGTAGGTATATGAACAATCCAGGTAAAGAACATTGGAAGGCAGTATCATGGATTCTCAGGTATTTGAGAGGTACTACTGCTCATGCATTATGTTTTGGAGGTTCAGACATTGTTCTATAAGGATATGCTGATGCAGATATGGCAGATGATAAAGATAGCAACAAGAGCACTACGGAGTATGTCTTTATTGTAAGTGGAACAACAATAAGTTGGATTTTGAAACTACAAAAGGTTGTTGCACTTTCAACAACGGAAGCAAAGTGTGTTTTTTCTACAAAGGCTAGTAAAGAGATGATTTGGTTACAGAGGTTCATGGTGGAATTGGGTAAGAAGCAGGAGAATAACAACTTGTATAGTGACATCCAAAGTGCCATTCATCTTGCAAAGAACTTAGCCTTCCATTCTAATACTAAACATATACAACTCAAGTACCATTTCATACGGTTTGTTCTGGAAGATGAACTATTGAAGATGGAAAATAAACACACTAGCTAGAATCCTACAGACATGTTGACAAAGGTAGTAACCAGAGAGAAATTGAGTTCCTACTCGGTTTCAGTTGGCCTTCAATCATGAAGGTGAAGATGATAAATTTTCCAGATCCAACGTTCATAGCATAGTCCAGCAAGTGCAGCAGCAGTGGAGTTGTTGTGATCAGTCTCCAAGTGGGAGATTGTTGGTTGTGGAGCCTGATATTCCTTATTCACAGGTCATTTTTTAGCTGTGTCTGGATCCCAACCCATTATCGGGGGGTTTGGGGGGGCTATCCCCCCCAAAATAGTCACCGAAAAAATTCCTTGTAAAATGTTGTAATTTCATAGTCATGATTTGGTCAATAATGGGTGATTACGGGCCCATGGTATTGGGTTTCCCATATTATTTTCCCATGGTAATCCCTCTTTAAAAGGAATGCATTGTAATATGGTTGGGTATTATAGCATTGTAAATATCTATATGATTGTGTGCAACATACCCTCCCGCGGGACCAATTCGAGGAAGGGAACATGATGCCATATTCTAGGCTTTAACATAATCTCATCCCACTCATTAGAATCATATGAATAAAACATTTGTGTGCAAACGCAAACAAATCAAACATGCACAGCTGAATTAAACTATCCACGCACATTACTCATGCATATAGTATATCAATAGTCATCAAATTAATGCATTGCAAAAGTCAAAAACACATAGACAGAGAAACACTTATCTTTATGTTGAAATGTTCCCAAGCAACTAGTTATGTCGCTGCAACGTTCCACCCAACCATAGGCCAGTTGTGTTCATCCATTCTCTCAACACAACTGCCACCCCCGAGCTGGGCATGATTCTTACAAGGAAAAGGGGACATTCAAGCTAATTCATAGCCAATTAATCATTTATCTGAGCCAAGCCAGTCCACAACTGGGTTTATCAGGCTAAATATGAACCCTAGATGCTTGCACTCAAGCTCAAGCCAAACCAATGGATATCCATACCCATACCCCAACATAATATTTACACTAACAACAAAACAAATTCATTGGGCATGGATACACACATTTTAACAATGGGATTTACAAACAGGATGGCCATGGGCTTTCCCCAAATCGTTTCCAACCAAAAACGGATTGTGGGATGGGGAAAAACATTCACAGGGAGGAAAACGAATTCTCTCCCAACTAACTAAGCATTCAATAGCCAAAACTATCTCTATGGAACCCAGATTCGTTTTCCCTTCTTCCCCACTGGTATACAACACAAAAATTCCCTTCTCCCAGCTGAGAATGAAGAAAAACACAGGAAAACATGGCTGGAAATTGCCTAGGTAGCTCCCAACTCGTGAGAGAGGAAAAATGCTTGATGGATAATGGCTTGGGGAGAAATTCATGGCTCTTTTCTTTCCCAAGAAGAAAAACACGATTTTCCATGTAGGGTGGCTTGCCCATACTTGAATTTGGACAGCCATACCTCTCATTCCCCAAGGCATTAACTACCGCAACCAACTCTTGGCAGAAATCAATGATTGGGTACAAAAGTCAGTATGGGTAGTTGAGGGTTTGATGGGTTCTCTCATTGAAACTTGGCTTGACTTGATTGGATCCAAGAGTTTGAATGTTTTCCCTCCCAATTCCTTGTAAAATCATGCCCCCATCTCTTGTTGCATTGCATAGCTAGTTGTGGGTATTTTATTAAAATGCATATTTACATGATATTTGAAATTCCAATGTGGCTGGCTAGCACGTAAACCATATGCATCACTAAATCGATGTCGGGGCCTTAGCTTTGAGTTCCTCACCATGATTTTATAACAATATTACATCATTTACAATTTTAATGCAATAGGGTCAAGATGGGGACGTTACATTCCCATCCCCTTGGAATAACACTGTCCTTGGTGTTCCAACACTTAGGAATATATACCCACTTTACACATGTCCAAAATTTGACAATTGGTGGTAGGTGTGTCTTGTGTTTCATCCCTTTACTTGAACTTTCAAGAACAAGTACTTTGGCTTCCACAAGCTACTCCTGCTGGTTTTGATCTTCCATCTCTGTAGGTGGGAATTTCTCCACAACAATCCCTTCCCTTTATTCACCTTCCAGCTAATCTACAGGTCTGGAACTTCATTACTTCCATCTTTCTTTCCATCCTGGCAACTAATTGAGGAATATTTCCAGCCAAGACACATAGCCTTGGTCTACTGCTTTGGCCAATGTACACCATTGGCTCTTACTTTTCTCACTAGCAACACTTAGCTGGTAACAGCTGCAACAATGGCTTCAATTTCTCACCTCTGAGACTCGTCATGGCAATTCCTGTTAGGACAAGCATAACACAATGTTAACATTAGTCAATTATTTTCCCAATTGACATGGAAAGTCCATTCTTCACTCATGATACTTCCACACTTTTCATTCTTTCCCAACATACACATGAACTCATTCATGTTCATCCTCTCATAGGGGAATAACTATTTAAGCATTCACAATTCATTTTAAGCAATTAAACACAATCTATTTTCATCTATGACATGCACTCAACAATCGTTTGTTGCTAAGATGCATCAGTCAAAAGGAAAGATAAGAGTAAGAGTTTTTCCCCTCTTAGTCTTGTTCCAATCCAGAGCCACACCATCACTTGTGGTTCTATGCTCCTTAACCTATTTCAATTCAAGGTGAATGATTGACTTGCCCTTTCTGGCTATGACACTTAGTGTCTAAGGTTTGTCTAAGGATATTCAACTAGGGAACTCTTTCCCATTGTTACCTTCAGAACCCTTGGCTGCTAGGACCCACATAGTTCCACTAGCACCATCTTTCATTACTTCTCATACTAAGCTCTTTAGGATGGTCATATGTTCACATGCATCCTCCAAATGCTTTCATAGTCCTTGTTTCCAGCAATACCTACACTCAAACATTGAATCAATTTGCATGTTTAGTGTATTTTCATAGGGTTTATCTCTAGACAAGATTTTAAGAAATCATAATCAATTCATATACACACATATATTCATATTACATAAGCAAGAAGCTGCAAGATAACCAAATACTTATCTGTATTGGGTCTCTTCAATTTATTCCACAGGCTCCTTCTTTGCTTTACAAGCATTGGATTTACCATGGATACAATAACAAATGTTGGGCTAGCACGCAGGATACTCCCCAATCATTCAAATGGCAATGCCAGGCCAATATGGCGGTTGGTTTTATCAATGTCAATATCAAGTGGTTAATTCCCCCACAAACTATTCTCTGAATTTATCAAGCATCAGATACTCTTTGGATTTACCAAAACTTTTGTAGCACCCGACCAGTTACTCTCTGGTTTACCAATAATTTTATAGCGCCGACCAGTTACTCTCTAGTTTACCAAGAATTTTATAGTTCATTCAGGGTCCATGCTTTCCTTCAATGCCCAAGGTTTCCAACACAGAAACAATAGTATATCAGCTTAGCTGTTAGAAGACTTATACCTGAAATATTCATTATTCGAAACAAGAAATAAATGAAATGAACACTTATCTGTATTGTGCATTTCCTTTCTAGTCCACAGGGTCCTGCATCTCTTTGCAATCCTTGGGATCGCCTATGGACTTGAATGTTTGGCCATCACGCATGCTGCTCCACAACATCAAGTAGTTAATGTCCGACTGTATTTACCAAGCATTTGTGGTGCCCAGCCAATCTCATACCTAGTTGGTCATCTCCATTGCCGAGCCAGCACATCCATCTAAGTCATCATCCAATGGAAGGAAACTGCGCCACCTACCATTATAGGTCAAGGCTTTACAACTCTGCCTTAGGATTGCATCATCCTTTCACACGTGTCACAACCCTTCATGCACATAACAATTCTTCATCCACACAAGGATGGCACTCCTTCTCCCGGGAAAACCAACGGTTCCCTTTAGGAACTCTATAGGTGACTTTCTTGACTATAGGCTATCATGGCCCCATGATACCCACTCATACTACAAAAAGGTTACCACTGCTCATATAGTCCTCTTGAGTACCCTTTCTTCACTTTGCCTCTTAACATGTAACACCAAATTGCATATGTGTAAGATGATAGCACAATAAGGATAAGCAGACTCATTAGTATTGCTGCTCTAAAATTGTAACTACATTTCATAACATTCACTATCAAGTATTGAAACACCAAGAATGTGTCCATTACCTTAGGGTGTAGTCAATATTGACAACCCTATCATAACACAACACTAGAAAGGTGTGCACTCCCTTTCAGATGTGAAACATGTAGGCTCTAATAATACTCAAGCAGTATGGAATAATAATGAAATAATAAAACATGCTCTGCATATTAAATATAATAACCAGACATGTATATTCTGAGTTAGGGTTACAGAATACTTATCCTTTTTCAGATGTATCTTTCCTTCATTTGCGAAGAATGGGGGCTCCCTTCTTTGAGTCGACAGTACTTCGGGTTGTCACCCCAATATTTTCACGTTCCATAACCCACACATGCCTTCTTGTCATAATTTCACCATCTCACTCACATGGATTTCCAATATGCAGTGCAGCTGGGATATTAACAAAACTTACTATGGCATTTCACCCGAAACCCATTTCCAAAGGATGGGGTCATTCTCATCTAGTTTGGCTTCTGCAGGCCATCACACATGGTCTTCCTGCAATGTGTCTTCCTGGAACACTTATCAAATAGCCAAACAGTCAACAACATTTAACAATCAATTTCAAATCTGATTTCCTTAATTAGTCAATGGCATTAAATTCAACATGAATTTACAATTCTGTCTACTACAGAAATTGACTTACCTAGTCATGAGGTTATTCTCATATTGTTTGGCTCTCGTAAGTGGTATCACTCTGTCCATTATGGTTTTACACTTGCTACCATACATGAACATTCGCCTACAACATGTCCTCCTGGCACAATTTTATATAAGCCAAACATCCTTAGCACCTATTAGCAAAATTTCAAATCTGAAATTTACAAATCTGTTTTCCTATTGAAATTAGATTTGCAACCTTGAGATTATTCTCATAAACTTGAATCAAACAAAATTTCAGGTCTATGTCATGCATAAGTTAAATTTCACAACCATGAGAACCTTCTCATGAGGTTTGGCTTTTGCACATGGTAGATCCCGGTCTTTGCTATGGACTTGTCCTCATTCGGTACGCAAGACTTTTCTACCTGAGATCTAAAACTTCAATCAGCCCAACACGTCGTGAGTATCTATGCATATAATCCTTTCATTGCTACAACAGTCACTGAAGTGATCTCGGAATTATAAAACTCAATAATTCAAAAACTCTCAGTCGTTAACATTTGAAATGCAATGAAATATATATACATATATCTATATATGCATCATTATCATAATAAGATTGCAAGACACAGGCACACTATCCATGCAATTTAAATACACTGTAAATTCCCATTTCTTCATATTTCATGCAACTATGTCCTTCCACAGAGCACTTTGGTAGCCCATCAACATGATTACCTTCTTTAAGCAATCATTCTCCTGCATTCATAGCAGCTCATGAAACGATCTCAGAATTACCTCTAATTCGTCATTTCACCCATTATCTAATTGCAATGAAACATACATAACACAACCGTGCATTCACACAATGCATCACAACATGTGCACCCGCACATATGCATGCACATTCACAACATTTACATAATATTTTGATGTGCATTCACTTAATGCATAACCCCTCACTACAACCTTGCATTAATCCATGAATACTATGCATTACAACATATTATGGACTAACCATGGATGTCTCAAATGGCATGCACTACCACCACAGGACCATGAGTCATCACTTGCTTTCGTTGTTAAACTCATAACCAATATACACAATGGCATGATATAATTTCATATGAATGCAATGCATTGAGGTTTCTAAGAAACTATAGGGTGCAAGGCTCCTTGCCTTTACTTACCCGCACCTCACCATACTCGGTAGGTTGACATTCACATTCAGGCACTCAATACCATATGCAACCCAAATCATCATAGTTTAAACATAGTTGAATATATCTTACCAAATCCTCCTTCAACATCCATGCAATTTAGGCATAAATAACCATTACCTGCATGGCTATCATTAACATCGCTTGATGTTACCTGATCAGTTGGACTCTTACCAAATCTACACAGTCCTTTTGCCAACCTCATGATCACAGATTTGTTGCACCATCCTTTCCTCATAAGGTTGTTGGTCGTATGCAACAACATCATCCACATCTTTAGCCATGCTTCGGTTGTCCTTGGTCCTACAACCAATGCAAACAAAACTAATTATTAGCAACCACAATAATTATCTTAAGTGGCTCATTGCATATGTAAAACTTCACTATTTTACCAATGTGCAATATCATATGTATATATGCACAAAAAATTTCACATGCACTGTGCAACGTTTATTAATATGCTATGTATTGCATATTCACTTCATCTATCTAATCTCTTGCATTTCGATCATGCTTCTATGGTCGGATTCGTACAACATTATCAACAACATTAATTGTTATCAACCATAGGCACTATCATTAATGGGCTATTGCATGTGTAACTTCACTACCTTTACCCATATGCAACATCATTCTCATGCATAAGCACTTCACATGCACTATGCAATGACTCTTTGATCATGCCTGCTAATTCATATGCATTTAATCTACTGTTCTCTCGCATTTCCAACATCCATACGCCATAATTTTCAGTATATAAGATTTAGGAAATATAAATACAATAGCAAGAGAGGAGTGAAGGAGTTTTCCCCTTCCAATTTTCTCATTGTAGCATGGAATTTCCTCTTCCACATCATAGTTGATCCAATTTCATGGGCTCCCTACCATGCACACAAGCAATTGTTAGTTATGATCTTCTCATGAATTAGCAATTCAATATATACATAGGTGTATAACATTCATTCTTGCTATTTTCCAAACATGCAATTCTTATGCTATAAACAGAAATAGTTTAAGGTGAGGAATTTCCCTCTTATCAACATTGCCTTGTTGCTCCCATTGCTCTTCTGCAATGCATATTACAGCCAATTACTCTTAATATGGCCTCCACCACCTTCTATGCAATTCCTGCTTCTCATCCCAAGCATAGAGAATGCATTTCACACTTTCAACAAATGTCTCTAGGGGATGATGGGGGTCAAGGGGGATTGCCCCCTTGTGGCTTCCCTGCGCCACTACAGGGCGGGTCGAGGGCAACACCCTAATTTTTTTTTTTGTAAATCCTTCGATTCCACACAATCGAGTTCTTCCGACTCGTTGCGTATCAACTCACCGAGTTCTACCGATCGACGAACTCAACTATCTCTTTCGACCCGTTTCGGACCAACTCGCCGAGTTCTGCCGGTTGAAGAACTCAAAGTTTCCCGGCGAACCATTGCAGAGCAACTTGCTGAGTTCTGCCACTGTTTCGGACCAACTCACCGAGTTCTGCCGCCGAAAACACTTAGAAAAATTTTGAATTTTTTCTTCCTTTTCTCAAGCACTTCCACAAACTTTGTCGGCGCAACTCGGCCAGTTTGGCCAACCGTTTCGGCTCCACCCAACAAGTTTCGTCAACCCGTTTCGGCTCCACTCAGCAAGTTTCACCGATTTGTTTCAGCTCCACTCAGTGAGTTTCGTCGATCCATTTTGGCTCCACTCGGCAAGTTTCGTCGATCCGCTTGGTGACTTTTTCCCTTTTTCGCCAAAATTTTTCCATCTTTTTTGGTGAACTTGTTAATTTTATGCCGACTGCTTCGGCCCAACTCGCTAACTTGAGTCGACCGTTTCGGCGGAACTTGAAATCGTGCGCCGACTTAGCAGAAAAACTCAAAAATACTTTGAAAATTTTTGAAATTCCGCAAACTTTGTTAGCGTAACTCAGCGAGATTCGCCGACTGTTTCGGCCCAACTCGGCGAGATTCGCAAACTTTGTCGGCCCAGCTTGGCGAGATTCGCAGAAAACTCATAAACACTTAGAATTTTTTTTGAAAATTTGAAATTTTCTTAAGGATCAGTGTTGAGCAGGAGGAATACTTACCTCTGCATGTTGCCTGAGTTGGCCCATTAGGCCCAATGTTGCAACCATTGCTCTGATACCATTCTGTAACGTACGCTCCCGCGAACCCAATTCGAGGAAGGGAACATGATGCCAAATTCTGGGCTTTTACATAATCTCAACCCACTCATTAGAATCATATGAATAAAACATTTGTGTGCAGACACAAACAAATCAAACATGCACAGCTGAATTAAACTATCCACACACATTACTCATGCATATAGCATATCAACAGTCATCAAATTAATGCATTGCAGAAGTAAAACTCGTAGACAGAGAAACACTTATCTTTATGTTGAAATGGTTCCAAGCAACTAGCTATGTCGTTGCAACGTTCCACCCAACCATAGGCCAGTTGTGTTCATCAATTCTCTCAACACAACTGCCACCCCCGAGATGGGAATGATTCTTACAAGGAAATGGGACAGTCAAGCTCATTCACAGCCAATTAATCATTTTATCTGAGCCAAGCCAGTGCACAACTGGGTTTATCAGGCTAAATATGAACCCTGGATGCTTGCACTCAAGCTCAATCCAAACCAATGGATACCCATACCCATACCCCAACATACTCTTTACACACACAACAAAACACAGTCATTGGGCATGGATACACACGTTTTAACAATCGGATTTACAAACAGGATGGCCATTGGCTTTCCCCAAATCGTTTCCATCCAAAAACGGATTGTGGGATGGAGAAAAACATTCACAGGGAGAAAAATGAATTTTCTCCCAACTAACTAAGCATTCAACAGCCAAAATGGTCTCTATGGAACCCAGATTCGTTTCCCCTTCTTCCCCATTGGTATACAACACAAAAACGCCCTTCTCCCACCTGAGAATGAAGGAAAACACAGGAAAACATGGCTGGAAAACGCCTAGGTAGCTCCCAAAACGTGAGGGAGGAAAACTGCTTGATGGGTAATGGATTGGGGAGCAATTCATGGCTCTTTTCTTGCCCAAGAAGCAAAACACGATTTTCCATGCAGGGTGGCTTTCCCATACTCGAATTTGGACAGCCATACCTCTCATTCCCCAAGGCATTAACTACCTCAACCAACTCTTGGGAGAAATCAATGATTTGGTACAAAAGTCAGCATGGGTAGTTGAGGGTTTGATTGGTTCTCTCATTGACACTTGGCTTGACTTTATTGGATCCAAGGGTTTGAATGTTTTCCCTCCCAATTCCTTGTAAAATCATGCCCCTATCTCTTATTGCATTGCATAGCTAGTTGTGGGTATTTTATTAAAATGCATATTTACATGATATTTGAAATTCCAATGTGCCTGGCTAACACGTAAACCATATGCATCACTAAATCGATGGCGGGGCCTTGGCCTTGAGCTCCTCACCATGATTTTATAACAATATTACATCATTTACAATTTTAATGCAATAGGGTCAAGATGGGGACATTACATTGTGTGAGAGAGTGAAGAGGAAGTTGTAGCGGATGTGTTGCAGGTTGTATCCCTTCATTTGTTGGATGGTATAATAATAAGGATTGGCAATTTATGTGTGGACGTAGCCCAACATAGGTGAACCACGTTATATTGGTGTCTCTCTTGTAATGTGTTTTATGTGATTTATAGTTGCATCTTATTTATTGTTATTGCTCTACGATCTTGTTTTTCTAACAATTGTCATAATTACTTACACAAACACACAAATTGTAAGAAATATAGAGAATCATGGGGAAAATGCTAGATTTAATCTCTTCTAAAGGGTTCTGGTGCTCATTCTGAAGGTTTCTAGTTCTGTACTTGTTGTGGTTTAAGTGTTGACTAGTCTAACAAAACAAAAGTTCCTTTGAAACTATTAACGTTGTTGTAATCAACCTAATACAAATCGAAAAAAAAAATTCTTCATTATCTAAAACCTCAATGACTAAGATAAAATCATGTGGTAGTCGCATAAGGTTCTTAGAGGTTTCCGGTACTTGCTAACTGTCACATTCCCTGACCTCCCTGTTGTCCTTCAGAGGCCATGGAAGATTCTCTGTTTCATTTTTTTCTACAAATTCATCCAATTTATCACACAACCGCAAAAAGATTAGATCCACGACCTGCAACCTCCATTCCACAACCTACAGTCGGGATTCAGAAATTGGGTTTCCAAATTCGTCTCCCCGATGAATTGGCCTTCCCAACTTCTGCAATCCACATTGCGGAATTCGGATTCCGAAAGCCAATTCGTCGGCTTTGAAGTTTCCCATCCGCACTCCGCAGTTCCGCAATTCCGCTTGCGGAACTCGGGATTTGGAATCCATAAAGCACCTTGCCGAGGACTTTTCTTCTCCGCAACTCCGCAATCCACAACCCGTGTTGCAGATGTCATAATTGAGGAAATATTTCTTCATAGCCCCAGGATAAATTACCTCCCGTAATCTGCGGTTCCACAACCCGCATTGCGGATGCGGAATGTGGATTTCCATTGCGTCGACCACCATGGAAATCCCTTTCCGATTCTCGCAATCCTGCAATCCACTTGCGGGTGCAGAAAGAAAAAATTCCACATGTCACCAACGGTCATTCCCAACCTCAGCAAACCGTGATCCACATTGCGGATGCGGAAGGATCAGGGTCACAGACACCTGCTCCAACAAGCTTCCATGGAAAATTTCTAAGGGTCATAACTCTCTCATCCTGGGTCCAAATTGGACAAGGTTGGTGCCGTTGGAAATATCTTGGAGATCTGTATCCAATGGTGAAATCACCACCCCTAGCTGAGCACTCCATCATTGTTCTTTTTCCAACTTAAATTCAATCCATAGACATGATGAGCCCAAGATACAAGTATCTGATAGCCTCTTTCCCCACAGCAAAACCACAAGAAATGGTGAAGGAATACACTTGTTTTGTGGGAGAAATGATTTACCTTGATTATTTAATGAAGTTGTTTTAAAGATTATTCTTGTATGTTAGGATGCGTGTTCAATAAACTAATTATGTGAAAATTGAGTATGATTGAGCAAGTCCAGGTACACTAAAGGACAAACATGCAGATCAAGCAGATGACTGAAAGATCATGCAAAGCTTGGCACCTTTTTCCTGATATCTAGAGAGAACACCTATTCGAACAAAATCGACAATTAGACATATAAGTTAGGTTAAGCATTAGAGGCAGATATATACATGCCTCTCGGCTAGCGAGAGGATCCCGTTGCCATTTTTGAGAACCATTGTTTTATATTTTATACTGTCACGATACTTGAGTTACAGACTTTTGTTAAACTATGAAATTGCTATTTTGAATAAAGACTTGATGTTTCTTTCAATTCGACGTCCATAAGTTTTCTCCACTCCTGAGTACGAGTTGGAGAGGGCCCCTCCAACACGTAGGTCGGGAGATCTTACTGTTCAGGTATTTTTCATTATGTGCTTTACATTGACTGAATTTATATTGCATACGAAAGCATTTGAATGGCATTAAATAGTACGATTTGATTTCTGTAGTAAAGTGACCATTCTGATTCCGTAGTAGTTTATAACGCATTTGGTAGTTCGGTAACGCTATTTCCGTAGACCTGTAACAACATTCTGCCAAGACATATTTCAATACTTATTTTCCCGAGTACTTGTATTTCTTATGAAACAGTGATCCAGATCTCAAAGCTTATGCACTTGCCCATTATTGTGGTTGCTCATAAAGATTGCTTACTTTCAATATTGTGGTTAATTAATGATATTTACTTCTTAAAGTTTAGATTAACTCATAGCATTAATTAATGGCATTCTGAACTTAGTTTTAGCAATTAAATAGATTAGACTAGACTTCTAGTTTTATGCATTCGATTTACAGTAATTGCTTCTTAGGTTAAAGATCCAACTTTTATTATTTTAGAATAGATCTGCTATGTTTTCAGCATTCAATTTCATAGTATAAATTTATTGTTTTCAGCATTTAAATTTCATAGTATAAATTTACTATTTTCATCATTTAAATTCCTTAATATAGATTTACTGTTTTCAGTATTTGAACTTCTTAGCATAGGTGTTTTTCATCCATAGATCAAGAAATCCTTTCCCAGCTTATTCGACTTCTTTTAGGCAAAACCCTTAAACATTGATACCAACACCCAACCACGACAAAGACTATCTTATAAGAGCACATATGGTGCTTGCACCTCTGAATTTTGTATGTCCCCCGAGTTGATAATAAAAGTAGGCTCCTAGTCTAGTTGCCCTCATTAGGCATCCATTCTGAGAGCCCACCACTTTTTGGAGTCGTTGCCGGGGAGGTGCTAAATCTGTTAGGAGACATCTTCAAAAACAAAACAAAAAGAAATATCACATATAAAAAAAAAACAACATAAATATTTTACCAATGAATGCCTCGTCGGCAAAGGGATAGGTTTGGACGCTTTATGCCTAAGCATCCCATGAGCAACAACGGTAACAACAGTTCTGACCACTCTCAGTTTGAATTCCTAAACTTTGAAAATGAAACTGACTCTACATACGATCCAAACAGAGACAACTTCTCTACTAGTTCCAACTCAAACACCACTATGGAAGATGAAGAAGAGGAACCTAGGGAGTTGTTCACCTTTCCCATTAGCATACCTCTTGGAGATGCTAGGATGAAGAATATCAACCCTAACAATTTTCCAAACTTTCATGGATTGACTTCAGAAGATCCTGAAACATTCCTGTTTGAGTTTGAGGTAGTTTGCAGATCCTCTGATTACACTACAGATGCACAAAAGCTGAGGCTTTTTCCCTCCACACTAAAAGAGTTATCACTTAGGTGGTTCATGAGTTTAGAAGGAAATAGTATTTTCAGTTGGGACCAAATGAAACAAGCATTCCTAGAAAAATATAGGGACTACTGCAAAGCAAAGGATACAAGGGATGAAATATTTAGGATGCAGCGGGGAGATCGTAAATCCTTAGAAGGCTATGTCTAGCGTTTTCAGCTCAACTACAAACGAGCCAACCATTGCACCCTAGACCCTGAATCGTTGAAGCTTGTCCTTCGTAGAGGGATCAAAGAAGAGAATTTTGAGATCTTAAATCTCTTGGGAGATGGAGACATATTCCAGAAAAATTATGACCAGATACTACAGATCTTCAAAAACCATTCTAGGTCTAGGAAAAGCAAAAATGGGACAAGAGATACACATCTATCCATAGGATCATCATCATCATCTGCAGGACCAAACCTTACAAAATCTGATCTAGGGAACCTCCTTGATGACATGGAAACTGACATCCTACAATTATTGGCCATGCAACTTGATGCACTCCAAATAAAGAAGAAGCAGGATAAAATTAACCAAGCATTGGAAGTATTATGTCCTTGTTGTAGAAATAAACATGAGAAGGGGCAATGCACATTAAACACCATAGAAATATGTGGTCTTTGCACTGACGATCACTCCACCGATAAATGTACCCTCTTATCCTCATGTAAGGCTGCTATTCAAGATCCTACAACTCAAGGAGCAATAGAACAGCTTTGTTTGATAAATCAAAGAAGGAGTAATTTCGTCAGACCATATCAACCTAGCAATCAACCCTACTATAATCAGGGCCAGCAAAATTGGAACTTTGCACCAACTCCATGGAAAGCACAACCAAATCCAAACCAATGGTAGCAAAATCAGCAGACTTATCAGCAAAATCAACAGACTTATCAACCACCCTATCAAGAATCTTATTACCCATCGTCTTACCCTCCATACCCCCCACCTTTTCCTCCATCAACCCCGAATTATGCAAATCAATACCCCCATCCATCAAATTGAAGAGCCCCATTACAACAGCCACTTATTATGCCTCCCCCACAGACTCAACCACCCCCCAGACCCCCACCAATTCCATCCCAACCCAACCCAACCCCTAATAATAATAGACCTCCACAACAGAACGTTGAAATCACACAATTCCCTACCTCTGTCATAGACACCATGGAAATAAACGAAATAAACCTCAGGTCTGGGAAAACGTTGCAAAATACATCCACACAGAATATCCAAGAACCTGATTCTCAAGAACAAACAACACAACCCTATGTTCAGCATCTAAATGAACCAAATCCTCAAGACGAAGAAACTCAACCACTCCCACGAAATAGAAACCCTCGATTTCTAGAAAAACTTATACGTAGTACAAAAGAGGAAGAAGAAAATGCAATCTTAAACGAATTGAAGCACTTAAACAGCCATATTCCAATTTTACAAGCCATAAGGGATGTGCCCATATGTAACAAATTTATTAGAGAAACTTCTATGAAGAAACCAGAGAGGAGGAAGCATGACCCGCCAACCATAAATGTAGTGGGACAATTGGTTGATTAATTGTCATGTCCCAAATTTGGTATTGGGTCACAATGGCCTAATCACATTGGCTCTATTCATTAGAGTTTGTCAAATTGATGCTAAAGGTCAAATAATTGCCAAGGAGGAAAATTACTAGTTTCCTAGGTTTGGGGTGGAAGCTTTGGGATTTGGAATAATGGGGATAATAAATGATGTTTGAACATTATAATGGAATAAATATTTAATAAAGGAGATAAATAAATATATACAAGTGAAAATCAAAGTGGCATTTCATGATGAAGACACATGGAGGAAGTGGGACCCACATATGGCTAGATTTCCCCACTACATTTGGCATCACTCTCTCACCAATTCGAATTCAAGGTGAATGGTAACATACTTGGGGGAGTCCAAAAGGTATTATTCATTGCATGACTCATCCAAGTTTGAAATATAGAGGAAGAGTAACTCCCATGGAAGAGGAAGAGGCAATTTGGAGCTAGTGAGACACTTGGGCTAGATTCCCTAGCTCTATGACAACAATGCTGAAGATGCTATGACACCTATGACACAAATCAGACCTGAAGGCTGACATATGACATATATGACATGTCAGGGCTAAAAATAGACTCCAAGAGGGCGCTCAACGGTGTTAGGGCAGCTAAGATGCTTCCACATGTGATTTGGTGGAAGTGGGAGACTAGGAATTGTTGTACAAGTGGCGTTCTTTGGAATCTCTTCCCAACTTGAGTTGGCATGAGTCTCTTGGAAGGAATTCGACCCATGGAGGACATTAGAAGTTTATAAATTTCAATAACAAAGAATGAAACCAGCTTTTGATCATTTGTAGAATTTGCAATTGCATTTGTGAAGAGGGAGAGCTAGTGGATGACTAGTTTCTTGCCTTAGCCAATTTCGAGGGTGAAAGATTCCCATCCAAGTTGGCAATTGGAAAGGCCATTCAGACCTTTCATTTGGAGCTTTAATGGAGTCTTTATTTGCAGGTGTAAGCTACAGGGAAGCTCATGGTTTCTTCTATTGCAGCTCGCTCCTTCAACCATTTCTAGTTTTGATGGCATATTCTTGATCCTTGAGGGAGGGCGTTTTTGGTGAGCTATTTTACTCTTTGGGGGAGCTTCTAATGCCCCATTTATTTTGTAATATGAAGTAAATACTCTGTTCTTCATCTCCAGAAAGTTTCAGGTCGAAATTCCAAGTAGAAATGTATAAATCTCATTTTTAATGGAAGAACAATGCCATTTCCCCACTACCTTGTTGTGAACCAATGTATTGATGATGATTTCGAATGAATGGATGATTCTATGATATATTTGTGATAAATATACTGCCATTTATGTCTTCTACAAGTTTCATGTACTGTACTTGAGCATTTGAAGCATTTTTACTCAGTTTAGTTGTATTGGGAGGTGAAATAGTGCCATTTCCCCAAGGGTCGAATTGGGGATTTTTGCAGTTGAATGGGAGAGGGTGAGAACAGTTGTAATAAACCATTAATGGTGCATATGAGACCTTAATAACATACTTAACACATTACATACCTCTGTTCATAAATTTGAGTGGGTTTGGAGGCATTTGGGAAGCCATTTTCAGTACTTACCTCAGGGGGATTTGAACCCCAAATTACTAGTAAAATTGCATACTTGGTCCAGAATTTTAAGAGAGTTTGCAGAGGTCTTTTGGTGGCCATATGTTATCCCTGAACATCATATTCAATTCCTAATATCATTCATAAACCTTCCTTGAATATTTGAAGGCATTTGGAGTCAATTTGAGACCTAGAGACCAATACTAGTCAAAGGGAAATCACTAGTAAAGTTACCTACATTGACCAGAATTGAAAGAGTATTTGCAGAAGTGTTTTAAAGGTACAAAGGCATCCCTAAAACACATATTTATGTTCTAATATCATTCATATACCTTATCAGAATATTTGGGATCATTTGGGGCAAATTTGGGACCTAGAGATCGAAACTAGTCCAAGGTCGAACCAAGGAAAAAAGTGGAAAATTGCAATTTTAATAAAATTCCTAACAAGGGACATTACAGTGGTATCAGAGCATGATCTTGGCACCTTATGTGGTATAATATCTATGAGGAAAAGAATTTAGGTACCACCATTATATATTGAAACCAAAAGTGCTTTTGTTGAAGAGGAAAAAAAAAAAGTAGGAGAAGAAGAGCAAATTTTTTGAGGGAACTATGACTAGGGATGAAAAGGGAGCCTCATATGATGGTGAGGAGCATATAAAAATTATGAAAACAATATTTGAAGATATGACCAAGCAAATTAAGGAAGGATTCGAATTGTTTTCTATCGAACTTGTGGAAAACATTATTGATTTTAAGGAAACCAAGGGGCAAAATGCAACAGCTTGCTTAAAGGAGCAAAAGGAAGAGACATCACAAGATAGTGAAGAATATTCTATTGAAAATATGGAAGATCATTTCGAGACACCTTCTAGCTTAGACATGAACCAAAGAGCATCTACTGATGGATGCTTAAACTATGAAGGAGTACCTATTGATGGGTGCTCACACCTCTATGTTGGTGACATAGAGATCACTTTTGAAAATGTTGCTGCAAGCCCAAGTTCCATTAAGCATGATAATGAAGACCTTGTAGCAGTTGAAGAAGAACCAAGATCAACTTCCCCATCACCACTTGAGCTTCATGAAGTTGGTCCAAGAAAAAATGAAGAATATGAGGAGGTTCATTTGCAAGAGCCTCATTTTCTTGAAGGGTCCTTAAAGATGAATGAAAAGAAGATCCAAGAGTCCCTCAGCATTCTCCATGACACTCAAGCATTGGTGTCAAATTCTTGTTGGAGAGCTACTTCATTGGAGGAAACATCCTTCCTTGAAGACATGGAGAAGATTCAAAGAGCAATGTGCCACATCAAAGGTAATTTCATGTCTTTGCTTTTTGATAGAAACCATTTGTTTGAGCTTAATGAATTGTTACATGATGCATACTTGAAGAATAATGAGGATATTCATAAGCTCACAATTCAAAATGAGCAACTTCTTGAAAAGTTGCAAGATACTTGTTTTTCCTCCTATGTTTCAGATTGCCAAATGGTAGATTGTTTGGAGGATTCTCATGACATGGTGGATCATGAGAAATGTGAAAATTTGAATGTTTTTGATGTGTTTGAAGATGAACTTGAAGAGATCCAAACACTTGATGTGGTGGAAGAGGAATTTGAATTGACTCTTGATGAAGGTTATGCAATTTTTAAAGAAGAGCATGATTCCTCTACATTGGAACCAAACTATGACAAAGAGTTCACACTTTTGAAGGAGCTGCATGATACTACCCATATGGATCCTTCCCATGATGAAACTTCTGCACTTTTTGATCATTTGGGTGAGTTAGTTCATTCTCCTACTTCCTACAATTCCATGTTTTGCAACATTAGTCTCAATGAAGTATGGGTGAAAGGGTTCTTTTTGATGGTGCCACATGAGGAGCATGGAACTCCTAGATTTAACTTTTATGATGACATGGTTGGAGCACATTCTTATTCACATTTGCAGCAGCATCATTTGTCACTTTATGATGATTCACATCTACATGGATGTACCTATGATATGGATTTGAGTCACTTGAAGACTCATGGTTTTTCTTGCTCAACACTGGGTTCATTTTATGTTAGAGGAACTTCATCCAACACTTGGGTGAATAGATTTATGATGGGAGAACATTTTTGTTGGCAGCCACATACTTTGTTACATCTTTATGATTCTCACATTCATGGATGTATGGGTGAGACTTCTTTGAGTCATTTGAAGTCTCCTTGTTTTTTCTGCTCATTATTTGGTTCAGATTTTAGTGGAGATTCTTCATTCACTTCTTGGATGAAAGAATACATGGTTGAATATTTTGATGCATATCACATCCTTTTGGAGCAGCATTATAGGACATGGGATCCTCACCTATGTCATTGGAGCAGATTTGATTGGTCACTTGAAGCTTGTATGCACTTGGAAAATGGTGGTCTACTTGCTTGGAGGTATAAGCACCTTCATGACTCTTTGATTAAGCATATCCTTGATGTACATTTTCATTATGTTGTTATGTACTTTGATGATATATATTTGGTACTCATGATGTTTGGAAGGATGCATACAAGAAAATGGGATCCAGGAATCCTCTTAACTAATGGTGTGGGTTGGAGAGCACTCTTAATTATTGGGGTGCAATACAAGCAATGGGACCCTGGAATAATTTTTATCTCATTGGTTTCAAATTTTTTGGGGAAACAAGCAGTATGGGATATGGATTTCCCCACTTAATAAAGTGATTTTTATCAGAGTAGTGCAGCAGCAAGCATGGTGGTTCCTCTCTAAAATCTTCATGGAAACTCAAAGACTCAAGGTTGGGCAATTCAATGGCAACTTCAAAGAATTATACAGAAAGCAGGTTCTTCAACACAACACCCATGTTTAAAATTGCTTGAGGACAAGCAATATTGGGAAGGGAGGATTTGTCATGTCCCAAATTTGGTATTGGGTCACAATGGCCTAATCACATTGGCTCTATTCATTAGAGTTTGTCAAATTGATGCTAAAGGTCAAATAATTGCCAAGGAGGAAAATTACTAGTTTCCTAGGTTTGGGGTGGAAGCTTTGGGATTTGGAATAATGGGGATAATAAATGATGTTTGAACATTATAATGGAATAAATATTTAATAAAGGAGATAAATAAATATATACAAGTGAAAATCAAAGTGGCATTTCATGATGAAGACACATGGAGGAAGTGGGACCCACATATGGCTAGATTTCCCCACTACATTTGGCATCATTCTCTCACCAATTCGAATTCAAGGTGAATGGTAACATACTTGGGGGAGTCCAAAAGGTATTATTCATTGCATGACTCATCCAAGTTTGAAATATAGAGGAAGAGTAACTCCCATGGAAGAGGAAGAGGCAATTTGGAGCTAGTGAGACACTTGGGCTAGATTCCCTAGCTCTATGACAACAATGATGAAGATGCTATGACACCTATGACACAAATCAGACCTGAAGGCTGACATATGACATATATGACATGTCAGGGCTAAAAATAGACTCCAAGAGGGCGCTCAACGGTGTTAGGGCAGCTAAGATGCTTCCACATGTGATTTGGTGGAAGTGGGAGACTAGGAATTGTTGTACAAGTGGCGTTCTTTGGAATCTCTTCCCAACTTGAGTTGGCATGAGTCTCTTGGAAGGAATTCGACCCATGGAGGACATTAGAAGTTTATAAATTTCAATAAAAAAGAATGAAACCAGCTTTTGATCATTTGTAGAATTTGCAATTGCATTTGTGAAGAGGGAGAGCTAGTGGATGACTAGTTTCTTGCCTTAGCCAATTTCGAGGGTGAAAGATTCCCATCCAAGTTGGCAATTGGAAAGGCCATTCAGACCTTTCATTTGGAGCTTTAATGGAGTCTTTATTTGCAGGTGTAAGCTACAGGGAAGCTCATGGTTTCTTCTATTGCAGCTCGCTCCTTCAACCATTTCTAGTTTTGATGGCATATTCTTGATCCTTGAGGGAGGGCGTTTTTGGTGAGCTATTGTACTCTTTGGGGGAGCTTCTAATGCCCCATTTATTTTGTAATATGAAGTAAATACTCTGTTCTTCATCTCCAGAAAGTTTCAGGTCGAAATTCCAAGTAGAAATGTATAAATCTCATTTTTAATGGAAGAACAATGCCATTTCCCCACTACCTTGTTGTGAACCAATGTATTGATGATGATTTCGAATGAATGGATGATTCTATGATATATTTGTGATAAATATACTGCCATTGATGTCTTCTACAAGTTTCATGTACTGTACTTGAGCATTTGAAGCATTTTTACTCAGTTTAGTTGTATTGGGAGGTGAAATAGTGCCATTTCCCCAAGGGTCGAATTGGGGATTTTTGCAGTTGAATGGGAGAGGGTGAGAACAGTTGTAATAAACCATTAATGGTGCATATGAGACCTTAATAACATACTTAACACATTACATACCTCTGTTCATAAATTTGAGTGGGTTTGGAGGCATTTGGGAAGCCATTTTCAGTACTTACCTGAGGGGGATTTGAACCCCAAATTACTAGTAAAATTGCATACTTGGTCCAGAATTTTAAGAGAGTTTGCAGAGGTCTTTTGGTGGCCATATGTTATCCCTGAACATCATATTCAATTCCTAATATCATTCATAAACCTTCCTTGAATATTTGAAGGCATTTGGAGTCAATTTGAGACCTAGAGACCAATACTAGTCAAAGGGAAATCACTAGTAAAGTTACCTACATTGACCAGAATTGAAAGAGTATTTGCAGAAGTGTTTTAAAGGTACAAAGGCATCCCTAAAACACATATTTATGTTCTAATATCATTCATATACCTTATCAGAATATTTGGGATCATTTGGGGCAAATTTGGGACCTAGAGATCGAAACTAGTCCAAGGTCGAACCAAGGAAAAAAGTGGAAAATTGCAATTTTAATAAAATTCCTAACAAGGGACATTACATTAATGCTAGGTATCATTATTAACCCTAAATATCTTTATCCAGGTAGTCCTGTAGTGAACGTCACCATCAATAAAAAACAAATAAATAGAAGCTTAATCGATTTGGGAGCTGCTGTCAGCATGATGACTAAGGAAACCATGATATACCTAGGACTCCAATCAATAGTCAGACCAACAACTGCAGTACTCCAGCTAGCTAACACATCCACTGTGAAACCCAAAGGGATGCTCGAAGACATTATGAACAATATTGAATCCTGGGAATACCCAGCTGATTTCATAGTCATTGAAGTCAAAAGTAAACTCAGTGGTTATCCAATCATACTAGGAAAACCTTGGTTGGAAACTACAGACACTTACATAGGTTGCAGATCATGAAACATGACTATCACCAGTGGACATGCCAGGAAGAAAATCATGATTTACCCACCAACAAGGAAATATTCAGAATTAGAATATCAAAATTGGACTGATGATTATAACGACACACCAAATCAAAACCTATGACCTGTCCTAACAATTGATGCTGCAGTATCATTAAAAGCAATAGATGAAGATGGCCATATAGATAGGTTCATACAAAATGCATATTCTAACAATGATGATCTTGAAAGATTTTTTGACACAGACCAGCAACAAGAAGGCGAAAGTTCAAACCGGAACTTAAATAAAATGTGGGCAGAATTTTTATGTCTGAAAGAACAATCAGAAAAATCAAAGACAGTGGAAATTATGCCTGGAAAGATAGTCAACATTAATTCCAATCTCAAGCCAGAGCAAGAAGCACAGTTAATGAAAGTACTATCACAACAAAATAAGGCTTTTGCATGGACATATGCAGACATGAAAGGTATACATCATGATATTTGCAAACATTACATTTACATCAAAGAAGGTTCTATCCCTATCAGGAAACCACAAAGGAGGTTGAACCCGGCATTAAAGGACATTGTCAAAGTAGAACTACAGAAGTTATTAGATGTGAGTTCATATATCCCATCTCTGACAGCGAATGGGTCTCACCACTAGTCATAGTCCCTAAGAAAGGAGGCAAATGAAGAATTTGTGTGGACGGCAGAGAGCTAAATAAAGCAACCGAGAAAGATCACTTTCCACTGCCATTTATAGATTAGGTGCTAGACACATTAGCCAGGAACAAGTATTTTTCATTCTTAGATGGCTTCAGTGGGTGGGTACAACCAAATTTTAATACACCCATCTGATCAAGATAAGACAACGTTTACATGCCCCCGGGGTACTTATGCATACAGAGTACTACCCTTTTGGTTATGTAATGCTCCAACAACATTCCAAAGGGCCATACTAAGTATATTCTCTGAATTCATAAATGATCAAATGGAAGTCTTCATGGATGACTTCACACCCTATGGAAAAAACTTTGATCAAGCATTGAACCATCTTGAATTGGTATTAAAAAAATGTGTTGAGATGAGCCTATGTCTAAGCAATGACAAATGCAGAATGTTATTGGAAGAAGGAATCGTTCTAGGGAATCATATATCACAGAGGGGGATAGAGGTTGATCAAGCAAAAGTTTCAGTAATCAAAACGCTACCACCACTTGTTAAACAAAGGGATGTGAAATGTTTCCTTGGACAAACAGGGTACTACAGGAGATTTATTGAAAATTATAGCAGGATTGTTTCCCTGATGTTTGCACTTCTCACAAAATACATCGCGTTCATATGGAAAAACCATTGCATGACAACATTTGATAATCTTAAGGAGAAAACAATTACAGCTACTCCAAGGACCTGACTGGGCACTTCCATTCCACATCCACTCAGATGCATTAGATAAGGAAATCGAGTCTGTCCTTGGACAAGAAAAAGAGAAGAAGCCCTATGCAATATATTATATCAGTAAAAATTTGGCAGGGGAAGAATTAAATTATACTATCACTGAGAAGGAATTTTTGGCTTTCATACATGCCATTAATAAATTCATGCACTATATCATTGGCTACCAAGTTTTTGTTCATATAGACCATTCAGCCATAAGGTATCTAATGAACAAACCCAACACAAGTGCTCAAGTCATTAGATGGCTGCTACTCCTCCAAGAGTTTGACATCGCGATTTTAGACAAGCCAGGTAAACATAATGTGGTGGCTGTCTTTCTATCTAGGCTCACACATGGACAAGACAGTGAAGTAATCAATGACAGTTTTCCAGATGAGCACGTTTTTTTCATATCCACAAGAAGCCCATGGTTTGCTGACATAGCAAACTATTTAGTGTCTGGGAAGTTTTCCAGAACATTACAGTTATAAAGAAAAGAAAAAAGTAATAAGGCAAAGTGCCACACACACATGGATAGAAGGCATTCTCTTCAAACAAGGACCAAATCGAATACTTAGAAGGTGCATTAGAGAAGATGAAGTGCATGAAATAATGCATGCCACCCACAATGAACCATGTGGAGGACACTATGCTGCAAAGAGGAAAACCTATAAAATTTTTCAAATAGGGTACTATTGGCCAACAATCCACAAAGATGCTTATGAATATGTTTCACACTGTGATGACTGCCAAAGGATGGGAAAACCAACACAAAAAAAAGAAATTCCACTCCATCCACAGATCTCCTTGGAGGCATTTGAAAAATGGGGACTTGATTTTGTTGGTCCAATCAACCCATAGTCAAATCAGAAGAGCTACATCCTAGTATGCACCGACTACCTCACAAAGTGGACTGAGGTAGCAGCACTTGCTGTAGCCAATGAAACCAACGTGGCAAAATTCTTCACTGAGCAGATATTTCACAGGTTAGGAGTACCAAGAGAACTAGTTTCTAATCAAGGCCCACAATTTACATCAAATTTAATAGAAGACTTGCTTAAAAGAAACAATGTCAAGCACAGACAGTCCTCCTCCTATCACCCTCAAGCAAATGGTCAAGCTGAGGTAACCAACATAGAATTAGAAAGAATTTTGACAAAGACTGTCCAACTCCACAAAAGAGATTGGGATGACAGACTGAGTGAGGCAGTTTGGGCCTATAATACCACATGGAAGACAACAATAGGATTCACACCTTATGAACTAGTATATGGAAAGAAAGTCATGCTGCCAATTGAATTTGAAATAAAAACATTAAGAATTGCAGCAGAGTTAAATATGGAACTATCATAAATACAACAAGAACGCATGCTACAATTGAATCAACTGGATGAGCAATGCGAGCAAGCACTTGCCCATACTGAAATCATCCAACATCAAAGAAAGAAGTGGCATGAGAAACACCTAAAGGATAAAAATTTCAAGGAAGGTGACTTGGCACTACTCTATGACTCCAAGTTTCACACATTCAAGGGAAAGCTAACAACCAAATGGCTAGGACCTTACATAACTCAAAAGATCTATGAAAATGGAGTTGTAAGGATCATTACAATTGATGAAGAAGAGTTTCCTATGATAGTAAATGGTCATCGGCTCAAATTTTACAAGAAGCCACAATCCAAGGAGGAGTTTACATAGATACTCTAACAGCAACAACTGATGTTGATAGAGAGCATCGAAAATAATTGAAATTCAGTTGATATAAAAGAAAAAATAGAAAAATATATATAAAAAAATAGAAAAAGAAAAAATAGAAAAAAGATAAGATAAGAAAAAAGAGAAAAAAAAAGAAGAGAAAATATTTGCTAAAAAAAGGGGGAAGCAAAATGGAAAAAAGGAATGAAAAAAAAAAACAAGAAAAAAATAAGAAGAAAAAAAACATGAAAAAGGGGGATGGGCAAAATGCCAAATAACAAACTACAAAAATGATAAGGTAAAATTGTAGGGCATCATACATCGCCACGAAGAAAGAGCATGCAAACTAAAGACACTCAATAATCAAGCGAGCCAGTCATATATTCAAGAAGCAGCAATGATATCACACTACATAATTCAATCAAGCGAGCCAGTAATATATTCAAGTCAGCAACAAAAGTATCACACCACAGAATTCAATCAAGCGAGATTTCTATTAATCAAAACATGCTACTATTCAAGCGAGCCTATCATCCTAATACAAGCGAGCCAGCCACGTATACCAGGGAAGACAACAAAGGTATCAACTACTACATAATTCATTTCCAGCAAGCAAGCTAGTTATTCACATCTGCAATTTCTTCACGCGAGCCTGCCATCTATTCAAGAGAGCCAGCATAGATTACAACAATACAATGAAGAATCCGAAACCCAATGCAAAAGCATCATCACAAAGTTGAAGCAAAAAATGGCACAAAGTTCAAAAGCATCCAATACAGCAAATTTAAACGAACGCAAGGAAAAAGAAGCAAGCGCACGTAACTACTGACATGCCAAAATTTACTACAGACATTGGCAAATCTACTACAGAATCCGCCACGCATAAAAATCGGGCCAGATCATGAACTCGGGTACACTAAAACATAACGAGGTAATCTCTAAAAATATTTGTTTTATTTTTAAGGCCAAATCATTATCCCGCAAAACATTTGTTTTCGGAAGCTGAGGATAGCTTACATCTTCATTCGGCGGCACGGTTCAGTTCAGAAGACCTCAATAAATCATGATTGCTACCTAAGTCACATCAGCCTCAATAAATCATGATTACTACCTTTGTCATGTCAGTAAATGATAAACCCGCATCTAGCCGCCATACTTCCAAATAATCAGAGAAAATGGGGCAAGATACAATCAGAAACGAGAAGTAGGGCTCGATCAAGAAGCAGGTACAACAAACGTTAATGAGGATAAGTGCAGAAATGCAGTTAAGTAAGGTTGCATAATGTTCCAAAAAGTCAGTTTTGCATATACGAAACCTCTCAGAACTCTCCAGAAGCAAGAAACAGGAATTTAGTGTGGTCACACAAACAACAATCCATCCCTCGAACCGGTAATCAAACTCGCCCATTTGAGGAAAGATATCCACACTCCAAGTGTTGGTTTATTGTTATAGTAAAGGATTTCAGGATGAAAAAAGGTTTCAAGAAAAGCGAACAAGAGGAACACAATGCTATTTATCAGAACCTGCGAATCCTAGCAATCATCCGCAACACGGGTTGGATTCCTTTCATCTTACGATTGAGAGGATACAATGCAAGGGTGGCTCTGGAGTTTGCAAGAAATTTAGAACATATCAAGGATGAACAGTTCGTCACCCAAGGGAAGGGGTTACGTATAAGGTTGGATGATGAAGTGATTTCCAAATTCACTGGCCTACCAATGGGCCTGCATTGGAGCAGGGATGACCGGGAGGCAAACCATGAAGAAAAGGCAGCATTTTTCAAGCGAGGAGAGGTCTACGGCGAAGATAAAAATGGATTAAAAAGACTCTCCATGCTGGCACCATGGGAAGAAATGGCTGCAATCATCCAGAAATACATTACATGCACTGGTAGGTTAAGTTATGTCCCCATTTTTCATTTTCGAATTCTAGAGCTGTTGAGGCACAGGGCCCATCTTCCACCAAACAACAACATTAATATTCCATACTACCTGCTCCTATATCTAGCATAAATGAGCAAGAAAGTGATTAAAGGAAAGGAGGATGCTTTATCCCATCATGGGCTGATCAATTTTATCGTTTGTGAGGAATTAAAAGCGCAGATCCTAGAGCTTTGTTGGAAAGAATTCGTGTTGGTATATGCTGAGGATTTTCAAAGAATGAAGGGTACACCCATAGTTGGTGTACCCATGTTGCTTGGATCAAAGAGAAAGACCACCTCTACATTAGGGATGAAGAGGAAAATCGACCTGGACAGTTTTGTTGATACCCTGGTGAAGATAAAGCATTCACGATATGACTCCCCCAAAACGAATCCAGGTATTTCTACCAGTAATCAAGGGCCGGAGAGATGAATTAAAAGATTCACACAAGCATCTAGAATCCGAATTACGAAGGAAGAGAAAAGAGAACCCAGTCCCCTAGTTCAAAATGTGTCTGATGAGGACGATGATCTTTGGGTAGATCAGGAAGATCCCACTACACCAGAAGAGCTGGATGAACAAGAAGAGCAGGATGCAGAAGAGGAGCAGGATGAACAAGAAGAACAGGATGCAGAATAGGAGCAGGATGAACAAGAAGAGCAGGATGCAGAAGAAGAACAGGATGCAGAAGAACATAATGCACAAGAAGAGAAAGACAACTTCCAGGGGAACCCTCCTGAGCACAATGAAAACCCTGGGGTCATCAACCAACTCGCTGAGGCACAAGCAGAACTAGAAAAGCTCAGAAAGGAGTTGGAAACATTGAGAATTGAATCAGGAAGCTATCCCACATCACCCCCGTTTTCATTTGAAAAGACACAAATTCTGAAAATGCATCATGCAGGGGAGCTAAAAATGGTTGAGCAGAAAAATTCAGCACTTAAAGAGAAATTGACTGAGGCACAAGAGGAGTTAGCCAAAAAGGACCAGGAGATTGTTCAATTGAGGGACGTTTTGGCTACTACCACTAAAATATATGATAAACTACTAGACCTCAGGCCACCATCAACAATTTATGCAGTCTATCTACAAGAGAAGTGGGGAAAATTCTAGCTCCAAAGGTTAAAATAGGGACTCCTGATAGAGATAAACTCCCCCAAAGAATTTATGAATGCAGCTCTAAACTCCACAAAGTTGGAGAAGGACCCGCTAAGTGAATTTTTCTTGCACAATTTTGTAGTTCCTAGCTCGCCCAACTGGTCACCAAACCCTGACATGGGCGATTTCCAGTTGAGGGAACTGTTTTCATGGATGAATCAAGAAATTGAGCGAGCTCAGGACTACCACATTTACGTTGCAGCAAAATGGTAAACTCCATTAATGGTCAAGGCAAAGGCAAATCACCCTAAAAGAATAATTTACAACCATAGGATCCTCACCCAGGATGAGGAGCTAATCCCCATTCTCCTTGCAAAGCAACAGGAGGTTGTGGCTCACTTTGATGTTACTCTCCAAAGCACACACAAAGAGGTTCATGAGTCTATTAAGAAAAGATGGCGTAGAGTAGAAAATGATCTAAAAAGAAGAGAGCTCCACTCCCCTCTCAGACTTGAAGATGCTCTTTTCAAATCCAAACTCTATAGGGAATCCCTGATAATGAATCAACTCAGATGGATTGGAATGAAGCTGAACCCCCCATTCTTCCTTCCCCCAGTTATTAAGGAACATATTAATGAAGAAGAGAGGAGAGAATGGGTCAAGGAGGATCAGACCATGGGCTACCACAGGCAGGCAGGGACCCCAGGGTAGTAGCATGGGACATCAGAGAAGTCATCAACCAGCTAAATCTATCACCCAAGGACGGGTGAATCCTTCAAGTATGGGGAAGAATGATGAGTCCAAGATACAGGTATCTGGTAGCCTCTTTCCCCATAGAAAAAGCACAAGAAAGGGTGAAGGAATACACTTGTTTTGCGGGAGAAATGATTTACCTTGATTATTTAATGAAGTTGTTTTAAAGATTATTCTTGTATGTTTGGATGCATGTTCAATAAACTAATTATGTGAAAATCGAGTGTGATTGAGCAGGTCCAGGTACACTAGAGGACAAACACGCAGATCAAGCAGAGTACTGAAAGATCATGCAAAGCTCAGCACCTTTTTCCCGATTTCTAGAGAGAACACCTGTTCAAACAGAATCGACATTTAGACATATAAGTTAGGTTAAGCATTAGAGGCATATATATATGGGCCTCTCAACTAGCGAGAGGATCCTGTTGCCATTTTTTAGAACCATTGTTTTACGTTTTTATACTGTCGAGATACTTTGAGATACAGAGTTTTGTTAAACTATGAAGTTTCTATTTTGAATAAAGACTTGATCTTGCTTTCAATTTGGCGTCCATAAATTTTCTCCACTCCTGAGTACGGGTTGGAGAGGGCCCCTCCAACACGTAGGTCATGAGATCTTACTATTCAAGTATTTTTCATTATGTGCTTTACATTGACTAAATTTATATTGCATATGAAAGCATTTGAATGGCGTTAAACAGTATGATTCGATTTCTGTAGTAAAGCGACCAGTCTGATTCTGTAGTAGTTTATAATGCATTCTGTAGTTCAGTAACACTGTTTCTGTAGTCCTGTACCAGCATTCCGCCAAGAACAATTTCAATACTTATTTTCCCGAGTACTTGTATTGCTTATGAAACAGTGATACAGATCTCAAAGCTTATGCACTTACCCATTATTATGGTTGCTCATAAAGATTGCTTACTTTCAATACTGTGGTTAATTAATGATATTTACTTCTTAAAGATTTGATTAACTCATAGCATTAGATAATGGCATTCTGAACTTAGTTTTAGCAATTAAATAGATTAGACCAGACTTCTAGTTTTATGCATTCGATTTACAGTAATTGATTCATAGGTTAAAGATCAAGCTTTCATTATTTTAGAATAGATCTGCTATGTTTTCAGCATTCAATTTCATTGTATAAATTTATTGTTTTCAGCATTTAAATTTCATAGTATAAATTTACTATTTTCAGCATTTAAATTCCTTAATATAGATTTACTATTTTCAGTATTTGAACTTCTTAGCATAGGTGTTTTTCATCCATAGATTAGGAAATCATTTCTCATCTTATTCGACTTCTTTTAGGAAAAAACCTTAAACATTGATACCAACACCCAACCACGACAAAGACTATCCTATAAGAGCACATATAGTGCTTGCACCTCTGAAGTTTGTATGTTCCCTGGGTTGATAATAAAAGTAGGCTCCTAGTCTAGCTGCCCTCATTAGGCATCCATTCTGAGAGCTCACCAAGACACACCTAAGTTCCTTATCCTTCTACAAGTGCATCTGACCCCTTCCTGCTATGACTTCTCCCTTCACCTGACCCACAGAGGGGTTCTGAAACACATCAGGGGGGTTATTCCCTTTCATTCCCTAAGTCCATGTGCAGTTAATTTATCCCTTGAAGGGTGGATATAATGCATAATGAACACATATAATGAGCTAAGTTAGTTATTGCACCTATAGCCTGCAGGGGTTAGTCATACATCGCATTCATTCAATTGATGAAGTATTCAACATGCATTCAATCTCATATTCAAGCTTATACATGGCTTCCTAATGAGCACATTCATGAAATCATCCATTCATTAACCTATAACATCACAAGCATAGTATAACAATGGATATAACACGTGAATTACCCATCATTTAACACACAAAAGAACTTATCTTTGGAACTGAAGCTGCCCCAAGCAACTAGCTAAGTGAGGACAACTTTCCACCCAACCTTAGCTCTATGTACAGCCTGTACTCTTTCAGCTGAGAGACCACCCCTGATCTGGGTTGTGTATCCACTAAGGAGAGATAATGGACTCTCTCACAGTCAAGGTCTCTTCCCAATACTACTCCAACCTACAGTTGGGTTTATCAAGCAATCCAAGGAACAAGGAGGAGGATGCTAAGCTAGTGAGCTCAACCATATAGCTACAGGAATATCAGATCACTCAGCAAGCATGGCACCCACATTACCTACCTCACCCAAAACAAGGAAGGGCCTCTTCTCTGCTACACAGTCCCTCAAGTAATCTTCCCTCCAGTTCTATTCAGGGTGGGCATCGAAAGGTCCAACTGTTGTTTTCCATGAGATTTCATCCCTCACTAGTTTTAACAAGCATATCCAACCCTAACATGACCTTCTCTCTATTATATAAGAAAATGCTCCACAGGGATGCGCCCTAAACTCTTCCCTGCAATTTCGGTCTTCTGTAATCGACCTAAGGGTTCTTAAGGGTTTTATAGGCCGCTCAAGCCCTGTAATTCATCCCACAAACAAATCTATGGCTTTTCCCTACCGGGTTCATTATTACATGTTGATGTATATGTAACTTTGGAATGTATTTCATCTATGTATTTCATATATATTTATTGTACCCTTATAAGAGATGTGTTATTCATCTATAAGGAAGTGTCGTCATGTGTATTGACAAGTGTCGCAAGTGTGTGTACTTGCCGATGGGTTATTAGACCACCATGTGTGGGGTCGGCCCTAAAATATATATTATATTGTGGATGTACCTAGCTAGACAAGTCAGCCCCATAAGGTAACTGGGAAAACAGGTTAAGTATAAATAGAGATCGGGATATGTCTATTTGATCACTCGGAAACTCACACTTCTCTCACTTAGAAAGTGGCGCACTAGTGAGGAGGATCATCTACTACTAGGAGACTATCTCAGTGTATTTTGGTTGTACTTTGGTTGAGCCATTGCTCTCTCTATCTCTGAGGAAGTTGTGGGGTTTTTCACCTTAGGGTTTTCCCCACGGAAACTCTGTGTCTCTTGCCTCTCATGCTTTTGATTCTTATGATGCTTGTCATGCTTATTATGATTTTTATGCATTGATATACTGTACATGTTATTCTCTCAGTAAAGATCCTAGAGTATTGTGAATTAATGCTCAAAATTAAACATGGTATCAGAGCTAACCTGAGAAGAAGACATTGTGCAGTGACAAAAACTAGGGTTTCTTATTTATTGGGTTTCTCTCCACAGATTTTGGAAAAGAAGTATAGTGGATTGACTCTACTCATTAAGGAGAATCTATCTGTCCAATCAAAATTCAATTCTAAGCATTTTCAGATTTGGCCCTAAAAATTAGGGTTTCCACAAAAATAGGAATTTCTGGAATCTAATGACATAGTTAGAAGCTCCTTGCAAAAATCAAAGTTTAGAGCTTTGGATCGAGGTTTTTGGCTGGGTAGTTCTCCGGGAAACTCAAACCCTAATTCAGGGTCCTCCTTAGTAAATCCGGGAAGACAGAAAGGCAGTTTTGAAGGGTGTAGGTTTGCAGATCTCAATTTCTGAATACACCGAGTTGATCATCTAATCAAGGCGCATCTTTCTACCCTTTCAGAAAGTTGAAATTCACATTTTGAATTTTTAGGGTTTTTCCGACAAACCCTAATCCGAGACCAGATCCAGTTTTCAGCAATTCAAGTGGTAAGACCTAAAACTTTTCTATTTCCATTTGAAGTACTCTTTAAGATGTCTCACCACACCAAGTTGGAGGATAAGCTTGAAGGGGCTGATAACTTCCGAGCCTGGAAGTATAGGATTGGGTTAATCCTGGAAGAGAATGAGTTGGACTCATATATAAAAGAAGACATCCCTATCCCAGAGGATGAAGAGGCTAAGATATTGCATAAGAAGAACTTGGTCAAGGCAAAGAGAATCATTGCTGACTCTATCAAAGACCATCTCATCCCTCATGTGTCATCTCTGAAGACACCCAAAGAGATGTTTGACTCCCTGACCAAGTTATTTGAAGGGAAGAACATAAATCGGAAGATGACTCTACGGAATCAATTGAAAGGGGTCAAAATGTTGAATGGAAAAACCATTCAATATTACTTCTCCACGGTCTCTCATATCAAGGAACAAATTGAAGTTGTGGATGAAGTAGTGGACAATGGTGAAGTTGTTATGACCACTTTGAATGGCCTACCTAGGTCATGGGACTCCTTTATTCAAGAAATCTATGTAAGAAAGAAATTGATCTCTTCCAGTAAACTGTGGGAGGAATGCTCTCAAGAAGAACCTAGACTTGTAGCTCATGAAGAAAAGATGGGAGGTGAATATCAAGCTCTCGCAGCTCACACCAAAAGAAGCAAGCCCAAGAAGGAGCACTCTCGCTACAAGAGATCCTATCAAAAGAATAAGAAGGATCTAAGATGCTTCACATGCAATGAGAAGGGTCACTTTGCTTCAGATTGTCCCAAGAACAAAAGGGATAACAACAACAACTCCAACAAGAAGAAGAAAGTTCCATGCTCATGTTGCTGAGGATGATGAACCTCCAAAGAAGAAGGCTAGGGCAGAAAGTGATGATAGTGATGATGACTCATCAAGTGAAGAAGAGTATGTTCTAATCTCTGCTCTCATAGGTACTATCTCCCATGGTTGTAATGATTGGTTAATTGACAGTGGGGATTCCAAACACATAACTGGGTTTAAAGAATCTTTTGTAAACCTATCTGAACATAAATCACCCCATAAGGTGAAACGTGGGGATGATTATCAATACCAAATCAAAGGAAGTGATGAAGCCTCCTACAACCTAGATTCTAGAAAATCTTTGAAGATGAAAGAAGTCCTTTATGTACCTGGGCTCAAGAAGAATCTTCTCTCCATCTCTGCATTGGATGCAAAAGGCATGAGGGTTGCATTTGTAGATGGCGAATTCCTAATGTGGCCAAAGGGTAAAACATCAATGATGCAGTAGTGATTGGAGAGCAAGAGGGAGGATTGTATAAATTGAAGGGTCAACCTGAACATGCCATGGTACATGACTCCATGGAACCAAGTGAACTTTGGCATAGAAGACTTGCTCATATGCACTATAGGGCACTTCCAATTGCAAGCAAGGCTGTAGAAGGTCTTCCTGAAATCAAGACGAAACATGAAGGTGTTTGCAAAGGATGTGCAAAAGGTAAGAACATTAAGAAGACTTTCCCAAGTAGTGAAAGCAAGGAAAAAGGTATCCTGGAAATCATCCACTTAGATGTATGTGGTCCTATGTCATCCAGCTCTCTGAGTGGGTATGTTTACTATGTCTCTTTCATTGATGACTTCTCCAGGAAGACTTAGGTCTACTTCTTGAAAAACAAACATGAGGTGTTTGATAATTTCAAGGAATTCAAAACCTTGATGGAAAACCAAACTGATAAGAAGATCAAAACATTCAGATCCGACAATGGTGGAGAATTCACCTCAGGTGGAAGCTATGCAGTGATTCAGGGATTAAGAGGGAGTTGACTGCTCCTTACAATCCACAACAGAATGGAGTTGCAGAAAGAAAGAATAGAACAATCATGGAAGCAACAAGGGAAATGTTGCATGACCAAGATCTACCTACGCATCTATGGGCAGAAGCAGTTAGAACAGCTGTATATGTGCAGAACAGAACACCCCACAAGATATTGGACAACAAGACACCAGAAGAGGTCTTCTCTGGTAAGAAACCTGAAGTTAGCCATCTCAGAATATTTGGTTGTCCAGTATATACACATGTCCCAAAGGAAAAGAGGACCAAGATGGATCCTTCAGGAAAGAAGGGTATCTTTGTGGGTTACAGTGAAAGCTCGAAGGCTTACAGAATATACTTTCCAGGGTTCAAGAAGATTGATGTTAGCAGGGATGTAACATTTGATGAAAACTCAGCATTCATCAAATCAAGGAAGACACCTATTGAATATTATGAAGAACCTAAGGAAACTAGATTTCAAGACACTACCATGAATGAAGCAATTCTAGATGTTCGTGAGTTTGAAGATCCACAAGAACCTGTAGATCCACCCCGTGAGGATAACTCTCACAAGAGGAAACCTGCATGGGCTAGAGAGCTCATTCAATATGCAGAAAGATTTGGCATTCCAGAAGAAGAACACAGAGCAAAGAAGAGAACCAGATCACATACCAGCTATGTTGCTTTACTTTGTGACATTATGAACAAAGAACCTTCCAGTTATGAAGAAGCAGCAGAAAAGAAAGAATGGAAGGATGCCATGATCGAGGAATACCAATCAATAATGAAGAATGATGTTTTGGATGTTGTCCCAAGACCTAAAGGGAATTTTATTGTGACTTCCAAGTGGATCTACAAGATCAAGCATGGGGAAGATGGAAGCACAGAGAAATACAAGGAAAGATTTGTAGCTCATGGCTTCTCTTAGAAAGAGGGAATAGATTGTGAAGAAACTTTTGCTCCTGTAGCCAGGTACACTTCCATCAGAACAATACTTGCCCTGGTTGCAGCGATGCAATGAAAGATACACCAGATGGATGTCAAGACTTATTTCATGAATGGTGTTGTTGAAGAGGAAGTGTATGTGGAGCAGCCACTCGGTTTTGAAATACATGACAAGGAGTCATATGTATGCAGATTGAAGAAAGCCTTGTATGGCTTGAAGCAAGCTCACATAACTTGGTACGGAAGGATGGATAGTTTCCTATCTAGTTTGGGCTTTACCAAGAGTAAAGAGGATTCCAACCTTTACTACAAGGTTGAGGAAGGGAATCCTATGATTCTGCTCCTGTATGTGGATGACTTATTTGTAACAGGAGATGACAGATTGATTGCAGATACAAAGAGGAAGCTTGCTGCTGAATTCAATATGAAAGACTTAGGGATGATGCACTATTTCCTAGGTATGGAGGTGTGGCAGAGTATAGATGGGATTTTCCTTGGAAAAGGGAAGTACACTGTAGATATCCTGAAGAGGTTCGGGATGATGGATTGCAAGGCCATGGCCACACCTATGGCTTCGAATCTGAAGCTACTATGTGATGCTTCATCTAAGTCGGTTGATGTCTCTATGTATCGTCAGATGATTGGGTCCTTGATGTACCTGACGAACACAAGACCAGATATTTGCTTTGCGGTGAACACATTGAGCCAGTTCCTAACGGATCCAAGCAATGTTCACCTGATTGTTGTAAAGCATATTTTGAGGTACCTAAAGGGTACAATTGATTATGGGCTTAGGTATGAAGCGAATCAAAAGTTTAACCTACAAGGTTATGTTGATTCAGATTGGGCAGGCAGTGCTGCAGATAGGAAGAGCACATATAGGTGTTGCTTCGGTATGGGATCAGGTGTGATCTCTTGGTTTAGCAGGAAGTAGTCTTGCGTAGCACTGAGTACAGCTGAGACAAAGTATGTTGTAGCCTGTTCAACTAGTTGTGAGGCAGTATGGCTACGGAAGCTACTATCTGAGTTATTTGATCTCCCATTGGATGCTATTGGTATCTTCTGTGATAACCAAATTTGTGTGAAGCTGTCTGAGAACCCAGTGTTTCATGACAGTTCGAAACACATAGAGATCAAATATCACTATATCATGGATATGGTGCAGAGAGGAGCAGTTAAGCTCCTGTATGTTGCGACAGACGAGCAGATTGCAAATGTGCTAACGAAGCCACTAGCCAGGGTGAAGTTCAAGTACTTCAGGGAGAGGCTTGGCATTCTTCAGATTGACGACACTTCAAGGAAGAAGTGATGGACACATTTGTTGAAGCCATTCCAAGCATGTTGGAAGGAGGAACCTTCACATGGCTGTGGATGTAAGCGTTGGATGATGAGCATCGAAACGGTGCTCCAGTTACTGCTATGTATATGCATCAGGATGATGCTGATATGATCAGTTAGATCGTTTATATGTATATGTATGTACGCATCATGTTGGATGTTGGATATGATCAGTTGGATCATTTATATATGTATGTGCGCATCATGTTGGATGTTAGATATGATCAGTTGGATCATTTATATATGTATGTACGCATCATGTTGGATGCTGGATATGATAGGTTGGATCATTTGCATGTATTTTGTATATGCATCATGTTGGATGCTTGGACCATGTATCTGTATATGTATCAAGTGGATACTGTGTATGATCAGGTAGATCATGTATGTTGATATATATCAGTTAGATGCATTGTGTATCTATGTATGTATCAGGTGGATACATTGTATGATCAGGTGGATCATGTATAATGATATGTATAAGGTAGATACTTGGTATGCATCAAGTAGATGCATTGTATGATCAGGATGATCATGGATGACGAGCTTCAGGATGTTGCTCCAGATGACATGCAACAGGATGTTGCAGTGATGATGATCAGTATGATCATGTGTACATCAAGATGATGTATGGTGAGTATCAGGTTGATACTTTATGGCCGTGAAACAGGTTGTGCAGATGAGCATATAATTTGGCCCTGGGAGATTTGCAGATAGTCTTTCGAGGTTTTGTCTATGGCATGTAATCTGGCCTTGGGATATCTCGCAAATGCTCTTTCGAGGTTTTGCTCTGGGAGGACATATAATTTGGCCCCGGGAGATCTGTAGATAGTCTTTCGAGGTTTTGCCTATGGCATATAATCTGGCCCTGGGATATCTGGCAGATGCTCTTTCGAGGTTTTGTCCGATGGCATATAATCTTTCCCTATGAGATCCGATAGGTTGGGATGTGTGCCCGTAATAAGTCCTGGGATTCTCTTGCGAGGTTTTCCCATGACCACATGTAATATGTCCCTGGGACATCCTATAGGTAGAGCTGTGTGCTCGTAATAGCCTGGGATGCTCTTGCGAGGTTTTGTGGTGACCACATGTAATCTATCCCTGGGAGATCCTATAGGTAGAGTTGTGTGCTCGTAACATCCTGGGATGCTCTTGCGAGGTTTTGTGGTGAGGTCACATATAATATGGCCCTGGGAGATCCTACAGGTCAGAGTTGTGTACCTGTAACATCCTGGGATGCTCTTTCGAGGTTTTGTGATGCACCTAATAAGTCTTGAGGATTCCACAGTATGGCCAGTGATGAAGACCTGTAGGTGGTGGGCCTACATCTAGTATGAAAAAGGACTGGCTCTATAGAACTTCCTATTACAAGTAGATTCAGAGATTGGTTGAGATAGTAGCAGCAGTGACGGTGATGATGACGATGCATCGATGACGATGATCCCGAGAAGAAGACTTGTCTAGCAAATCTGTGTCGAGAAATACCTTCCTAGTTAAGAGGGAGTGTTGATGTATATGTAACTTCGGAATGTATTTCATCTATGTAGTTCATATATATTTATTGTACCCTTATAAGAGATGTGTTATTCCTCTATAAGGAAGTGTCGTCATGTGTATTGACAAGTGTCACAAGTGTGTGTACTTGCGGATGGGTTATTAGACCACCATGTGTGGGGTCGGCCCTGAAATATATATTATATTGTGGATGTACCTAGCTAGACAAGTCGGCCCCATAAGGTTAGTGTGCAAACAGGTTAAGTATAAATAGAGATCGGGAGATCTATATTTGATCACTCGAAAACTCACACTTCTCTCACTCAGAAAGTGGCGCACTAGTGAGGAGGAGGATCATCTGCTACTAGGAGACTATCTCAGTGTATTTTGGTTGTACTTTGGTTGAGCCATTTCTCTCTCTATCTCTGAGGAAGTTGTGGGGTTTTTCACCTTAGGGTTTTCCCCACTGAAACTCTGTGTATCTTGTCTCTCATGCTTTTGATTCTTGTGATGCTTGTGATGCTTATTATGATTTTTATGCATTGATATACTATACATGTTATTCTCTCAGTAAAGATCCTAGAGTATTGTGAATTAATGCTCAAAATTTAACATTACACAGGGTTTTCCTTGCACATTCGGCTTCCCCAAAAATCACGATTTCCCTTGTTTTTCTCATGACTGGGCTCTACGTGTGTGTGAAGAACCTGTAACAATTAATTAATAAGAATATGCGAAATAGCAGAAATGACAGAACTCAGAATCACTTTTATATTGATCGCAGGCCACTTCGAGGGGGAAACCTCCTTTGAGCAAGCTCAATACAAATAACTTCACGGTACCTTCATAGGCCTCAACACACACTTATATACTAATTCTAGGCACCAATAATATGGGTCAAAACCATGGGCCACTACAAACTATGGATCAACAATACTACGGGTGACTTACAAATCATATGCGCCAACAACAATCACACAAACTATTGATCCACAAATACTACGGGACGACTTACAAAGCATATGCGTCCAACAACAATATACTAACAAAGTAAAGACATGGGTTCCTAACATCCCCTCCCCCTTAAAAAATGCTTTGTCCTCAAAGCTTTAGATGTGGAAATTGTTGTTGAATCTGAAGGAGTGGTTCCTATGTAGCATCCTCTGGTTGCATGATGTGCCACTGAATTAAGACCTCTGTGATAGAGTGAGAGCGAAGTTGACGAGTGCGCCGATTGAGGATGGCCTCCGGCTCCAAAAGGATGGATCCTTCATTATCCAGTTTGGGTAAAATAGTTTGTCCACTGATGTTGGTGCCAAGAAATTTCTTCAGACAAGAGACATGAAATACTGGATGAATGCGGGAAGAAGGAGGAAGTTCCAATTTATAAGACACGGACCCAATCTTTTGAAGAATCCGATATGGCCCATAGAACTTTGAAGCGAGCTTATGCCACCCTTTGAGTTTCAGGGAGGATTGCTTGTACGGCTGGAGACGAAGAAAAACCATATTGCCTGCTTGAAAAGTGCGCTCAGAACGGTGTTGATCAGCTTGTTGCTTCATGCGATTTCTTTCCATGTGAAGATTGTCCCGCAAAATGCGAAGAATCTGATCGTGGTTTCGAAGGACTGTGTCAACTTCCTGAACTGGTGAACTGTCGGGGGTGTATGGAAGAAGAAATGGAGGTGCCTGACCATAGATTGCTTCATACGGGGTCATGTTAGAGGCAGTGTGGTAAGAGGTATTGTACCACCATTCAGCAAGAGGGAGCCACTTTGCCCACTGATGTTGTTGTTCAGAGGTGAAGCAACGAAGATACGTTTCCAAGCATTTATTGATAATTTCAGTCTGACCATCTGTTTATGGGTGATACTCGGAACTCATCTTCAGTTTGGTGCCAGTGTGGCGAAATAGTTCTGTCCAAAAATCACTGGTGAAAGTCGCATCACGATCCGAGACAATGGAAGAAGGGATGCCATGAAGATGAAAGATATGGTCCAGGAAAATTTGAGCGACTGAGGAGGCTGTATAGGGATGGATGAGAGCACAAAAATTACTATATTTGGAGAGGCGATCAACCACAATGAGAATCAATGTCTTTCCACCAGATTTAGGGAGCCCTTCAATGAAATCCATAGAAATATCTGTCCAAATCCGTGTAGGTATGGGCAAGGGTTCGAGCAATCTTGGAAGGAGTCTTGTTTCACTCTTATTGCGCTGGCAGGTATCACATTTAGCCACCATCTGTTGAATTTCCTTTTTCATTCCCTGCCAAAAGAAGTTATGCCGTGCCCATTCATATGTTTTGAGGAACCCAGAGTGCCCTGCCGATGGAGAAGCATGGAGTTCATAGAAGATAGCCTGTTGAAGATCCGTGCTCTGGGGAAGCACCAGATGACCCTTGTATCTCAGAGAATCACCATCCCAAGAGTAATGTGGTACAACAGAAGGGTTGTTGGTCAAGTGTTGGATGATTTGAGATAAGGAAGAGTCATTAACATAACCATATTGAACATATTGCAACCAATTTGGAACAGGCATAGAAAGAGCTGAAAGAGAACCTTGGGCATCAAATGTGCGAGAAAGAGCATCTGCCACAATATTGTCTTTACCCTTCTTGTAAGTGATCTCATAGTCATAAACCATGAGTTTGCTAACCCATTTCTATTGTGCTGGGAAGGAGACATGCTATTCCAAGAAATATTTCAAACTCTGGTGATCAGTCTTGATACAGAAATGATTCCCTAATAGGTATGGTCGCCACTTCTGTACTGCATGCAAAATAGCCATCATTTCCTTCTCATATGTAGAGGCAGCTAAATTCTTACTTAAAAGGGCTTTTCTGGTGAACGCAATGGGGTGTTCATCTTGAAGGAGAACAGCACCAAGTCCATTGCCGCAAGCATCACTCTCAATAGTGAAGGGCTTGGAAAAATCGGGCATAGCTAGAACAGGTGTAGTACACATAGCTTGTTTAAGTTTGTCAAATGCACACTGAGTAGCATGTGTCCATGTAAAAGCATCCCTTTTCAATAGAGCAGTTAATGGAGCTGAAATCGTCCCATAATCCTTGACAAACTTGCGGTAGTAGCATGTCAACCCCAAAAAACCACGAAGGCTCTTGAGTGTCTGAGGATGTGGCCAATTGTTCATGGAAACAATTTTGGCAGGATCCATGCAAACCCCTTGTGCTGAGATAATGTGCCCAAGATACTCAACTTCCTTCTGTCCAAAAACACATTTGGACCACTTGGTGTGGAGATGATGATCAAAGAAAAGTTGCATGACAAGATCCAGATGCTGGAGATGTTCATCCCATGTTTTACTGTAGATGAGGATATCATCAAAGATTACCAAAATGAATTTCCGCAAGTAGGGACGAAATATTTTATTCATTAAGACCTGGAATGTGGAAGGAGCATTAGTGAGGCCAAGGGCATGACCAAAAACTCATAATGGCCATCATGTGTGTGGAAAGCTATTTTAGGGATATCATCCTCATGAACCCGAATTTGATGATACCCAGAATGAAGATACAACTTGGAGAGAAATTGAGCCCCATGAAGCTCATCAAGAAGCTCATCAACAACAGGAATTGGAAACTTATCCTTGATGGTGAGGTGATTAAGTGCTCGGAAGTCAATTCAGAGGTGCCATGACCCATCTTTTTTGTGGACAAGAAGAACTGGAGAAGAAAAGGAACTAGTGCTTGGGCGAATAATACCGTGCTTCAATAAGTCCCGAACGAGCATTTCAATCTCTATTTTTTGGTGAAATGGGTAGCTATAGGGCCTGATGTTGGGAGGAACGCTGCTAGGAAGGAGCTGGATACGATGGTCTTCTGGCCTTGAATGTGGCAATCCCACTGGTTCAGCAAAGACACATGTATATCGATCCAGAATTTGTTGTAGATCCAAAGGAATAGTGGAGACCGTTGATGGTTGCATCTGAATGGAATGGATCTGAGCGATGACACCATGTGAATTCTTCTTGAGGCGTTATTCCATGCGATGTGAATTGATGATGTTGAGAGACCCTAGTTGTAATCCTGTCAATGTGTGTTTTTGTCCATTGAGGGAAAACTGCATCCAAAGTTCAGCAAAATCCCATAAGATAGGGCCAAGTGTGCATAGCCATTAAGCTCCCAAAACCACATCACATCCGCCTAAGGTCAAGGAATACATTTCAGAGCGCAAGGTATAATCTCCCATAGAGATACACACATCTTGACACTTCCCTTTGCAAGGTAAGGTGCCTCCATTGGCAACCATGACTTCAAAGTTGGAGCAAGGATGGATAAAACAATCAGCTTGTTTGGCGATCCGAGGGTCAATGAAATTATGAGTGCTACCAGAATCAATGAGTATTGTAAGAGGAAGCTTCTTGAAGTAACCCCTGACCTGCATTGTTTGGGGGGGGGTGATTCCAGCTAAAGCATGGAGAGATATCTCTGGCTGGTCATCCTGAGACGGAGGGTCAATAGGTGGTGGCTGAACGTCGACCTGAGCATCCATTGTTTCCAGATCTTCGTCACCAATTTCAGAGACAGGCGGAGAATCCACATCCAAGAGATAGAGATTTTGCTGAACACATCTATGTCCCCGAGTGAATTTCTCATCACAATTATAGCAAAGCCCCTTTTCTCTGCGTGCTTGTATCTCTGTTTCAGACAAACGCTTGATAGGAGTTGGTCGAGGAGCCTGTGGTATGGGTGATCGTTGAGAACCCATATTTCGGAATGGAGCAAAAGTGGGCTTGGAGCATTGTTGGGCTGCAATCTTGTCTTCTGCCAACTTAGCCAACCCTAGGGCTTCCATCATTGTGTTGGGACAGAACATTTTGACCTCAAAGCAGATGGCATCCTTTAGACCACTGATAAAACAACTCCTATAAAAGTCATCAGACAATCCTTCAGTGTGGTTGGCTAGTTTCCCAAATTCGGTCTGATACTCTCTCACAGTGCCAATTTGGTGAAGTTTAGTGAGGGATCCTATGAAGTCATCAAAAGCACTAGGACCAAATCGTTGCAAAAGGAGCTGGCAAAAGTCTGGCCATTGTGGCTCTTCATAAGCCTTGATGTACCAACGGTACCATTGAAGAGATTCCTGTTCAAAATGAAAGGATGCAAGCAGAACTTTGTTGACATCAAAAGTATTATGCAGACTAAAATACTGTTCTGCACGATAGATCCATCCAGTTGGATCAGTACCATTGAAGCGAGGAAAATCAAGCTTCGGACCATGGAAATTGTTGGAAGAAGAGAACCCATTGTCTGATGAAGACTCAAACTGTCATTTGTTGTTCATAGCTGAATGTTCAAGATGGAGGCCGAGAAATTTTTCATCCATGTCCAGGAGTTTTGCTTGGATGGTTGCAAGTGCTTCTTCCATGGTTTTTTCTCCTGTGCGGGTGACAACCATAACCAGGAGTGTTTTTTTTTTTTGGTTGACTGGGTAGAAAAACAAAACAGAAACTGCTTCAATAAAGGAAAATCTGGATTTGGGAAAAAATTATGAAGGGTAATTGGGGTTTGACTAGGTTTTGGACACTGTCGAATAGACAAGGAAGCAAAAAATGAGGATTTCAGAAGCAGGGTGAAAGAATGAGAAAATTTGGCAGAGGGGGACAAAGAAGCAGAATTCAGAAAGGAACTCTGTGGTAAAATTTGAAGGTGATTGGGTGAAATCTGAGAAAGTTATGGCAAACCCTAAAAATAGACAAATGTGGGATTTCGGGCTTTGGAAAGTGGAATTGGGGATAGGGTCCTCAAGAATGAAATATGCATAATGGGATTACAGGGGTTCCCTGAAAGTTTCAATGGAAACGGAGTGAAAACAAGGGAGATATGGAGAAAAAACTGAATATTATACTTTTTTTTTTCTCAAAATGGAGCGGTTGCGGCTTGGAAGGGATCTGAAACAGATAGATCTATAATGGCCTAGAAGTGAGCGAAAACAGAGAGATCTAAAACGGCGCCGAATGGATTGAAAACGGTTGGATCTGAAATGACGCAGCAGTGATTGACAACAGTTTAGCTGGAAATAGATATGGACCCCAGGTATGTGCGGCTTCCTAACAATTCAAGGGTTTCACTCGGCCACCAATGCTGTCTAACGGCTTGTGTATTGGGGCAATACCCCTCACTCCACGGCTCAGGTAAAACTGATAACTGCTTTGCCACAAACGACAGCTCTTGGTTTACCTCACGGGTGGGAACTAGTCAATCAGGTAGGGGTCGTTGCCCTTTTCGCTGGCAGGTCCTCTCAATGGACCAGCTACTTTGTGGTTCCTGTGGTACTCCTCACAATGAGTTTTAGGGCTTATACCCAAGTACTTCCCATAGTTAAGCAGATAGGGGTTATTCCCAAATCCAAACCTGCAACAGATGCGAAAACAAATTTTGGCAGAAATTTCACCCAGCGAGCCCAAGAAAGTGCTCTGATACCAGATGTGAAGAACCTGCAACAATTAATTAATAAGAATATGCGAAATAGCAGAAATGACAGAACTCAGAATCACTTTTATATTGATTGCAGGCCACTTCGAGGGGGAAACCTCCTTTGAGCAAGCTCAATACAAATAACTTCACGGTACCTTCATAGGCCTCAACACACACTTATATACTAAGTCTAGGCACCAATACTATGGGTCAAAACCATGGGCCACTACAAACTATGGATCAACAATACTACGGGTGACTTACAAAGCATATGCGCCAACAACAATAACACAAACTATTGATCAACAAATACTACGGGACGAATTACAAAGAATATGTGTCCAACAACAATATACTAACAAAGTAAATACATGGGTTCCTAACAGTGTGCGTGAATGACTTGGGTTCTTGGTCAACAATTGTTAGCCAACGGGATGGGTGAATTCCCAATCGTGGAGTGGCTTAAGGAACAAGAAAAACATAGGGCCATACGCTTCATACAGATTCACGGGTTTCCCCATACTCAATCGAATTCATGGGTCTGGTTTTCTTAACCACCCTCTTACAGTTGCATTAATGTTAGCAGGGTGAGTCAAATGCGTTCACAATTGTCCATGTGGAAGCATGGGTACCAATCCCATAACCCCCTCACCTCTCCCTAGTGGATACACATGGCCCCTTCTCATTGGTTTCCTCCTTAGCCAGCTTCTTGGGTATTTCATTGCAATAATTAATAATTACATCATTTACAACTCGTCATGGCTTAATAGCTCATGGATAATCCAACTGTCAAATAATTGCCTATGCAAATACAACTTGAACATTCTCTAGTGGGGCCTTGGCCTTCAGCTCCACACTAGGGTAAACACACAGTGTATTTACACAATATTTACATTGAAGCCAATAAACCATAAGGGTCAAAATATGTTTATTACACTAACCCAATAAGGGTTAAATATCGATTGGACCTCCACCAAGGAATGGTTGCATCATAACGAATATGAAAATCTTAACGAAATCCCAAATCACATGTTGTTTCATTATACGAGTTTGGAATAAGAATAATATAACTTGTCATAAGTCAAACAATTCAAAATTGACTACTCTGTGAGAAAATTGATTAGATTATAATGAGAATAAGCTCAACATTAATTCAAAGTGAATTAAAATTAAGTGAAGTCGCGGAAGGGAAGATTACAGTTAAAGTGAACATGTTTATATTGAATTGTTATTTAATACTAAAAACACCAATTGAAAAGGATATGTTGACTCAAACCCAGTCAAAAGGGGTTCCCATCATTGTCGACACCAACCCACTGCAATCTCCCTGAGCACCAGCCCAGATAGGTTTTACCCTTCCGGCAACACCTGCAGAGCAGATGAGGTCTCACCCGAGGCGATCAAGGGAGAGTGGACGGAACCATGTTTCCATCAAATGAAGGAGGATGATTGTGGCACTACTTACTTAACTTATCACAGCATTCAAAACAGATCTATGCATTCAAGATTAACATCATTCGTATTCATAGCATCATTCAACAGAAACATTCATCGCGACAAGTATAACATTAAAGTTTAACTATAGCAAGCAATCATCACAACATGCATTAACATAAAAGGTACACAGGGAATTTCACCAAACAGTTCCGTCATGTCATATTACTTCAGAAAGACCCTGATACAACATCTTCGCAAAACCAAATTCCAGCAATATCTCCTTATCTCATATACAGACTCAAAGATGCACATAAACAACATCCAAAAATCGTGCCCAGATCAAATCAAAAGATTTATCCAACACATATGACTCTTTGACTATAAATAGGCTTCCTCATTTACAATGCTTTTCCACTTACTAACAATTTCCTAAATGACTCCTAGACAAATGACCCAAAATCTAACTAACACAGTCCAAATGACCCAAAAACCCACCTACTGCGGTGCAATTAACTCAAAATTACATCTCATATGGTCCAATGACCCAAAACCTTGCATTCGGCGATACAATCGACTCAAAAATACATTAAATAGTCTATTCTTCTGCCTTCCATGACCTCTTTTGACGTGTCGCAGCATCGACGATGCTGCGATTCTTCCTTACCAAACCGCCTACCAACAGGCCCCCACCAAAATCTTGTGGCTCGCCCTAGAGCCACGTCAATTGGACGTGGTGTATTTTGTGGTCTTCACTTTGAAATCCTCGTACTGCTGCGTGACTATCGTCACCATTTCCTTGGCTTCTGTAGCCGCCACTTCACTGTCAAGCACATCTTCTGCAGATGGATGCGCAGTGAGCTTCGAGATCACCTGTTGACGACCCTTCTGTACTTCCTGAAGTGTGTCACCAGCCTTGGTCATGAACTGTCCCCCAACATCCTGAAACTGCTCCAACTGCATAGCACGCTTCTTTTGTCGCTCATCAGCCTTGGTAACTCATTGTTGCAATTCATTTAAGTCCTGAGACTTGGCGACCTGTTCCATGGGTGGCATTGTGCGCATGGATGCCTTGAGTGTCACCAACTGTCCTTCTGCGTCCTGCCGATAATTGATCAATTGGTCAACCTGCTCGTCCTAGACAATTTGGCTCCAGAACTGTAAGGTATCGGTTGTGAGCTTCGTCACGGCCTTTTCCAGCTCCTCCATCTGAGTTGCGACTTCCTCGATTTCCCTTTTTTTGTCGTCGACTTCAACTTGAGGCGTACCAGGATTCACCTGAGCTTTCAACTCTTAATTCTCATGCCTCAACTGAACAATGGTAGCCCCCAGTCGCTGCACCCATTGGAGCACATCCACCTCTTCAGTGGGCTCCAACACATGCTAATAAGCTTCCTTGATGGCCCGGTCGACCCGTACACTGTCATCCCACACACTGGCCTTATTGACAATGAGGAGGTCCTGCTCTTTCTTCAATTCTTCGATCTTGCGAGCCTTCTCAACTCGTTCCTTCCTGATATCCTCCTCGAGCTCATCCACATCCTATCATGTTGAAGCAACCCTTCCATTCAATTCTTCAATGGCGCGCTTCGTGTCGGCCTCACTTTCCTGCAATCGCATGCACATGCCACTAATCTCCCGCAGTCGGTCTGTCATCTCCAGGCTAGTAGTTGCCTGCATAGTGGTCAACTCTTCCGCTGGTAATGCGTTAACCTTAATGGACACCTTATGTAACTGCTGCATCAAGGCGTTTGTTGGAGCATAGGCTGCAGCTATGGCAAAGCTGCTAATTTTGAGGAAAAGCACCATTTTTGGGCAGAAATGAACAGTGCGCGGTACGGCGCCAGATGGACGAGCTCACCGCAGATTGCGGGCTAGAAATCGCAGAGCTCGCGTGCACGTCAAGAGAAAGAGTAAATAAGGTGGCCGAGTAGAAAGCTCAAACACCACAATAAATGAAGCGGTGGAAGAGGGCTCAGCTACCCTCATTAAGGAAAAGTACAGGAGTTATGGTTGCTCGGACCAAGGAAGAGCAATGGGCTGAAGCATTGAAGGCGAAGGACAAGGAGCAAAGAACGATGAAGCGGCGCCCATACCCGTGATCTACGCCGGAAATCGCGGAGTCTGCAGGAAGCTGCGACGTGACTGCAAGAGGCGCCTACAGTACACCTAGCCGTGTCAGTGGTTAGGGTTTTTGGGGATCACTATTGGGAAAGGGCCACAGTTTTGTAAAGGTGCGACCCTCAGGGCCACCTATATATATGTGTAATTGGGAAGGTTAGAAAGGTTAGAAGGTTACACAGATAGTCTAAGCTAATGTCTGAGTCTTTTGTATTGTTGTATGTTGTAAAGCTGTTAATGATCATTGTATGTATGTAAAAAGGCCGCGATCTCGCAGGGAGACCGTTTTGCGTAAGGGCCATTGTATGTGTCGATCAGTCGCAAGAGGACTGAGGGGAATGTAATTGTATATCTTTGTCATCGTGATATCTATAGAAGGAGAACAGATCTAAGAGAAGGGCTCCCAACTGTGTGCGTGGAGTTTCCCAGAAATATCTAAGGCTGCAGCTGTGTGCGCAGCGGAACTGTGTAATCCCCATCTTAAGATAATATAACATTCCTGTGGATGTGGCTTCCCTCCTGGAGGCGAACTACATAATTCTTGTTGTGGTAGTGAAGCTTTATGTGATTGTAATTCTTTGCTTTACTGTCGGTGCTTCTATGAATGTTTCGCTATCTTTATGAATGAGTATGTAGAGTAAATCCTTGAAGCTCCCTCAGAAGTTGTCTCGGGTATTGTCGAAGGAGTCTGTAAGAACACTGTCGCCGTAGCACTTGAGGAGTGTGTTACTGTGCTGTGGCATGAGGGAAGAGGCGATACATAGTGTATCCGACGTAGCCGATAAACGCCTTGTGCACAGGCGTGCAGCTAGGCTGGGAAGAGTGAGTTCCCGCGCTGTAGCACTGTGAGACCTGTGGAAGAGTAAGACGTTCTGTTCCGGGGTATCCTCCCGGAAGGGAAGGGAGAAGACTATAGTTGCCACACCACCTAGGTTAAGGAAACCTGATTCCTTATCCCCCCCATAGCCACTTCGGGTAAGACTTTGGGCTGCTGCGCAGCCCATTTCCGAAAGGGCCAGTGCGCCAAGGGGTGTTTGTTGCTGCGCATCCTGAAAACCTGGGTCTATCCAGAAAAGCAGCCAACAAATGGTTCCGTTTCCTTGAGACTTGTTATACCAGCGATGTGCGAGATTGATGTGAAAACCTAGAGAAAAAGGGACCCAACAAATGAATCCATTGTCGGCTTTGACCCTATTATTTTGAAGGCAATGTGGTGCTGGAATCCTACAGCTAAAGAAATTCAAGAGTGGTTTGATTCAAAAGCTAGAGAGTTCGCTAAACGTGAAAATAGAAGCCCTAGGATTCAAACAGAGGACTGGTTGCAGAAGCATATTTATACTGACCTTCATGAAATCTTCTTTGTAACATTTGCAATCGAGTTGCATGAGTGGGTATCCAAGCTAGCAGATACTCAACCCATTGTGCATGTTGATCAACCTGTCGTTTGGACGCCTGAGCTAGTTGGCATTTTGAAGCGGGTAGATAATCCTGTGTCCCGCGCAATAGACTTTTGGTTGAACAGTCTGCTCGAAGGTTTCATCATTGAGTTTGCAGTAGATACGAGAAAGAGCTTCAGCGAGGCTGAAAGGAGATTCTTCAAAGCATACAGGGGTAAGTTCTCAAAATTCTCTAAACTTGTGGATTAAAATGCTCTTATATGAAAAAGGAAAACTATGCATAGCTTCCGATGAATAGCATAGACAAGTAATGTCCACAGATTCTGATAGTGATCTTGAAGTTATTGGTTGCACTTGTAGCGGAAAACGGTATAAAGTAGGCCTCGACCAGCATTCTTTTGAGTCTATCCCAGAAGATAGTCGAGCTCATATCCCTTATCACCCTTTTACACCGCAAAAGCCAGACGGGGCTCAGCATAACCCCGCAGTAACACCCTCTAGTAGCCCGCACGATACTTCTAGTACCTCAGCACCACCTTTGTTTAACCATCCCGGAGGCAGTGCCACAACACCTCCACATCAACCTAGCGCAAGAAGGATGGGTGATGACATGAAGTTGCCAACATTTAGAGGAACAGGGCTAGAAGACCCTAAGCAGCACTGGTTTCTATGTGAAGCCATTTGGACAATTAAGAAAATTAATGATGATGATGTCAAGCTGGTTCAGTTAGCAACCACACTAAGAGAGAGAGCCTTAACCTGGTTTATGAAATACTCAGCAGCACATAATAGGATGCTTGCTGATGTAAGAAGTGCTATGATTAAGGAATTCAAGAAACCTAAATCATAATCACAGTGCATAACAGAACTCAAAGACATAAAACAGTTACCTACAGAATCAGTATGGGACTTTGACCAGAAGTTCAAAGCCTTGATAGATCAAGTAAGCTTTGATTTTGCACCGCAGCAGCATAAGGAATGGTTCATTGCTACGCTACTTCCTCATATTAGACTTCCTCTTATCCAACAGAATCTCACTACTCAAGAACAAGCTCTAGAGATGGATATGAAACTAGAAGCTTCACCAATTGCTGGTACAAGCAATGATGTTGCGCAGTTGCAGAACCAAACAGCAAACCTAACCTTGCAAGTGCATGATATTAAGAAAGGAAAGGATGTTAAAGAAGAAATTTGGTGTACAAAGTGTAGAGCACAAGGACATTCAAAGGACCATTGTCCTGTTTTCATAGATTATATTGCAACTGGAGCACCTAACCCTTTACCACAGGCTCAGGGGCCTTGGTGTGAAATCTGTAGAACGAGAGGCCACAAACCAAAAGAGTGTCACTTGTTACAGAAATATGTACAAACTCCAAAGAATCTGTATTGCAATTTCTGTAAATTAGTAGGCCATGATGAGAACAATTGCAGAGCATATGAGCTTATGATAGAAAGAAAACATGATGTTTATAGAGTACAGTCAGAACCACAAGGACCCACAGTAGGTCCGCAGTATGACCCAGCTCGCGAAGGCCGAGGAGGAAATTACAGGGGCCGAGGACGCGTAGCAGGTTTTGGTCGTGGAAGAGGACAGATCACTTGCTATAACTGCGGAGCTCAAGGCCACTATGCAAGGGATTGCCAAAACCCTACAACCACCTGCAGATACTGTAAATCTTATGATCATGTCATTGAAGAATTCCCTCAGTTGATGGCCAAGATGCAAGACAAGAAGCCACAGGTTAACCAGAATATTCAATTGATTGCAGCAGAAAAAAGAGAACCAAATCCCACAGTTATCATAGTGACGCGTAGTGGTGCAACCATTGGTGTGCCATAGTCGGGAACTGGAAAGCCAGCAACACAATGGGTGCACCGCGCTAATATTAAACCATCCCCGCTTGACCTACATAAGCAAAAAGAAGCATTCAAGCAAGCTCAAGAGTATTTCTCAGACCCACGAGCTTCAAGTTCTGTCGCATTACTGCACAATGATATCAGATCGCATGTGCCACGACAAGAGAACCTGGTACAAGAGCAGGCCACTACATCTGGAAGGCCTGATGAGGAGGATACACTAGGCAGTGTTCATGCTTTCCTAAGAAGCTACTTAAAGTTGTTGCGCAATGAAAAAGCAACTATGGAACTCCAACACCTGTTGGATCAGTTTCAACAATCTGCTTCGATGAATACACCGCAGCGTGTTGTTCATCAGATCAGGAGTCATGCTAGAACTGGAAGAGAGATGAGACTCACAGCGCAGATTGGAGCATTTGAAATGGACGAAGTCATTTTGGATTTAGGCTCAGAAGTTAATGTTCTCACCATGCAGACTTGGGAACAGATGGGTATCCCTCAGCTTATCAGATCTCCTATCCATCTAAGACTAGCAAATCAGCAACGAGTTTCTCCATTGGGCAGATTACCCAATGTACCCATTGATATTAAGGGAGTAAGAAGTTCTGCAGACTTTGAAGTAATCAAAATTAGGGATGACAATAGACCTTATCCAGCACTCTTAGGCATAGACTGGGCATTTGATAATCTGGTTGTCATTAATTTGAAGAAAAGACAGATGACCTTTGAGGATGACCAGATTAGGGTCATTGCACCACTTGATCCCCTTCAAGGACCACGGTATATTGAACCCATTCGAGCAGAAGAAGAAGTGTGCCACATGGAAAGTTTGTATCAGATGACTGTTAGTCATAATGATTATGTCAATCCCACAGTGGACGGCCATATTAGCTGGCGATGCGATAGCTCGTGCACATCAAATTCGGAAGTAGGACTAGAAAACTGGCAGAATCGCTTACATGAGGTTTCTGCAAGGCGTTGCGCCATGATGACTAGATCCATTCGATGGATTGGCACAGAATTGAATAACACTCCAATCTTTGATGGTTTAACTGGAGTAAGTGAATTCATACATGCATATGAACAACAAATCCCAGATGAGCAGCGCATACAAGCATTGGATGTAGCATTGCGCGCTACACCCGCAAGATGGTGGGGTGCGCATAAAGAAAATATTGACACATGGAAAGACTGTCGCAGGTTGATACTACGCAGATTTCAAGAGACTACAGCAGGAGTTTTGCGCAAGTATGATGGACAGAGTGACCCCAGGTCACATATTGAAGCATGTATTCAACAATGGTCAGATATTCCAGAAGATGAGTGGGTTCACCTATTCATCCACACGTTGGATATAGTTCCAAGGAACTGGTACACTGGAACAGAATTGCACAGAGGCACTATCACTTCGCCTCTCATGATTGAAAGTTTTCAACTCACTTTCAGCTTTGAGTCAGAACATCCAAGCATCGATCAGGCTTTAAAGTGTATTAGAAACAAGGTATTTGGACAATGTCCTTTACCAGAGTATTCTCAACCAGATTGGGCTGTCCAGATGGAACATGCCCTGGAATGATATAATTTCGCTGCTGGAGAAGAGGATGATGATCCTCGCAACATCAATATTCCAGAGTCAGAAGGGACGTGCAAAGTCGAAGGCCCTCAGCTTGATATCCCTGCCATTATAGAACACATCAAGCTCAAAAAGATTAACATTGGTACAGAGGCCGAACCCAAGGTTGCCTCTATAGGAGATTATTGGGATGATGAAACTGTTGGCCATATTGCAGATTTACTACATGAGTACCAGGATATCTTTCCTACCAAGTTTACAAAAATGAAAGGCATCCTAGGAGATTTAGGAGTCATGCGCATACCTCTGAAAGCGGACGCTAAGCCAGTAAAATAGCGCCCGTACAGGTTGAACACGCGATATAAAGAAAAGGTCAGAGAATAAATTGATAAGATGCTCGCAGCTGGTATTATTGAGTCAGTAGAGGAAAGTGATTGGATTAGTCCTATGGTGGTACAGGAGAAAAAGAAAAAAGGTGAAATAAGAATCTGCGTGGACCTGCACAAGCTCAACGACGCATCAGTGCATGATCCATTTCCTACGCCCTTTACAAATGAAGTGCTTGACAATGTTGGAGGACAAGAGGCTTACTCCTTCACTGATGGCTTTTCAGGATACCATCAGATCAGAATCCATCCAGAGGACCACCATAAGACCACTTTTGCGACTGAATGGGGCTCATTCTAGTATACGGTAATGCCCTTTGGTCTTAAAAATGCTCCTGCTATTTTCTCGAGAGTCGTTGTTGCTGGTTTTAAAGAATTCATTCATAAGTTTCTAGAAGTCAATTTTGATGACTGGATTGTGTTTGGTTTACTAAAGAACCATATAGGGAATCTAAGGATGATGTTAGAAAAATGTAGACAGTATCAGATCTCCCTTAACTTGAAAAAATGTATCTTCTGTGCTCCTTTTGGTATTTTGTTGGGTCACATTGTATGCAGACAAGGACTCATGATGGATCCTGCGAAGGTTGCCATCATTTCTAACTTGCCTGCGCCCAACTCAGTCAAACAATTGCGCACTACATTGGGACATACAAGATACTATAGGAAATTTATCAAGGGTTATGCAAAGATCGCTGCGCCTATGGAAAGACTGCTGAAAAAGGATTCGAAATTCCAATGGACAGAAGAATGCCAATAGAGCTTGGACACACTTAAAGGAAAGATGGTCACAACACCCATTCTAGTTTTCCTAGACTGGAGAAAACCCTTTCATGTTCATGTAGATGCTTCTTCCATAGCATTGGGGGTTGTACTGACACAACTGGGAGAAGGAGGTATTGACCACCCCATTGCTTACTTTAGTAGAAAGCTGTCTACAGCTGAGAAGAACTACACCACTACAGAAAGAGAAGGACTAGCTATGGTGTATGCCTTACAGAAGTTCAGACACTATCTATTGGGTGCTCATTTTAAAATGTGTACTGACCATTCTGCCTTGAAGTACTTGGTCAATAAGCAAGTGTTAGGGGGAAGAATTTGCAGATGGCTACTCCTCTTCCAGGACTATGATTTTGAGATTATTGTGAAGCCAGGTAGATTGAATGCAGGACCTGACCATTTATCTAGGATAGAGTCAGGGGAGGAACCTAGAAATTTGGAGGACAATCTGCCTGATGCGTTGCTGTTTTCTGTTCAAGCAGCAAATGAATATTATTCCAACATTCTTGAGTTTCTCACTACAGGGAAAGCGCCAGTTGAGTTCACAATACAGCAGAAGAAGCAACTTGTTGTCAAAGCCGCAGACTTCACTTTGATAGCAGGCCAGCTCTATAAGTTGGGCCCTAATGAAGTCTTGCGTCGATGCATTTTACCGCATGAGAAGAACTCCATAATCGCAGAAGCGCACTCAGGAACCGCAGGATGCCATTTCGCAGGAAAGCCGACTGCGCAGAAGATCTTAGCCGCAGGTCTTTGGTGGCCAACATTGCACAAGGATACTAAGGAATTCTGCAAGTGTTGCGATGTGTTCCAGTGAACAGGAAAACCTTCAAGAAGAGATGAAATGCCGCTAAGACCCCAGATAACAGTGCGTGCTTTTGATAAATGGGCCATTGATTTTGTGGGACCTATCAACCCACCAGGAAAAAGAAGCGGCACAAGATACATCATCACAACTACTGAATACCTCACCCGATGGGCTGAGGTGAAGCCAGTTAAGAATTGCGACGTTGTCACTACCGCGCAGTTCATTTTTGAGAATATTGTCACTAGATTTGGATGTCCACTGATTCTAATGAGTGATCAGGGCACACATTTCCTGAACGAGACTATAGAGGCCCTTACTGAAGAATTCCACATTAGTCACCATAAGAGTACACCCTACCACCCTCAAGCTAATGGTACGGTGGAGGCATTCAATAATATTCTAGAGAATGCCCGGACCAAGATCTGTAATCAACAAAGAGATGATTGGGACCTTAGAGTCACAGCTGTGTTATGGGCTTACAGAACCATGTGCAAGAAATTAACAGGTCACACACCTTTCAGTTTGGTGTATGCACAAGAAGCAGTCATGCCCATGGAATACATTGTTCCCAGTCTCAGAATTGCTCAAATTATAGAAATGGCAGATACTGATACTATGAGTGAAAGGCTGTCAGAATTGGTTTCCTTAGAAAAAGACAGGCTTTTAGCTGGATTCCATCAACAAGTGCAGAAGGCGAGACAGAAGGCTTGGCATGACAGGCATATTAAGAATAAAGTCTTTCAGGAAGGAGACTTGGTACTCCTCTATGATAGTAAATTCATCAAGTTTCCAGGCAAGTTCCGTGTACATTGGTTAGGCCCTTTTCAAGTGATGAATATAACCGAAGGTGGAGCAGTTCAGCTTGCGAAGCTTAATGGAGAGTTGCTGCCCACAATGATCAACGGGAGTCGGCTCAAGCTTTATCGCGACGGCCACTCCGCCCTGTCGACCTAATCAGTTGCTAAAGTTGTGCAGATGTCCAATGTAGTTGAAAGAGGCATCACACTTATCATTCTACACGGAAGTCGTGAGACATGTTTCAGTCTCTGGCTTCCCGCGCAGTTCCTCGAAGTATCCGCGCAGTCAATAAAGTCTGTTTTGAGCGAGCCTGTTTTCGCTCTTGCGAAGTCCCCCGAGTTGTCAAACTTTCACTTTTGCGGAGTTCCCTGATTGTCTATTTTGTCGCTCTTGCGGAGTTCTCCTCACCGTGGAGCCCTCTATGTGCACAGTTACCCATGCTAAAGTTACTCGCCGAAAATTTGAATTGCGGTAGTTATGTAGCCACATCTGAGTCTTAATGAAGGACGAGACCGCCATTTAATTGTATTTGCTCTGACAGATTCGGCTTGATTTCCCTAAGATTTGCATTTAATTAAGAAGCCGAAGGCCTTAGCTCATCTCCTGAAGGCTGTCAGAGCCCATCCCTCGCATTTAATGCACCACAGAGGCACGGGGGGTAGGGGGGTTGTCAACTCATCCGCTTAGGCGCCAACGGTTATTAATGCCACTTGTCCGCATCTACTACCGCCTTCAGCTATAAATACCCCTCATTCGTATATGCTTGGGTTACTTTTCCTTGCTATTACGTTGTATAGTTGTCCAGTTTTAGAGTCTAAGTCATTGTTTTCAGAGCCGTGTCGTGCAGATTGCTTTCTCATTTTTAGAGTTCGCATCCTATGCTGTTCCTCCCTTCTTTGTTCAGTGTGTCGTGTATGCAAGTTCGTGACGGAGAAACTGTCAACTGAAGAATTCATCCATCAATTCAGACACAGAGGGTTAGATTTCGGTATGGGTACCCCGATCAAGATTGTCGAGCTTCCTAGTTTTCCTGATCCCAGACAGTCCCTAGGCACAAGGGCGTCTCAACACCAGCAACAGCAGCAACCGGAGGAACCCATTCCAGAGCCTTTGGACACTCTGGTTAACTACATTCCTCCGTGCCCAGATGATGCACCCGAGGTGCGTATTCCCAAGAATGCCAAGTATTCGATTCCGCTGCCACCAATGGCGGAAATTGTGCAAGAAGAAGGATCCCTACTTGGACACCTTCCGCTAGTTAAGTTTTCTGACTTCAACTTGGGAGATTACAGAACGTATCCTCAGTTCGCACCAGATCACTATCTAACAGTGGTCCATAATCCTGCTAAGAAGATTGACGAATTCGTCCTGCAGGAATTTGCAATAAATCTAGAGAGGCCTGGACTGTTGAACCTATTGAAGCTACCGCACTTCGGGCGTAGCAATGAAGTTAATGCGGTTGTCAAGGTCCTGTTATCCTGTGTTCACGGTGGTTATCTCTAGCTAGGGAGGCCAATTGATTTGAATGTGGATCCGATTCACCGAATTACCGGCCTATCTAAGGTTGGTAAGGACCCCAACGTCCATTTCGTTGGTAAAGACAAGGACCGAAATCTCGCTGCACAGGTGGTGCAGAAATACAAATTGTCGAGAGGAGGTCGGGCTTATGACCTCACTATAGTTGAAGATGAAGCACTCAGATTCACAAGCAGTCTGCTCGCAGGCAGACTTTTAACGAAGTGCCGACCTAAAGAAGTTCCTGGAGCTGTTGTAGAGCTCGCAGTTGCAGCTGCGGAGGGTGAGTAGTATAACTGGTGTCTCTTCCTCCTTAATATATTCTTGGACAACTGACGGAATGTTCAGGACACCGCCAATTAGCTGTTCCATTTTTCTTGGCTCCTGATCTTGTGTGCCTTTGTCGGGTGGAAGGAACCGCACAACACTCAGTTTCTTCCGTGCTGTTCAGGAGAGGTTACAGGGATGCGCTATGTCAACCTCTGGGATTCTAATAAGCCCGTGAAGCGCAAGATGAACTGCACCGTGTTCTTTGAGTACTACCATATCCTCAAGGATACCATCTTGCAGATGCCGAGGCTTACTGAGGAGACAGCAAAAATCTATGGAACGAAGTTGGTCTTTTCTGCCAACTTGCATGAGATCTATTTCCGCCCTCACGGAATTCAGTCGAAAGAATGGGTTGTAGGGCTCTACCGAATGACTACCCAAGACATGGAGGACACTGTGAAGTCCTGGCCAGATGAATGGAAGCATGCCACTGAAATCGCTGCCATGATGCCGCCCCCTGAGGCACCAGAGAAAGATAAGGGAAAGGAAAAGGTCGCGCAAAAGAATGATGAAGGTATGTCAGGACCGGCTACCAAGAAGCAGAAGCTGTCGCACCCCGCAGAAGTGACTGGAGATCCCTCTAAGACCCTTTCCGCGGGGCTCTACCAGTACTTGAAGGAGCAATTTCAGGCGCTGCGTGCCTCCCAAGCCAATATCAGAAGTGCTCTGGACCTGCAGCTCGTGGAGTTGAAAGGTCTTGCAGGACGAGTTGCGCAGACCCATGTGCTAGAATCTGGCTCGAAGGTGCCGCAAGCATCTACAAGCACCGAGCGGGTTGAAGTACCCACAGACAGGCACACTGTCTTCCACATCCCTCCTACAAGCATGACACTCCCGGATCCTCTGGTTGCACTACAGGTAAGCGCGGTTGGCCCTGTTGAAATAAATTTGTCACTAATCCCGTTGGAAACTCTACAGTTGGTTCAGGAGCAGGTCTCTACTGAGCTGAGAGCTAGGGAGCTCTCCACATTCCATGCTAATCAAAGACTACAGATGCAGGAAGTAGAGTTAAGGGCAGGCTATAAGGAGATCTATGCGCCGCTTGAACTTCACGAAGCACAAGACACTGGGCTAAGGAATGTCATTGATGAAATCGCACAGCAGCTGCCAGCCTACCAGATTCAACCAGACCTTTCTCTAGTTGAGAAAGTACAACACATCGGCAGAAGGGCGCAATCCCTAGAACAACAAGTAGTTGCTATGGCTGAGGACCATAGAAAGAAGCTCGCCAAGTTGGAAGCTCGTGTCATAGTGCCTCCCGTAGATGAGACGCAATAATGACTTGAAGCACTGCACATAGCTTCCATCCAAATGCAACACAAAATAGATGAAGCCTAGCAGTTAATGACGCAAGCTATGGAGGCTTGGGCTAAGCTTGAGAAGCTCCCTTCTAAAGTTGCCCTTGTAGAATAGGTGGAAGCAGCAGAACAGTCCCTAACTGTTCTGAACGAAGAAGCTAAGCCCTTGGAAGGCTTAGCCAAAATGAGAAAGATGAGCAAAGTCCGCAAAGTCCGGCAAGAACTGCACAGGCTCAGAAACAAAGATGCTACTCTCGCCAACATCATTCAGCCATTTATGGATGAGTATGTTGAACTTGCTGCCCAAGCAGAGGCCAAGTTCAAAGCATTTGCTGAGTCTCAAGAATTGGTCGATGGTGTAGAAGGAGAAGAAGCTACTTCAGACCTGGTGCAGACAGCTACAAAGTGCGTGGAAGACATGGACTCCGCTATTGCGCAGTGGAAGCAAGCCTTCGCTGCAACCCAAGCAAAGTCAGATGCACAACTAAAGCGACCGCAAGCTAGTGCGGGTGGCTCGAGGATGAGCCACAAGTAAGTGTTAGGGGCCTGTTGGAGCATAGGCCGCAGTTATGGCAAAGCTACTAATTTTGAGGAAAAGCACCATTTTTGGGCAGAAATGAACAGTGCACGGTACGGCGCCAGATGGACGAGCTCACCGCAGATTGCGGGCCGGAAATCACGGAGCTCGCGTGCATGTCAAGAGAAAGAGTAAATAAGGTGGCCGAGGAGAAAGCTCAACCACCACAATAAATGAAGCGGTGGAAGAGGGCTCAGCTACCCTCATTAAGGCAAAGTACAGGAGTTATGGTTGCTCGGACCAAGGAAGAGCAACGGGCCGAAGCATTGAAGGCGAAGGACAAGGAGCAAAGAACGATGAAGCAGCGCCCATACCCGCGATCTGCACCGAAAATCGCGGAGTCTGCAGGAAGCTGCGATGTGACTGCAAGAGGCGCCTACAGTACACCTAGCCGTGTCAGTGGTTAGGGTTTTTGGGGATCACTATTGGGAAAGGCCCACAGTTTTGTAAAGGTGCGACCCTTAGGGCCACCTATATATATGTGTAATTGGGAAGGTTAGAAAGGTTAGAAGGTTACACAGACAGTCTAAGCTGATTTCTGAGTCTTTTGTATTGTTGCATGTTGTAAAGTTGTTAATGATCATTGTATGTATGTAAAAGGGCCGCGATCTCGCAGGGAGACCGTTTTGCGTAAGGGCCATTGTATGTGTCGATCAATCGCAAGAGGACTGAGGGGAATGTAATTGTATATCTTTGTCATCGTGATATCTGTAGAAGGAGAACAGATCTAAGAGAAGGGCTCCCAGCTGTGTGCGTGGAGTTTCCCAGAAAGATCTAAGGCTGCAGCTGTGTGCACAGCAGAACTGTGTAATCCCCATCTTAAGATAATATAACAGTCCTGTGGACGTGGCTTCCCTCCTGGAGGTGAACTGCATAATTCTTGTTGTGGTAGTGATGCTTTATGTGATTGTAATTCTTTGCTTTACTGTCTATGCTTCTATGAATGTTTCACTATCTTTATGAATGAGTATGTAGAGTAAATCCTTGAAGTTCCCTCAGAAGTTGTCTCGGGTATTGTCGAAGGAGTCTGTAAGAACACTGTCACCGTAGCACTTGAGGAGTGTGTTACTATGCTATGGTGTGAGGGCAGAGGCGATACATAGTGTATCGGACGTAGTGGATAAACGCCTTGTGCGCGGGCGCGAAGCTACCGCGCAGCTAGGCTGGGAAGAGTGAGTTCCCGCGCTGTAGCGCTGTGAGACCTATGGAAGAGTAAGATGTTTTGTTCCGGGGTATCCTCCCGGAAGGGAAGGGAGAAGACTGTAGTTGCCGCACCACCTAGTTTAAGGAAACCTGATTCCTTAGCTCCCCCATAGCCACTTCAGGTGAGACTTCAGGCTGCTGCGCAGCCCGTTGTCGAAAGGGCCAGTGCGCCAAGGGGTGTTTGTTGCTGCGCATCCTGAAAACCCGGGTCTATCCAGAAAAGTAGCCAACACCATTCATAGCCTCATCTCATCTTTAGTCACAATCGCAATCGAGGGAATCTCCACATTCCGAACCCGCAGCTCAATGTTGATTGTCCTAACTTGTGGTGCTACTGCCTCTTCCGGTGCCCTCCGCAAAACCATGTTACACAACAAATCCATACGAGCAGTGAGCTCATGGAAGCCTCCATATGTCATGCTTGTCATCTTCTGAGCTGCTGCGGTGGACGCATCACTGATTTATTTTATGAGTCGTCCCAAGCTTGCTTCTGTCGACAGGGGCAGCCTGCTGACTGTTGCCGGATCCTGGTGCCCTTTCGTTCTGTTCTCTTCCAATGCACGGTCACTGTCCTCATCCCTCAGTGTTTTGATGGACTCTTGATCTGAATCATGATGACTATGTGGGTTCTTCCCTGATGTATGATCCTCTGGACCCTTCGCCAGCTCTCCAGCCTCAATATCGGCCAACGCCACGGGTTCGCGCTAGTCCGGTGGCCAATCATTCACAATGGCATCCAGTGCTTCCTTTGTTACCTTGTAAGGGGTCAGCAACCACTACTGACTGGGGTCATGCCTTGCCTACACATAAATAGAATGCGGTCGAACCGCGAACTTCATGATCAGCTTAAACGTTTCTGCAGTGTCTTCAGATATCCGTAGCACCTTTGTCGCTGCATTGCAAAGCATCTCCCAATAGAGCTAGAATAGAAATTGGAAATCCCGAAGTCTCTCTGGCTCCCATACATACCATAAGTTCTGATAGCGCACCCCGCCACTCTTTTGCAGCCGCAACGTCCATTCCCTGATACACATCGAGCTCCTTCCAAGCCACAAATGCAATCAAGAGCAGCAACCAACTATATGTAAACGAGCCCTTACTGGCCTGAACTGCCGCAGCATCCTCCGCCAATTGATTCAATAGAAACAAGGACCAGTTCATTTGGATGCCCTCCCCACATTGTACTGCACATGCGACAATCCCTGAGTTGCACTGGTTAGGACGACCACCCCTAACCACCTTGCAGGATAAAATCTTGGTGCCAGTGAGTACCGCCTTATCATTGATACTGTCGATGCGATACCCACGACCATCCGTTTCCAAGCCATATTTCTTCACCAGCTGACCCACCCGTTTTTTGTCGTTCACCTTCCCTTGGAAGTACTATGACGAATCAACTCCATCTTTAGCCAGTTTGGTAATGGAAAAATTTGGATCAACAGTGACCGTAATTTCTCGATCCATCCATAAGGAACCACCATGGAAGCACGCAAGAAGCTACTTCACACACGCGTTAACTTCCGCCATCCGCCCGAAATGCGTCATGTTAATGATCCCTAACAAGCCAGCCTATTCCAATCCACATGCCCAATCCTGTACAATTGGCGTCGCAGTAAGTCGTAACCCGAGCACATATGGGGCCGATGCAATTTCTGGGTGGGCCACCATATCATGATCATCATATCGTAGGCACATCAACGCTGGCACAATATCAACCAAGCCCTCCATTCCGACAGGGAGCGCTGGCATCTTCATGCCATACTTCTGCTTCGGGTTCAGCTTGCGCGTGGTTGCATCCGGCTGACTGGGAGAGATATACCCAGGGATGTCAATAGCCGATAGTCCCTCCCATGGGGAAGAATCATCAACGCGGCGACTGGACTGCCCTACCTACACCTGAGCTTCTCCTACCCCCGTGGCAGATGATCTAAGTTGCCTCTTACTCTGTGGTGACTCAGAGTGCTGACCCCCTCGACGCTTCTTGGCGATTACTAACGTCCCCACCAAATACTAACGTCCCCGCTCGGTAGTGGTGTAGTTCCCTTCTGCGGATGACAGCTTTCGACTGGCGAAAGCAATAGGGTGATCAAGATCCCCCTCTCCTGGTTGCGCTAGCACCACACCGAGTGCAATTGACGATGCATCAACATGGACATGGAATTCCTTACTCTAGTCCAGGAATACTAGTATCGGTGCCGAAGCCACCTTAGCCTTGAGCTGCTCAAAACTATCCTGACATGTAGGGCTCCATTGAAATACGACGTCTTTCTTCAATAACTTCTCCATTGGGGCGGTGATCGTTGCATATCCCATGATAAACTTGCGATAATACCCAGTATGCCCTAATGTCGTCCTCAACTGCTTAACGGTGGTCGGCGGTGTCAAGCTCAAAATGAGCGCAATCTTTGTTGGATCGACTAACAACCCCTGCTTGCACACAATGTGACCCAGCAATATCCCAAACGGTGCTAAAAAAATGCACTTTTTCAAATTTAGTGATATCTGGTGCTGGCAATAGCGCTCCAGCATCAACCGCAAATAGGCCAGATGATCGCGGATCAAACCATAGACTGTCCAATCATCCATGTATACCTGTAAGAAATTCTGGATGAAATCCTTGAATGCAGCCACAACAACCCGCAAAAATATCGCAGGTGGATCTTCAACCCAAATGGCATTACAGTGTACTAAAAACATCCCCATTCGGTCACAAAAGTGGTCTTGTGGCGATCTTCCTTTGCAATACGGATCTGATGATAGACTGAGAACCCATCCATGAAATAATACATCTCCTGGCCACCTACCCCCTCAAGCACTTCATCAGTAAACGGGGTTGGAAAGGGGTCATGCAAGTAGGCGTCATTCAACTTCCGCAGATCAACACAGATGTGCACCTCGCCAGTCTTCTTGTCCTGCACTACCATAGGACTGATCCATTCTGACTCTTCGACCGGTTCAATGATACCAGCATCCAACATGCGATCAAGTTCTACCTTGACCTTCTCCTTATATCGCGGATTGAGCCGATAAGGTCGCTACCTGATCGGTTTTGCATTTGGTTTCAGGGGAATCTTCATCTCTCCTAGATCACCCAAAATACCTTTCATTTCAGAGAACTTCATAGGAAAAAGGTCTTGAAACTCATGTAACAACTCAGTGACCTTTCCCATCATATCATCATCCCAATAATCTCCAACATTCACGAACTTGGGAGTGGCCTCCATCCCAATATTGATCTTGCGAAGCTTCAAGGGCTGACTGAACGGATCACTTGGCGCACTAGGTGGTACCACATCGCAGCTTCCTTCAGACTTCGGAATATTAACATTTTGTGGATCATCACCATCGTCGGACCCACCAATTATATTGTAACGTTCTATTATGGATTGCATCTGGTAGTGCATATGCGCCGGATCCACCAAGTATGCCATAGGAACTACCTTTAGAACCACATCACGAATTATCTACAGAGCGCTACGGACATCCGGGTTGGGATCAGCAAAACTAAACGTATGAGTAAAACATATGGTCAACTCCAACCGAGTAGTTATTTCTCCCCATAATTCAGCTGCTGTATACCATGACCGCGGCATTTCATCCAAAGTATGGATAAATGTGTGGACCCACTCATCTCTTGGTCGCGATGCCCATAATGTCTAACACTCCATCAAATGGCCTCCAGGATAGTTCCGACCATCATATTTCCCTGCGTGGTAGACCTCGGTATCGCCGAAGCATACCATCATCAATCTTCTTCATTTCAACCATTCATCAAGTGATTCCTTGTGTGTCTCCCACCAGCGTGCTCAAGCAGCCTTCAGTGCTTCGTCCAATGTCACCAATCGTTGTGGTTCTGAAACTCTTTCCTTGAACTCCGTCAGAAAGGAAGACAAGCCAGGAAGTCCTTCATATATTGGTAGTGTGACCGTTTCAGTCGCGACACAGCATAGTGACTGCGTGATCAATCCACACTTACGGAGCGACACCTCATGCAAGCGGTTCTACCAGTGTTCTAGTGCATCATCAAAATCGGAAGACGCAGAGTTGTCACTGCACCATCCAAGCTCACCGTTGTTAGTCGGATGAATGTAATCTTCTGAAATATTGAATTCCTAGTCCCATGCGCTGGGATCTTCATCTTTCACTGGTTCAAGGTATCTGCATCCTTCAGTCGGATCCAACGGGGCGATAACTCTGAGATCGCGATTTTCAAAATTCATAATCCGTCGCTTGAAGTTGATTACCGCTCCACTGTCGTTAGCCCATCTGATCCCCAGCAACGTGGGATAAGAGCTTCCTCCTTCAACCACTTCGATGACATCGAAGTCAACGTAGGTCTTCATGCCCTCAATGTCCACCACCAACCGAGGGACTCTCCCGATCATCGTCACTTTAGTGTGGTGAGCTAACCAGATCTATACAAGAGACCAGCTCAATGGGGGGCTCCCCATTTTCTGCCATGCCTGCTTGGTTAATATGTTGACATCCGAACCAATATCTAGAATAACTGAGTCGACATTGTAATATCCATGTTAGCACTCAAATGGTGTTGGGGTTTGAAGAAGATTTTGGGATAGAAAAAGAAAATCCTGTGATCATGAAAAAACTTCTAAAGGGAGCCAAACTCCCCAGGAATACTCTCCCAAATTAGAATATAGTATGAACACGGGTGCGGTGTTAACCAACGGGCCTACTCCTAAAGCAATTGACGTGAAAGATATGAAGAAGCGAAGATCTACGGTGAGGCTACTATAGCCCCAATCTAACATGCGCGGGAGAGAGGCTGCATTCTAAATCACCACGATCTGATTAAGTGGCGCACTTCTTGCAACGGCTCGGATCTAGTGAGGGTAGATTAGCGATCCATAATAATGGCGGGGATTTTAATAGCCGGCGCGTTAAGAACACCAAAAATCACCACGGTCGGTGAATATGCATCATCCAGTGGTTGAGATTGGGATTTTAATATTAACATGAAAGGCCACGATGACAAGGGGAAGGTAAAGTAAGTAGATCTATGGCTGAAAGGAGGCCTAGAGAAACGGACGGTTGACATGATTCAGCCACTATCATACTTGCAAGGGTGATACGGTGAATTCTATATTATAAAATGGCTCGCCCCCACAAATTTCCACATCATGTCTGTCCATTTGCATGTTGAAGAGCGAAGAAGGCGAATCTGGTAGAAGCATATCGGCTGACCAGGAGACCAGAAGGTGGTCCAGCTGTCAGTTGACCAGGTAAGCTTTTGTCCCTTTTCCCTTTCACAACTAGGTATTTAAATGGACAAGATAGTAGACATATCTGTTACCGAAGCTCCATTGCTTAGTTCCCTGTTGGAAGACAAGGATAGCGACATATATGACACCATATTTCTCAATAGCTCCCTGGATACAGCCAAAGAGAAGCTGGAGGTTATAAGGGCCAGACAGGTAAACTTCCACAAAGTATACCAGTCCTTTTTCTACTTCTTTACCACAACCCAAACCCCCAATTGCCCTGAATTCATAGAATGGTGCGCCAGCCATTGTGCTCCATGACATAGGGCAATCCTCGATGCCTCATGCTCTAGAATCCTTTGCCATGTGAAGGCCCTAGTAGTTAGAAAATCCCTGGCTGTTCCCCTGGAATTCGTCTATAGAGCTCACGGGTATCAAATGGAAACCCTAATTCAACATTTTCGCCAGGCCCCTAATGAACTCAAGCAAAGCTTCTTCCAGGACTCCTTGCTACCAAATGCATCTTCCCCTAGCTCACCTTTCCCTGACGAGAACAATCCTTTCAGAGAAGAGTCCAAATGTGTTATTTCCATGATACCCCAGTTTTTGGGGTTAGATAGTGACCAGTACATCATGGAGCCATTAATCAGTCTAATGTTTTCCTTGAGCACTTTCCCAATAGAGCCAAACGATCAAAACCCACTTATCCAGACCACATGCCTAAGATTCAATGATGCCCTTGCTGAAAGTATTCACTCCCAGTTGGTCGAATTCCCTAAAACCGGGGTTTTTAGGTTCCAATCCTATTTACTAAAAATGTTTTTAACAGCAGTCAAAGAAAACCTGCAAATCCCAGAGCTGAAAATTACAAAGGAAATGTATTCAGATTACTTGGTTTTCATGAATGATTTGATGGCAATGGTATATCACATCTTTTTCCAGAAAGAATTTCCAAGAGTACTCCCAGAGATGAAAGATTTACTACATCCCGCTATGGGGAAGGGGATAGGGGATTGGTTTTTGATGAAACATGGGACAATAATTAGAGTGTATGGTTTTTCACACCCCCCATATGTACTCCCCGCCTTTTTAACACCCAGGTTGTTCCATTTAGAGTTCATAAGACAGAAGCTGAAGGCTGAACGCGATCACTTTTTAGATAACAAGAAGTCCTCCGATATAGCTTTCCCATGGGTGGTAGGGTATTTTATGATTAAACATAAGACATCCCTCTTAGCAGTTGAAGGGATGATGAGGGACCTGGGGCTCCCTTCTAAAGCTACGATGAATTATGATCCACATCACATAATCTCAGAAAGAAGGAGGCAAGCTGGCAGGAAAGGATATGACCATTTCGAGATGGCTAGATTGCCAGAGAAAGAAAATTGGTTGGAATACATTGATCAGGAGCCCATGGATGTTGATTCATTAGAGGATTCCCAAACTCTAAAATTCATTTTTCAGGGAGGCACACCTTTACCACATGACTCATCTAATAAAACCCCAATAGGATCAGCAGACTTACCCCTTGTCACCATTCCAAGAGAGCCCAACAGTTCAATGGCTAGCAGCCCTATGGATGTAGACAGTGACCCTGAAAGAGCCTCAAAGAGGCAAAAGGTGGAGGACAATGAGAAGCAGGTAGTAAAAATCCAAGAAGAGAAGCCTAAGAAGAAGCATATCAAGTTTCAAATGCCCCCCTATGAAGTGAAACAACACATGTTTGGAAAACCGCCCAAAGGACCTACAGCATCTAGTATAAGTAGGACCAAGCTATTGAAGGAATATGAAGAAAATCCAGATAACTTGGCAGAAGAAGCAAAACTTTACTCTGAGGTAAGAAAGTTATCCAAGAAAGAAGTGTCCCTAGTTGCCAGCAGGAATTTAGCTCAGAACACCTTGAGCCTTGCTCTGGCTACCAAAAACAAGGCTACAAAGATGAAATTCAACCTAGAAGACATCCCTATCCCTGATACAATCAACCTACACAAGGAGACAAGTGATTTCATTTATAATAGGTTGTTGAAGCTCGCCATAGAGCTATCAAAGGTGAAAACAAGTAAGTCCAGGGTTCAGCACCAACTAAAGTTGGAAAAAGCGGAGAATAAATCTCTAAAGACGTAGGCAAAGAAACACCAAACAGAGTTTTTAACAAATGAGATTGAAGAAGATAAGAGGAAGAATATCCAGGAGCTGATAAATGAAAAGGATCAGGAGATACTGTATTTAAAGAAGAGTTTAAAGATCTCTCCTGCTCAATTTGCAAGTACCCCTGAGATAGAAGAGCTGGAGGAAGAGAAAGAGAAACTGAAGGGGGAACTATTGGACTGTAAATCCCAATTGGTGGAACTTATGGAGAAAGAAAAGAAGATGCAATCTGATATAACCTTGGTAGCAACCAAAGAGGAATCATGGACGGCACGGGTTGAAGGGTTGGAGAAGAAAGTAAAGGAGATGGATCAAGATGCCACAGATCCAATTGTAGCAGGTGATTTCTCCCTGGTAGGGAAGATAGCTGATGCCAGCCTAGAAGATGTTGAGTTGCTCCGATTAAAGAAGTAGGTTAATAACTTGAAAACTATAAGGGATGACACAGAAAGAAAAAGGGAGGCTTGGGAAACCAAGTACCAAGAAATGCAGGTGGACCTTGACAATTTGGAGGAGCAAGTAATCCGGTAGAAAGTGCTGCAAGAAACTAAGAAAATCATCTGGGATGATATTATAAAACAAGCTGAAGACCTACGACCTTATCTAAACTTTATATTGGATAAAGAGACTGTAGTAAATTTGGCCATACAAGTTGTGATAGTAGCAAATGAAAGACTCAATAAAAATCCTCGAGGATATGCTAGCAATGCAGTAGATTTCTTAAATGATTTATCAGAAGAACAGGCCGACGATGCAGGCATCAAAGACAAGGTGGCCACCATCATATGGGCTAAAAGGGTAATTAACAAGCATGAACAGGTAAAGATCACCCAGTTAGGGATTGACATTATGTCAAAACAGCTAAAGATGTATAGGGAAGCATTTGATCCTTTATTCAAGAGAGGCCTACCTGAGTTCTGGGGCGAGAAAGGAAATATGTTGTCTAAGGAAGAATATAAGGCCAAACTGTGGGATTGCAGGATGAACCATGACGACTTTGAGGGGATGGATCAGCCCTTGACCGGCCAGCTAGTAGCTGAGAAGCTGACAAGAGACTTCGAGTTAGCCTCGAACTTCGGGGGAACTAGAACATTACATATTGGATACTCTTACAAGGAACACACTGAGCTAAGAGTATTACTTAAGGAGCTCGCCACCATAAATTTACCCTCAGAGGATCAGTGGAAACTAATCGAGAAGTATGGTAAAGCAAGGCTAAAAATCAAAGTATGAATAGCTCGAGAGTATCGACTAAAGAACTAGCGAGCGATGAGGCAGCAAGCTGGAGTTGTCAATTTTCTGTTTTGTTTTTGTTAAAGTTGTTAGTCATATAGTAAAATAGGCCAGTGAATGTAAAAGAGCGGTTAGGCCTATACTGCATGCGTTTGTTTTTAAGTTGTAACGGTGAAATGCCTTAGTTAGCTGTCAAGTAATTGCAACTGTTTTTCGTTCAGAAGAGAGTCGAGCCTAGAGCTCGAGGGGCCTCTATAAATTCATTGTAATTCAAGACAAAAGGGTTGAAAAATCTTGTTGAAACCTTTATGGGAATTTATTATTGTTCTATAAGACATTTCCAAGTTATATTTTGAATAGAAATTGCAGAGCCGAGCTAATGTTTACGGGGATTCTTTTGTAACTGGTCTTGTAGTTTGTTTTTCCTCTTCTATGTTAATTGTGTATCCCTCATTGTTATTTCCATTCTGTGACATTCTTCAATTCTTGGAGCAGTGTGATAGTTAAATAGAATTCATGACAGTATACTCTGCTTATCTTTTCCAAGTATTTCACCATTATTTTCTCTGCTAAAGTTGATGTAGGATCCATTATTATATGCCTTACGTCAATGGGTTGTTTCTTTCTCCTTCGTCTCATCAATTAAATTCACTTCGACTACAAGTTGTTTATTATCTCGCCCCTGTGTTAATGCATTTGTGAAGCCCTTGTGAATAATTTTTTCCTGAGTTTTGTCTGACGTGACTCCATTTCCCAAAAGAGAGATTCATATGTTTCAGCCGATGACGTTTAAATCATTTGTTTTCCAATAGAAATCTGATCTTCTGTATTGTCGTAATTGAATATCTTGAATGATGAATGCTGGTGTGTTTTCTTCATTATTGACCATCTTGACAATTTCCAGTATTCTGTGAGCTTATAGAGAGAGCCCTCTTTGTTTATGTTGGGTCAATAGCACATGCTAAAGATTGGTTAGTGGTTACCCCAGCTTTCCCTCTCCCACAACCTAGGGGATCATTTTGGGTGTTAACACTCCAATTTGAATATTCATCAGCATCTCCTTGCCAGTCTTCCTCCATTGTAAGGAAATCACCGCGGATTCCTGGCGTCCCCTTGGAAATCGTTACAAAAACCCCTCAATCTCGGCAAGTGCAGTAGGATCTCTTTCCAGCAACAAACACCTTTCCAGGAATTTCTGCAGAGTTCCAGACTGCGCCGATGGACCAGCATCTGATATGTCATCAAAGATAGGCGGCATGTCATAGACAATAGCCTTTCCTTTCTCCAACGCCTGTCGTGCTTGGTGGAACGTATTGGGATCTGAATTACTTTCAAATGACGCCTTCTTCTGCCCAGCCAACCGGATCAATAGATGTGAGGTGTCTTCTCCTGTCTTTGCACCTCTCCGAGTGATCACCGCAATGGCTACATCATGTGGCCTGGGCTCTGCTGAGATTGTTGAAACATTCTGTTATACCTCTATATTCCACAGTGTCGCATCTCCACCACAAACAGAGTTGACGACACTTCCCTTGCTGTTTGAACCACCCAGAAGATGAATGAATCTTGAAGGTAAATTCTACATAACAAGAATGGCGACTCCGCTGGTTTTGATTTCTGTTTGATTGATTCAGTTCACTGTCACTCATCTACTGATTGTGATTTGTTTTATTGCACTTCAAACCAGTTTGAATCTTGGTCTTTTTTTACCTTTATTCACCCCTCCTCGCTGTATTTTTCTCCCTGTTTCATCACTGAGTCCCCTGGGTTAGCAACAACCCTGAAAACTTCATCTTCTTTTCTCAAGTTGCACTTTTTCCTTCCCTTGCCACAGTACCGCGCCCTCAGAACTGCTTCCAGCGCGGTAGTACCGCGTTCTCTTCATTCGTACAAGAGCAGTACTGTCACAATGCCGCGCTCTAGTCAGACCCTGACCCATGGTAGTGTTTGCAAATTTGTAAAAAAATTTATACTTGCTTGGTTTCTTGAGTCTCTCTCTGCCTTAGGTAGTCTTTGTTGTTTCCTGTCAACATCCTGATTATTTTACAGTCTGTGTGATCTGATTATTTCCCAGTTTGTGAGCTTGATTGTTGATTGAATTAGTGGCATTTTTGACATATTGGCCATTTTCCCAGTTTGATTACATTGGTTTGATTTTTTCACCCCAACCAACTCAACACCACTGTTCTCTGTTACTGAATCCTGTAGCTTTTAGAGTCATATTATTATTATCATTTCCAGTAAATTAAAAAGATCATTATTTGAGAGCAATTTTATTGTTTAAATTGAAAAAGTCTACCAGCAGTATTTTGCATTAGGAAATGGATCATTGATTTTGCCACAAAAAATTCTCATAGTTGAAGCATTGTAGATTGTAGGATCAGTGCGTTAAAAGGAGTGTTCATTTCAGTTTGGCTTGTTTATAAAAAGAAAAGAAAAATCTTTTACTTTGATTGCTTGTGAAAAATTTCATGCATATTTGATCGAAGAAACTCTATCTTTCCCTTAGCTAGATTTCATCGAAGACAAAGGCTTGTTTTTTATTCATTCTCATTTGCATGGTTTGAGTCATCATAACACTATCAAGTTTCACGTCCAATACCTGATTGAGTAAGACAGCCACTAAAATTAATCACCATAATTAAACCAACATTAACCTCACTTGAGGAAATCAAAAGAATTTGGTAGTTAGGTAGGACACCGGGGATAGGCATCAAAATAATTCCCCCTTGTCATTTTCATCTGAGACATAGTCGTTGTCTTTAGGGAACTAAAATCCTCTAGTACTTATTGACACGGTCACAGCTAGTTTGTGGAGGGGCCTCCTGACTGTTTTTAACTTTCAGGGGTTAAACGACCGCGAGATTGAGAACCGGACGGACTCTGTGGAATACCGCACTCCACTTAGCCCTAAGGCAACATCGATCGCTGTCTTCTTCAGAAGGCTGAAGTGCCCAAAACCTTTTTCGACGTGTCATGAACGAGGTAGCTTAGTATCTATTCTACTAGGGCTCTTTTACCCAGGATCCCTTTCGGTAGAGGGATATCCTTCTTATATTGGTCTCTCATGTTGTATTGTTCGACTTGGATTTCATCACCTTGCGAAGGATACAGCTTGTTGAGGTCTCCAGCTCTTAGTTAGGAGTTTGCTTGGTATCTCATCTTAGTAGAGGGTCATTTTTCTTTGTAGGGATTGCTTGTTGGCATTTTGGCCATTTTTTGCATCAGCTCGCTTATTGAGACAGCGGTCTCAGTATAGATTTTAGAGCTTACTTTTTTGGCCTGTGAGCCTTGCTTTTTCTAGCTCCTCTTTTGCACACTCGGCTGCATTAGAGTTTTTGAGTTCTTTGTTTACGACACTGCCCCCGATTTTCATTTTCCTGTCATCATGTCAGAACAACCACGAAGATCAGAAAGAACACAGGGCCTAAGCCCTCCACCACCACCACCGCCACGGACTTCTGGTCCACCTGCATCACGCATTCCTGCTCCTCCTGGCCGCGGTGCTGGTCGAGGCAACATCCCGCCGCCGATACGTACAACATCTTCAGTTACACTCGTAACTGCCACACACAGCACAGTCTCAGAATCTATTGCAGCTTCTGCAACCACTAGCATGTCTGAGACTTCCACTGTCACCTCACCCACTGTCATTCCAGATTTATCTGTTACAGTGGACACAGTTATAGCAGCTGAACCTAGCACAACCCAGAGTAATAGACCAGAGGTCATCCTTCTACCAGATGTCAACACTTCCCGTCCACCAGACACTTTTCACGATGATACAGACGAATCTGTTGGTACCACTGAAGGGTCCGACCAGGACATACCCGATTTAATTTCAATCCCAGGCGGATACGTTGAAATCGTTGAAGATACTCAACTCCCTGACACACCTTTTGAACCTGATTATGGCTTCATCACTTCCCAGGCGGAACTTCCGCCTGTTATTACTACGTCACCCAGTGTTCATCCTCAGGAGACAAGTTCTTCTAGCAACGTACCTCGTACTTTACATTTACCCAACCTCCCACCGGGACATGAAATCATGGCTTCAATCCAGTCTAGTATGGTTAGCCTAGCGAACTCTCCGTTAGCATCGACACAATTTAGACGCAGCACAGAGCAAATGATTTCGACAGCGTCTAGATACCCCCCCATTTCTCGTCCTTCTGACTATAGGGTTCCCAACGTCCCGTCTAGCACAGAGTTTCATCACTCCTTTGCAGATGGCTCAAGACCCTCGGACTTTACTATACCTAGGTTCCCGCCGGATCCCCAAAATCTTTTTCAGGATATGAACTCGGACCCAGTTCTCGACGGTCCTCCTATCATTGAACACGTTATGGACGACGCCAATACCCCTGGGCTAAATTCCCCACATTTGCTGTCATCACCTATGTTTGGTGCACATTCTATGAGGGATAACCCAGTTTTTTCTCCATCTTCACCTGTCAGATATGGACGACCTCCTCCGCAAATCGGTACTTTTGGTGCCGTTGGCCAATCCACACTATCATATTTGGCTAGCGACGGAAGAACACCTAGTCATACTGCTGGATCTTCCGTTTCGACCGGAGGATCACCTTCAGCCACCATTTATACTATTTCAGGAGGTGGACAACCGACTGCAGTGGCCCCTAACTCCAACATACAAACCCTCCCTGGTGGGCCATCAACCCAACCAGCTGGGGGGCAACTTTTTGTTGGGAACCCCATTGTTGGTCAGCAACCTCCTCCCATAGGGTCATCAACCCAACCAGTTGGAGGACAACCTTTTGTTGGGAACTTCGTGCCTACTCAACAGCCTCCTCTCATAGGGCCATCCAACTCATCCGCTGGCGGACAACCTATTGGTTCTATCCAACAACTATCCCAACCAGCAGCATCTGCTCAATACGGTATGTACAGCACACCTGGCACCGGGCAACCTTATTCTGGTATTCCAACCGGACCTCATCCTCAACCTCCCTCGTCAGGCATGCTTCCTTCATGGGATCCTCAAATCCCACAGAGTGGGGGGTACTCACTTTTTGGAAACTGAAACCAAGCTGGGGGGCAATCTCATATTTCCCCCAACTTGAATTCTGGCATCCCTTACCCTTCAGCTGCTACAACTCCATGGAACCCATCACTTCAATTTCCACTCGCTCCTCAAGCAGGAACGAGCCTTCCATGGACACCACCGTCGCAGCCACCCCCCAACCCTGCTATGGAAAACCCTCCACTTACACAGTATAGTGGTAACATCCCTGGAACACAACAATTCCAAGGAACTTTTTCCCAACAAGGAACAACAACCATTCCTGGGTATCAACAACCTCAGGGTACCATACCCACTCAGCAGAACACTTACCAACCGGTTGCCTATAATCAACCGGTTAACCAGATGGCTTACTATCCGCAGAACTTCCAGCAGTATCTCGCGAGAAACACATATGGGTATAACACACAACAGTATGCTATGCAAGGCCCTCCAGGGTTCTCTGCACCACATGGTTATTACTCATACCCGCATACCAACCGTCAACTTCCCTTTTTGGCCACACTTGACTTACCTGATTTGTCAAGGCTTATCAACGATCCTATATGGCATGAACCTCATTGGCCACCTATTCCAGCCAAACTACCATCGGACATTCCCAAGTTCGATGCTAAGCCCGGGGAAGACCCCAAGAACCACGTGATGACCTTCCATCTTTAGTGTTCATCCAACTCCTTGATGGATGATTCCATCCGACTTCGGCTCTTCCAACGTACGCTTACCGGAACGACAACAAAATGGTACATCGAGCTGCCACAACACTCTTTTCGTGATTTCAACACTTTGGCTATGCATTTCCTGACTCATTTCCAGCTCCCCATCCGGTATGAGACTGGAACAGAAATGTTAACTCCACTGCGTCAAACCACTTCCACACATATTTCGGATCACATCCATGAGTGGCGACGACGTCGTAGGCTAATAAAGGCACCTATTCCGGATCAGCTACTTGCTGATTGGTTTACAAAATCCTTTTTGCCTCCAATAGCCAGAGATATCACTATGCGCGGACCGGTTACAGAAGAACAAGCCATCTCGGCAGCCCAGTACATGGATTTGGTTTACACTCAATCCGGTACTTTACATGAACTTCTTCCACATGCCTCCCACGTTCACACTGATCCAACGAAGCCTACCACTGAACCCCCCATTGATGGTATTGTCGGTTCAGTCAAGACCCAGCCTGCTACCAACTCAACGGGACAACAAGCTTCTGCTTCCCCCGCTTTTACCCAGGCTGTTTCAAAAACAACTACTTCTCCTGCTGTTTCCTCCGAAGTGAACGCAGTCCAATCTACGTCACAACCATCCGGGGGAAAGAAGAAAAACAATCGTGGTAAACCCAAGAAAAACCAGCAGGAGAACCCCAAGCCACAACCCACCCAGAATGACCAGAAACCACGTCGGAAAGCTAAGTTTCCCTTCTTGATTTTTCAAGATGATCATTATACGCGTGACTGTCCCTACAAGGATGAGGTCAACAAGTTCGTTAAAGGATCCTCTCGCCCAGCAGTGTTAACTGACCCTTTCCCCCAACAGCAACAGCAAATGGTTTCCCAAGAATCCCCACAAGGGGGCAACCTGACCAATACCACCCGCGGAGAGACATCCACAAACCGCGAAATCTGGATGACTAGCAATGAAGAGGTTCATATCACCACTCGTTCAAAGACGTATGACAACCCTCCAAGTTCAAACAAACAATCGGAGATAGCCAAAGGAAAATCTCCCGTTGAAGATCCAATTCCTATTCCCCCCCCTAACGGTCATCTCCATATCGAGAGGCCACTGATGGACACAGTGCTACGCCCACCCAAGGGCACCATACGAAAGGAGACATTTAATCCGAATGCGCGAGCTGCCCAAAACTACAACATTGTTGAGGATTTGGCTCAAGCACCTTGCGCCATGTCGACTCTCGAGGTTCTCCAACACTGCCCCACGCAGCGTAGAACCCTACTTTCAGCACTAGGGGCAATGGACCGAGATACTTCAAACTCCATCATGTTTAACTTGGAGCACGCCAAACCTAGGCTTTCTCATCAGTTAGCCTTCCAGGTACATACAAAAATTCATGGAAATACCATCCATCGCACTGTATTAGACGAAGGTGCTTCCACGTCGATCATGTCTTTGAACTGTTGGAGAGCCTTAGGCTCACCCGAGGTCACCACTTCTCCTACTACCCTCAGGGATTTTGATGGCCACGGTTTTCAACCTTATGGACTCATTCCCTCAATTGGTGTTGAACTGGGGGGAAAAATAGTATCCGTACACGTTGAAGTCGTAGATGCACCATTGGACTACAATCTCCTCCTTGGATGGAACTGGTTTTATGCCATGACCGCCATAGCATCTACAGTATTCCGGATTGTGCAATTTCCTCATGAAGGGAAAATTGTCACTATTGATCAATTGGATTACTGTATTCCAGACTCCCATCCAAACTCCGCCAACACCGTCCCGTTATTGGATCAACCACGGTACCGGTTCCAAGACGTTGGTGTTGGTCTCATGAAGGATTCATCCCTCATTGGAGTTTTTCCAGAGCTAGGAACCCATGTTCAACCAATTAGCATGATTTCATCGAGTATCACCCCGTCCAATGATTCATGGGTGATTCCGAGTCCCTCTCAGATTGAAGACTACGGCAACTCTATGCCTCTAAACAGAAACCTCGCAGCATACAGCTCGATCCAATCAGCCACCGATTGGGTCGACTGTTCTACTGATCACACCGTGGCCCAGCTCTCGGCTGAAACTCATCCATACCCACCACTTTTTGATCCTCTCAATTTGATTTTTCCCACCGACGAATCAATTATGGAGGTTATGTGCGGTGATGAGCCACCATGGGGAGATTTTTATCATCGATCTTCATTCCCCACTATTCAGCCACTTGAGCCTGATACAAAACCCAGCACTTCACTTGGGATGGTTCAAACCAAGTTTCCCACTTCCCATCGATATTTCAGTGAAGCCTGGTATCGTGGAAAACGTACACATCGGCAAAACATGTACTCCCCTCGAAACGGAGTTCTATAGTGCCTACTTCAAAACTTTCCACGATGTTTTCGCATGGAGTTATGAAGAAATGCCAGGGATAGATCCCTCGATCGTGGTCCACGAAATCCCAACTTTCCCTGGCGCCCGACCTGTTCGGCAAAAGCTTCGACCCGTCCATCCTCGTAAGGCAGCCGCCATCAAAGCAAAAGTTGAAAAACTTTTGCGTGTTGGTTTTATCTATCCTGTCCCATTGACAGAATGGGTATCCAACATCGTTCCCGTAGCCAAGAAACAGGGAACGATTAGGGTCTGTGTTGATTACCGTGATTTGAACAAGGCTTGTCCAAAGGACAACTACCCAACTCCGTTCATCGACCAGATCATCGATAACTGTGCCGGAAGTGTCATCTTTTCATTTATGGATGACTTTTCTGGCTACAATCAGATCGATATCCTCCTAGCCGACCAGCACAAAACGGCCTTTATCTGCCCTTGGGGGATCTTTGCATATCGAAAGTTACCTTTTGGCCTGAAAAATGCCGGGGCAACTTTCCAACGGGCGATGTCATACGCATTTCATGACATCAAACATATTGTAGAACCATATCTTGATGACCTTCCCGCTCACTCTCGAACTCGGGAAGACCATCCAGACCACTTAAGCGCCATTTTCAAAAGGTGTCGTCGCTACAATATATGTTTGAACCCGCATAAGTGCGTCTTCTGTGTAGAATTCGGGAAACTGTTGGGATTCATAGTCTCCAAAGACGGGATACGTTTAGATCCCGCAAAGGTAGCAGCTATCGTAGCCCTGCCTTCACCCACCAATATTCCAGAACTTCAATGTTTGCAAGGGAATGCAAACTTTCTACGCCGTTTTATCTGCAATCTGTCCGAGATAACAAAAGGCTACATGCGGCTTCTCAAGAAAAATGTTCCCTTCATCTGGGATGACGAAGCCCAACGCTCCTTTGACAATCTAAAGGCAGCCTTAACCAAAGATCCTGTAATTCAACCCCCCGATTACACACGAGACTACATTCTTTATCTCGCAGCCTCGATTTCCACCATTGGTATGGTGCTGGTCTAGGAAGACCAAAACGGCTTAGAACATGTGGTATACTATCTCAGTAAAAGTCTTCTTGACTCCGAAACCCGCTATTCACATGTTGAAAAACTGGCTCTGGCAACAGTATTTGTTGTCCAGAGATTCCGCCATTACATCTTACTCCGCTAGACCACTGTTATAGCCGACTTCAACCCAATGTATTACATCCTCACACGTCAGGTGCTTGGGGGCAAATACTCTCGTTGGATTGTCATCCTTCAAGAGTTTGACTTGGATTTTGTCAAGGCTAAGTCCAAGAAGTCTTTGGTCTTCGCGGAGTTAATTTGTAACTTGCCCCATGCTACTGAGCAATCCGAGCCCATTGATTCTCTTCCCGATGAATCATTGTTCCTCATTAGCACGTATGATCCGTGGTACGGGGATATTCTTTTATATCTCCAAACCCAACGCTTCCGTCCCGACCTCACTCGCGACGAACGACGACGCATCCGACATCACGCAAAATACTACCTCATAGTTAACGATACTCTTTATCGACGTGGTGTCGACACCGTCCTTCGACGCTGTTTAACCTTAGATGAGGCAGAACACGTTCTTAATGACTGCCACGCTGGAGCATGTGGTGGTCATCTCTCTGGGATGGCTACGGCCCAGAAAATACTGCGAGGAGGATACTTCTGGCCCTCAATTTTCAAAGACTGCATTGAAACAGTCAAGAAGTGTCCGCCATGTCAACTCTTTCATAGAAAAACACGCTCGCATCCTGCTCCACTCCATCCTGTCATTGCCGTCGGCCCCTTTTCCAAATGGGGCATCGATTTCATGCACTGTAAGCCCACTTCAGCCGGGGCATAGCTATGTCATAGTAGCTGTTGACTATTTTACAAAATGGGCTGAAGCGATGCCTACGTATGCTGAAGACGGCAAAACAGCAGCGCAGTTCATATTCAATCATATTATAGCTAGATTCGGTGTCCCACAGTCTATTGTGACCAATCACGGTTCCCATTTCAGGAACCATATGATCGAAGAACTAAGTGTCAAGCTGGGTTTTCGCCATGAAAACTCAACCCTGTATTACCCACAAGCTAATGGCCAAGTTGAAGCCATTAACAAAGTCCTGAAACGAATGATTCAGCGCATTGTGGGTACCCAGAAATCCAATTGGCACTCAGCTCTGTTCTCAGCACTGTGGGCATACCGAACCTCAGTGAAAAGTGCTACTGGGTTCACACCATTCCAACTGGTGTATGGCCTAGAATCCATCTTGCCGATTGAATGTGAAATTCCATCACTCAAGATAGCCATAGAGCTGCTTCCACACACTACTTCCGAAGAAGAGCGGTTTCTATACCTAGCTAAGCTAGATGAAACCCGTCGTGACGCCGCTTTGGCTAATGAAGCTCACAAAAAACGCGTCAAAGCTCAATATGACAAATTCGTTCAACCTCGGATCTTCAATGAGGGTGACCTCGTACTTACATATGATCAGATGCATGATAAGCTTGGAAAAGGTAAACTTGAATCTATGTGGTACGGCCCCTTCATCGTAAAACGTGTCTTAGAAAAAGGAGCCTATGAACTAATCGATTGTGATGGTACGCCATTGGCACGGCCCCGCAACGGGCTATACCTCAAACGTTTCTACGCATGAGGTTACCCTACGCGGGTTACTTGTTGTACATAATGTACTTAGTTTGTTTTTGCTTTCTTTTTGGTGTGCGCGTGGACCTCATGTATCCACTCTTACTTTAACTCATGACTTTATGCGCAGATGTCTACCTACTTTGGATTCGCCGATGGTGCAAGCTGACATACCCGGAATCTCGCTTCCGCAGCATGGGTAATCTATTCCCCCACTGGCGAGTTGATTTCTTCAGGAGCCAATTGTTTAGGTCCTGCAACCAATAATATCGCGGAGTACCATGCAGTCATTGGTCTCTTGACAGAGGTTGCTTCACTCGGGATTGACTCCTTATCGGTCTTTTTAGACTCCCAACTCGTGGTTTCTCATCTAAACCGTGTTTACACAGTTCGCGATCCTACGCTACTTCGTTTATTTCGAAGAGTACGCCTCTTGGAATGATCATTTAATTTTATTACATATCATCACATACCGAGAGAATTCAATTATATAGCTGATTCATTGGCTAATTACATTTTGGATTGCCATCTTGCCCATACATAAACACATCATAAAAAATAAAATGCACAAGTCATTGTAAATATTTAGATCATAAATAGGTCCATATCACTGTATATAAAAGTGTTTTTTCCAAAATACATAAAGTTTGTGTCAAAGACAAAATTTGGGACCAAATCCCATATATACAAGATTTGGCTCTCAAAGCCTACATATCGTGTACATGCCGCAAAAAGATCAAAAGACCATCTATGGAGACCTAGGAGACCTATCATGTCCCTCATCGGACTCCTCCCGCTGCTGGTGGTAACATACTATAGCTCGAACCACCTTGCGAAGAAGTCGACTGATACGACCAGGCACACCTACAGTATGCCACTGGAGGTGGTAAGGGACATCATCCATCCTCATAGCAGGGATGCCATGAGTCAATCCCTGCAAGTTCCTCTCAATGTCCCGAACACCTCCTGCCTCATCTTCATCCTCCTCCTCGTCAGGAACGGCTTGACGGTCAACACCACCACGACGTAGTGGCGAGTACCCAGCTGGTCTCTGTGGTCCACGGTCTGCAACATGCATGCGAACATACATTAGACATCTTTTACACATTCTAAAAAAGTAATAAAAATTAAATATTCAAAAAGGAAAAAATACATATCCATGAAGGTCATACCAGAGTCGTCCCAATCATCGTCCTCTGGCAGTGCCAAGTCGATGTCCTCACGAAAATCTACCCCGGAGTAGGGATAGTCATCAATCATAACTATCTTCTCCTCGAGCCAGGAAAAGAAATCCTCACCGAAGGCTAAGCGCTGGGGTCCCCCGAGACGTCCAGCATAATCGCTCCATCGAGCCATCCATGGCTCAGTAGGTGGACGGGGGGGTCTAGATATCTGCGGACGCAACAGTGGCACCCTCGCCAGAAATAAGGTGACCAGGATGCTCCCATAGCCGAATTGGGAGTTCTTTCCAACCCTACACTTGTGCACCTGTTCTTTCAGATTGGACAACACTGCCTTGCACCAGTTAAATACTGTCCCTCCCATACACTCTGCTGCGAGGTTCACTTGTGTGCGAGATGCCTGATGTGGACTCACACTTCCTGCTGCATGCGTGATAGTGAATAGTACGGTTTTTACAGGAAGTTCTATGACCTCCTTTATGGCCACCTTCCCACTTTTCTTACTTGAACCCTGATGGAAATACCGAGCAATCAAGTCATCTGTACTTGATTCTGAGGCTGAGTATCCGGTAAAGTTCACCCGGGCCCCTCTTTTCGAGAGGCCCGTGAGGAAATAAATATCCTCAACTTGAATTTCAAGGACATGCTCTCCCACACGGAAAGCTCGAGTGTCAGGGTCCCACAACTGGATAAGATGAGTGAGAAGCTTGGGTTGCTGATGGATCCCTTTGGTTTTAAAGAACTTTAACAAACCACATTCTTGCAATGCGGTCACGGTTGGTAAGTCATTTTCGGCTGCAAAATCATCCACTCCGTGCTCTCTTTCTTTCCAGCTTACCATTTTGCTTCAAATAAGTTGCAAAACCCTGCAAAAGGTCAAACAAAGCAGTTAGTAACTATTTAGCAACTTACTTCCAGCAGGAAATTGGAGAAATTTTGATTTCTTGAACTAAAAATTCGCCTCTAAGGGACATTATACCACGCGGCAGTCTACACTACCGCGCCTCTGTTTGGAGCTCCAGCGCGGTACTGTTAGACAGTACCACGTTTTTCGATAGAGCCCCCACGCGGTAGTGTGAAGGGCGATTTTTGCCCAAAAGGGCTCGCCCAAAAATCAAATTTTTCCTGGTAAAAGCAAATAATTCCAACATAAAATGAAAGAGGGGCTCAAGAACTCTTACCTGGCGCAGACGGCTGTCGAAATGGTGTCCTAGAACTCCCGATATGGATCCTTGAAATCTTGCTCCTAAATAGGTGAAAATTTCTCCTTTGGGTAAAAAACACAAATGAATAGTAATTTCTATTTTTAACTATTCCTTATATAGCATTTTCAAATATTTTTTTTTAATTATTATTTTAAATAGTTAAAATAAAACCTTGTTCACATTGCTAATGTCCAGTTTTTGAGCATTTATTGACAGGATCCTTGGTAAAAACGCGATACGTTCACACTGGTGTTTATTCATAATCTGACCTTCATTTTTTAGCCCACTTTATCTTTTTCGTGCTCTGGATTTAAAACTTGAAAAAGATTCCAAGCGCTTTTACACCCGTGTCGTGCTTGTCAAACTCAAGTAAATGGTGTCGAGTACTGTCAGCTTTACTCATGCTCGTTAAACGATGAGGAAAGTATTATCCTGGTTGTATTTTATTCTTTTTTCGGACCAGAATTATCAAAAATTACGAAAAAGACCATAGGAGTCCATAGTTAAGCTCTTTTCAGACTCCTTAAAATTGAAAAGATTGCCAAGTGATCTTGACTCTTTCACACTTGTAAAAGTATTTGAAAGGTCGCCTATTCGGTGATAGGTTACCCCTTTTTCGGCCCGTATAGACTATTTACGAGAAAGGTATACCTCAGTCAATCTCGGCTGGGAGAGTTCTCTCGGGAATTGTTTTACACTTTTTCGGGATCGAGGGACTAAATTTTACGAAAAAAACACATTATGGAGCTTCCTTTAAGTTTTTCAGGCTCTCTAAACATGAAAAACTACCGAGTTTTCCTTCCTTGGACTCGTTAAAATGTTAACATCGAAGGACCCACTTTGGGACGAACCCCTCCTTTCTCAGGTTTGTAAAACATGTGAGATTGGACTCATCCATCAGATGAGCTACACCGAGCATCTGCTATCCTCTTCAAAGCTCGCAAAACAAGAAAGAGGTACTCGTCTATCATGTCGGGGAAATATGGGGGGATGAGTCAAGTTTATTTATGGCAGCTTGTCAGTCGTTACCTTTGAACATGGCATGTGTCCGTCTCTTGTCTATATTGGGTATCCATTTTTCACTGATTTATGGTCATCATCGTGAGTCGTCTCCCTGGCCACGAGCCTACTCATCTAGTGTCTATCCTCTATTTGTCAATAATCCCTGCTGCCAAGTCCTGTTACATGCCGTTATATGTTCAAAGGGTTGCATTGTTTTGAGTCGTTCATTGTGTCAGTACATACTCCATGGTTCCATCATCTTATCGTTCGTGTCGATGATGTGGGAAACATCATGGCCCACCTTCGACGAGTCTATTCCTGTCGACACCAAATCACTATCCGGGAATTAGACTTAGGAATCAACCATTAGTACCTTGGTACCTGCATGCCTCAATGGCAGGTTTCCTCGTGTTTGACAGTAGGTTCACATCATTGACCTCTGATCAAGCGATCTCTCGAATGCTCGACATCAACTCATTTATTCGCATTTCGTTGAGATGTACTATTGATACCTTGGGAATCATCGTCATCATTGGTGATCTCCCTCGCATTTGTTAACGGTCCACATCATTGACCGGTAATCAAATGGTTTCTACCGTGTTCGACTTCAACACCTTGTAATCACATGGTTATATTCATATCTTTTGCGATCGGGTAGAAGACCCTGGGCACATCGCTATATCTCGATTGCATCCAGGTTGCGATGGAGATATCATTTGTATTGCCACACAGATCCACTTATTGTATTGGTCGTGGATGTGTCATTATTGTCTCATGGATCTACGCTTGTTCATAGTAGCCATGGTCTGTCCACAGTCTATGTCATCTCAGTACTCATGGATCTGCAATGTATTGGTCAGCAGCCATGCTTTGAGTCATTTGTTTCCGAGCATGGGGATGCCCGCCTCGGTGGTATATCTGACACTTAGTTTCTGTTTTAGCTCCTTGTCGCTCTCCTCGATGCTATCTCTGCACATTATATTCGTAAAGTCTTTCGGCCATCAGTCCCTTCTGACCTCACACTTTAGGGGGCATCTGTTATACCTCTATATTCCACAGTGTCGCATCTCCACCACAAACAGAGTTGATGACACTTCCCCTACTGTTTGAACCACCCAGAAGATGAATGAATCTTGAAGGTAAATCTACCCTAACAAGTTCTGACCCAGCTGAGACTTTATTTGACTTTATTTACTTACACTACCGTGCCTTGCTCATTTATATGAGCGCGGTACTCCACACTACCGCGCTATGATGTTTTCGCAGAACGCGGTAGTATCGCGTTGTGCTAAGATTACAGGGCGCGGTACTCTTTTATTAGCCCTTTTTCCATGGTTTGTGGGATTTTGGATTTTCGAAGATAGTGGAAGATTGGGGTCCCTGATTCGATCCCAACTCACTTTTTGTGATTAGAAACCTTGATCCACTTATCTCTCCCTAGATCCACCTATCTCTCTTGTTGGTTAACCCTACCATGCACTATAAAAGAGAGGCATTCCATGGGGAAAGGGGAGGACTCTTGAAGTACCAAACTTATGATCTTGCAGCATTGTGGAGATAGCTAGAGGAGAAGACACTTGGAGCTGAAGGATTGGCTTGGGCATCAAGCAACCTATGTAAGCATTCTTCAAGTTGTAATAAGATAACGTGTCTTGTCTTTCCCATTTCATGTGTTTTAGTATAAGTTCTTAGCATGAGATGTATCTAATATGGATTTGAATCTAACCTTTACATTCAAGATATTTGGAAGTTTGCATGTTTGTCCTTTGATTGATCTTAACAGGTTCTACATCGGAGCTTCGGATCTAGAGCTAGAAGCGGGACAAACGTCGGTTGGAAGGTGTGTCACATCTCTCGTTATTCCTAAATACATTTAATCTTGCTGTAAAAGTTAATTCAGGAATTTCAAGGTAGCATTTGGTTTGACTTGTTTCTTGCTTTAGAGTTAGTTTAAAGTCCGCTTTAAAGTTAAGAGAGTTTTGGCTTATCCATTCTTGTTATGTAGAATTTTGTCCTATGGATAAGCCAAAACTCTCTTAACTTTAAAGCGGACTTTAAACTAACTCTAAAGCAAGAAACAAGTCAAAACAAATGCTACCTTGAAATTCCTGAATTAACTTTTACAGCAAGATTAAATGTATTTAGGAATAACGAGAGATGTGACACACTTTCCAACCGACGTTTGTCTCGCTTCTAGCTCTAGATCCGAAGCTCCGATGTAGAACCTGTTAAGATCAATCAAAGGACAAACATGCAAACTTCCAAATATCTTGAATGTAAAGGTTAGATTCAAATCCATATTAGATACATCTCATGCTAAGAACTTATACTAAAACACATGAAATGGGAAAGAGAAGACAAGTTATCTTATTACAACTTGAAGAATGCTTACATAGGTTGCTTGATGCCCAAGCCAATCCTTCAGCTCCAAGTGTCTTCTCCTCTAGCTATCTCCACAATGCTGCAAGATCATAAGTTTGGTACTTCAAGAGTCCTCCCCTTTCCCCATGGAATGCCTCTCTTTTATAGTGCATGGTAGGGTTAACCAACAAGAGAGATAGGTGGATCTAGGGAGAGATAAGTGGATCAAGGTTTCTAATCACAGAAAGTGAGTTGGGATCGAATCAGGGACCCCAATCTTCCACTATCTTCGAAAATCCAAAATCCCACAAACCATGGAAAAAGGGCTAATAAAAGAGTACCGCGCCCTGTAATCTTAGCACAATGCGGTACTACCGCGTTCTACGGAAACATCATAGCGTGGTAGTGTGGAGTACCACGCTCATATAAATGAGCAAGGTGCGGTAGTGTAAGTAAATAAAGTCAAATAAAGTCTCAGCTGGGTCAGAACTTGTTAGGGTAGATTTACCTTCAAGATTCATTCATCTTCTGGGTGGTTCAAACAGCAGGGGAAGTGTCGTCAACTCTGTTTGTGGTGGAGATGCGACACTGTGGAATATAGAGGTATAACACATTCGCACCCTGATTCTGGATCAGCGGTGAATTCCCCAGTTGGTTCACATTTTGATTAGCGGTCTGAATTGGGCGTTGGTTCTAGTTCTAGACTGGTTGCTGCACCGGATTTTGTAATGGCTATTGTGTTGGGTTCTGATTCTGCAACTGTGGAACATTTCCTGCCTTCCATCGTGCAATCAACTGCGGGAAGTTCTCTACTGCATGGTCTGTAACGAAGCAAAATGTACACTGCATCTGCAACAGTGGGCAATCGCGTTGATAGTGTCCCCATACCGCACAGTGATAGCACTGCATAGGTCCGCGACCTCCTCGTCCTCCTTCGCGACCAAATCCTCCACCACATCCACCCTGGAATCCTTCACGGAATCCACCGTGCTATTGGTATTGTTGTTGATTGTAATGTTGTTGCATCGGTGTTGGTTGCATGCCTTGCCCTTATTGCGCATACCACGGTTGTTGAACGTACTATGGTTGTTGTGGAGCCATTTGCATCGGAGCATATTGCGGCATGAACTGCTACTCTTGTTGCTGTGGTACAAACTACACCTGTGGTTGAGGTAGCGGCTGGGCTACCTACGGCTGCAGTGGCGGTTGTTGTACGGCACGATGGTTATCCTTTACATAGAACGAGTCGTACGTCCTCTCATGAAGCAACCCATATGCTCGGCAATCTTTGTCATCATTTCCCACTGATTTACAGAAAGTGTAATACAGATTCATCGGCTTGGTGATCATTTTCTGCATATATGGACATTCTTCATGACGGTGCCCGTATACCTGACAAATGCGACACCATGGCATGCCACCCCCATTCAATGGATTTGGACCTCCTGAAACCAAATAGTTGCGAAAGTCGGGGAAATTGTCCTTCGTATGCCCTTCCCCTCAACATCGTGTGCACCATACCTCTTCACGCTGCTCCTTGCCCTTCTTCAAATCTTGCAGCTGTATGGTCAACTTGGCCAGCTGTGTCTGTATCTACGACATCTCATCTGCATTTTCTCCAATTGATGATGCCTCCAATCGTATTGCAATCTCTAGAGCTTCACTGGGCATCGAGATGTTTTGTTGCATCAATGGTAGCCAAATTTGTGGTAGCAGTGCCGCGATAAACCACTCTTTATGTTGGACAGTGCTAATGTCAAAACTAACCCTTTCCATCAACGTCTTGAACTGCTGATCAAAATCCCACACCGTCTCGTTGGGATACTACTTAATTTCTTTCAATTCTGTGATATATTGCACTTCAGAATTGGGCATTCTAAATTCTGCAATGAACCCATCCCTAATCTCATCTAGTGTTTTCACCGGAGTTCCTGTAGGGAATAGAACAAATTTCATAAACCAATCTAAGGCACGACCTCGCAGAGTCGTTGCCAGCTGTCCTTTCTTGGCATCATCATGAGTGATCTTTTTTACGGTCCAGACCACTTCACACAAAACCAATACTGTTCAGGGTTATCTGTCCCACTCCCGTGGAATAGCGGTACCTTAGCATCATCACCCGCCATCCTAGGCTTCCTCCCTGCAGGTATTGAACTACTAGCAATCATGTTTTGTTGACCTGGTAGGGTCGAAGTGGTGTTTCTCACTAGTTGACAGATAGTGAGCGAAGGTGTGCGTACGTTGTTGCTGGGGTTAGGTCCTACCTCTATCCTGGGCGTAGCTTCTACGTCCTTTTCCGGATTGTGAGTTTACTTCATCCCATGTGTTCTTCCTTCGCAAACTCGCGGTTCGATCGTAGCAGGACCTCCTATCCTCTGCCTCTTTTCCTGTCGAAACCCCGCTCCTCCTCTTGTAAGACCACTTTCTTCCTCAACTTCACTCACAGTCTCTTCATGACCCGCACCCATCTACCCCTAATCATTCCATTCACCATCCCCTTGCTGTCGCAATACCCACGGCCTCCGCCCACCAGGCTGCTTATTGATCTATATGCATCTTCAATGTACCCTTTTCACAAATAAGCATCTTAATGGACAGTTGGAGCGACAGCAGAAACCTTCCTCGGGGTTCACGAAAGAAATATCTTTCAGCTTCACTATAATATTTATGTGTATCAACCACGAATTCAGTGATATACCCTTCCAAGATGCTATCAAGCCACAATTCGACAGCCCACGATGCTTTATTGTCAACCTCCTGCAGTTCTTGGATCAACTTTGGGTTCCAGGTCGTTGGCTCACCACCCTGGAAGTTCCTCTTCTGAAAGGTCAACTTCGCCAACTACTTGAACAACAGGACCGAAAATTCACAGAAGAACCATTCATGCGGACCGTCGTGAATATATCTATCTACCCACTGATCTACTGTCAGTCGAGTGTTCCGGCTTTCTTCTTCAGCGAATTCCTATAGCTTCCGATCAAACCATTCCTGGATATCGAGTTTTGTCGGGTGCCACAACATATCCTCCTTTCACTTCCAACGGAACCATTCGTTGACTCAAACCCAGTCGACAAGGGTTCCCATCACTATCGACACCAACCCACCGCGATCTCCCTGAGCACCGGCCCAGACAGGTTTTACCTAGATGAGGTCTCACCCGAGGTGATCAAGGGAGAGTGGACAGAACCATGTTTCCACCAAATGAAGGAGGATGATTGCGGCAACAATTACTTATATCGCATCATTCAAAACAAATCTATGCATTCAATATTAACATCATTCGTATTCATAGCATCATTCAACATAAACATTCATCGCGACAAGTATAACATTAAAGTATTAACTACAGCAAGAAATCATCGCAACATGCATTAACATAAAAGGTACACAAGGAATTTCACCAAACGGTTCCATCATGTCATATTACTTCAAAAAAACCCTGATAGAACATCTCCGCAAAACCAGATTCCAACAATATCTCCTTATTTCATATACAGACTCAAAGATGCGCATAAACAACATCCAAAAATCGTGCCCAGATCAGATCAAAAGGTTTATCCAACACATATGACTCTTTGACTATAAATAGGCTTCCGCCTTTACAATGCTTGTCCACTTGCTAACAACTTCCTAACCGACTCCTGGACAAATGACCCAAAATCTAACTGACACAGTCCAAATGACCCAAAAACCCGCCTACTGCGGTACAATTTACTCAAAATTACATCTCATATGGTCCAATGACCCCAAAACCCGCATTCTATGGTACAATCGACTCAAAAATACATAAAATAGTCTATTCTTCTACCTTCCCCAACCTCTTCTGACGTGTCGCAGCATCGACGATGCTGCGATTCTTCCTTACCAAACCTCCTGCCAACAGGATACCACATCCAAGTTTTAAAAAAGGGAACATAAGTAACGTTTCAAATAAAGAACATGAAGGTTTTCCTAAAGAGGAAGATAACCTAAGTTCCAAGTTATTCAAGGTAATTTTGGAATAGAAAGAATATAAAGGGTATTTAAAAAAATAAAAAAAAAAATATTTTGACTATATTTTAAAAAAATAAAGAAGTAATTAAGGTAAAAGCATATTAGGTTTTCAGTATTCACTACATTTACATATTATCCAAGAAGCAGGTTAGAGAATTAGATTTTACGAACTATGACAATTACTGATTCACAAATGCAGTTACAATTACAAGTATTAATGGGCGATTTAGGAGTTATAAAGTCAACAATAGCTAATTACAGTTTGAGATTAAGAAGGGGAATTATTTTTATGAGTTGTCGCAAACTTGAGAGAAACATATCATAAAAAATCAAAATCGAAAGTTAGATCAAGCTAATGAAGACCTTGATAAGAAATTACCAGAGAAGGATGAATAAATATCACGCTTAAAAAATCATAGTCAAAATTTACTAGCAAAAACCATAAAGTCAAAAGACAAAAATCAATACGATAAAAATTTTGCACAAGAAAATCAAAATCTCGAAAAGAAATTATCTGAAAAAGATGAAGACAAATCCCACTTAAAGAACCTTAATTAGATATTTCTTGATCAAATTAAAATATTAAAGGACAAAAAAATCGAGAATCTAGAATCAAATAGAAAAGACGACAAGTCAAATAATAAAGAAGAACTCTTACGTTTAAGGAGACATAATTAGGACTTACTTGCACAAATTAAAAATCTAAAGCATGATAATAAATATTTACAATAAGAGTTAGATCGCAAAATATCATTAGTCGACAAAGGAATGGTGACTAACCCAATAGATAACTTATCAAACACTCAAATTCAGATATCATAAAAGGGAACGAATGCAGAGTCAGTCAGCACTCAAATTTAGAAGAATTATTATATTGACAAATCACTACAAACATCAAGAGAATATGGTTCCAAGGAACAATCAAAAAATATTAGGATGTTTTATTGTCATCCAAATCACAAGAATGGATATGGAAAATGGAAAGATCAAAAGATATATAAATAATATTTTTCTTTCAAATAGATGAACTACAAATGTGAAAAAGAAGAGAGACAAAATCGAAAACTTGTGTGGAAGACAAAAATAAGAAGTTCTATCCAAACAATCAATCAACAAAAAGTTCTCGTAAAGATCAACTTGGGGTGGATCAATGTAACAAATTTACATGGGAATTCGTAACTCATATCATTTCATTTTGTCTTGTGCCACAGTTACAAACACAGAAGATCTTAAGAAGACATTGCAAGCCAGAATGAGAGTTAAAGAGAATCTTTTCAATAATTATGCTTTGGGGACAAAGGATTTTTAAGAGGAAGGAAATGTAACATGTGTGTGAGTGTGTGTGTTTACTCCCCACACAGACTTCCAGTGTGGGGATTAAACCTTCAGAGGGTAAGTGGGATTTATCCCATTCCAGTTCTTGTAAGAGACCTAGTTGGTACAAGATGACATTTATGGATGCCCAAGAGAAAGAAACAAATCCTAGGAGAACATTGTACGAGAGAATACATTTAACAAAGATTTCAAACTTATTGGCACCAATGTACATTGTGTGTAGAATCATCGATTATGTGTCTTCTAGTGATCGGGGAACAACTGACCAACAGGGTTGGAGGGATGCTAGTGTGCAACATGATGTGTGTGACAATGTGCCAAGGTAAAAGGGAGAACCAACTTTAGGTGGCTCTTGGATAAGTACCTTCCTCACTAATAAAGAGTATTAGTTTTTGTAGCTCGGATAGGTACTTATGCATAGACCAATTGTCAGGCATGCATGATTCGTTCAGAAGACCTATATAGGTACTTGCTTGAGAGAGAAAGAGACTTTAGTATCTCTTTCCTAAGTCTAAATTAGGAAAATCACATTATTAACTTAATGTTGGATAATGACTAAAAAGTGAACATAAGATTAAGTCACATTCATTGATATTAATTGACGATTGAGATCTAATCTCATCCATTGATCACTTTGGAGATCTGGGGTTAGGTATTTTGTCATTGAGAAGATATAAAAGGAATCCTAAGGAGATAATGAGACAACAATAGTCACACAGAGTGAGTGAGATATCATTGAGTGGGTAGAGAAGGAATTCCATCTAAGTGTGAGGGCAAGGTCCAAGGAACAGAGCAAAGGGGAAGAAAAGGAAGTAGCATCCAGGTGTTATAAGCCAGTATACTTTTTGCTTTTAGATTCCTCTAGAGGGCCATTATCCCAAGATAGGATTCTGTGATTTTTTTAATAAAATAATCTACTTTTGGTTTTTCCCCGATTTGGGTTTTCCAGGGTAAATCTAAGTGTCAAATGTGTGATTTCATGTGTTTCTTTCTATTGCATAATTTTTAGATTCAATGTGTTCTTAATTAATAATTGCAGTAAATTATTCAAGACTGGGAATCCGATTTGGATCTAAAATTCAACAAAATAATCCTCTGTTTCCAAGTGTCAAACCAATATCTCATATCCTTTTCCATCATGTGCTTCAAATGAAGCCATCGACCTCTCAATAACTTATAAAACCAATCCTTGAATGCATGTAAGATATCAGTAGAGTTGAAATCTTATCACATGGTTATTGAGGCATGGTTTGAGTACATTCATCATGGGGAAGTGTAATAATACTTCATTTCTCGTCATAAGGAATGCCAACCATCATTTACCTCAGATCTCTCATTTGGAATTCATTTATTGGAACATTCTAACATTCATGATAGATATTTATCATGTACTATCTATATTTTGAAATAGGAACCAACCTAGAAATTGACCAAGTTAGCATTGCGAAGATGAATTGCAAACCTTTGATAATGTATATACTATTTTAAGATAGAAAAGATGATGAAAAGTTAGGAACCTTCACTCACTATGTATTTTCTACTCATTAGAATCTTGGGAATTGTAACGCCCTCTTGCGTTACATTGACTAAACTAAACACACCATTTTTTTAAACATATTTATAAAGTAATCACATGCATAAATACATTATGCACACTTTTGCGGAAGCATAATTCTATTATCATACCCGTAACTTAACTATAACATGTATTAAACATGTCTGTGTTAGTTTTAGCCACTACTAGTGAGTTTCAGCAACTGCTGGCAAGTTTCAACAACATACTACAGGAGTTTCACCAACTTTCTATAGGAGTTTCGACAACATGCTATAGGAGTTTCAGCAACTGATGGCGAGTTTTAGTAGTCCATTATTTAGTTTCAAAACTTTTACTTAATCTAAAAACTCAATTTGAAACAAGCTTGCTAACTTGTTTAACAAACTTTAAAATTGATAAACCAAAATAGTTCTAATTTTGGCTTAAACTTAGAGATTAACAATATGAAATTGTATCATTAAATGACAAGGCTTAGTGAATACCACTTTTATCTGTTACTATAGATTTTCGTTCATAATGAAGACTTGAACTTCATAAATTTTCTCTTTAGAATAAATTCATTCTTAAAAATGGAAAACATCCTTCCACGTTATCATATTCTTTCATTATTATAACTACCAAAGCACATTCTTAAATAAACAAATTATAACAATAGTTTACTTTTCTTAAATAAACCAATCCATGATTTTTGTATACCATACAACCAATTCATGTTTTTTCTTTAGTTAACTAAATCATCTCTTTAAAATACAAATAAAAAACCAATTCAAAACAATCATGGTAATTATAATTCAGCTCATGGTATTTGTAACCAATGCAACTAATTCAGGCCATGATTTACATTTGAACATTTATTCATCATTATCTTTCACAAATTTTCACCATAACTCTATTTTAACAATTTTCACCAATCACTAAAAACTAGGAGATTTTACAACCCATGTTACTCTCCAAATTCAAATATACAGAGAATGTAAACAAGATATTTCCTTCATATTTTTTTCTAATTGTAACCAAGGAAATACATAAAACAGGTAAAATAGGAAATTACAAACAATTTACATAAATATTTCCTTCATATTTTTTTCTAAATGTAACCAAGGAAATACATAAAACACTTAAAATAGGAAATTACAAACAATTTACAGAATTAAGGAAATACTTAATAGGTAAAACACAAAATTACCAACAATATCCAGAATTAAGGAAATAAGCAAAACATGAAATTACCAACAATTTCCAGAATTAGTTAAACCATTTGACTACATGAAACTTATTATTAGAATTTAATTCAATTATGGAAATTCTAACTAATGGTTATTAAATTCTCAGGGATTAAATTGAAATAAGGGATTTGTTATTTCAACCCATAAAATATGATTTCCCCAAAATATAAATTTTCCAACTTCTTAAACACATCAATAGCATGCATAATATAAAATTTTAATAGTTGGTTAACATTTACTCTCATGTAAATTTCAACATCTAGTTAATTTTATAATAATCTTAACAATGAAGTTTACGGCAACTGGGTTGAAGATATTATTATTCAAGGTGAATTAGACTTACCCTGAAATATAAATCCATTTAAATTTCATTTCCACCCGAATTATAATTATTATGCACAAAAATGTCGCAAACATAATTTTTCAAAGCATACTTGCAAAGAATTAAGGTATAACAAAATACAAATTTAAAACCATGAATTCTCTTAAATTATCATTTAACATATAAATTGTAGAGAATTAGAATTATGCATATACTTCTATGAGATTCTGTCCTAAAATGGGCAACTGAATATGTGTGAGCCACTCTCCACTCAACCATAGGACTTGTCCAGCCTGTATTATTTCAACTCCCAAATCCACCCTCGACCTAAGATCCAGACATTAAACAAAGGTAATTCACCAACCTCTTTAGCTCACTCACAGGGGAAAAGTAGGAATAATTGGGGAGCAAAAACAAAAAAACAGTTTTAAAACCAATTTCGCAATCCACCCACCAAGTCTCCTTCACAAACACATAGTGATACACTTCACTGCAAGCATCATAATTCCACTCGGGGTTTCATGCACAAATTTCCAAATGACTAGTCAATTCAACCAAAGGGATACAATGCCAGTATAGGTTGTAAAACATATTTTTCTTCCACTTCTGTGAATTCAAAGACACACGGTGATACTCTTCACTTCAAATTTCTGAATTTCACTGAAGGATTTCCCATGCAACTGTATCAGCAAGCGAATTGGGAATCACCCTTAATTTTTCCTCTCCTTTTCGAATCCTCTACTCCCCTTCCTTTCTCAACACTCCTTCCCTTTCCCCAACGCTCTCCTTTTTGGGTTCCCATGTGGCTATCCCAAAGGAACCACATTACCCTCTCTCATAATTTAAATTAACAACTTCATCAAAATTAATTAAGTTCTCCCAATGTTTTAATTAATAATATTTAATTGTTAAACGCTCCCCCATTTGAGTTTGGCTTAGGAACATGGGTTTTGGGATTTTAACATAAGGTTTAGAAAGCCACTGATCAAGAAGACAAGGTACACGGGTAAACCTTACCCCCTCACCAACCTCGGTTAATATCTGGATCTCCTCTTCAGTGTTTTTCTCGCAACACAGCTAGCTGGAAATTTTATATTAAAATAATAAACATGTTATGTACATACTTCATAGCAAAATGTTTAGAATGCAGTATCAGTTATAATATCTGGGCAAGGATATTACAATTCCCCTCCCCTTAGAGTTTACACTATCCTCGGTGTTTACCATTGTATCAAAAATATACATATACATAATTACTGTAGGAATATTTACATTATTTATATACAAATTTCAAAATAGATGCAGATACTCTTCCTGCATTATATTTTTCATTTCCTAGGTAGACTCCTTAGGTATGTCATGGGTCCATTGTAATTTTACCTATCCGATGACTCTGTTCTTTAGTATATTTCTTCTGCGATCCAATATGCAAAGTGGTTGAACTTGTATTTCCCCTTCGGGTTCCACCTAAAGAACAGACCCGTCAAGCACATGATTATTATCATAAACATACTTTTTCAGTCACGAAACATGAAATAAATTGTATATTTTGATTGTGGGAGGTAGTGCTAGCTCATAAGCTGCTGATCTAACTCTACATAGGACCTCAAATGGGCCACAAAATCTAGCGTCCATTTTCTTGCAATTGCCGAACCACAAAGAACTTTTCTTTCCTCTAGCTTTTAGGAACACCATGTCCCCAACCTAGAATTCTCTATGAGTTCTTCTTTTATCTGCGTAACTCTTTTGACGGTCTTGTGCCATCTTTAAATAGTTTTTTTTATCTTTACTACTTGTCGCTCGATATCCTGAAGCATTTCAGGCCCAATGATTAGCCTGTTTACAGGTTTTTCCCAGATAATTGGAACATTACATTTTCCACCATATAAAGCTTTGAACGGACTCATTCTCAAATATACTTGATATCGATTATTATAAGTGAATTCAACCAAATACAAATACTCTTCACATTTTCTTGGTTTGTCCATGACATAGATCCTAAGCATGACCTCGATAACTTGATTTACACATTCGGTTTTCCCATCATTTTGGGGCTGATAAGTTGCGCTAAAATTAAGCTTAGCCCCAAACTCCTTAAATAAGCATTTCCAAACGTTAGAGGTAAAGTTTGGATCTCAATCCGACACAATGGATTTCAGAATTCCATGCAACCTAGCAACTTCTTTCATATAAATTTATGCAACTTTAGCTGCCTTGAAAGTCGATTGAACTGGAATAAGATGGGATGATTTGGTTAACTTATCAACAACTAACATGATAGAATCATGTTGCCTTGTGGTCCTCGGAAAACCTGTAAGAAAATTAATAGTTACTATGTCCCATTTCCACTCTGGAATAGATAGAGGTTGAAGTAAACCAGCTAGATATTGATGCTCTTCCTTTACTCTTTGACATTCTAAATAATGTGCAATGTAATTAGCCACTTCCTTTTTCATGTTTGGCCAATAATAATTTTTCTTTACTATTGTAAGAGTCTTATGATATCCAAGATGCCCTGTAGATGGTACATTATGCATTTCATTCATTATTATTTTCTTCAACTCTTCATTATCAGGTACATAAATTCTATCTTTAAAGTGAAGAATACCACCCTCTGTCAATGCATAATTGCAGAACTTTAACGATTTATTTCCTTCTTGCAATGATGTTGTCAGCTATAGATAATTATTTTCCTTCTTCAATGCTTCATGCAATCTCATTTGTAATTTAGAATTCCAAGTACTGATGGATAAAACATGCATCAGCTAACCCCTTCTGCTGAGTGCATCTGCTACTCGATTTTATTTTCCTTTTAAATACTTGATTTCGAAACTAAACTCACTTAAGAATTCAACCCATCTTGTTTTCCTGGAATTTAGCTGAGGCCGATCAAATAAATATTTTAAACTATTGTGATAAGTTTTTAACTCAAACTTACTTCCCAGAATATAGTGCATCCACATGTGAAGTGTGTGAACAATGGCTGCTAGCTCTGTGAGGAACCTCCAAAAATTAATTAATGAAAATGCACGATATATCAGAAATAACAGAACTCATAATAGATTTATTGATAAAGCCCAAACTAGTCAGGAAGCTATCAATCCTGTTGTACCACGTCCTAGGTGTCTGTTTCAATCCATACAAGGCTTTCTTCAATTTGCACACATGAGTCTCCCTGTCATGTGTCTCAAAACCGAGTGGCTTCTCCACATACACTTCCTCCTCTACTACACCATTCAAGAATGTTATCTTGACATCCATCTGGTGTACCTTCTACTTCATCACTACATCCAGAGCAAGTACTGATCTGATGGAAGTGTATCTGGCTACAGGTGAAAATGTCTCCTCATAGTCTATCCCTTCCTTCTTGGAGAAGCCACGTGCCACAAATATTGCCTTTTGTTTCTCTATGCTTCCATCTGCAACATGCTTGATCTTGTAGATCCATTTGGAAGTCACAACAGACTTCCCTACTGGTGTCGGGACCACATCCCATACATCATTCTTCATGATTGACTGGTACTCCTTGTTAAGTTTAAACCAAATAAACTAGCAAGATCATTGAAAGAAACATAATCACAAGATAGACACAGAATTTACCCTGGGAAACCCTCATGGGGTAGAAAACCCAGCAAAGCTTTCCTCAATAATATGATCAACCAAAATACAAGATGTGCTCCAAGACTTGTCCTTCTTCTCTACCTCACATGCAGACCTCCCAGACACAAGTGCGCTACTTTCTGAGTTGTGGAAGTGTGTCAAATGAGGAGCTCTCCTCCTCTACTTATACTGATTCCCGACTGACCAAAATCCCTAATGGGGCCAACCTCTCCTAGTGAAGTCTAATAACCCCTAAAATATAAACTCAGGGTCGACCCCCACATGTTGGGTATAATAACCCTAGTTACCACAAACCATCGGAGGAATAAACATCTCCGGATACATAATAGAATCACCTCAGAGGGATGAAACATCTCCGGAATAATAATGTACAAATATAATATTCTTAGAAGTTACAATATTCGACACTCCCCCTTAACGAGAAGGATATTATAACAACATCTGCAGGAGCAAGGAGTCATCGACTACATCATACATGATACATCTATAAATCATCGGAAGCTTTCTTCAATACATCATCATCAGTAACTCAACCAGTTACTGGAACATCAACATCATTGTCATCGCACGATCATCAGCATCGTCATCACACGATCATCAGCATCATCATCACACGATCATTAGCATCGTCATCGCACGATCATCAACATTGTCATCACACGATCATCAGCATCGTCATCGCACGATCATCAGCATCGTCATCACATAATCATCAGCATCGTCATCATACAATCATCAGCATCGTCATCACAATATACTCTGCAATACACACGATCATATTACAGGATGATCAATCCCGCTCTCTTTAGGAAATAGGTCCATGGATGATACAATCCAGATCAAGTTCCAAGATGATCAATCCTTATCACTTTAAGACAAATCTCATGTCTAGGGACGATGCAATCCCATCTCATACATTTTGAACCAAGAGTCCAGGGACGATACAGTCCTATCAGCAATTCTCGGAGACAAGTATCTACGGATCAATTATGGGACCAAATTTCGGGGAAGATACAATCCCCTACATGTTCATTCAGGACTATTCTCGGAGACCCAGTCTACGGCTCAATTATGGGACCGAAGTCCGGGACGATACAATCCCCCACCTGTTCATTCAGGAATTTATTCTCGAAGACCCGGTCTACAGCTCAATTCTGGGACTGAAGTCCGAGGACGATACAATCCCCCACCTATTCATTCAGGACTTTATTCTTGAAGACCCAGTCTATGGCTCAATTCTGGGACCGAATTCCGGGGACGATACAATCCCCCACCTGTTCATTCAGGACTTTATTCTCGAAGACCCAGTCTACAGCTCAATTCTGGGATCGAATCCCGGGGACGATACAATCCCCCACCTATTCATTCAGGACTTTATTCTCGAAGACCCAGTCTACAGTTCAATTCTGGGACCGAAGGCCGAGGACGATACAATCCCCCACCTGTTCATTCAGGACTTTATTCTCGAAGACCCAGTCTATGGCTCAATTCTAGGACCGAAGTCCGGGGACGATACAATCCCCCACCTGTTCATTCAGGACTTTATTCTCGAAGACCCAGTCTATGGCTCAATTCTGGGACCGAATTATGGGGATGATACAATCCCCCACCTGTTCATTCAGGACTTTATTCTCGAAGACCTAGTCTACGGCTCAATTCTGGGACCGAAGCTCGGGGACGATACAATCCCCCACCTGTTCATTCAAGACTTTATTCTCGAAGACCCAGTCTACGGCTCAATTCTGGGACCGAAGCCCGGGGACGATACAATCCCCCACCTGTTCATTCAGGACTTTATTCTCGAAGACCCAGTCTACGGCTCAATTCTGGGACCGAAGTCCGGGGATGATACAATCCCCCACCTGTTCATTCAGGACTTTATTCTCGAAGACCCAGTCTACGGCTCAATTCTGGGACCGAAGTCCGAGGACAATACAATCCCCCACCTGTTCATTCAGGACTTTATTCTCGCAGACATTTTTCTACGGATCCTTTTAGAACATGTGTTCAAGGATGATGCAATCCCTCTTCTTTCTCGGAGACATCTGTCTACGGCTCACTTTAGGACTGAAGTCCAAGGATGATCCAATCCTCACATGTCCACGAAGGACTTCATTCTCAAAGACATCTGTCTACGGCTCCTTTTAGAACATGTGTTCAAGGATGATGCAATCCCTCTTCTTTCTCAGAGACATATGTCTACAGCTCACTTTAGGACTGAAGTCCAAGGATGATCCAATCCTCACATGTATCCTCATCAACACAGGTACAAGTATCCTCATCCATACAAGTACATTAATCAATACATGTACATACAAGTATTCTCATCAATACATCAATACATGTACTCTCATCAATACATCAATACATGTAATAATACAAGTACTCTCATCAATACATCAATATGTAACAGTACAAGTATTCTCATCAATACATCAATATATGTAATAATACAAGGACTCTCATCAATACATCAATATGTAACAGTACAATTATTCTCATCAATACATATATCATCAAAAGCATGTATCCTCACCAATACATATATCATCAAAAGCATGTATCCTCACCAATACATATATCATCAAAATAAAAGCAAGTAAAATAAGTATTCTAAGTATAAGAGTCCTAAATCTAAATAATCTAAGTATCCAAGTGTAGTAAACAGGTATCCACATCATCGACCTTGATGTCGATGAGGCAATCTCATCATCAGTGACTACACTACTCCCCCTTTCGAGGAGGATCCTTTTGAACTACACCAAGCTTGTCTCGGAAGTATTCAAATTTCACTCAAGACAGAGGTTTGGTCAAAATATCAACAATTTGATCCTCAGTGCTCACATACTCGAGCTTAATATCTCCTCTCTGCACCATATCTCGTATATAAAAGTATCGGATCTCTATGTGTTTTGACTTATCATGGAATACAGGATTTTCTGTCATCTTAATACAGCTTTGATTGTCACACATGATCACAGTGGGATCCATTTCTAAGTCAAACACTCCAGATAATAGCTTTCGAAGCCACACTGCTTCACAACTGGCAGAGCAGGCAGCTATATATTCTGCTTTAGCAATACTGAGAGCCACACTAGATTGTTTCTTGCTGAACCATGAGATCATGGCAGATCCAAGACCATAAAATCCACCTGATGTACTCTTTCTGTCTGAGACAATTCCTGCCCAATCAAAATCTAAGTAACCATGTAATCTGAGTTCATGATTTCCAAGATAATATAGACCAAAATCTAATGTACCATTTAGGTACCTCATTACATGCTTTGCAACTATTAAGTGAACCTTTCTAGGTTCTACTAGATACTGACTCAGGGTATTTACAGCAAAGCATATATCTGGATTAGTATTTGTTAAATACATCAATGACCCAATGATTTGTCTATATAGAGTTAAGTCCACTAATTCTGATGAGTCATTAACTAATAACTTCAAGTTGGAGTCCATGGGAGTGGCCATGGCTTTACACTCCAACATATCAAATCTTTTTAGAATCTCCACAGCATACTTACCTTGATTTAGAAAGATTCCTTTTGGTTCTTGCCATACTTCTAGACCTAAGAAGTAGTGCATTAATCCGAGATCTTTCATCTCGAATTCTGAAGAAAGCTTCTTCTTGCATTCAATAATTTGTTTATCAATTCCGGTTAGAAATAGATCATCTACATATAACAACAGTATAACTAGTTCATCATCCATCACTTTGAGATAAAGATTAGGGTCAGCTTTAATCTTGGTAAAGGCCATGCTTGTTAAGAAATTGTCAATCCTTCCGTACCAAGCTCTGGGAGCTTGCTTCAATCCATATAATGCCTTTTTCAGTTTGCATACATGAGTTCTCCCGTCTTTAACCTCAAACCCTTGTGGTTGATCTATGTACACTTCTTCTTCAATTACACCATTCAGAAAAGCTGTCTTAACATCTATTTGGTGTAATTTCCACTTCATCATAGATGCAAGTGCCATGATAGTTCTAATTGAAGTATACCTAGCAACTGGTGCAAATGTTTCTTCATAGTCAATTCCCTCTTTCTGAGAGAATCCTCTGGCTACAAATCTTGCCTTGTATTTCTCAATGCTACCATCTGCAGCATGTTTTATCTTGAAAATCCATTTGGAAGAAACCACACTTTTATCTTTTGGTTTGGGAACTATATCCCAAACATCATTTTTCATTATTGACTGATATTCTTCTGTCATTTCTTCTACCCATTCTTTCTTCTAAGCTGCCTCTTCATAGCTAGTAGGTTGTTGATCCACAAGATCACACATCAAGGCCACATAGTTGGATACTAGCTTTGATTTCTTTCTTTCTCTAGTGGAGCCTTTAGGAGCTCCATATCTTTCAGCTCCTTGAATAATGTCTCTAGCCCATGCTGGCCTTCTTTTCCTAGATAAGTTTGTAATAGGGGGTTCTTGTGGTTCCAACATGTCATGATCCTCTGGTGAATCATCTTCAGGGATGGGCACAACTTCTGTGATTCTAGGAGGTGTATCTTCTTCATAGATTTCTTCATGTTGGCACTTCCTGGATTTCTTGAGAGCTGCTTCTTCATCAAATGTTACATCTCTACTTATTTCCATATGATGAAAACCTGGTATGTAAATTCTGAAGGCTTTGGATGATTCACAATATCCAACAAATATTCCCTTCTTACCAGAAGGATCCAACTTGGTTCTCTTTTCTTTTGGAATGTGAATGTACACAGGACACCCAAATATTTTGAGATGACTTACCTCGGGCTTCTTTCCTGTGAACACTTCTTCTGGAGTTTTGAATTCAAGAGCACTATGGGATAGTCTATTTTGCACATAGACTGTTGTCCTAGCTGCTTCATCCCATACATACATGGGTAGATCTTGGTCATGTATCATAGTCTTTATAGCTTCCATGATCGTTCTATTCTTATATAACGATTTTCCACTATATTCTCCGCCACTATCTATTCTGAGAATCTTCAAAGTCTTCAAAGTCCTTTGAAGTATATTCTCCGCCACTATCTATTCTGAGAATCTTGATTTTCTTTTTTGAGAGATTTTCTATTAAGGCCTTGAACTCTTTGAATTTTCCAAAGACTTCATTCTTACCTTTTAGAAAGTATATCCAAGTTTTCCTTGAATAGGCATCAATGAATGAGAGATAGTATTCAAACCCACTTAGGGAAGTGGTGAGCATTGGTTCACATACATCTGAGTGTATTAGCTCCAAAATGTTCTTAGTCTTTGTTTCACTCTTTGGAAAAGGGTTCTTGACATTCTTCCCTTTCTCACATCCTTTACATGAGCCATTATGATCAACCTTCAAATCTGGTAATCCTATGACCACCTTGCTTACATAGGGTAGGGCTTTGTAGTGAGCTAATCTTCTATGCCATAGCTCATTGGGGCTAGAGGCTTCATGAGCAAGGGAAACTTCTGGATGTCCCTTGAGCTTATAGAGACCTCCTTCCTCTTCACCAATGACAACTGCATCTTCAATTGATTTTCCTTTGGGCCACATAAGTACTTGTCCATCTATGAAAGAAACTCTAAAACCTTTCTTATCTAGTGTTGAGATAGAGAGTATGTTCTTCTTCAAACCTGGTACATATAAAATTTCTTTCATCTTCAAGGGTGTTCCAGAATCAAGCTTGTAGCTTGCTTCACCAATTCCCTTGATGTGATATTGATAATCATCTCCTAGAGATAGCTTTTGTGGTGAAGACTTTTCTTTAAGTCTTGAGAGAGTTTTCTTTTGACCTGTCATGTGCTTTGAAGCACCACTATCAATGAGCCATGTATCTTCTCCAGGAGACACAGATCCAGAGAGTGCAGAAAATAGGACATATTATTCTGGATCTTCTTTCTTTACTTTAGATCTTTTCCTTGGAGGCCTTTTCTCTTCTTCTTCTTCTTCTTCTTCTTCTTCTTCTTCTTCACTATCATCTTCTGCCATATGTGCATGATGTCTTTTGTGAACAAACTTCTTCTTCTTCTTTTCTGGTAAAGTACAGTTTCTAGCATAGTGTCCTAGTTTAAGACAATTGTAACATTGGACTGTGGAGAGGTATCTTTCTGAGTTTGTTCCTCCTTTCCTTTTGAATCTATGAGAGGGTTGAGACTTCTTGTGATCCACTTTCTTGAAGTGACCCTTTCTTCCTCTTTTGGTGTGTGTGGCCAAGGCTTGGTCATCCTCCTTGGGAAGGGCTTCTCTGTTGGCTACCCTAGCCTCTTCTTGAACACAATCCTCCCATACTACATCAAACTTCATACTTTCTTTTCTGGCACACATAGTTTGTATAAATGACTCCCAAGGTCTAGTGAGACCATTTAGAGCAGTCATCACAAGTTCATCTTCATCAAGGGTATCACCAATGGCATCGATTTGCTCCTTGATTTGGGAGACCCTTGAGAAGTAGTCTTGAATGGATTCTCCTTTGTGCATCTTGGTACTCTTCAACTGAGTTCTTAGGTTCATCTTCCTATTGATGTTCTTTCCTTCATACATTCTTCCTAGGGCATCATACATTTCCTTTGGAGTCTTCTTGGAAGCCACTTGGGGAATCAAGTGGTCTTTAATAGAATCAGCTATGATTCTCTTTGCCCTAATCAAATCCTTCCTATGCTTCTCTTTGGCTTCATCTCCTTCAGGTTCTACAACTTCATCCTTGATATAATGAGCAAGATCATTCTCTTTAAGAATGAGACCAATTCTATATTTCCATGCCCGGAAATTCTCTATACCTTCTAGTTTGTCTTCAAGCTTAGTGCTTGGAGCCATCTTCTCTTGGGGGAGTCCAAGAGATAAGAGATAGAGTAGTACTTAACCGGAAACTTTAACTTTTCACTTTTCTGGATCTGCAACATAATTTCTGGTTTATCGCACTTTTGGTAAAACTAGGGTTTGACTTTCCCGGAGTTCTACCCAACCAAAAACCTCGATCCAAGGCTCAAAAGATATATCTTTAAAAGGGCTATTCAGCCATGCAACCAGAATCCAAAAATACTAACTTTTGCAGAAACCCTAATTTTAGGAGAGAGGGACAGAAATATAATTTCACCTTGTGAAAGATGTTCTATTCAGGCTAGCTCTGATACCATGTTAAGTTTAAACCAAATAAATTAGCAAGATCACTGAAAGAAACATAATCACAAGATAGACACAGAATTTACCCTGGGAAACCCTCATGGGGTAGAAAACCCAGCAAAGCTTTCCTCAATAAGATGATCAACCAAAATACAAGATGTGCTCCAAGACTTGTCCTTCTTCTCTACCTCACATGCAGACCTCCCAAACACAAGTGCGCTACTTTCTGAGTTGTGAAAGTGTGTCAAATGAAGAGCTCTCCTCCTCTACTTATACTGATTCCCGAATGACCAAAATCCCTAATGGGGCTGACCTCTCCTAGTGAAATCTAATAACCCCTAAAATATAAACTCAGGGCCGACCCCCACATGGTGGGTCTAATAACCCTAGTTACCACAAACCATCGGAGGAATAAACATCTCCGGATACATAATAGAATCACCTCGGAGGGATGAAACATCTCCGGAATAATAATGTACAAATATAATATTCTTAGAAGTTACAATATTCAACACTCCTCGATCATGGCATCTTTCCATTCTTTCTTCTCAGTTGCTTCCTCATAGTTGGAAGGTTCTTTGTCAATGATGTCACACAACAGTGCTACATAACTGGAGAATGGTCTCGGTCTCTTGCTTTCTCTATGCATTCCTTCTGGAGCACCATATCTCTCTGCATCTTGAATTGCTTCTCGTACCCATGCTGGTTTTCTCTTGTGAGAATTATTCTCACGTGGTGGATCTAGAGGTTCTTGTGGGTCTTCTACCTCGCGTTCTCCATAGTCTTATGTATTTACTTCATTATTGTTGTATCTCGTTTCCTAGGTGCTTCTGGTTCTTCAATGTCTTCAACAGGTATCTTCCTGGATCTGTGATATGCTGAGTCTTCGTCGAAAGTTACATCTCTGCTGATGTCAATCTTCTTGAAACCTAGGAAATATATTATGTAAGCCTTCGAGCTTTCACTATATCCCACAAATATACCCTTCTTTCCTAAAGGATCTAACTTCGCCCTCTTCTCTTTCGGAATGTGTATGTACACCGGGAAACCATATATTCTGAGATGGTTGACTTCTGGTTTCTCGGCATAGAAAGTTTCTTCTGGTGTTTTGTGTTAGGATATTCCTATACTCCATCCTAGTCCCACCAGTATTTTGATCATTTACATTTTTAGTCATGCATGCACTATTAGGGTTTGCATGCATCCCAGTCATCAGTCCAGCACCTAGCACTCAGTTACCCAGCCCCCAGGAGCTTCTCACTATTCATTTTTAGCCCTCCAGTTGCTTAATGCGCCCTTCTTCCTTGATTCTAGGAAGCAACTCGCCCTTCTTCACCTACTAGTCCAGTTGCACTGAGTTACACTCAGTTACACCTACCAGACTTAGTTTGACTGATGGTTGACAGTTACTTGAGTATTGATGACTCCACTAATGATGATGAAGACTTCCAATTGTGCTCCGATGACACTCTATTGATCTTATGATCAATCTGAGAGGCTAATTCGAATTGCCACCTTAGGCATTCGAATCCTCTCTACCATTGTACTATTTATTTGTCCATACTGTGATTAATGAATTAGTGTGTGTGAAGTATTTTTGCTTCTATCCGAGTTCTACTATATTATTATTCTATTGCTCATTATACTGCATTGACCACTCTTCTTCTATTTTCTTGCTTAATCAATTACTTTCTTGTGAGGTATACATCATCTCTTACATCTGCTGTGAGGATTTTCACATGGTATCAGAGCATGTTGAGAGTATTGTTTATCTCCATTCTTGAGAGTTTTTTGCAGGTTATTACTAAGATTTCGAGTGCAACAATTCCAGCAGTTTCGACATTTTTGCAGCAGTAGCAGTTGCAATTATTCTATATTGTTTTTGTAGGTCCTCTACAGCTTCTATGTATTCATCAGGAACTACTCCTCTTTCTCCATTCAACTATGATGAATGGAAACCAAGAATGATAGCATATTTAAAGAGACATATTGTTATTTTGAAAGAGAGTTCGAATCCTCTGAAGATAATATTGACTGGTTGAATAAAGGTGACATGGATTTTGGAGCAATGATACCTTCTTTGCCTAAATACCTGAGATTTCATTTCGAATACCATGATGGTGTTGAAACTCCAAGAGAGTTATGGACTCCAAAAGAGTTATGGTGTCACGTCCCCATTTTGACCCCCTTCGCATTAACTCGTAAATGATGTAAATATTGATATTTAATCATGGTGAGGATCTCAAGGCCAAGGCCCCACCATTGATTTAGCGTTTTATATATCGGCAATTAAAAATAGATGCCTGTGGTTCTTGTGCTAGATAGGCACAATGTAAATTAAGACATCATGTAAATACGAATTTTAATGAAAAACCCACAACTAGTTATGCAATGCAACAAAGAGACGGGGGCATGATTCTACAAGGAATAGGGAGGGAAATTATTCAAACCCTTGAGCCAATGGTGATAAGCCAGATGTCAATGAATAAACCCTCAACTACCTATTCTGACTTATGCACCCAATCATTTAATTCTTTCAGAAATTGGTTGAGGCAGTTAATGCCTTGGGAATGAAGAGGCATGGCAGCCAATTTCGTGCATGGGCAAGCCATCAACCTGGGAAAACGTACGTTTGCTTCTGGAGCAAGAAAACACCCACGAAATGGTGCCCAAAGCCATTCTGAACCTAGAGTCTTTCCTCCCTTACGCAGTCTGAGCTAGCTGGGCTTTCCCCATCACGTTTTTTTACCAATTTCCTGCATTTTTCCATAGCTGGGAGCTCGTTTTTGTGTTGCACAATGGCTGGGAGAAAGGGAGTCACGTTTTGGGGGTTTATAGAGGTTGTTTTTGCCCCTGAAATGCAGAAAAACGTTTTCTAAAAACGAATTTGCTCTCCCAGGGTTTATTCCCCATCTACCAGTTCGTTCTGGTCGCCCACGTTTTTCAGCACTTGTGTTTTGTTGTAGGGTGCATCCCTTTGTTGGTTGGAAATTATGAGCAAGAATTAGGAGTGGAAGTGGACCAGAATTGGCTTGATAAACCTACTGAGGAGGTAACCTCTCAAGAGTATCAAAAGGGCTGGTTGCTCGTCTATGTACACCTTGAAGAACACTAGAATGGAAGGTATGGCTTGAGGGACTGTGTATTACTGAAGGGAATACTTCCTTGTGTCAGGTGTGTAGGTATTGTGGGGACCAAGCTAGATAGATCTTGAGGAGGGTGCCCATATCTCTATGGATGATCCCACTAGCTTAGCAATTCTTCCTTCCATTACCTAACAGCCTGATAAACCCAACTGTAGCTTGGCTTGGCTGATTTGGTGTATCTTTGAGCTATGTGTGAGTCTGTTGTTCCCTAATTCCTTGTAGAGATCATGCCCAGCTCGGGGGTGGCAGTGTGTTGAGATATTGATGATCACAACTGCCCTATGGATGGGTGGAACGTTGCAGTTGCATAGCCAGTTGCTTGGGACTACTTTGTTATAAGATAAGTATTCTCTTGTGTTAACTTTGCAATTATTTATTTGATGAATATCTTGAATGTATGATGGATGTGTAATTGAAATTACTTCCGTTGTGTTTTCTTATAATTATACATTTCCATATGTCTTTTTATATTATGTGAATGCTTATTTAATAAGTTCATGGGGCTAGATGCCCGGTTTTAGCATCACGATCCTCTCCATTGCACTGGTATGATGGGAGGGGACGTGACATATGGGCTCACCTGGATGAAAAATTTGGCAGAAAGAATGAAGGGATTGGTCCAAATCCATTCGAAAGCAAGCAAAGTGATCCATTCGCTCCCCTTGATCGTCTCTCAGATCATGAACCAGTATCATCTCATATTGAAGTTGTTGACAAAGAACTTGCAGATTCTCCACTCATGCTCAAACTTTCTTCTCTTTCTGTGCCAGCTCACACTCTAGATATTGCAAAAGGTCCTAAATCTTCTCTTGCACCAGAGTATGTTGGTTTGCATCATGATCACATGATTATTTCGGAGGTAAAATCAGCTATTGGAGGTAATGCATTCACTCCTCTCAAGCAATCATCTCTTTTATACTACTATATGATCATTAATTCATGCTTTCAGAAGGTTATTGAAGATTATGGCCATTGCCATTCGCTTGGGATAAATTCTCATGCAATTACTGGTTTTGATCTCACCTCTCATGGTTCAAAGGAGATCTCAACAAACCATGATTCAATCCTTGGATCTAATTTGGATTCTAAGCAATTACTACTTGGGATAATTTCTCATACATATGATGGTTTTGATCTCACCCCTGCTGGTTCAAAGGAGATCTCAAGAAACTATTCTTCAAGTCTTAAATCTGATTTGGATTTCAAGCAATTATTATTTGATGGTTCTTTTTGGCATAATCTCACCCATGATGGTTCGAAGGAGAATATAAAAGACTATCTGCATATTCATGATTTTGATCCTACCTCAGCTGATTCGAATCACAGGTTCAAGGATCATCCTCATACTTTTGGATTTGTTCTCATCACATTCGATCTGAAGAGCAAGTACAAACACATGTTTTTTGAGCATGATCCACTTCTTCCCAAGAAGAAGATACCTCCAAACATATTACCAAGCATCACACCTGCTTGAGTTTGGAGAATTTTTTTTTGTGCGTGCCTTACAGTCTGTTTTTTGAGGAGGGGGTATGTTTCCCATGAAATTTTCCCACTTCCTTGGTTTATTGACTGTTATTATTCATTGTATTGGGTGACCTTTGGTCTTAGTTACCAAGGCCCAGGATGGATTAAGGGGAGGTGTTAGGATATTCCTATACTCCATCCTAGTCCCACCAGTATTTTGATCATTTACATTTTCAGTCATGCATGCACTTTTAGGGTTTGCATGCATCCCAGTCATCAGTCCAACACCTAGCCCTCAGTTATCCATCCCCCGGGAGATTCTCACTATTCAGTTTTAGCCCTCCAGTTGCTTAATGCGCCCTTCTTCCTTGATTCTAGGAAGCAACTCGCCCTTCTTCACCTACCAGTCCAATTGCACTCAATTACACTTACTTACACTTAGTTACAATCAGTTACAATCAGTTACACTTAGTTACACTCAGTTACACCTACCAGACTTAGTTTGACTAATGGTTGACAGTTACTTGAGCATTGATGACTCCACTAATGATGATGAAGACTTCCAGTTGTGCTCCGATGATCATGAGGACACCTAGTTGTGCTCCGATGACACTCTATTGATATTATGATCACTCTGAGAGGCTAATTCGAATTGCCACCTTAGGCATTCGAATCCTCTCTACCATTGTACTATTTATTTGTCCATACTGTGATTAATTAATTAGTGTGTGTGAAGTATTTTTGCTTCTATCCGAGTTCTACTTTATTATTATTTTGTTGCTCATTATACTGCATTGACCACTCTTCTTCTATTTTTTTGCTTATTCAATTACTTTCTTGTGAGGTACACATCATCTCTTAGATCTGTTGTGAGGATTTTCACATTTTTTTGTCAAGTACTCTATGTGGAGTACAAATTTGTACATACACAACTGCCCTAGCAGCTTCTGCCCATAGATGCATAGGAAGATCCTGGTCATGAAGCATTGCCCTTGCTGCTTCGATAATTGTTCTAGTCTTCCTTTATGCAATTCCATTATGTTGTGGATTATATGGAGTGGTCAACTCCCTCTTAATCCCTGAATCTATGCATAATTTCTTGAAGTCTTCTGATGTGAACTCTCTGCCATTGTCTGACTGAAAAGCCTTGATTTTCTTCTCTGTTTGGTTCTTGATCAAGGCTTTGAATTCCTTGAACTTACTGAATACTTCATCCTTGTTCTTCAAGAAATATATCCAAGTCTTCCTAGAAAAATCATCAATGAAAGAAACATAATATACATACCCACTTAATTAATTGGATGACATCGGACCGCATACATCAGAGTGGATGATTTCCAAGATTCATTTTGCCTTGCTCTCGCTACTTGGAAATGTCTTCTTTGTATTATTTCCCTTCGCACAACCTTTGCAAACGCCTTCATGCTTTGCTTGTATTTATGGAAAACCTTCAACAACTTTTCTTGCAAGAGGTAGTGCTCTATAGTTCACATGTGCAAACCTTTTATGTCAAAATTCACTTGGCTCTACTGAGTCATGGACCAAGGCTTGTTCTGGTTGGCCCTTCAGTTTGTATAAGCCTCCCTCTTGCTCTCCAATCACTATTGCATCATCTATGGTCTTTTCCTTTGGCCACATAAGAACTTGGCTATCTACAAATGCAACCCTCATACCTTTTGCATCCAATGCAGATATGGAGAGAAGGTTCTTCTTTAGTCCTGGTACAAACAAGACATCTTTCATCTTTGTAGACATTCTAGAGTCTAGTTTATAAGAGGCTTCACCACTTCCTTTTATAGGATATTGGTAGTCATCCCCAAGTTTTACTTTCTGAGGTGACTCATGTTCAGATAGCTTCATAAAGGATTCCTTGAATCCTGTCATATGCTTGGAATCCCCACTATCTATAAGCCAAGCATTGCTTCCATGTGTTATAATTCCTGTGAGGGCAGAGATCAAAACATACTCTTGATCGCTTGAAGAATATTCACTTTCTTGTCTGGCTCTCTTCCTAGGAGGTTTATCATCCTCTGCAGTGTGAGCATGATGTCTTCTCTTTTTGTTCTTCTTCTTGTGAGAGACACCTTTGTTTCTAGGACAATCCCTAGAGAAGTGTCCCTTCTCATCACATGTATAGCATCAAATGGTGGATACATCTCTTCGGGATTTAAAGTTACCCCTATGATTCTGGTGGTGGTGTTTTTCTTTCTTATTGTGGTGCACCCTCTTGTTATCATTCCTCTTGGAGTGTGTTGTGAGAGCTTGGTCTTCATTACCCATCTTCTCTTCTCGAGCTATGAGTCGAGCTTCTTCTTGTGAGCATTCCTCCCACAACCTACTGAATGTGATGAGCTTCTTCCTAGCACAAATTCCTTGAATGAAGGAATCCCATGACCTAGGGAGACCATTCAAGGTGGTCATCACAATTTCTCCATTCTCTATATTTTCTTCCACGGCTTCAAGTTGTTCCTTGATTTGAGAAACCCTTGTGAAATAAGACTGAATGATTTTTGCATTTTGAATCTTCACATTCTTCAATTGGTTCCACAATGTCATCTTTCGATTTATATTCTTTCCTTCAAACAGCTTGATCAAGGAATCAAACATCTCCTTGGGTGTCTTTAGAGAAGACACATGTGGTATGAGATGGTCCTTGATAGAATCTGCAATAATACTCTTTGCCTTGACCAATTTCTTCTTATGTAGGGCCTTAGCCTCATCTCCCTCTGGAACTATAACCTCTTCACTTATGTAGGTGTCCAATTCATTCTCTTCTAGGATTAACCTAATACTATACTTCCATGCTCGGAAGTTATCAGCCCCTTCAAGCTTATCCTCAAGCTTGGTGTGGTGAGACATCTTTAATTAGAAACTCAAATGGAAATAGAAAATCTTTTAGGTCTTACCACGTGATTGTTGAAATTGCATCTGGAGCTGGCTAGGGTTTGACAAAGAAACCCTAAAACTTCAAACTTGAAATTTGAAACTTATGTCTGGATAGAAAGATGTACTTGACTGAGGTGAGCAAGCTAGTGTGCTTGGATTTTGAAAATTCCAAAAATTAACCCCTCAAAAGTGACCTACGAATTTCGGGTTTGTAGTTTCTATCAATTTCTGGTTTTCTGTTTTTCTGGTCCAAAATTCAAACTAGGGTTTGACTTATCCTAGGGTTCTACCCAACCAAAAAGTTCAATCTTGGTCTCTAAATTTCGATTTTGATGAGGAGAACAATCCTGTGCTGAGAGCACTCCAAAATTCCACTTCTTTCAAAAGCCCTAATTTCCCGCAGTAGTGATAGGCCAAAAAGTGAAAATGCTCAGAATTCAATTATCCTTCGACAGAAAGATGAGCCTTCCTTAGGCAAGTTAGCCTAGCCTCCTTTTGCTAATGATCTGTGGAGAGAAACCCAAAAATTAAGAAGCTCTAGCTTCTGTAGCTGCATAGTGTCTTCTTCTCAGGTTAGCTCTAATACCATGTCAGATTTTCATCATTTAATTCAATATGACCTAGGATCTTATCTAAGAGAATAACAAGCAAAACAAATCAAACACAAGAGACAAGAGACACAAAGAGTTTCATCGGGGAAACCATAAAGGAGAAAACCCCGCAACTTCCTCAGAGATAGAATGAGCAAAGAATACAAAAACCCCAAAACAAAAAGATGGTCTTCAGCAGCTTCCTCCTCCTCCACTTGTGCGAGCTTCTCTCTCTCTCACTAATGCACAATGAGTGAGTGAGTGAATGAGCAAATAGAGAGGATGCTCCTCTCTATTTATACTTTACCTTCACTTGACTTTTTACCCTAACTAGGTCAACTTCTCCTAGGAGAGTCTAATAACGCATTACCACTTGACTCAAGGCCAACCCCTCTAGGGGAGTCTAATAACCCTATCAAATACAATAATAACTTTCCCGATCAGAGAAATAAAACCTCTCTGTCGGAAGTAGAATGACATATGAATAGAATATAAAATATACAAGTGAATATCATCCGAAGTTACAAATACATTAACATGATAGTAGTAATAGTCTTTTTCAAAATTTAGCAGACTTCTAGCATTTAATTCTGAGATTATAAGACAATGGTAAATGAAACACTCATCCACAAGAACACAAATATTCTTACCGTGGGGAAACCTTTTCAGGAATAAAACCCCAGCAAAGAATATCTTCCTTAATATGAGGTGACTGAATTTACATGAGTAGATTTGGAGCAGACTTTTACATCAAAAATAAACTTGCCTTTTAGGGCACATATACCAAGAGAAGCAAAAAATTAACCCACTATGATCACTAAAGTTTTTTGTAGGTGATGTCAGCCCTAAACTTGATGACGTCAGCCCTGTAGTAGACAATGGAAGCCTGAAAACTGAGAGCAGCACTGTATCTAGGGTTCGATCTGAGTCATAGCAGCCCTATAGGGCCTTATCTATTTCATATTGGCTCTGTTAGGTCTTCATCATACTCACAACAACCCTCTTTAGGGCTTCAGGTGTCCATGGCTACCCTCCTTGACCTATAACAGACCTCGACTGCCCTGCTGGGTAAGGGAAGACCCTCGGTAGCCCTCTAGAAATCCTCAACAACCCTTAACCTATTCACAGTAGCCCTGTATAGGGCCTTAAACTGTCATGACAACCCTCTGGAACCCTCGGTTGCCTTCCAAATGAGATGACAACCTTGTTAGGGTTGAGTCTTGAGCCACAACAGCCCTGTTAGGGTTGTAGCAGACCCACGACACCCACAAAAGAAATGAAAAACAAGCCTGAGATGAAGATGACGTCTTGTAGGGTTTGCGACATAATTTGGCAGCCACAAGAAGAAGGAAAAATAGCCTTGTGTGTGATCCAACCCTTAGAGAAAAATGTTGAGATGAGGAAGAAGAACAGTTGCTGCAAAATACCCCAATGAATTCCTTGAACAAAGATGAGGAATGAAATTGTGGTGATGATTTTCACTTGAGAGGGTTCTTCTTTATATCTCATCATTGGGTGACTTCCTTAAGTCAAGGGATCCAAAATAATAATATTAAATTCATTGGTTAAGTCCCTTTTAACTTCAATGTGGGATTTTAACACTTTGGTATATTAGTTGGGGGTTCATTGTGGGCTTTTGACACTTTAACACCTTAGTTGGGGTTCATTGTGGGCTTTTGACACACCTTCCTTGGGTAAGTTACCCTTTGACAAATTCTTAGCCCCTTCTCTTGGTATCCATGATCCACGTGTGCCAATTCAAATGCATTGTCATATATAAGGAAGATATTATTTGGTTGTCTTGTTCTCCCCACTAACACTAAGATCATGTGCTAAGTACTTCAACAAGGGGTGGCTAGTTACTTAAGAAGGTACCATAGCCCACAGACCAAGGAGAGGAGTACATCACTTACCTAGACCCAGTCTAGGGATTTTAGTGATGACCTGGTAACTGACCAGGTGCCTCAGCCCCAGGCTGAATCAATTTGACCAAAGTCAACAACTTGGTAACTAACCAAGTTCCTCAGTCCCAAACTGCATCATCTTCCTGGTAATTGACCGGGTGCCTCAACCCCAGGTTGAATCATGTTGACTAAAATCAACAACTTGGTAACTGACCAAGTACCTCCATTCTCCTAGAGAATGGCTCAAGTTCCCAGTAACTGACCAGGTGCCTCCATTCTCCCAAAGAATGGCTCTCGATGTTGCTAAAAAATCAACAAATAATACATCTCAGAAGAGAAATTCGAATTCCTTGGAGGCAATTCAAAATGCTCACAATTAACAGGCTTAGATTTAGTAAAAATATCCCATCTAGGCGAAAGCAGTCTCCAAATCTAGGCAAGAGGTCATGAATTGGAAAAATAAGCTATGCTAACAATTAGTAAAAATATCCCATCTTTTGTTGCCCTTCTTCTTTTTGTTGAAGGACAATTTATGGCAATATGTCCTTTTTCATTACAGGTGAAGCATATTCTTCTTTCTTTGAAGTGATGTGAAGATTTCTTGGAGTGAGATGGCTCTCTCTTGGACTTCCCTTTCTTGGTGTGAGCTGTGAGAGCTTAATCTTCATTCCCCATTTTTTCTTCTTGTGCCACAAGCCTTACTTCTTCTTGTGAGCATTCTTCCCGTAGTCTGCTGAAGGAAATCAAATTCTTTCTTGCACAGATTCCTTGAATGAAGGAGTCCCATGACCTAGGTAAGCCATTCAGAGTGGTCATGACAACTTCACCATTTCATCCACTACTTCTAGTTGTTCCTTGATCTGGAAGACCCTTGAAAAATAAGATTGAATGGTTTCTCCATTCTGAAACTTTACTCCTTCCAATTGGTTCCGTAGGATCATCTTCCGATTTATGTTCTTCCCTTCAAATAGCTTGGTCAAAGAGTCAAACATCTCTTTGGGTGTCTTTAGAGAAGACACATGGGGTATGAGATGGTCTTTGATAGAATCATCAATGATTCTCTTTGCCTTGACCAAGTTCTTATTATGCAATACTTTAGCCTCTTCATCCTCTGGGATAGGGATGTCTTCTTTTATATATGAGTCCGACTCGTTCTCTTCCAGGATTAACCCAATCCTATACTTCCAAGCTTGGAAGTTATCAGCTCCTTCAAGCTTATTCTCAAGCTTGGTGTGGTGAGACATCTTAAAGAGTACTTCAAATGGAAATAGAAAAGATTTAGGTCTTACCACTTGAAATGCTGAAAACTGGATCTGGTCCCGGATTAGGGTTTGTCAGAAAAAACCCTAAAAATTCAAAATGTGAATTTCAACTTTTTGAAAGGATAGAAAGATGCACCTTGATGAGCTGATCAGCCTGGTGTATTCAGAATTTGAGATCAGCAAAGCTTTACCCTTCAAATTTGCCTGTTTGTCCTCCCGGATTCACTAGGGAGAGCCCTGAATTAAGGTTTGAGTTTCCCGGAGATCTACCCAGCCAAAAATCTCGATCCAAAGCTCTAAACTTCGATTTTTGCAAGGAGCTTCCAACTATGTCTTCAGATTTCAGAAATTCCTATTTTTGTGGAAACCCTAATTTTTAGGGCCAAACCTGAAAATGCTCAGAATTGAATTCTGATTGGACAGATAGATTCGCCTTAATGAGTGGAGTCAATCTACTATACTGTTTTTCCAAAATATGTGGAGAGAAACCCAATAAACAAGAAACTCAAGTTTCTGTCACTGCAAAATGTCTTCTTCTCATGTTAGCTCTGATACCATGTTAAATTTTGAGCATTAATTCACAATACTCTTGGATCTTTACTGAGAGAATAAAATATACAGTATATCAATACATAACAATCACAATAAGCATCACAAGCATCACAAGAATCAAAAGCATGAGAGACAAGAGACACAGAGTATCCATGGGGAAAACCCTAAGGTGAAAAACCCCACAACTTCCTCAGAGATAGAGAGAGCAATGGATCAACCAAAGTACAACCAAAATACACTGAGATAGTCTCCTAGTAGCAGATGATCCTCCTCCTCACTAGTGCGCCACTTTCTGAGTGAGAGAAGTGTGACTTTCTGAATGATAAAAATAGAGATCTCTCGATCTCTATTTATACTAACCTGTTTGCCCAGTGACCTTATGGGGCCGACTTGTCTAGCTAGGTACATCCACAATATAATATGTATTTCAGGGTCGACCCCACCAATGGTGGTCTAATAACCCATCGGCAAGTACACACACTTGCGACACTTGTTAATCCACATGACGACACTTCCTTATAGAGGAATAATACATCTCTAATAAGGGTACAATAAATATATATGAAATACATAGATGAAATATATTTCAAAGTTACATATACATCAACACAGGTTGTTACGGGTACATAATTCCGACCTATAATATCTCCCAGACATGCTCATCTGCACAACCTGTTCCACGGCCACAGAGTATCATCCTGATACTCACCATACATCATCCTGATGTACACATGATCATCATCGCTGCATCGTCCTGATGCATGTCATCTGGAGAAACATCCCGAAGCTCGTCATCCATGATCATCCTGATCATACAATGCATCCACCTGATGCATACACAGTATATGCCTGATACATATCATCATGCATGATCTACTTGATCATACAATGTATCCACCTGATACATATACAAATACATGATCCACCTGATCATACCTGATACATATCAACATATATGATCTACCTGATCATACAACGTATCCACCTGATACATATACAGATACATGGTCCAAGCATCCAACATGATGCATATACCAAATACATACAAATGATCCAACTGATCATATCCAGCATCCAACATGATGCATACATACATAAATGATCCAACTGATCATATCCAACATCCAACATGATGCATACATACATAAATGATCCAACTGATCATAACAAGCATCCAACATGATGCATATACATATACAGAGCAGTAACCGGAGCATCGTCATGATGCTCATCATCCATCGCTTACATCCACAGCCATGTGAAGGATCCTCTTTCCATTCCTATAAAGTAGTGCATCATCCCCAAGTTCTTCATCTCGAACTCGGCAACAAGCTTCCACTGTGTGTCAGCAATCAATCCATCTTCACCTGTAATAAATAAGTCATCCATATACAAAAGTAGTATCACTGGATTGCCTTCCTCAACCTTGTAGTAAAGGTTGGACTCTGCTTTACTCTTGGTAAATCCCAAACTGGATAGAAAGCTATCTATCCTACCATACCAAGTTTTGCACATATATGACTCCCTGTCATGTGTCTCAGAACCAAGTGGCTGCTCCACATACACTTCTTCTTCAACTACACCATTCAAGAAAGCTGTCTTGAAATCCATCTGGTGTATCTTCCATTTCATCACTGTAGCCAGAGCAAGTACGGATCTAATGGAAGTGTATCTGGATACAGAAGAAAAAGTCTCTATGCTACCACTTGCAACATGCTTGATCTTGTAGATCCTTTTGGAAGTCACTATAGACTCCCCTTCAAGTCTTGGGACTGCGTCCCAAACCTCTTCATGATCAACTGGTACTCCTCGATCATAGAATTCTTCCCAGATCCTAGGAACTTCAATATCTTCAATATTTTCAATAGATAACTTTGTTGCTGAACAAATGTTGTAGTCTTTCTTTTGTAGGTGATGGTATACGATCTTTCCTACACAACAAGTTAAATTGCATGATTAGAAAACATCTCATAGTTTTCAGAACAAATTCTTACACATAAATAAATATGTCATACAGTCATGCAATTATCTTAGCCAATGCTTCAATACAACATTTATCCATATCCCGTAACTTTCTAGATGCCTTCCAATCTCTACCAGGACATTGTTAAGAGTGTGCACAACTCCCAACATGTCAGCAAAGAGGTTTCATTCTATGTAAGTAGCAATGGAATGTTGTACAGTGCCATAGGCCACTTATCCATGTATATTAATAGTATACTGTTCATCAATGCAACTATTCTAATATGCATAATACACAAACTAATTCTAGGAACATGAGTATATACATTATTGAACAGTATTATTTAAACAAACAAATATGTAAGAAATGACAATTCAAATACTTATCTTTGTTTGGTTGTTGGGTGGACTCCCTCTTGATCTTTGCAACTCCATTCTGATGTGGATTGTGAGAGGTGGTCGACTCCCTCTGAATATATGCATCCTTGCAGAAACTACTGGAGTGTGCTCCCTCTTGGTCTTTGCTTCCCGGATTACCTGTCCTTGAACTTATATCCATCCTCGATCACTATGCATGCTTACAAGTATCATTATTGTGATATCCTCGAGATCTCATACATAATCATACATTTATTAGTATATTCTCAATACTATCAAAACACAATAATCTTAAGCATGTATAGTCATGATCATTTCAAACAGAAATAATAAGCATTAATATTCAAGGACTCTTATGGTTAGTCATATCATAAATTAAAGTAAAAAACATAATATTCCTAAACCCGTGATTACTCAAACCTATACTTTTATGATTCTTCTGGTTAGTCATATCATCAATTAAGGTAAGAAACATAATATGCATACACCCATGATTATTCAAACCTATGAATAATCATTATCAATCATGCCATGTATACTTATATAAGAGATCCTATCACAAGGTAGGATTCTAACTTGATATAGGAAAAACATACATGGATTAGTATGTTAGCTAGTTATGTCTAACATACCCACATGATGTCTTCGTGTTCTCTTCAATGACTTGTGCTAGTAACCTGCATATCTCATAAGTTAACCATTATAGAACCAAGTTATACATACCTCGTAAATAGATCTTCTAAGTGATCCATGACAATAGTTAAATCTTTGTCTTCATGTCACCATGATCATATGTTCTTGAACTAGAACATGATTTGTCTTTCTTGGTGTACCTTTCATGTTAGCGGACAACATAAACCTCATACAACACCATAATACATTAATACAATCATAAGTGTCAACACCCTAATTAATGAATATCTTCTATCATGCATTCATAATTTTATTAAGGTGATACGACAAGTCTAAATTTAATCAAGATTGTACTAACCGTAATAACATGAAGACAAACATACCATAAACTTAATCATGAACAAATCTCAAAACATACCTAGATGAGTCATACCTGTCGAGATTGCTTGAAATCTTCTTATGTAAGGCCTTAGCCTCATCTACCTTTGAAACATGAACTTCTTCACTTATGCAGGTGACCAATCCATTCTCTTCTAGGATTAACCCAATCCACTTGATTTGCAGGAACTAGATCTAGAGCTGGATTATGGTTTGTCAGAGAAACCCTAAAAATTTAAACTTTGAATTTCAAACTTCCGAAAGGATAGAAATATGCACCTTGATGAGCTAATCAAACTAGTCTGCTCATAATTTGAAAACTGCAAAGTTTCACCCCTCAAATTTGTCTTTGAAACTTCCAGATTCACTGGACATGACCCCGAACTAGGGTTTGATAAAGCCCACCCTTCTGCCCAATCAAAAAATATGATCTTGGTCTCTAAATTTTGATTTTGATGAGTAGCATTTAGTCGTGGTCTCTAATTGCAAAAATTCCAACTTTCTCTGAAACCCTAAATTCCGGAAGCCATGAATGAAGGTGCTCAAAAATAATTTTGTTTTGATAGAAATATGTACATGATTGTTTCTAGTGTAACTCCGAACTTTTCGATCCACAGGGTCTGAAAAAGTTTCCTGTGATATCCCAGCCTATCATCTTTCCAATCCCATAGGTCTAACCTCAAATGGATTCTCTGAGAGAGATTTATGCCAAGTGTCGCAACGTGACCTGTTTATGGGATAAAACATGAGAGCAAACTTGTACGGCGTCCACGTGTCACTAGTTAAGTTTCGGCCTCTGAAAACGTTACCTGAGAAAATTCAGTCTGTGCACTACCTGTCACTTTTTACGAAATTTCATTTGGAGCTTCCTAGCCCAAGTTATGACCTTTTTTCCAAGGTCACCTGTTTTTGACTGAGATCTAGAAGAGGCAAAAACCCTATATTGTACAGATCATAAAACACAAAGTACAACGACTTAGAAGTTTTCCTTTGGACACAAGGTACATGGGGATATGATCTTCAACTTGTAGAAGTTTCAGATCCAAAAACGTCGCCAAAATGGATTTATAGCGATGGATTTATAGCGAAAGTGCTACGATGACTGGTTTTTGCTATATCAATCCCAAGCATCGCAAGTGCAACAAGTGTCATACATGCCATACCATGCCTTCTTTCAGGCTATCTCTGATACCATGTTAATTTTTCAGAATTTACTTCAATCTGATCTAGGATCTTAACTGATAGAACAACATGTACAACATATCAATCATGAACACAATAATGCAAGCACACAAGAGACACGGAGTTTATTTGGGGAAAACCATAAAGGTAAAAAACCCCAATAACTTCCTCAGAGATAGATAGAGCAATGATACAACCCAAGCATGAGAGATAGACATCTCCTAGCAGCAGCTTCTCCTCCTCCACAAGTGTGTCACTCTCCTGAGAGTGTGAGAGAGAATAGAATGATGAAATAGAGTGCCTCCCGCACTCTATTTATACTTGACTTGACTTGCCTAATAACCTTTACTAGGTCGGCCTTAACTTAACCACATAACATAATGCTGACTGGGCCGACACCCAATAGGGTGGTCTAATAACCCTTTGACCCACATGGCCGACCCCCAATAGGGTGGTCTAATAATCCTTCGACCCACATGACTTATACAGGGCCGACCCCAACAAGGTGGTCTAATAACCCATCAAGTATAAGTTACGACACTTACAATATAAATGACGACACTTCCGTATAGAGGAATAATAACATCTCTATAGGAATACAAACACTTCCGTATAGAGGAATAATACCATCTCTATAGGAGTACAATATACATATATGAAATACATTCCGAAGTTATATATACATCAACAATAACCAGTGCAGAGGCTACGGACAGGTTTCCGGTAAGTTTTCGAGGAACCAACGTCGAGGCTGTGGACAAGTCTTCCCGATATGTCTTCGCGGAACTAGTTCCAAGCCATTGTTTGAACTTTGTGCCCTGGCAGTTATTCCAAATCAAGACTACATTTAATTTTTTAGACTATTGTATAGTAAATGGTACCCTTTTTAATTTGTTCATATAAAGTTATAATGTATTTATATCAAAAGTTTAGGTTATTTTAGACTAGTGTATAGTAAATGGTAACTCTTTTTACTTATATATATTATACATTATATTACATACACTTTATAATCTTAAATATTAAATGTTTTAATCTAGGTATTAAGTATAGTAAATAGTAAATATTTTTTATATGTAATTGTATTAAATGTTATTTCTTTTTTTCAACCGAAAAAAAAAACGTACTATTGCTATTCCTTTGAATCAAATAGTACAAAATGTTTCCCTTTTCTGCAAAAGGAATTTCCAGCAAATCATGTGGTCATATACCCATATACCTCCAACCACTAATCCACTACATAGGTTCTGCCCATACAAAACTGTATACTTAAAAAAAAGACATAGTTCTATCAACATACAAAAAGTGTATCATTTCAGATGTCTTTCCTAATATAGTCTAAAATAAAATAACCTAATATAGTCTAAAATAAAATAACATCTCCAGATTCCAATAAGCTGGAATCCATCCATTCCTCCCATACGAGTAAGCCAACAGGGCCCAACAAAGCTTTCTTTGAGAGATCATCTGCGAGACCGTTGTGTTCTCAATAGATATGCACAAAGGAAATGTGCTCCTGCCTTTCAATTTCCATCCTAGTTCGTGCACACCAATGTGTTAGCTCAATAACATTAATATCATATTCTTTTGCAGCCCATTTTATAGTAACACGGGAGTCTCCATAGACCTTTAAATTAACAAGACCAAAAATGTTGGCCCATCTCAGAATGCACCAAAGTGCAAGTAGTTCTGCTTTCATATTGTTTTCTAGACCACAATTGAGGCAAAAAGTGTAATAGTGATCCTCATTCAAGTAAATTATACCACCGGCCGCACAAAATCCATTCTGGGCAGCCCCATCAAAAAATAGAATAGGCTGGTTGACAACAAAGGTAAACATACCTGCCCTTCTCTCTTCTGTTGCAGCTATCTTTTCAGAATATTGCTGTATTATGTTCAATGCCAAAATCCCACAAGATAACACATCTGGTACTGTATCTTGAAAGATAGATAAATTCCTGTAATACCAAAGGGCCCATGAAATAAAGATAGGGACATTCACCGAGTCCATGGAAGTACGAGTCCATCTCAATAAAGCCTCACTAAATGCAACAGTATCTAGAGACTTTGACAAAGCCATTCTGGTACCACAGAAGTCCCAAACTTTTTTCCCAAAGGAACAATATACAAACAAATGATCGATAGATTCAGCATCTTCCTTGCATAAGTTACATCTATTTGGGCCATGCCATCCACGCTTTGAGAGATTATCCCATGTTTTCAAAGTACCATGTAACACATGCCATAAAAAACACTTATGTTTTGTAGCAATCTTCCATTTCCAGATTTTTTTATACCACCAATTATGTGGATATATATATTTACCCTGCATAATTCTGTCATATGCTGTTTTTGCTGTGACAATTCCCAATTTTTTGTTTCCACTCCACATCATCTTATCATCTCTATCTGTTAAATGAACACCTGCTGATTCCAGAGATCTGATATAATTATCCCAGGAAAGTGCATCATCACCAACCAAACCAATGTCAGAAGCTCAAAACCAATAAGTCTGACCGAAACAATTCCTGATACGGTCCAAGGAAGATAAACCATATATTCTTATATAATCCAGAATTCTATCTGAGAGATAAACAGGATCATCTATGCCCAGAATGTAATCTTTTCCGACTCTAATGTTTTTTCCATACCCGACAAACCACTTCACATCAGAAATGATCCAGCTAGACACTTTGAGTAAACCTTTCCATAAAGGAGAGCATCCTGATCTCGCTGGTAAATTCAACCGGAACCAGTCAACCAAGTTTGTATTGATATATTTCACAAAGGAAATTTTTGACCAAAGACTATTGTCAAAAAGGCATCTCCAAAAACTTTTAGCCCTGAGTGCCAAGCTGAAGGACTGTAAATCCTTAATACCCCATCCACCAAAACACTCTGGTCTGGAGACTGATTCCCAGCCTGTCATAACCAATGAAGCCCTGTCCAATCCACCTGACCACAGAAAATTAAAAATCAATTTTCTGATTACATTGAGGATGTATACAGGTATCTCAAGAAGAGATAACCAATATACAAGTATTCCCATCAAAACTTCCTTAATCAATGTAAGTCTGCCTCCCACAGATAGCCATCTATAGGACCAGTGAGTAATCCTAGCTTCAAACTTCCGAACAAGCCACCACCAATCCTTTATCTGATAATTGTTTGGTCTCAAGAAAAAACCTAAATATTTTAAACCATCCTCTAATGGATGCCAGCTGAACGGTAGAAAGGAGGCAATATCCCTTCTATCAGCATCGCTCAAATTATGAAAATAGAAACTAGATTTTGTGTGGCTGATCCTCATCCCCGAAACTCGACAAAAACAATCTAAAATGTTCTTATAGACCCTCCACTCTGCAGCTGTTGCCAAACCAGCTAGTAACACATCATCCACAAAGATAAGATGTGATATAACACAATTTATCCCCACCTCTATACCTTTAAGAAGTCCTTCCTGCTTTGCCAAGTTTATCATTCTGCTAAGTGCATCAACGATCAAAAGGAACAATAAAGGGGATAAAGGACAGCCCTGCCTTATCCCCCTCGAGCACTGGAAAAAAGTAGAAGGGGAACCATTTATCAAAATAGCAATACTAGCTGATGAGACACAGGACATGATCCAATTAATGACCAATGGCGGAACCCCAATTTGGATTAAAATGAGCCTTAAGAAAGACCAATTTACCCGATCATATGCCTTCTCCAAGTCTAATTTAAGCAATGAAGCTCTGATTCTGGGACTCTTGATGGAATGTAGGAGTTCCTGTGATGCCCCAATGGCATCATGAATCTGCCTATTATGTAAAAAACCAAATTGTTCACCTGTAATATGCTCAGAAAGGGCTGTTTTAATTCTTTGTGCAATAATTTTTGATACTATCTTATAAGCCAAATTGCACAGTGCAATAGGCCTATAATCTCCAAAGTTTCCCGGCTTGCCCTTTTTTGGTATCAAAGTAACAAAAGTTGAATTTAAAGCACCGGAAGAGAAACCCATCAACCTTGTATATTCAACCATCCGCAGGATCTCTGGTCCCATTAATTCAAAGAAATGTAAATATATATCCACTGGCCACCCATCTGGGCCAGGACTTTTCTCACTAGCAAACAATTTCAGAGTCTTTTCAACCTCCTCAAGAGTTACCTCCCTACCAAGAGCAACAGCATCTTCATCATTGAAAAAACAAGGGAAAAGTTCAGCAATTTTGATCTGTTCCAACAGATCACATCTACCCTCATCTTTATAAATATCCCCAAAATGTCTGACAGCCTCCATCTTTAAAGCCTCTACACCTGAGCATGTATTACCGTCTGCACCAGTCAATTCCCAGATGGTATTCTGATTCCGGCGAGCAGATGCAAAGGAATGGAAAAACTTGGTATTTTGGTCACCATGTGTAATCCACAAAGCCCTACTCTTTAGTCTCCATTCCATCTCTTCCTTTAGAAGTAGATCAGCTCTTTTCTTATCATGTATCTTAATCGCCTCAAAATCGTCTTTATTTAAAGTACCTTCAATGTTTAACTTTAAAAGTCTCTGTATCTCACCCTCCAGAAATACCAGCTCCCTTTTATCTGCTTCTTTCCTCTGCTTTATCCAACCTGTCACAACTTTTTTAAGTTTTCTCATTTTGTTACAAAAATAATCTAAAGGATTGTCCCCATCAATCACAGCAGAGGACCAGAAATCTTCCACCAATTTACAGAAATCATCCTCCATCAACCAGGAATGATTAAATTTAAAGGGAACATTGGACTTTTCCCCATAATCTCCAAACTGGATAAAGATCGGCCAGTGATCAGAAATCCTGTACTCATGAACCCAGGAACGATAGGATTGAATATTTTGCAGCAAAGAAGCTTTAACCAGAAACCTATCAAGTCGCTTGTGTACACCATCATCTCCCCCTCTGCCATTACTCCATGTAGGAGATAGTTTTACAGGCTCAACATCGATAAAACCATGATCCAAAATAAACTTACAGAAAAAGTCCGCCAAAGGATCAGGCTGAGATTTTTTCCCCCAAATCTCTGAAGGAGCCTTTGTAAAATTTAAATCTCCAGCAAGAATAAGCCTATCATCATCCAATATCCCAGACCTAGAAAGTGATTCCCAAAACACCTATCTATTTGAGTATGGAGCATAACAATTGAAAACCGTCAACTGAAGGTTCAGCCCTATGCAATGACCCTTCAACAGAATACCCCAATCTGTCCTGTAAGCCTTAAAGGAGAAAAAATGTGGGTTCCAAGCAATCACCAGACCCCCAGAACGACCATCAGCGTCCACAGCCGAAATCTCCCAAAAAGGTAAAATACTACCAATTTTTGCCACTGAATCTGAACCAGAACACATAGTTTCTTGCATAAAAATGAGACCGGGTCTAGTAGCCAAAAAGAAGTTGGATAGGGCCCTAGCCCTCAAAACCCCACCCAACCCGCGAACATTCAAAGAGACCAGCGACATTAAGAAAAGTCCACACTGGGTAACTGTGCTCTAAGACCCAAACAAGAATCATTCACCACCCCACAATCGTCAACCCTCATTCCATCTGACTGCAAAGCCCCAGGATCCGGCTCTTTTTTCTTTTTTCTCCCCTTTCTAATGGTTACATTCTGAAATTTTGGAAGGATAGGTAGCACATTAGAACCCTCAGCAGGGTTTTTGGAGAAAATATCCAGCGGGACCAAATCACACAAACCCCCGAGCCCCTTATCAGCTATACAAGTAGAAACTACAACCTCCACAGGTTTCTCCGGTGAAGTGACAGACGACACCCCTCCAGAGGGAACAGAAGACACCAAACCCCCACCAACAATGTCAACCGAGGATGTATTAGAGCATAAATTAGGGTAGTCAATCCCAACCCTAACAGGTTTTTCCGGCGAAGTGACAGACGACACCCCACCAGAGGGAACAGAAGACACCAAACCCCTACCAACAATGTCGACCGAGGGTGTAGAGCATAAATTAGGGGAGCCTATCCCAACCCCAGAATCAGTAACAGGGCAACCTTCGGCCACAATCCCCCCAGTATTTACCACAGGGTTTGATAAACCATGCCGTAGCTGGACAGCCCCCTTGGATATCCGTTTTGCTAAATCTACTTCACTATCAGTAATAAAGGCAATCTCCTCATTAGATAGGTCAAAATAAGCAGCTTCCGGGGAAAGTCTTAACTTACCAGTATTAGGAGTCTTCGACGACGGTGAAAAAGCGAGATCCAAGCCACAATGTGAATCCAACGAAGTATCCCGACTGGTCTTCTCTCTTTGACAAGCCCGGCGATTTGGACATTTGTCCTGAACATGACTGACCTCCCGACAGGTGAAACAACGAAACGGAACTCTGTAGAAATCCAAGTGCTGTGTCCAAACACGCTCACCCCATTCTATCTTAACGGCCGCAGGCAGCCCCAACTTCAGGTCTATTTCAACTAAAACCTTTGCAAATCTTCTGTCTATACCGAAGATTGAATTTTTATCAACCCTAATACATCGCCCCACCAAATTTGCTATCCCCGCCACTGTATCCTCGGTCCAAATCTCAATAGGAAGTCCAGGAATAATCATCCATAAGTGGCGAATACCCTGACGTTCTCGTACAGGATCAAAAGCCAGATGCCAGCATTTGAGATTCAACGAACCCTCCTTAAATATCCAGGTCCCTTCCAAAATCCGCGACCTCGCCTCCGCCGAATGGAAGATAAACAAGATCCATTTGTTAACAAGCAAGTTTATCCTTGGTGTATCACCAACAATAGGTGACTAGTTGCACTTAACCCACTCAACGATTTCTGCTTTCGAACCCGATGCATACTCCAGACGACCGACTACAGCTCTCTCCGCCAACATATGAACCCTCTCCATGTTAGCATCCGCCGGAATAACAAATCTCTCTACCTTCTCCCGAGCTTTGAGGGTCTTTGCCCTCTGCCTGCGTTTAGCATTCTGACCAGATAAGTTAGGGTTTCTCACAGTCCCTTGCTCCGAGGGCGACAAGAGAACAGAGTGAAGTCCCGACTCATTCCCTCGAAGAGTTTTGGAAAGGGGCAAAACCCCCCCGGCAGGTGTTGTCATGTCCCACTCACCGGAACGACCGGTGAAACCCACCACCTGTCCACAGCAGAAGACCAAAAGGTGTCACTACCACGCCAGCACCCGTACTCTATTTCTTATTCACACAATATAAAAATATATTAGAAAGGTTAATTTTATAAAATATTTAAAATTTGAAAAATGTATACATACGAACCTATGTCGAACCCCATCCGAACCTCATAGGAATCGAACCTGAAGGTCACTGAACCCGAACCCAAACCTTGTGAGACTGACCACCATGACCAAATAAGCACCAAACTAGTGACAACTCACATGCATGATCACCCAACACAGTACCAACTAAAAATAGAAGTTTACTAAAATAATATTTTTTCCCATTGAACCCAGAATACCAAAACACTGTTTGTGGGAACACTTACTATAAATAGCAAATCTAAAAATAAACATTGCTAAAAATAGCACCACTTCACCTGTCCTAAAAAACAAGCTCATCTGACTTGTATTACACCATAAACAATAATATGTTGACTGTTTTCCCATCTGAGCTCCCTAACTCCACCAGCTAAAAATAGTAGTCTCTTGAAACATCTCGCATGTCACTAAAAATAGCACCACTTCACCTGTCCTAAAAAAACAAGCTCATCTGACTTGTATTGCACCAATAAACAATAATATGTTGACTGTTTTCCCATCTGAGCTCCCTAACTCCACCAGCTAAAAATAGTAGTCTCTTGAAACATCTCGCATGTCACTAAAAATGGTCTAAACTGACATCATATGGAAATAAAGAACATGGATATATCATCAAACACTACACACAAACTCTGGAAGCATGAACTAGAAACCTACTAAAAAATAACACAATCATGTACTATCCCCACTAGACTCGCTGACCTCCAAAACTCAAACTCTGTACTGTAACTGAAGCCTTGGAAATTGAAATCTTACAACTAACGGATCTTTCCATAGAACCCGTTCAGAATGAGTCCACATATCATTGATATTGAACAATCTGGTTGGACTAAGGAGAAGCCCAACCTAATCCTGAATGTGTTTTACAAACAATATGAAGGTAACACTTGAATTCACTATGGGTAAATTCAGTGTTAACAATTATGGACTATGTGATATACTTGGATATGTTTCAATATGTTGCTTTTGCATTATATTGAGTGTTTTGAATTATAATCGTGTCTAATTTAAATTCAATGGGAAAACAAGTTTCCTTAAAAATCCATAGTTTTTGTATTTTTCATTATGTTGAGTCGTTGTTGAATTGACTCACTAGTTTTTGTGGAGTCTAGACTCTTCAGTCGAAACAAGAGTTTTGTATAGAGTTGAATCTAATGGCTATGATCATTCTTAGCCTTTAATATTTTAAGCAGCGTGAGGTTTACATTTGTGTTTTTTTTATCCCTTTCAATACTTAACCGATCTGAGCTTAAAATGGGTCTATGTGAGTGAAATCATTGCCCAGTACATAGGAGGGCATTGAAGGAACACATATGGATAAGTGGAAAATCTATCTTCTGAAATCAGTTTCAGAACTGTTTAAGTGCAAAAATAAGCATCAAGTATGCATTGCTGTTAGTTTGTTGTAAGTTTGGACTTGGAGAATGAACTAACATTATATAATCAGCTTTTTTATTTAATACGTTGCATGAGTCATATGGCTCATCGTTGTCATCTTTTGTGTATTTGCTCTGAATTATGTTGAACTTCACTCTCCTGCAATCTTTCTTTGCAAAAGTTTATGTGAAGATTTTCAAGTGCCCTGAGGTTTATATATGAGCCAAGTAGAACTCTGACAAACCCCACCAAGTGAACACGAATAATGCATTGAATTATTAATAAGATACCCCGAGTTCCTTAAGTGCGTTTGCATTTTATAATAATGCTATAGCAATTGTTCTTGTGATATATTTCAGGCGAATGAAAATAGGCTCAGAGGAGAAATGCCTATTTGACAAACAAAAGGAAATTAAAGGCATGGCTAGGATTCTTTGGTTATATACTTGAGAAGTTGAATTGCAACCTCAATGAACAAAACCGTTATTAATAAGATACCCCGAGTTCCTTAAGTGCGTTTGCATTTTATAATAATGCTATAGCAATTGTTCTTGTGATATATTTCAGGCGAATGAAAATAGGCTCAGAGGAGAAATGCCTATTTGACAAACAAAAGGAAATTAAAGGCATGGCTAGGATTCTTTGGTTATATACTTGAGAAGTTGAATTGCAATCTCAATGAACAAAACCGTTATCATATAGTGACTATGAAGGCAATTATATATTTTGATGATTACATGCGAAATAAAATATGGATTGGTTTTCTACAGCTCATGAAAGGAAAGAATTCGAGCAGTTTTTTAAGAACAGAAGCAGCAAACCAAAATTCATTCACTACCTTACATAAACTCCTCCCCTTTACCAACAGGGTTTTGGTTCACTGATGAGGTGGGTGGATTGTTAAGCCATCCACCCAGGTTCCATTTTGGTTGTGGTCTGCCCTACCAAAATGGCATGTGAAAAAAGAGATGAGGTGGGGTGAAAGACTTGGGTAACTATGGCAGAACAGATATCCATCAAACCTAGCACCAACCTATTTGATTCTCCATTTGAAAAATAAGGAAAAACTTATAATAAGTAGTCTATTTGACTATAGGGTGAACACCCCAACACCTATTTCAGAATGGTTATTTCCTTTCTTAAGAGATGAGGTGGGGTGCAGGACTTGGGTAGTTATGGCAGAACAGATATCCATAAACCTAGCACCAACCTAAATGATTCTCCATTTGAAAGATAAGTAGAAACTTATCATAAGTAGTCTATTTGACTATAGGGTGAACAACCAAACACCTATTTCAGAATGTTTATTTTCTTTCTTAAGAGATGAGGCGGGGTGCAGGACTTCGGTAACTATGGCAGAACAGATATCCATCAAACCTAGCACCAACCTAGTTAATTCTCCATTTGAAAGATAAGTAAAAACTTATCAATAGTAGTCTATTTGACTATAGGGTGAAAGCCAAACACCTATTTCAGAATGGTTATTTTCTTTCTTAAGGTGCTATACGCTTAAATATAGGGTGAAAGCCAAACACCTATTTCAGAATGGTTATTTTCTTTCTTAAGGTGCTATACGCTTACTTTATGCACGAAGTAGATGTGAAAATTAAACTAATGACCTGCCTATAACGGTCAATTTACAAGAAGGTTACCTTCAAGCTATTTTATAAGAGACTGATAATCATTGTCTGCTATCTTTGAGGCTATGTTGATAACTATATTCATATATTGTTCTTAAGAAGTACATGCACAATTCCAGATATAGCTTTCCTGGAAGAACAACAATTTAAGTTTTTATGAAACTGATTTCTATGGGAATCGAGGATTGTTGGATAAGACTGATTTCATTGGCAAGAAACAGATCAAAGAAATCAAAATGTCATCAAAGCAATGTGCCTAGTCTGGGGAAGAAGCATTTTGAAAGTACAGATAACTTATTCTTAGAACTCTGGTTTAGATCGAATTCCTGTCCTAGACATTGCTCTGTATTTCCTGCATCATTTGAAATTGAATGCCAACAAAATTGAAGACTAAATGGACCCTTGTACACTGACATATAACCAACGGAAGATATATAAGACTTTAGACAGCGAGTCTCAAATGAAAAATATATGGACAAAGTCCTCTTTGAGAGTTCTCTTCTAGATACCTCCCAATTTTGACAAAATCAATGTTTCTTCTTATCCTTGTGAATGTTTTGTCTAAGCTTCAACCAAGGTATCCACACAGAGGTCATCTTCTGATATTCTTCATATTCCTTTGCTCTGTATTTCTGACCAACAAGTTTTGCCTCCACAAGCACCGTCACATATGCCACACAACATGAATTCAGAGCAGATCCTATAAAAGTATAACCTTTACCAACATTGCATGCAAAAATAACTAATCCCCACCACCAGAGCTGCTCACCGAAGTAATTTGGATGCCGAGAAATACCCCATAATCCCTTTTCAAGAATGGGTTCAGCTGGGGCACCAATATCCCTTAACAACTTGTTCTTGCAAACAAAATTATAGAGCTGAGTATCTGCAAAGTAAGCAAAAACAATGCCTGTTGTGCAAACCAAAGTAGCAAAGTAATCCCAAACATTCCAAGGTTGTTGACTGTTATGCACTTCAAAGATTGGAAGGCAAATCCCAACAAGGAAGATCTGTAAATGTTAGACAGCGGCCATCATGTTAGTCTTCTTCTAATACATGTAGACTACTTTTATCGTATCTTTGCATCTGAGGGATTTAAGGAAGAAAAAAGCAATTACACCATAATAAACCATGCTTCATTGCACCAAGAGAAACAAGGCCCATTTTACAGCCCTATTGGGAGGGTGTGATCCATCAGGTCTTTGTGTGTGTGCCTATGTAATAGTGCATTGAATTTTCAATTGTGCAATGAATATGGACACTAGTATAAAATCACTAAACCCAAGTTTGATATGCACCTGCAGGTTGGAAAGCTAAAAAATGCATATGCATACCTTGAGAGGCCGACATATCAAATATTGGAGCTTTGCCACCTAGAGGTGCATATCAGACCTGACTTAGGGGGATTGTGCTAGTAGGAGGAGGAAGAAGAGGAGTTAAATGCCTATTCAAATGCAAAAGGTGTTTTAAATGCCAAATGCATACCTTGAAAGGCCGACATATCAAATATTGGAGCTTTGCCACCTAGAGGTGCATATCAGACCTGGCTTAGTGGGATTGTGCTAGTAGAAGGAGGAAGTAAATGCCTACTCAAATGAGAAAGGTGTTTTAAATGCCACCTCTCTGCATCAAATGCACGTATAGGAGGGGAAATGTAATATATTGTGCATGTTGAAAAGGTATTGCGGAATTAAATCCTTAAAAGGGATATACAACTGTGATTTTAGTAAGCTTGCATTTAAAAGGCATCACAAAGACGACAACCACAATCAAGAGGGGCGCACAAAGCACACAAGCATTTAACTGAGGTTAGAACTTAGTACTAGAGTGAGGAAGGATGCTGTGACATCAACACAGGGACCTACTGTCTACATCTCAAAACCAGCTTTGAATTGGCAATGCTTGTGGTGCATGTAGAAATTCATAAATTTTAGCCATGATTTCCATAATGCCTATTCAGCATTCATATGCATATACTAAGGGTAAATTTATACACATTCTGCATGTTGGATAGGTATTGTCATAAAACTGAATCCTCAAAAAGGAATATGCAACTGTGGTTTTGGTAAGCTTGCATTTAAGAAGGCGTCACAAAGACAACAACCACAATCAAGGTGGGCCAACAAAGCACATCAGCATCTTTAAGCTATGTCAGTGCCCGAGTAAGTGAGAATGCTATGACATTAACAAAGCAAAGCTGTTGGTGTATGCTACTGCATAAATCACCCGTTTGCCCATAGTGAATTCTGGCCCTGATTCCATGTTTAGGGTTATCCTTACGATCTTGGGTATTATACTTTTATTAGGAATTTCCTAGGCAATTGAAGTCGTGATTCACACTATTCCCTGGGCACAGATAGCCACAGTGTACCGGGGCCTATAGTCATATGTGTGTATTTCTGGGATGGGAAGGGGGATTACAATTGATCTACTGACCTATGGCCTATTTACAGTAATGTAAGTGGGGAAACAGCTAAGCATTGTGGAATTACATTAACATTAACAGATGGGCATATGTAAAATACTGGAATAAAGAGAGAGAAATTGTATTGTACCTGCTGAGAGACATATACAGCAAAAATGGACATCCACCACCAATGCTTGGCATAACGCTTTCGCAGATCAGCGAATCTCCAGTCCTCCCTGGCTCCCCACTGCCATTCTTCCCTTCTGAAGTAACTGTGTGTGAAACGAATACTCCATATCCATGTCAGAAATATCACAACCCTCGATCTCCATATATTTGTCTGAGAGTAGGGATGAGAGGCATAATAGTGAGCCATCATCACAGGCAACACAGTCCAGTACAAATCTATCAACTGCGAACACATCATGAATTCATTAATATCATTACCATTGTTTATGTACCATAGCTGCAAAAAAAGGACCTTCGCCAAATTAGAAGTAGAACAAGAGAAGATACCCAAGTGCTCTTCTGCAGTAAGCTGATGATCCAGAATATGACATTCACATTGAAGAAAAATAATATATTTAGGAGAGAAATAGGATGAGCAGAACACCATTTCCATATTTCCCTAGAGGATGAATTTGCCAGATTGAGGAACGCAATGTAGAAGATAATGGAAGGCAATGGGACAATAAGAGCTAATGCAGCATTTTTCACATTCCCCATTTTCCACTTTACTTTCAGCTTGCCTGGACAGATACACAGTTTCACACCATGCACGAACTGGAATCGAGAATCTCGAAATTATGAATGGAGGGTTATCTGTTCATTTATGGAGATCATTAGATCTGAAATTTGAAAAGTATTCGTGGGCTATTCTCTCGACGATTTGCACCCGGGCCCACCGGGTGCCGTCGAGAGAACCCTCACGCCGTTTGCAAACCGGCTCCATGTCTTGCCGTTCTCAGAAAACCGTGGATGACTTGATTTATTGCACGTATAATAGCGATGTGTTGATGACTTGAATTCTTTATTTATTGCCGTCCTCAGAAAACTTGATGTATTGATGACTTGATTGGTTTAACTTGATTACTTACTATGCAATTATACGTGCAATTGATTTTTTCTGGAATTAGTTGATTAGGGAACTCTCCATTTAAAGGAGCAAAATAAGCTACCTATCATATTTCATTGTCTGGAATATCCATGATTCTTCATCCTCTAATCAATGTCAAATCTACTGTTTTGAGGACGAAGGCCACCTTCCAAAAAAACCCCTCCAAGAGGTTTGATACAAAAGCAAACAAAGAACTGCTCCACTGGATGACAGCCTTAACATCTATGTGCTTCATAAATAGTCTTTGATATTGGATTGTTAATCGTTTATACAAGATCCTGTAAGATAGAAGAAACATTTCTGTCATATACAAGATTCCAGATCCTGTCATCGCCTGAAAGCGAACAGTTCTGTTATGGAATATCGCGGCCATGTTTATAGATTAAGCCCGAAAGCGAACAGTGCACTTTAATATTGTTTATTAGAAAGCTCAGCGATGACGTTCGACGGCGTGGCCCTGCAAATTAGCGATCCACAATATTGTTTATTAGAAAGCTCAGCGATGACGTTCGACAGCGTGGGCCCCTGCAAATTAGCGATCTACGGTTTTCTGAGGACGGCAGGACATGAGCCGGTTTGCAAACGGCGTGAGGGTGGTTTGCAAAAGCTTTATTAAATTTAAGTCAACTTTCATTTTATTAAATTTAAGTCAACTTTCATATAGTTGTTGGCTTGAACATGCAATTCCACTTGGTATAGCATCAAGAATTAGGTTTCCACAAACTTTCAAAATGTGTGGTGCGCCTTATTGAATTTGAGACAACATATCACTATATCTATATCAATTTTGGAATGAGGTTGGTCATTGCATTGAGTGAAAAGGTGTTCTAGTCCATTATGGGAGAGGTGTTGTAACGTTTGTGATGTAACAAAATAATTAAAAAAATTCATGTCGGCTTATAAAATAAACAAATTAGAAAAAATATTTTTAAAAAAATCCATGTTGATTCATAAAATAAAATATTATGAAAAGTAATTAAAAAATATGTTCGTTTATAAAATAAAAATTTAAAACCTAAACTCGGATCTATCAATCAAGAGAGATCAAATTTATTGAGTTTAAATTTGAAAAAAGAAATACACCTCAAAAAAAAATTAAATCCCATAAATACGAATTTAAGATGGATCTTTTTTAAAAGAAAAAAATCATATATTGATCGTTAAAAACAAATACATTTCATAGGTGCTTACTAACACGATAACAAATAAAATATTCTACATTAAATGCCATTACTATCTTCCAGATAGTATCAAAAAATTATACCTAGCTTAAGAGAAGCTTTACATACAGTTTTTTTTTTTTAAACTTCAAAAACCCTTATATTTTAGAGAAGCCAAAAAGCTTAAACCAAAAACCAAAAGAGCGAAGCATAGTGCAGAATGCATTCGCATATGGACTTAAAGTTCATTTTCATCCCAAGTAAGGGATCTATTGTGGGAACGACACCATGCGTTGTCACTTGGAAATTATGGCTAGAATGAAATCAGCGAATCTTTAAGGATAAGTATCTCCTTCTTCAAATCATAAAAAATAAAATAATAAGCAAATCTTTAAATCCATTCTTTCAAGCACATGGTCTCCTATGTATCTCAAGGAGATTGAATAAGATAAAGTTAACTTGGTATTTTGGGAATCAAAATTTAAATGTTAAATGAATGCTTGGGCTCTAGTTGTTCGACTATGGATTATAGCATAAGGTGGAGGACCGGAGGTGCATAAGGTGGACACCTCCTTGAACCTTTTTTCTTAAATTCAATTTTAATGACGCGCCCAGTTTTAATCCAAGGTGTGTTAGTTTAGGAGATATAATAATAATTAAGAGAGTGGATAGCATTCTATGCTATGCCAAGAACGTAGAAATATCATCATATAATCATGTTGATATTCTTGGCCTTTGTTATGGCTTTAAATATGTCTAATTTCATTAGTTTAATTTGCTTATCATTGAAGGTTACTTGTAACTAATCAAGGACAATTTTAGGGGTAAAATTTAGCTCATGGGTTATTTTTCCATGTTTTTTTTTTTAAAAAGATTAGTCAATTTGCATTTTTTGAAGCCCCATTTCACCCAATTTTGATGGGGTAAACTTTTTTCATTGTAAAAATCGCCAAATTATTATATAAACTATATAAAATCCTTAGTAATTGAAATAATTTTAGAAAAATATAGTCAAATATTTTATAATTGACATTTTAATAATTGGTAAGATTCACTAAGGTTTATACACTTTTAAATAAGTATGGGTCCTTAAAATTATCCCTGTAACTAATAATCACAAAGGTGCAACATATCCTTGTGGGAAGACTAGAAGTTGTCAACAAAATAGTTATTAATCTCTGTACTCCAAAGTATCTATAGCACTCTATTTTTTTTAATATACAAACATTTCACATTTTAGGAAAGAAAAAATAGGTGGTTGATGCATTGGCTAACTTGGATATTAATCTACAATGGGGTACAAATCTTATCTGGGATATGGAGAAAGTCTCACATTTAATGCTTTGCATGGTGATTAAGTATATAATCTTTAAATATTAAGAGATCAACATGGTAGATCTTAAAACAAGTTTTACAAGATTTATTTTGTTCATGATAGATATATTAATTAGTTTGGTAAGTTTGGGTATAGAAAATAATCCAAAATGGATTAGAACAAGTGAATGGTTGTAAGATTCAATACCTATAAGTGTAATTCGACAATTAATAAAGGTTGGATGAATTATAAAAGACAATGGAGGCAATAAAAAGAAATGAAATAAAAAGAAAATAGAGAAAAAGTAAAGGAATTAAATGCAGAAGGAAAATGAAAATAGGAGAGAAAAAAGAAAAAGAAATGGGAAATGAAAGGTCAAACTCTTGGCCTTCCCATTAGCCCCAACTCTTTTATATCTTGTTGTAATTTAACTCTCAAAGGGATTTTGATTTGATGGCCACATAGGAGAGTATGTAGAGCCAGGTGTTGCATTATAACCAAATATTACCAAAATAAGACTAAGCAACCATTTGAATGTTTGTTTTCCCATTTGGGTTTCTAGGGTAAACACGATGTCCATTGTGCCTTGAATGGTTTCAATATTTCTTTGTGTTGTATAAATGTTGTGCTAATTTCCATATAATATATTTGGAAGTTGCTTTATATTAAATTGTTGTTGTTGAAAAGTTGGTTGTCATTAATGTCAACGGGGTCAAGTGATTTGTGTCATTGATATTGAGTAATGTGGTCATTGATGTCAAAGTGATAATGATGATATGGTAGCAATGATGAGGATGTACTAGTGATGATGGTGATGTGGCAATAGTAGAGGAACATTGATTAAGTAATGTTGAAGAAGCCTTGAAGCCCCCAAAGAATTTAAAGGAAAATTGAGTAATGATGAAGAAGCCTTGGATCCCCTAAAGGAGCCCCTGGAGAAGAATCCTTGACACAAATGTATATAACTCTAAAGTGGTCTCCTTATGGCGTAGATGTTAAGCATGGCCCTCATGGGAAGACACTTTGAATTGTACACAAATGATGCAAGCCCCCAAAGCCATTAAAGAATCCCCTAGTGACCCTGATGAAGTGAAGTGTAAAGAATTCCCTAAAGTTTCCCTGAAACAATGTTGAAGAGACCCCTAAAGGAATGATGTTGGGTCCACATGACCATGATGATGGGTCCCTTGACCCATGATAAAGAAGCCTCTAAAGAAGCCCCTAAAGAATCCCCTAAAGGTGTTCCAAAGCAATATTGGTGTGAAGTGTGAAAAAAACCCTAAAGTAATGATGACGAGTCCACATGACCCCGAAAGTAATGATGGATCCACATAAAGAGGAAAGAAACCCCAGACGGAATGATGATGTGTCCACCTAAGTATGATGATGAGAATAATCCCATTTGATGAAATCATGAAGTGAGCAAGAAGGCAAGTTATAGTTCTTTAATGAAATCATTAGGTGGAGATTGACCCTTTGAAGTAACTCTTGAAATATGGAAGTCCAATATTTAAGGAGAAGTTAATTTTGAAGTAACCCTTGAAATATGGAAGGTCGGGATTTAAGGAGAAGTTAAGTAACCCTTGAATTATGGAAGTTCAAGATTTAAGGAGAATTTAACTTTGAAGTAACCCTTGAAGTATGGATTTAAGGAGAAGCTAACATTCAAGTACCCCTTAAAACATGGATATCCTAAATTTAAGGATAAGTTTAAGGGAACCTTAAAATAAGCTACAAGGCAACTTGGAAAGGTATAAATAGGAGAGGAAGCATCCATTTCATGATCTAATCTTCTCTTCTCTCTAATGTGCAACTACTAGGAGAAAAATGCGAACTTGTGTGGAGAATCTAGTGAGGAATTATTGGGCATCATCTTGAGTTATTTGAGGAAGATCTTGAAGGAGAAACTCTCTCTCATGCATTAACGTTTCTCTTGTGAAGGTGCATGATTCTCTATGGTGCATCTTTTCATCTCGGAAAAGGTATGGTTCTAACATTTGGGTTTCTCTTGTGATAGTACATGCCTCTCATGGACTAGGGTCCATCTTGTTGTCTTGAACATGGTATGGATCTTGTGTATGTGTTAGAGATTCCTTCTTGGTGAGATATTGTTGATAGTCTTGCGTAGACAATGATGATGATCTTGCATAAATAGTGGTGAGATTTCATTTGTTATGGTGAACTTGCTTAGATTATGATGATGGTTGCATAGATTATGGTGATGATCTTGGTATAGATAATGTTGATTATGATGATGATCTTGGCATACCTCATGGTGATTATGCTGATGATATTGGCATAGATTAGTGTGATGTTTGCATATATTATGGTGATAATCTTGGCATAAATAATTGTGAATATGGTGATTATCTTGGCATAGACTATGGTTATATTTTCATGCATTATGATGATGTTATTGGCATGATTTAGGGTTTCTCTTGGAATGACCTAGGGTTTGAAGGTGATATTGATATTAAGGGTTTGATGAAGTAAACAAATGAATTCTATGGGTGATTGTTTCTAGGAATTGATTACAATATTTTGAAGCATCTCTTTGATCCTATCCTTGAAGGTTCAATTGCATATTTAAAGGCCAAGTTTGGTGCACATTTAAAGGCTATATTTTGGCCTTCTTCATGAAGGATTTTGTTCACTAGTGTAAAATGGGTGATAAGTGACTAAAAAATGACTAAAATTGAGACAGTGATCGTTGGTCATAAATTGGCAGTCACTTATCACCCAAACAAATTGGTCATTTATCACTTAGTCATAAATTGATTGAATTGCTTCATGATTTGGTCATATATTTAGTCTTTTATTTGGTCATTAATTGTCGCTATTTGGTCGTTAATTGTCATTTGTTTACTCATTGGTTGTTAACTGGTCATTTATTTAGTCATTGATTGTTGTTAACTGATCATTTATTTAGTCATTGATTGTAGTTAACTGGTCATTTAGTTAGTTATTAAGTGCAATTAATTGGTAATTTATTTAGTCATTGATTGATGTTAACTTGTCATTTATTTAGTCATTTATTGTTTTTAACGGGTCATTGATTGTTGTTAACTGGTCATTTAATTGCTCATTTATTTCTATAGATAGGGCACAGAGGAATCGAAACACCAGCCTCCTTCCTGTAAGGAAGGTGCCATTCCATTGAGCTAGTGCCCTTTAAAAATCTGAACACTTTTCACTATATAAATTCAAATTATTATAACTTGTGATGTAATAAACAACAGTGATGGCTAGAGTATTACAAAACCAATAAAGGTATTGGACAACATATTCCAAATGAACTATGGTAGCATAAATGAAATCAAAAGTTAGGCATGTCCACCCTATCTGGTAATTAAAAATATATGCAGTTAATGGTGCAATCAAAAGCAATATTATGAAATTGAAAAAACACATTGTATGCCTACAAACAACAACAAGGCTTATGTAGTAACACAAGCAAGTTTGGTCCTTTTCCTAACAAATGAGGCAAGGTATGGAAAGTGCACCAGCTATAGAGGGACTTCTCTCCTATATCAATATTGAACAAGAGAGAAGAGATAGAAAGCAAATTCATCGGTCCATTCCAAAAGGAGATCCTAGTGAAGACATACAAATTGCCTTGCTAATCAAAATCTATACCTAGGGAGTTATATCTCAAATAGGGTCAATTGAGATTCTCAATTGAATGGAATAGGTGAGAGAGTTGGATGGGAGTTGGATGGTATATGTTTTCCACGATGTTTGTTTGATTTTGTGCATATATATAGCTCAGACTCCTTACACCCTTCCATGATCAATCATCAAATGAGATCAAAATCATCCTCAAAGAGCACACTTGTTAATACCAAATTGTACTAGACAAGATGACCCATCATCCATCCCACAATACTTGCAACCTTAAGCAATTTGACAAGGTAAGTCAATGACATCAACTAGGGCCTGAAAGTAGGAAAGGTACTCAAAATTTAGACATTGGGCAAGCATACCACATTGTATCAACAAAATTATTGTTTCTAAAGTCTAAGTTATTATGCCCTTTATAGCTATTTCTACTCCTCAAAAGAAATAAAATATGTTATAGTAAGATGAAATGCCATAGAGCACCACCAACTTCACTTTGATAATAGGATATTTCTGAGATGTTTCATAACATTTTAGGAACATTTTCCATTCTATCATGCATTTTCATGTCTCTAAATTTTACAAATTCCATAAATCATAAATCTCAAAGCTTAAACAACCTTAAATTTGAAAACATGAATAAATGGGAAATACTTAAAATGATATACTGTTGGTGTCCATTTTGTCACCATTTTTTAATATCAAATACACTCTAGTTGGCATTACTTTCACCATTTTTGATGTAATAAGTTACTCTCCTCGCCATTCAGACCGTCAAATGAAGCAGGTATGCGTTTATTTACACATCGCATGAATTTTGGGTAAAAATGGTTATATTATGGTTTATTGATGTTTATTTGTCTTGTTTACTAACTACATTTTATTTTACAGGTTCTGGCTCTCAAACGAATCTTCAATTGGACGCATATTGAAATTGTGGGCGATCAATTGCATTCATCCCACCATTCAGACCCGCATTCGACCCGCGAAATCGATGGTTGAGATATGCTTGGGCCGTTAGAAAGTAAGCCGGCGCGTTTATTTTGTTCGGGACGTGGCCCTGATGGTACGTGAGCTGATGTCCTAGAGGATCCTTTCTCTTGCATGCTCCGCTCGACATCACATTCATCTCTTCCCACGTCAAAGGAGCATTGACGCTTCAGCAACTGCGTGAAGGATCAATGTCATGGAATCTGGAACGAAGCTCTGTGTATTGTCATGAACTTTATGAGGTCGTTCTTTGGCTATGAGCTATCACGAAATGGTTAAGCAGAGCCGTCCCTTGGCTTATGTGTGTCACGAGCTATTAAACAAAGCCGTTTTTTAGCATTTAATATAGTCTATTATTAAGCAGTCGACCACTAAAGGGTCGACTTGCTTTCTTCATTGTAACACTGTATAAATAAACGTCCCTATAGCAGAGACGAGTTAGTCATTAGTCATTCAGTATTTTTAATTTTAGACTTGCCTATCTTTTCAGCTGCAAATGAATACCAAAGCACTGTAACTCTGTCTTTTTATTAATACAATTCTGTCTCAGTTTTATGGAAATTTATCAGCATGCGTGGTGATTGACTAATTAAGGATTAGCCTCTGTTTGCTGAGACGGGCCCCTCAACGACCAATGGTCTTCATCAATGTATATAAATTGTCTTCGTCTATTGTAGATAAACCATGTCATTATTTCATTTATGTATATGTTTTGTATATGACGTTTTTGTTCTGTAATATAAAATGATGTTGTGTTGTTTATGTAAATGATGTTTCTATTTTTGCTATGTATGTTTTGTTGTTGTTTATATCAGTATTTCCAGAAGTTAAATGGTAGTCGACCACACTTAGGTTCATTTAAGCTTGCTTCATAGATTCGGTCATACTTAGGTTCATTCAGTTTGCTTAAGTAGTTTAGATTGCATTTAGTTTAGTTGCTTAAATAGTTTTATTTAAAAGATTTAGTTTGCTCAGTTAACTTAGAGTCTAGTTAGTTTCACCTCTTAGATATGCTCATAGATTAAAAGTTCTGTAGTTTCTTTCCAGCAGCATAAGATCAGCTTAAGTTACATCTCAAATATCATAGAAATAGTTAGTCTCCTACCATAGATAGCTTCTCCTTACTCTAGCCCTTAACTAGCTTCTTCATTGCTTCCCCTACACTATAGGATCATATGCATCATCCAATTGGTAGATAAGATCATCCCATCTTCTCTTTCCTTCAGTTTGAGCCGTTTTCTTCCATTCGGACTGTCATTCGGATAGCCATCCGGACCGACATTCAGACTCTCAATGCTTCTTTCATCATTTTGCTTAATTAGAATTTATTTTTTAAGTTTTCTTCAGATTATAATCTCTTCCACCCTTAGTTATTATCCTCAGGAGTCATTAAGACCTTGTTTCATTTCATATGAAGTTTTGATTACGTTTTGTCATCATCTTTAGTTGTCATTTTCTCTTTCTTTAAACTTTGCTTTAGTTATCTTCTCATTATGTTTGAAGTTATCATTCTTTATGGTTTCAGAATTTATTAGTTTCATTTTCAATGCAGTTTATTGTATGTTAATAATATCAATGTTAGGTTAATTTTAGTAATTTCATTCTCCAAATCATTTCAGTTTTGAATTGTTCTTCTCATGCTTTCATGGAATAGGATTTAGTTGAGAAGTACAATATCTTTATCAAGTTTTCTACTTGCTTCTGAATTTAATATCTTTATCAAGTTTTCTACTTGCTTCTAGAATTTTTTTTCAGTTCAAGTCCCTCATTTATAAATAGGAGATAGGTCATTATGTTCAAAGTTAATTGTAGCTGGGTAATCTTTAGCTTGCATTTATTTGTAGAAGTTAAATTAGATTTAATTCCATTTTGTTTTCTTATTACTTTTGAAAGCCACTTCGATACATTCACCCCTATTCCCATCACATTTGGTACCTTTCCTCAGGATTCCCAAGGAGAATGGAATTAGATGCTTTAATAGTTTTGAATAGTTGTTGAAGTCATTAAATAGTTTATAATTTGTTTTAACTTAGTTTCCTGTTTATATGATTAAGTAGTTCCTATTTTTACAAAAAGTAGTTTTTGTATTCCTTATTGTTTAAAAGAGCAGCATTGTTTGGCATTGTTTTGATCTGGTATTTCAGATAGATTCAGTTAGTTGCTTTGTTGTCTTTTTGAAAATTTGACTCCGTTTTTCATTTTGAAAGATCTTTTGATCTTTTCTTTATTTAATCTGTTAAGGTCTAACAAGCCGAAATTTAGGTATCATCCTACCTTAGCATATACTTTGCCTCAACTCTAAGAGTACCAACCCCGGTCGATAATTAAATATTAGGTGTTTTCTTTGAGATAGCTCACACACCCAACATTTTGGCGCCGTTGCCAGGGAGTTGTAGATAGATAGGTAGGATTTAGTTGCAAATAGATAGAACCTTCTTTTAGGGATAGATTTGAATTTCTCTCTTTTTGATAGGCTGGTGGCAAGTGAGCGGTAAGACGAGATGTAAGAACCTGCGCATCTATTATAACAGGCATCCCAAAAACCCAGCAACAATAGTTTTTGCAGTTAGAATTTCTTACAGTTATAAATTTGTTTTTCATGAATAGATTTAGAAATCTCACGAGGTAGAAATCCCTACTAAAAATTCCCACTAACCTATATGGGGAGCATGCAACCCCAACTTCTAGCTTAGCATAAGGTATTGGAAGACACCCAAAGTAAATAATCTCATTTCAGAACACTCAGACATCCCATATCCTCTTTTGGCAGTCAAATCTTCATGGAGAATGAAGAACATGTTTATGGGAGTTATTCTAGGATCAGAGGGAGAAGTGGAAGACACTCTCGAGAATTTTATGCTAGGAACCTAAAAGAAAATACATCCGGTTCTGGTGGAGTTACAAGGGTAGAATTGGAAAACCTATTAGAAAGATTTAAAAAAGATATCTTAGAAGCAATAAGTTCTCAACTGGATACACTACAAGCCAAAAGGAGGCAATATGAGGAGTGGGAAGCAACAAGTGTTTTCTATCCTAGGCGTAGAATTGAACACCCTCGACAAGGATGTCCATGGAACAATGTCCCAGTTTGTCACCTTGGTACAAAAAAACATCCAACCGATAATTGTCCATCGTTTCCTGGAGTGCAAGCCGTACACAAAAGTGAAAACTTAGATGGACCATCTAGGAGGCCCTAGCAACCTAGATCTCAACTATCATATCAAGGTCCATCACACGTTCCACCCCATCCTTATATACGTCCTCAACAATGGAACACCTTAGGTTGGCAGAACCGGCCACCATAGTACCCTCCTCACGATATTCAACAACAACAATGGCCACATGAAGGGAGAAGACCAGCTTCTGCTCAACCACCTCCTCCTCTGCCTAACCATCCTTACCCACCTAATATCCAACAACTTCTGCCTGGATTTGTACCTCCTACACTACCCCCTATCCCAAATCAACCTCACCATTTCTAGAAGAATCTTCCAAAGCATACAATATTACCGGCACAACCAATACTAAATTATAACCTTAAACCAACCAGAGATTTTAATAGCATTGGGTTGTTATCTCTTCCATCATACCCCGTTGTGACCACAGCAATACATGAGATTCAACTGCAGTTTGGAAGAGTTATGCAAGATGAGCCCAAGTCATCAGTTGTTATCCAAGAAGAGAATGAAGAAGTCAAAACAATTGATGATTCGCAAATCTCTCCTGTTGTAAATGTACATAGACTTAGACCTTATCATCAACCAATATCTAAACAAAATGTTGCGCGGAATATCTTTCAACAGAATGAGATAAAGTTAATAAAAGAGGAAGTCATTTCTCTTCCTACTGATCTTTGAATTAATTTTGGGTTATCTGCATTGGTATATATATGTAAATATGTTCTTGGTTTTCAATAACAGAGAGTCATTTCTAACAATTGATTGCATTCTTACAGGAATCTCATTGGTATGATCAAACTTATGAGATTTTTCCAATTAAAACAAGAAGACTCTCTCTCCTTTCTTTTTGTATATATATATATATATATATTTGTTTTGAATAAATTTGAATCATCCAACAAGTGGTTTTGCAGTATGATTACAAGAACCTCACAAGTAGCTCAGGAAATATTTGAAAAAGGAATTACTTTAAAAATACTTATAAATTCTCTTTCTTCTTTAGTTCTTGTTGAAAATCGAAAATTGAAAGTGTCATCCTTACCCACTTTCTTGTATGATTCTACATATGATATCTGATTCAGACATGTACATTTCTAATTCCTTATCAAAATAGTTGCTTAAGGACATACTTTAATTTCTATGATTTTCAAACACAAAAAAAAACTCTATCTTACACCTATGGACTACTAGTCAGCCTAGACTCATTATCAAAACTTGTCTCTCAAAGCATCTTTAAAAAGGTAGCTCAAAAGGGAATGACATTTCTATTTTTGTGGGGAACGTTACTGACTTTTTAAATGAAGAAGATAGATAGAAAAGCTGAAGAATAACTTTAGGTTATTATCTTTTGACATGATCTATGATCTAGGCCATCTTTAACAAAAATTTACTCACAAAGGGTCATTCTGAAATTTTTGAATTATGTGTTTAGCAGGCTTAGCACACTCTAGTACCAATCGGATTCCTTACAAAAATATACACATATATCATTATACAAGGAAACCCCACCAAGGTACTGAACAGGCCTGCTAGCAGCGGGTCCATGCTAAGTAATATCTAAAAATATAAGGAAGCTTGGTAAGTGCAAGTAAACCCACCGGGGTACTGAACAGGCTCGCTGGAAGCGGGGTTATGCTTGCATGGTACCAAGATAAACCCGCCGGGGTACTGAACAGGCCTGCTGGCAACGGGACAATATTGGGTAAAAGAGGTTTGGTTAATGTATTGCTATCCACATGGCTCATAAAAAACCATGAGTATACAAACACATGTTCAGGCCAGTTATTTATACTGTCATTAGAAAATAGTTGTAAGTTGGACTTGGACCCTGTCATCTAATTCATACATTACCTAAGATATATTTATCCTAGAAATGGGACCCATAACTATAGAAGTCTCATGAACTCTACAGTGAACCTTATCTATATTCTTTGGATGACAAGAAATATTTACAATGAATCATGGATGACTAGTTTTCCTATGGTAATCTCTTTACAATAATTATCTCATCATTTTTCATATGACCCTCTTAAGCACTATTGTGTTTTCTTTTTTTTGATGAATGTACATAGCTGAATCATCTATGTTTTCTAGTTGATATTCTATTTTCTTCTATTATTGCAGCATTTTTAGATCTATTGGCAAATTTTTCAATTAAAAATATTTGAATATTGATTAATTTTTCTTTGATGACTAGAGAACACTCCATATTTTCGGTTTGGGGGAGATTCATAACTACTTTTACTCTCTGAATATTGATGGAAAAGATCATGTATCTCTAGTGTTTTCAGGATAATGCAAAAAGAAGAAAGAAGCTCCTTTTGATCAAAGAAGAAAGAACGTGACTTAAAAGTTCCAGAAAAGCAGGTTTACAACATCTCTGGTGTACTGATAAATTCCAGAAAAAATCTCTGCATAATCAACAGCAGCTAGATCCATCAAAACATGTTTTTGTACAAAGGTCTGTATGAAGGGTTGAATGAAGGGTCGAATGACGACTCGAATGAGCTGACAAACGAGACAAATGAATAGCGATCTGAAGGGAGTATTGAATGAAACCATAGCTTGAAATAATATTATGCCAAGTTAATTAAAATTTTCGATTTTGTTGATATATCTAACTAACTAGTCACAACAAGGATCGAATTAAAACGCTATCTTTGCATACTCATCCTGTCTTATCAAATAAATTGGCCAACCATATAGTTTGGGCGTTGTTTTATGATTCTTATCTTCCATTTAAGAGTTATCGTGCCACTTATCATTCATACACTGCAGCATTACGCTCTTTTTATGTGTAATTATGTCCCTCATAAAATTTATATTCAACTTGTCCAAAGTTTTACTTTGGACATGGTTGAATACATTACAAACCATATAAATTCATAATTACAGAGCTCTAAGGTGGCACATGACTCAAGGAAGCTCAAATTATGGCGTATCACTCGTACGTGTGAGATCTCTCTCCATGATCATTCAGTCATTCAAACGGCCCTTGTTTTAAACCTACCCCCTGCGTAAACCCTGCCTCATTCTGCTCATTCTTCATTTACCCTGAACCTAGAAATCCCTGCAATTTCATGCATTCCCTCTACCTAGTCGCATCCGCTGACCTCATAGCCATCATGCCAACTCGTCATGAACCTGGCAGCTACCAGGATCTCCTCCGCATCTCTGAATTCAAGGCTTGCCGTGAGATATTTCTGCGCGGTGGATGGGGTCCGTTCCTTCGCCTCCTTGACAGTCATGACCACGAGATCTCCTTGCTGTTTTCAAAAGGGTTTGATGGGAAGACGACCAAGGTTGGCCAGCTTACCTTCCTAGTAACAGAAGAAGCCATAGCCACGGCTACAAAGCTTCCCAGGGAAGGTGCCCATTGGCACAAGCATTTGTTTCTCCCACTGGAAGACCATAAGTTTTCCCTCAAGCCCGAATATCAGCATGTTGAAGGTGCAAAAGGAGTTCACCGAGAATGGGTTAAGCCCAAGTACCGTGAGCCATTAACCGTCATTATTCACTTAATCACCTGTGAAGGTAAGTTTTCAGTCTTAAAATCCTATCATTTTCTATTATTGGCACACTTTGTTAATAATCAACCCCTAAATTTCCCTTTCTATTTCCTAAAAAGCCTAGAAAAGATGTCTAGCCAGGTTCGAAAGAATACTGTTAACCCTGCTGGGAGTTTGTATCACCATTGCCTTATAAAAATATCGATTACTCATCAATTGGAAGCAAAGGGTTAGACTTGGGAAAGTTTTGTCTTTGAAACCCTGAACCCTCACCTAGTCAAGAAGCCCACTGTTAAATCCCCCACTTCTAAAAAACGCCATTGTTTCCTAACCCGTAGCAATGAATCGGCTCCAAACTCTACCTAGAAAGAAAAAGTTCCCAAGGTTGTAAGGTTTAGTGAGGATGCCGCGAAAGAAGTATGCCTTGATCATGCATCTTCCCCTGAGCATTTCCATGAGGATGCAACCACAGAACCTTCATTCTTTTCACTTATACCCACGAATTCCAGAAGGGCTAATCATGACCTGACAATTGACCCGCCCATCGTTTAGGCCAATGAACAGACCATTGATCAGTCCATTGATCAGACAGTCAATGAGCCAATGCGCCCAGATAATCCCGACGATCAAACAAATGACTCTATCCTTGAATCTCCTCTTCTAGCGTTGGATAATTTATCAGCCAATCTACTTGAGGAACTCGTCTTGGAGCCTACCTCTGCATATACTGAAGACAAGGCCATTGAGGCACCTATTACATCTGCTGACCTTGAGCTACCTTTTCAGAAGGAATTGAGCCCTCAAAAGGACCTTGTGTCTTTTTCAGAAGTCTTTGTTCCACTCCAGTAGAGGGTGGATAGACTAACACGGGATGTAGCAGAGCTAAGAATCCAGCATGTAAAGTATGAAGAGATCATTGCTGGGCTTCGCCAAGAAAACAAGGACCTGCGCTTTCAGGTGAAATGTGTGGAAAATATAAACGAAGCCAAAACAACCTCCAACCTTTCTCTCCGTTTGAAGCATGACAATTTTAAGGAGAAGCTCCAGAAGTTTAGAGCTACAATCACTTCCTCATCTAAGTCGAAGGCAGCTGCTACCACAGCTCAGCCTTCTTCCTAAAAATTTTTGCTCTGTTTGCTCAGTGGGACCTGGCATATCTCCGGTTCAGGGGAATGTTGGTGTCCATTTTGTCACCATTTTTTAATATCAAATACACTCTAGTTGGCATTAATTTCACCATTTTTGATGTAATAAGTTACTCTCCTTGCCATTCAGACTGTCAAATGGAGCAGGTATGCATTTATTTACACATTGCATGAATTTTGGATAAAAATTGTTATATTATGGTTTATTGATGTTTATTTGGCTTGTTTAGTAACTACATTTTGTTTTACAGGTTCTGGCTCTCAAACGAATCTTCAATTGGATGCGTATTGAAGTTGTGGACGATCAACTGCATTCAGGCCACCATTCAGACCCACATTCAACCTACGAAATCGATGGTTGAGATATGCTTGGGCCGTTAGAAAGTAAGCCGACGCGTGGATTCTATTCGGGATGTGGCCCTGATGGTACATTAGCTGATGTTATAGAGGATCCTTTCTCCTGTGCGCTCCGCTCGACATCACATTCATCTTTGCCCATGTCAAAGGAGCATTGATGCTTCAGCAACTGCATGAAGGATCAATACCATGGAATTTGGAACGAAGCTCTGTGTGCTATCATGAACTTTATGAGGTCATTGTTTGGCTACGAGCTATCACGAAATGGTTAAGTAGAGCCGTCCCTTGGCTTATGTGTGTCACGAGCTATTAAACAGAGTCATTTTTTAGCATTTAATATAGTTTGTTATTAAGCAGTCGACCACTAAAGGGTCGACTTGCTTTCTTCATTGTCACACTGTATAAATAGACATCCCTGTAGCAGAGACAAGTTAGTCATTAGTCATTCAGTATTTTTATTTTTAGACTTGCTTATATTTTCAGTTGCAAATGAATACCAAAGCACTGTAACTCTGTCTTTTTATTAATACAATTCTGTCTCAGTTTTATGGAAATTTATCAACATGCGTGGTGATTGACTAATTAAGGCTCAGCCTCTGTTTGTTGAGACAGGCCCCTCAACGACCAGTGGTCTTCATCAGTGTATATAAATTGTCTTCGTCTATTGTAGATAAACCATGTCGTTATTTCATTTATGTATATGTTCTGTATATGACGTTTTTGTTCTATAATATAAAATGATGCTGTGCTGTTTATGTAAATGATGTTTCTTCTTTTGCTATGTATGTTTTGCTGCTGTTTATATCAGTATTTCCAGAAGTTAAATGGTGGTCGACCACACTTAGGTTCATTTAAGCTTGCTTCATAGATTAGGTCATACTTAGGTTCATTCAGTTTGCTTAAGTAGTTTAGATTGCATTTAGTTTAGTTGCTTAAATAGTTTTATTTAAAAGATTTAGTTTGCTCAGTTAACTTAGAGTCTAGTTAGTTTCACCTCTTAGATCTTCTCATAGATTAAAATTTCTGTAGTTTCTTTCCAGTAGCATAAGATTAGCTTAAGTTACATCTCAAATCTCATAGAAATAGTTAGTCTCCTACCATAGATAGCTTCTCCTTACTCTAGCCCTTAACTAGCTTCTTCATTGCTTCCCCTGCACTATAGGATCATATGCATCAGCTAGCTGTTAGATAAAATCATCCCATCTTCTCTTTCCTTTAGTTTAAGCCATTTTCTTCCATTCGGTCTGTCATTCAGATAGCCATTCGGACCAACATTCGGACTCTCAATGCTTCTTTCATCATTTTGCTTAATTAGAATTTATTTTTTAAGTTTTCTTCAGATTATAATCTCTCTCTCCCTTAGTTAGTATCCTTAGGAGTCATTAAGACCTTGTTGCATTTCATATGAAGTTTTGATTACGTTTTGTCATCATCTTTAGTTGTCATTTTCTCTTTCTTTAAACTTTGCTTTAGTTATCTTTTCATTATGTTTGAAGTTATCAATGCTTTATGGTTTCAGAATTTATTAGTTTCATTTTCAATGCAGTTTACTGTATGTTAATAATATCAATGTTAGGTTAAGTTTAGTAATTTCATTCTCCAAATCATTTCAGTTTTGAATTGTTCTTCTCATGCTTTCATGGAATAGGATTTAGTTGAGAAGTACAATATATTTATCAAGTTTTCTACTTGCTTCTGAATTTAATATCTTTATCAAGTTTTCTACTTGCTTCTAGACTTTTTCTTCTTTTTATTTTTTATTTTTTTTATCAAGTTTTCTACTTGCTTCTGAATTTAATATCTTTATCAAGTTTTCTACTTGCTTCTAGACTTTTTCTTCTTTTTATTTTTTATTTTTTTATCAAGTTTTCTACTTGCTTCTGAATTTAATATCTTTATCAAGTTTTCTACTTGCTTCTGAATTTCATATCTTTATCAAGTTTTCTACTTGCTTCTAGACTTTTTTTTTTCTTTCAGTTCAGGTCCCTCATTTATAAATAGGAGATAGGTCATTATGTTCAAAGTTAATTGTAGCTGGGTAATCTTTATCTTGCATTTATTTGTAGAAGTTAAATTAGATTTAATTCCATTTTGTTTTCTTATTACTTTTGAAAGCCACTTCGATACATTCACCCCTATTCCCATCACATTTGGTACCTTTCCTCAGGATTCCCAAGGAGAATGGAATTAGATGCTTTAATAGTTTTGAATAGTTGTTGAAGTCATTAAATAGTTTATAATTTGCTTTAACTTAGTTTCCTGTTTGTATGATTATGTAGTTCCCATTTTTACAAAGAGTAGTTTTTGTCTTCCTTATTGTTTAAAAGAGCAGCATTGTTTGGCATTATTTTGATATGGTGTTTCAGATAGATTCAGTTAGTTTCTTTGTTGTCTTGCTGAAAGTTTGATTCCATTTTTTCATTTTGAAAGATCTTTCGATCTTTTCTTTATTTAATCTTTTAAGGTCTGACAAGCCGGAATTTAGGTATCATCCTACCTTAGCATATACTTTGCCTCAACTCTAAGAGTACCAACCCCGGTTGATAATTAAATATTAGGTGTTTTCTTTGAGATATCTCACACACCCAACATATACTATTTTCAATTTGATTTTCCCACCATTTTCTAGACATAACACGATTCCATTTTTGCGGTTTCCCTATTATGAAGACTAAATCGGTCCAAAAAATTTACCATTACCAATTTTAGGTAACAATTTACTAAGATATAAGTGATAATAGCTTTTAAGGTTGTTAGGAACCTATGTCAACCCTTCTCTTTACTATGTTAGTATATTGTTGTTGGACGCATATGCTTTGTAAGTCGTCCCGTAGTATTTGTTGATCCGTAGTTTATATTAGCCCATAGTATTGACCCATAGTATTGGACGCATATGATTTGTAAGTCGTCCTGTAGTATTATATGTCCCATGGTTTTGACTCATAGTATTGGGCATAGACTTAGTATATAAGTGTGTGTTGAGGTCATTGAAGGCACCGTGAAGTTAATTGTATTAAGCTTGCTCAAAGGAGGTTGCCCCCTTGAAGTGGCCCGTGATCAATATAAAAGCGATTCTGTTCTATTATTTCTGATATCTCGTGTATTTGCATTAATTAATTATTGCAGGTACACCACAAAGGTAGGGATGTGTCTACACTTAATTGACTATGTTATTATGAAGTCGGTGAAGTTTCAATGTCAACAATGAAAAATGATCTAACATTTCCTAAGATCTTTAACCATTATGAATTCAAACTAAACTTGGAAGGGAAAAACTTAAACTCATAAATGGAAGGAAAATTGAATTGTTTCATTAATAGCAATGAAGAAAAGATACTTACAATCTTGCTTGAGATGCATCCATCATCCTTTTCCTTGATGTATCCTTCTCCATCCTTCCCTTTGATGAAGATGATCTTTCCAATCTCGAAATCTCCCCAGCATGCCTTTGCTCTTCCTTTATGTCCTCCATTACCATGCCCCAATTGCCTTTTTTTATAGTATTGGGAAATGGGATCTCAAGTTTCAACTTTCAATGGGATCTCAAGTTTCAACTTTCTCCAACCTTCCCTTCGATGAAGATGAGCTTTCCAATCTCGAAATCTCCCCAACATGCCTTTGCTCTTCCTTTCTGTCCTCCATTACCATGCCCCAATTGCCTTTTTTTATAGTATTGGGAAATGGGATCTCAAGTTTCAACTTTCAATGTGGGATAATCCCTTTTCTTGATTTTTGATTCTTTTACTCAAAACCCCACTTTCCATAGTATTTTCAGGATTTTGTCACAAATTCAGAATTCTCATGCACAATTAATGCAATCTTGTGCATTTCTTCTCACTGTTGACTGATGGAAACTAGATTTGAGCCTTCAATTGAGCAGCTCAATCATTGAACCTTGTCTCTTTAGGCTCCTTCTTTTTTCACTCAATCCTTCCGATCATGGAAATAGTTATTAGATAAGAGAGGATTGTTCTCCTATGTACTTGTCTTCCATCTTCATGTTGCGGGCGCATAGTAAAATATGCTTCTGCCTTACACTTTGTTAAGGGTTTTAATTTGATTGTTAACATATCCCCACTAATGTGAGGTCCGAAGCAGAGCTTTCATTAAAATTGGAAATATTTTATTACAAGAACAATACTAGAATTGAGTTTTTTTGTTATTTTAGAATTCTAGTTCCATTGTTTAATTCCAAATTGAATGAAATATGTGTTTAAGGGCCGAAATACATTACCGAAACTGTACTCTTCATAGTGATACTCTTTATTGATCAAAGGAAGGATGAAAAATGATTAGCTAATGGGCGTAGGATTCAGGAGAACACCTGTAAGTAAAACATAGCAATTTCTCAAATATACAATATCTTCCTGAGGCAAGAATACCCATGATCAACAATAAATAAGCATGGCCACGAACAATACATAGTGGATCCATGTCAAAAGTAAATTATTCAGAAGTGTAAACATGCACTTTGATGAGTGCGAGAACAAGGTCTTCATCCAACTTATGACATGGTAGTTTAATCTTGCGCAACTTGGGCAGTGCATCGATGAGTGATACAACTGTTTTTCCCAAGGTCTTCAATACAAACCGACAATAGTACGAGTTTATATCATGTGAATAAATGAACCGATGTTGAGCATAATAAAACACCATCTGATTACCGATCATTGATGTATATCATTAACAGATGCGAAGAGACCCACCGATAATGATGATGGACTCTAAGGTACTGAGTACAAACTAGCAAGTGTGAATAGATGTTCCGAAGTCGAACACTTGTAGAATCAAATAATCAAGGGTAATTGATGTATACCCACTGTCATTTGCGAGGAAACCTGCAACTGATGACTACAATATCCAAGGTACTCCTAGGTTTCTAGATCCATTTCCTAGATTATGATTTGCTGTCGATAGAAATAGATCCATCGAAACGAGGGAATTAATGCATCCCGCATCAACCGATACAAAAAAATATCAATAGTCTGATATAGTTTGGTATAACTGCGAGATCCAACATTGTATACTGACACAAGGAAGGCTGACATGATTGGTCAGGAATATTTGAGCAATGGTCAACATAGTTTGAACTTCCCTTGAACACATAACATGATGCGGAATGGACACTTGGAAACATAGGACTCGAGTAATCGATCTTAATGAAATCCACCAATTCCAAATGCATTAACAAAAGCTCCATTGGTGACAGGAAGGATAACCCATCGGTGGAGATATGTTCAAAATACTGGTAAAATTTCCTAAGGAAAATGTAGATGGTGTATTGACATCGGATACCAAATTATGCACTGTGTTCAAGGGTGACAAGGGCTGTCTGTTGCCATTTTCTTCATGGATATAATATGAAATGATTCAATTCTCCCTCTTTTTTGGATTTTTGTGTTTTCCAATTTTTAACCTTTTTCATTTATTAGCTTGAAAAAAGAATAAAGCATGCTATGATACATTAGAGGAAACAAGTGTCTCAAGGGCATGCGCCTATATTTCAAGGGCATGAGTTAGGCCAAGGAAAATATCCATATTGCAAACAAGGGATGAGCTAGTTATGTAACACTTATGGGTGTTTCCTCCATGGGTATGGGTCAAATATACAGAAGCAATGGTTTATAGGCATCATGTAACAAAAGGTGACTACAAAGGAAAATACAAAACATAAGCAATAATCAACGAAGCAGTTGGCATGGATGTTCAAGTGGATATTTTTACACATGCTTATGTAAAATGACAAAAAATTGGGATCCCATCAGGATATGGTCAGGAATGTATGAAAGAGAAATATGCGGTCTCAAACTCCAAGTCATGATGGAGCTAATAGGGCTCCCGAGCCTATGAGAATAAATCAACATGGGCGCCAAAATGGAAATAGGTTGCTGACTAGGGTGTCCCATGTTCAGTAGGATCTTTTGTTGGAATGGTGGAAAATACAAATATGATGGGGTAACCCACCAATTTCCAACACGTTCAATCCTAAGGAAAATTTGGGTTTGGAAAGGTTCAAATGCATCTTTACAGAGGGATAATATAAACCTATATGCAAGTTTCCAAATATACCCGATCAAATCAAAGAACATGAAAATGATGCTCCTATGCTTGGGTAGATTTAAACCAAGTATGCTCCTAGTGGCCCCACAAAAGATGTCCTTAGGTGGGTGCAACCAAATGTTCACAACTTCAAGGATAACTTCACCTGATGATAAAACATTGTCCAAGAAGTCATGTGAGCTGGGAGAGCTCACAACCCAAATGGGCCAAGTAACCGAATCATATTCTTCCATCAAGGGAGGATTTTGATCCAAATATTCTAAAGCTATTTGAGTAGCTTGGTATAAAAATTCTACGACAGATAGGGGTGATCCAAATGCTTGCCAACATTTAAATGACATTACACAAGTTGAGGTCCCTTCATCTACTATGGCTCAAAAAATGTTCTTACCATTAGTCATTACTTTAATCTGAAAAGAAACTTCGGAAGGGATCCTACGTATTGAATGGTCTATGTCTAATGTGATCGAAGTCTCATCGGATGGATCAACAACGTGAATTGTAGACAATAGTTCCTTTCTTTGCATAGGGCGACATTGAAATACCTCCCAGGCCGACATTGCACATGGTACTTGAGCTAGGTCCTCAAGAACATTATCGTTTTGAGAAGCTTGCGTGTTAGGATTATGCATTGTTATACGTAGAACACCTTTGGGGGTTGTGGTACTAATTCTATGGTTGGTTCGTCAATGTAGAGAGAACCACTTGGTTGTGAGACTGATTGATCTGATGTACTAGGAGAGACATCATAAGAATCAAGTCTTGTTTGAATGTTCACATCATGATCACACATGAAGACATTGGCATTGGGATCATTTCCCCCTTGCGGGGGGGTTGGTTGGTTTCCTACTAGTGGGGGTACCGGTGTAAAAAAAGTCGGTTGTTGTTTCCCATCACATTGAATCATGTTTGGCCATCTCTTTTCCCAGAGTTAGAATTTTTCTTACTCTTGTATTTCTTCTTCTTTCCCCTAAGGTCTTTGGATTGGACTATAAGGATTTCAAAATTCTGGGAAGGATTAGCAGTTGGCTTACCCTTATGTTGGTCACTATAATTTCCTATGAATTAATAAACAAAGTGCTCAATATAAATTTTCAACCCAGGGAAGTCTGGTTATTTCAAAGGTAATCAAGCAAGATATATAAAAAAAATTCAGTAACTACTCAATCAAATAGTAGTTACCCAATCTATCTAATTACTAATCCTATGCTCTGCCCACTAATTAATCCAAATTCAAATACGGATTCGATTTCCAAATATTAAGAAAACTCACAATCCTTCTACTATATAAATTCTGGGAATGACTGATTCAAGAATAAAATAGCTAAATTGCTTTTGCAAGAAGTTAAATCCTAATCATCATCACAATCTGCAATACTCGACCATAAAGGAAATCAATCTTCTTGTTCTATAAATCCATATGCCATCTACTAGTTTCAATAGCTCATAGAAAATAAATAAATAATGATAAAATGCAACAGCAGAGTGTTAATTTTTGAGCATTAATTCAACATACTCTAGGATCTTTATTGAGAGAATATCATGTACATCATATCAAGTATAACAATGCATATCAATCACACCAAGCAATCACATGAGACAATAGACACACAAAGTTTCACTGGGGAAAACCATAAAGGTGAAAAACCCCACAACTTCCTCAGAGATAGAAAGAGCAATGATACAACCAAAGTACACAGAGATAGTCCTCTTAGCAGCTGAACCTCCTCCTTCACTAGTGCGCCACTTTTCGAGTAGTGTATAAGTGAATAATGAGATGATCAAATAGAGTGCCTCCCGCACTCTATTTATACATGACCTAACCTGCCTAATAAACTAGCAAGGACGACTTGTATAACTCAGTCTAATAACCCATGGTAATAATACTAATCATGTACGACCCCACAGTTGGTGGTCTAATAACCCATCACTTTCAAGTTACGACACTTGTCAATACAAATGACGACACTTCCGTATAGAGGAATAATAACATCTCTATAGGAGTACAATATACATAGGTGAAATACATTCCAAAGTTACATATACATCAACACTCCCTCTTAACTAGGAAGGTATTTCTCGACACAGATATGCTAGCACAAGTCTTCTTCTCTGGATCATCGTCACTGGATCATCGTCATCGAATCATCGTCATCGTCACTGTTGCTGCTATCTCAATCAATCTTTGATCTACTCGTCATAGGAAGTTCTACAGAGCCAGTCCTTTTTCATACTGGATGTAGGCCCACCACCTGCAGGTCTTCATCATCATTGGCCATACTATGGAATCTTCAGGACTTATTATGTGAGTCAACAAAACCTCAAAAGAGCATCCTAGGACTTTTACGAGCACACAGCTCAACCTATCGGATCTCCCAGGACCTTTTACATGCCACTGCATAACCTTTCCACAGCCACATAGTATCATCCTGATGCTCATGAATATTGATCATAACATTGTCTACGAAGCATAGTCCAGATGCACATAATTCAACACTTACACTCACTGGCATGGGAAGACACACTTCAACCATCCGGGAAGGGCTCAACACTCACATCAATGCACATGGGAGAACACATCTACCACCATGTCGGAAATGCTCTGCACTTACATCAACGCACATGGGATAACACATCTACCACCATGTCGGAAAGGCTCTGCACTTACATCAACGCACATGGGAGAACACATCTACCACCATGTTGGAAAGGATCTGCACTTACATCAATTCACATGGGAGAACACATCTACCACCATGTCGGAAAGGCTTTGCACTTACATCAATGCACATGGGAGAACACATCTACCACCATGTCGGAAAGGCTCTGCACTTACATCAACGCACATGGGAGAACACATCTACCACCATGTCGGAAAGGCTCTGCACTTACATCAACGCACATGGGAGAACACATCTACCACCATGTCAGAAAGGCTCTGCACTTACATCAACGCACATGGGAGAACACATCTACCACCATGTCGGAAAGGCTCTGTGCATCTGATTTCTTCGGACTCATCACACATGATCCACCTAATCATGTCAAAGCATCTACCTGATGCATGTCATCATAGTATGATCATCCTGATCATCAATGCATCCACTTGATGCATACCATGTATCCACCTGATGCATACCATGTATCCACCTGATACATATCAACATACATGATCTACCTGATCATACAATGTATCCACTTGATACATATCAATCATACATGATCTACTTGATCATACAATGTATCCACCTGATACATATCATACATGAGCTACTTGATCATACAATGTATCCACCTGATACATATCATACATAATCTACCTAATCATATAATGTATCTACTTGATAAATATACAAATACATGATCCAATTGATCATATCAAGCATCCAACATGATGCATATACATATACATGATCCAACTGATCATATCCAGCATCCAACATTATGCATATACATAGTAGTAACTGGAGCATCATCCTGATTCTCATCATCCAGCGCTTACATCCACAGCCATGGGAAGGATCCTCCTCTCACCATGCTTGGAATGGCTCCTGCAAATGTGTCCATCACTTCTTCCTCGAAGTGTCGTCAATCTGAAGAACACTAAGCCTCTTTCTGAAGTACTCAAACTTCACTCTGGCTAGTGGTTTCGTTAACACATCTGCAATTTGCTCATCTGTCGCAACATACAGGAGCTTTACTGCTCCTCTCTACACCATATCCCTGATATAGTGATATTTGATCTCAATGTGCTTCGACCTGTCGTGGAACACTGGGTTCTCAGACAGCTTCACACAACTCTGGTTATCACAAAAGATACTAGTAGCCTCCAGCGAGAGATCAAATAACTCAGGCAGTAGCTTCCGGAACCATACTGCCTCATAACTAGCCGAACAAGCTGCAACATACTCTGCTTCGGCTATACTCAGTGCTATGCAGGATTGCTTCCTTCTAAACCAAGAGATCACACCTGATCCCATACTGAAGCAACACCCATAAGTGATCTTCCTATCTGCAGCACTGCCTGCCCAGTCTGAATCAACATAACCCTCCAGGTTAAAATTTTGATTCGCATCATACTTGAGCCCATAATCGATTGTACCCTTCAGGTACCTCAGAATATGATTTACAGCAACCAGGTGAACACCTCTGGGATCCGTCAGGAACTAGCTCAATGTGTTCACCGCAAAGAAAATATCTGGTCTCGTGTTTGTCAGGTACATCAAGGACCCAATCATCTAACGATACACCATGACATCAACCGACTCAGATGAAGCATCACACAGAAGCTTCAGGTTCGATGCCATAGGTGTGGCCATAGCCTTGCAGTCCATCATACCGAACCTCTTTAGGATCTCTACTGCATACTTCCCTTGTCCAAGGAAGATCCCATCTGCACTCTGCCACACCTCCAGGCCTAGAAAATAGTGCATCATCCCCAAGTCCTTCATCTTGAACTCAGCAACAAGCTTCCTCTTGGTATCGGAAATCAACCCATCCTCTCCTGTATCAAACAGGTCATCCACATATAGGAGTAGTATCACAGGATTTCCTTCCTCAACCTTGTAGTAAAGGTTGGAATCTGCTTTACTCTTGGTAAAGCCCAAACTGGATAGAAAACTGTCCATCCTACCATACCAAGTTCTAGGAGCTTGCTTCAAGCCATACAAGGATTTCTTTAACTTGCACACATATGACTCTCTGTCATGTGTCTCAAAACCAAGTGGCTGCTCCACATACACTTCCTCCTCGACTACACCATTCAAGAAAGTTGTCTTGACATCCATTTGGTGTATCTTCCATTTCATCACTACAGCCAGAGCAAGTACTGTTCTAATGGAAGTGTATCTGGCCATAGGAGCAAAAGTCTCTTCATAATCAATCCATTCTTTCTGGGAGAAGCCACGAGCTACAAGTCTCGCTTTGTATTTCTCTATGCTACCATCTGCAGCATGCTTGATCTTGTAGATCCACTTGGAAGTCACCACAGACTTCCCTTCAGGTCTTGGGACTACATCCCAAACATCATTCTTCATGATCAACTGGTATTCCTCGACCATGGCATCCTTCCATTCTTTCTTTTCCGCTGCTTCTTCATAACTGGAAGGTTCTTTGTTCATAATGTCATAGAGTAAGGCAACATAGCTGGTATGAGATCTAGTTTTCTTTCTAGCTCTGTGTTCTTCTTCTAGAATTCCATACCTTTCTGCATATTGAATGAGCTCTCTATCCCATGTAGGTTTCCTCTTGTGAGAGTTATTCTCACGGGGTGGATCTACAGGTATTTGTGGATCTTCAAATTCACGATCTACTTCTCGAATTGCTTCATTCATGGTGGTGTCTTGAAATCTGGTTTCCTTTGGTTCTTCATGATCTTCAATAGGTTCCTTCCTTGACTTGGTGAAAGATGAGTCTTCATCAAATGTTACATCCCTGCTAACATCAATATATTTGAACCCTGGAAAGTATATTTTGTAAGCCTTCGAGCTTTCACTATACCCTACAAAGATACCCTTCTTTCCTAAAGGATCTAGCTTTGTCCTCTTTTCCTTTGGAACATGAGTGTATACTGGGAAACCAAATATTTTGAGATGGATGACTTCAGGTTTCTTACCAGAGAATACCTATTCTAGTGTCTTGTTGTCCAATATCTTGTGAGGTGTTTTGTTTTGCACATATACAGCTGTCCTAGCTACTTCTGCCCATAGATGCATAGGAAGATCCTGGTCATGCAGCATTGCTCGTGCTGCTTCCATGATTGTTCTATTCTTTCTTTCTGCAACCCCATTCTGTTGTGGATTGTAGGGAGCAGTCAACTCCCTCTTAATCCCCGAATCACTTCATAGCTTCTTGAAATCACCTGAAGTGAATTCTCCACCATTGTCGGATCTGAATGTCTTGATCTTCTTATCAGTTTGATTTTCCATCAAGGCTTTGAATTCCTTGAACTTATCAAACACTTCATCTTTGTTCTTTAAGAAATAAACCCAAGTCTTCCTAGAGAAATCATCAATTAAAGAGACATAGTATACATACCCACTCAGAGAACTTGATGACATCGAACCGCATACATCGGAGTGGATAATTTCCAAGATTCCTTTAGCTTTGCTTTCACTACTTGGAAATGCCTTCTTAATGTTCTTTCCTTTTACACATCCTTTGCAAACCCCTTCATGCTTTGTCTTGATTTTAGGAAGATGCTCTACAGCTTTGCTTGCAATTGGTAGTGCCCTATAGTGTACATGAGCAAGCCTTCTATGCCAAAGTTCACTTGGCTCCATGGATTCATGTACCATGGCATGTTCAGGTTGTTCCTTCAGTTTCTACAATCCTCCCTCTTGCTCTCCAATCACTACTGCATCATATATAGTTTTACCCTTTGGCCACATTAGTACTTGGCCATCTACAAATGCAACCCTCATACCTTCTGCATCCAATGCAGATATGGAGAGTATGTTCTTCTTGAGCCCAGGTACATATAGAACATCTTTCATCTTCAAAGACTTCCCAGAGTCTAGGTTGTAGGAGGATTCACCACTTCCCTTAATAGGGTATTGATAGTCATCCCCAAGTTTCACCTTATGGGGTGACTCATGTTCAAATAGATTTGCAAAAGATTCTTTACACCCAGTCATGTGTTTGGAGGCCCCACTATCAATAAGCCAATCATTACAACCATGAGAGATAGTACCTGTGAGAGCAGAGATTAGAACATATTCATCTTCACTAGATGAGTCATCACTTTCTGCTCTAGCCTTCTTCTTGGGAGGTTCATCATCCTCAGCATCATGAGCATGATATCTCTTCTTGTTGGTCTTCTTCCTTTTGTTGAATTTGTTGTTGTTGTTCTTTTTGTTCTTAGGAAAATCTGAAGCAAAGTGTCCCTTCTCATTATATGTGAAGCTTCTGAGATCTTTCTTATCTTTATGTTGAGGGTGGTGTGAAGATTTCTTGGTATGAGAATGCTCCCTCTTTGACCTTCCTTTCTTGGTGTGTGCTGTGAGAGCTTGATCTTCATTTCCCATCTTTTCTTCTCAAGCCACAAGCCTTGCTTCTTCTTGTGAGCATTCTTCCCATAGTCTACTGAATGAGATCAACTTCCTTCTTGCACAGATTCCTTGGATGAAGGAGTCCCATGAACTAGGTAGGCCATTCAGTGTGGTCATGACAACTTCTCCATTGTCCACTACTTCATCCACAGCTTCAAGTTGTTCCTTGATCTGAGAGACCTTAGAGAAATAGGATTGAATGGTCTCTCCATTCTGAAGCTTTACCCCTTTCAATTGGTTCCGTAGAGTCATCTTCCGATTGATGTTCTTCCCTTGAAAGAGCCTGGTTAGGGAATCAAACATCTCCTTAGGTGTCTTTAGAGATGACACATGTGATATGAGTTGGTCTTTGATAGAATCAACAATGATCCTCTTTTCCTTGACCAAATTCTTCTTATGTAATGCCTTGGCCTCTTCTCCGTCCGGGACAGGGACCTCTTCTCTTATGTAAGTATCCAATTCATTTTCTTCCAGGATTAACCCAATCCTATACTTCCATGCTCGGAAGTTATCAACCCCTTCAATCTTATCCTCAAGCTTGATGTGGTGAGACATTTTATTGAGACACTCAAATGGAAATAAAATATGTAGGTCTTACCACTTGATTTGCAGAAATTTGGATCTGGAGCTGGATTAGGGTTTGCCAGAGAAACCCTAAAAATTCAAAATTTGAATTTCAACTTTCTGAAAGGATAGAAAGATGCGCCTTGATGATCTGATCATCCTGGTATACTCAGAAATTGAAAACTGCAAAGGTTCACCCTTCAGAAATGCTTTTCAATCTCCCATATTCACTAGGGAGGACCCTGAATTAGAGTTTGAGTTTCCCGAAGCTTCACCCAACCAAAAATCTTGATCCAAAGCTCTAAAATTCATTTTTTCCAAGGCGCTTCTAGGTATGTCCTCAGATTTCATAAATTCCTATTTTTGTGGAAACCCTACTTTTTAGGGCCAAAAATGAAAGTGCCCAGAATTGAATTCTGATTGGACAGAAAGATGCGCCTTGCTGAGGAGAGTCAAAATACCCTACTGCCTTTCAAGATCCATGGAGAAAACCCCAATAAATAAGAAACCCTAGTTTTCGCAACTGCACAGTGTCTTCTTCTTAGGTTAGCTCTGATACCATGTTAATTTTTTAGCATTAATTCAACATACTCTAGGATATTTACTGAGAGAATAACATGCACATCATATCAAGTATTACAATGCATATCAATCACACCAAGCAATCACATGAGAAAATAGACACACATAGTTTCACTGGGGAAAACCATAAAGGTGAAAAACCCCACAACTTCCTCAGAGATAGAAAGAGCAATGATACAACCAAAGTACATAGGGATAGTCATCCTAGTAGCTGAACCTCCTCCTTCAGTAGTGCACCACTTTTCGGGTAGTGTAGAAGTGAATAATGAGATGATCAAATAGAGTGCCTCCCGCACTCTATTTATACTTGACCTGACCTACCTAATAAACTAACAGGGCTGACTTGTCTAACTTAGTCTAATAACCCATGGTAATACTAATCAGGGCCGACCCCACACTTGGTGGTCTAATAACCCATCACTTGCAAGTTACGACACTTGTGACACTTGTCAATACAAATGATGACACTTCCGTATAGAGGAATAATAACATCTCTATAGGAGTACAATATACATAGGTGAAATACGTTCCGAAGTCACATATACATCAACACAGAGCACATGTGTAACAACAATAATCAAGAACACATTTTCAAATAGAAACTACGCATTATCTAGTCAACTGTTTCATCAAACCAAGAAAAGCTATGAATGGAAAATCCTACGCTTGATATTCAAATTGTTCAGCAAACCAAAAGGAACTATAATCAAAGAATCCTACGCTTAATATTCAATCTGTTTCAACAAACAGAAAGAGAAATCTAATCGTAATTCCACACAAAACAAAGCAAAGGAAATAAATAGCTAACTAATTAGACAAATCTGATAGAAGGTGGAACCTTTCCTTCTAACATAGATGCCTCTAAACACTAGCAGAGATCAATACACGGTAGCTCAGGAAAATGTTGTTGATTTTATTAAGAAGGTGAATTTCAATTACAAAGCTCTTCCACTCCTATTACAAACTCTTTTAAAAAATAAGCCTAACCTTTTTCCCCATCCTATCCTCCTTTAAATATTACAACAAGGCGAATCAATTCCTTACAATTCGGGCAGCCATGAAGATCGAAGATCTTCAGGATGTTAAGTCAGTACCCCAAAATAGATAAAATTACAACCATTATTACATTTGGGATAAAATTTGTTTCATGAGCACTCATGTTCTTATAGCTCGAACTGATTCAACGCCCAGTGAGTTTCAGTTGTTCGCGTGGGAGAATAATGTGGACTACCTTGCAACAATATGAACTGAAGCCCTGGAAAGGTGTAGCTGCTTGCCGAGTGCTTCTTCATCCATGTGTATCAGCAAGCTGATGCACCCAAATTTCCTGTAGTCTAAAATTACTTTCATCAATCCATCACAAGTCAACACAATTAGGAAGAAAATCCATAAACACATGCAAACTTAGGCATTAATATAACAAAGTAATAATAAACTATACCTGCTCAAGTTCATGCTTTTCCTTAGGAAAGATAACAATATGGTAATAATAATAAGGAGAAATAGGGAAAAAGGATTATAATGGAAGTGAGCAAAAAGGGTCATTTTTGGCACCCAACATCTCCCCCCAACTATCCTATTACATGTCCTCATGAAACAACCTCTAGTTAATATGAATCTGAATCTGAATCAAAACCTTTCCTGTGGAAGTTAGTGAGATTGAAGGAAGATTCAAGATTATCTCCATGGTTTATATACCCTTTGAAAGCAACCAACTCTGCCCAAGACTTATTTTCTGCTTTTTGGTCAACTTGTATATACTCGTGTACCCCTTCTCAGGAAGCCATATGAGTGGGAATCTGAATCGTAATCCTAGCCAGCTTGGTCCACATGTCTGAATACACTTGACATACTCAGGAACTCGAGATAAAGGATATTTAAAATTTTCAAAGCAGTAAGGATCTCTTGTTCTCATAAGCTCAGAAGAAGCTTCCCATTTGTGTTGATTTCCTTCTAATGCATAGTGCTCTAGCTGTGATATGCTCTTGACACATGTAGATATAAACTCATCCTGAAGTGCTACTATTTGTTTGACCTTTTGGGGAGAGGAGAGGTATATCCTATGTTTTTCGATAATAACAATAGGGGATTGAGGTTCACCTCGGATCCATAAAGTATAATTATCTACATTCTTTCGAATGGTCTGGGAAGCACTACACCAATTCATCTGATTGGTGATGAAGGAAGTTAACGCCCTTAGATGTATATACCCTACATAAGGAATAGGATTGAACCGAAGTTCCATGAAGCATGCTAACTCATGCAAATATAATTCACAGAATGAATTTTGTCCAGGGAAATCACTCTGAGAAAAGGTATTCAAAAACTGAGGAGTTGTAACAAACTGACGGGGCACCCCTTCCTTGAGGGATTTTATCTTAAAAATAGTCAATTGTTCATAAAGGAATATTGGATAAGATGATGATGGGGCCCTACAACTTAATAGTTCTTGAATTAAATTATACATTTGCTCCTTCTCTTGTTGCATGGCCTTAAACTTTGTTAATTCCTTCAGTGCCTCTTGCAATTTTTCCCAGCGAAACCCTTGGAAGGTCAATTATTCATCCCATCTCTCTCTATAATCCATTTACTGGCCTTCCTATGTAAAGGCAAGGTAATCATCCTTTCCTCACACAGGGTAGAATGATATATCCATTTACTTATTTCAAGATTCAACAAAGAAAGTTCCTTTTCCATCTCCTGATCATTTTCATCTTCTATGTCCAACTCAATAATCTCCAGAGGTTCCTGGACCTTTTCTTTACCATCATTTTCCTTGGGTATAGGTTGGTCTTGAGTTGTTAAATTCTGAGTTTCAATAACTAATTCTTGTGTTTCAACAACTTCTTCTTCTCGACCCGCCAATTCTGATACCCCAACAATTTCTTTTTGTGCCGTTGGTTCTTGTGTTTCAACAGCTTCTTCTTCTTGACCCACCAATTTTGAGACTTCAGCAATGTATTCTTGTGCCACTACTTCTTTTGTTTCAACATCCTCTTTTTGGGTCATTGGTTCTGAGATTTCATCCATTTCCTCTTGTGCCACTGGTTTTTGTGTCTCAACAACTTCTTTTTGGATTGTTGGTTCTTGTGTTTCAACAACCCTCAATTGTTGAGGCAATGTTTCCTTTGATTCTTGCATTCCCTAGTCAAGGTTCAATATTTCCTGTGCAATAATATCCTTAGATTCCTTACTTAGAAATTCTTGATTATCCATGGTTGAAGGGGCTTCTTCGATGTTCCGATTTTGCTCATCATCTGCCATTGATTGTGCTTGTGCCGTCCCATTATTTTCTTATCTCAGATGTCCAAGTATCCATGAAAAAAGTTCCATAAGAGTGACCTTATATCCCTCATTCTTAAAAATGTACCCACATTCTGGGCACATAAACTCATCATGCTCCAAATTTTCTGAAACAAAGGGTAGACTTTCCATTTGTTCAGCAACTTCATCTAGTGTGCTCAATCTACAGACTACTTGACTCTTTAGCACTTCTTTCATCCCTTGCAGTTCCTCCCTGAGCGCCTACACCTCCTGTTTCAACAGGTCATTTTCTAAGAGTAGAGTTTCCATTTGAATTTGACCCTCTCCTACAACAGATTCTTGTGGGTCGGCAGACTTTGGAATTGGAGTTGGGATACCCCTCGGTTCTTGTGTTTTAGGGGGTGGTCTAGGTTCTAGAATTAAGATCTCAATATCTACCTCGGTCATTTGTGTTGCCTCTGTTGCAACAACAGCTTGGGTCCTTATTCTTTTCACTGGACTGGGTGACTGGTTTTGGGTACACAATATCCTCTTATTTATTCATGGAAAAGGGGGAGTGGAACCGTCCGAAAGTATTTCAACATCCTCCGAGACAAAAAAAGGAGAATCATCCTTTCGTGATGATTCTTCCCTTAATTCACTAGCTCCTCCTAGTCTAGCAGAAGATTCAATCTCCAGAATTATAGCTCCTCCTTGTTCAGCAGAAGATTCAATCTCCTAAATTATTTTTGGCTGGCTCTCAGTCCCCTTCCTCATTTCTTCTACATTGGATTATGTTTGTTGGAATGGGATCCCGATAGGATCCTAGGGGTTTATGTTTTGGGAATATTCTGCAGTCACAACTTCTTTCTGTTGGAGTGGGATCTCGATAGGCTCCTAGGGGTTTATGTTTTGGGAGTCTTATGCAGTCACAGCTTCCTCCAAACCCCCTTCTTGATCATTTCCTACTCCTTCAGATTCCCTATCTCCCCCCCCCAAATCTATCTGACAGGCTCCACTCGTCTTCCTCTTCAGTATCATTATCACTTCCTTCCATGGCCACATGGTCTACCACAGCCCTAGCAACGAATTTCCCCCAAGATTGGTGTCTTTTCTCAAGGGATCTAATTATTAACAACTTAATGAGGCCATGGTTAGTGATGGAGGTTTGGGGGTGTTGGGAACTTCGTGCATAGTGTTCCATGTTTTGCAGGGTCTCTAGAAGGTAATAGGGCATATTAATTAATTTTCCATGACGCAAGTGAGAGATAAAAACAAAATCATAGGAATAGACGACTGGGCACCTACCTTCGTAGGTGATATATTTATTCAAGAATACTGCAACTTGGTCCCACGGGCGAGGCAACGTTTCTAATGTTGTTCCTCATCCCCTTGCTTGAACGTTTTCTCCTGCTGCGAGGAAATATTCTTTCGCATTTGGATTGTGCACCTTCTGGCCAAACCACCTCCTCTCATTTCTAGGCAATCCTCTCACCTCTGCTAAAATATGTTCAGAGACCTCGACCTTCAATCCCCCAACTTTTGAATGGTCTCCTATCAAATTCTGGGCAAATTGTAATGCCATTCCTTCATTAAACCCATTCAATCTCCCGAAATACGTTGCCCATCCTGCTTCTTCAAAAAATATAAAAAATCCTCTATTCTGGCATAAAGCATCCATTGTTTCAGGTTCATGTCGGACTGCGAAACCCCCCATAATGTCTTTCTTCAACAATCTCAAATGATGCAGGCAAGAATTTCCTAATTCGGATGCCGGGGTTGCAGCATGCAGAAACAATGATGAACAATGGGGAGTCCATTGGATATTTTTGGAAAGGTGGTTCAATTATGGAATAGACTTGTGTTAAAATTTATTTCCTGGATTGGACGAGATGAAAGTTGTTAAAAAGTATGGGAGAGAGTGGTGATGTGTCCCTCCGAATGGAAATATTGGTTAGAGATTGCGGATAGGGATATGCGAACATAGTATAATCATGATTACTTTGTCAATTTATGCCTAGTCATACCTGTGGTTAGAATCTGTACCTTTGCGCTTACCGTTATGGATTGTCAACACTCCGAGTTGGCCCAATTTTTCTATCAAATCAATTGATGAAGGAATCCCTCGTCACATGACTTCATAAATTCGCTATGCCTCTAACCAATAAGAGGATTGAATGTGTCCATGTTAGAATTAATTGTTTTAGTGAGTGGAAGCCTTGGCATATTTTCAGCTTTATTTTTGGAAAACTGTAGCAGAAATAACATTGATTATAAAAATGGCAAGGTAATATTACTGCCAATTCCATCGAAATATTCCTCGGATAATTTTGCAAGACACAATTCACCGGTTACAAGGAAATCCAATGAATTTCATAACTAATACAGGCTGAAAAGTGGAAAAATAGCGATGGTTCAACGGATAGCGGAGAAATTGATAGTGTTTCAACTGAAAATTGGTGGAGTTTCGTCAGAAAGTCAAGAAATTGGCGGAGTTTCGGAAAAGAGTGGAAAGGTTGGCGTATTTTTTGCCGAAAGTTCAACAGAAAGGTTGGTGGAGTTTCATAAAAAGTGGAAAGATTGGTGATGTTCCAGCCGACGACAAAATTCAGCAACGTCCAAATGAAGTTCAATGGACTTGAAATAAATCCATAGTTCCCTTCGCCGATCCTTGTAAGGGTTATTCAAAAACTATAAAGGACCACCCATAGTTTCCCCAATCAATTGGCCCATTACGACTGCACATGTTCTTCTCGGTCCTTTGCATCTACTCCTGCACACAATTCCTATAAACAAACAAATCAAGTTGAACTATCGAAAAACCATCAAACAACTATAAAACTAATGAAATCAAAGAAAAAATAAAATCAAACCAGTTTATTTAAGTACAAATTCCTTGCGAAAAATTCGCAAAGAAAAAAAGAGTTTAAGAAATAGGAGGAGGCTCATGCTCCTGTACCAATCGACTGTTTGAATTAGAAGCGACGTGGGAAGCAAATGCATCCTTCGAGAGTGGCTTATGGTAGAGTCACAGTCGATGACCATTGGAAAATAGTGGTGTCTGTTGTTCATCGAATGTGGTCAATCGAATAGTCCCATTATCAAACACTGCATCCACTTTGTATGGCCCCAACCATCTCGTACGCAATTTCCCTTTAAAATCCATCTTGAATCGTGAATCGTATAATAAGGCCCAATCTCCTTCATGGAACATCTTCTTCTTAATAAACCTGTCATGCCACCTAGAGTATTGTTGTTGAATTACTAAATACTGATGTGCAACAACTATACGCTTCTCATCAATCTCATTTAATTGATTCAGCCGGTCCTTTTGGGCTTCTGTTAAATCCATGTTGCTTCTAAAGCGATCCTCAAAGTTTTAATATCGAATTCAACATGGAAGACATCATTTTTCACGTATATCAATTCATAAGGAGATAACCCAATGATGTTATGCCATGTAGTTCGATATTCCCATAATGCTTCAAGAAGTATTTCAACCCAATCTCTACGATGACTCTTCACATTATTTGTGAGAATAGCTTCGATAACTTTATTTGTACTTTCCACTTGACCATTGTCATGTGGATGATATGGTGAAGTTATTGTTAAGATTTAATATGCTAAGACAGAAAATAGCAGCATTACATTCCATTTCACAATAATAGCATATACAGGATCACTAAAGAAACAACAAGCACAACATAAACACAAGAGACACGGATTTATCCTTGGAAACCCTCATGGGGTAGAAAACCCAGCAAAGCTTCCTCAATATAGATGACCAACAAATACAAAAGATGTAACCCTGAGCATAAGCTCCTGCTTCTCCATAGCATACCTCTCTCTCATAAGTGCGCCACTCTCAAGTGAGTGAGTGTGTGTTAAATGAGGAGTACACCTCCTCTATTTATACAGTACTCCGACTTGTATTTTACACAAATCATGTAGGCTCGTATTTAACCATTGGGTTAAATACCCCATTACAACTGACTGGGCCGACCCCACTAGGGTGGTCTAACAACCCTTTGACCCACATAACACATACAGGGCCGACCCCCACTAGGGAAGTCTAATAACCCAAGTTACCACATTCCGACGGAGGAATAAACATATCCGGATATACAATAAGATCTTCACGGAGGAATGAAACATCTCCGAAATAATAAAGTACAAATATAATATTCTTTGAAGTTACAATATCTCAACACTCCCCCTTAATGAGAAGGATATTATAACAACATCTATAGGAGCAAGGAGCCATCAACATGATACACGATACATCTATAAATCATTGGAAGCTTTCTCAACATCATCAGTAACTCAAGCAGTTACTGGAACATCTTCAATACTGGAACATCAACATCTTCAGTACTGAGTCTTTATCTTCTGCAGCACTCGAACAACTACAACAACATCAACATCTAGATCCTCATGATCATCAGCATCGTCATCATACGATCATCAGCATCAGGATCATCTCGATCTACATCATCTGGATCATCATGATCTACAGCATCTAGAACATCTCGATCTACAGCATCTGGATCATCATGATCTACAGCATCTGGATCATCTCGATCTATAGCGTTTGGATCATCTCGTTCTACAACATCTGGATCATCACGATCTACAGCATATGGATCATCTCGATCTACAACATCTGGATCATCTCGATCTATAGCATCTAGATCATCACGATCTACAGCATCTGGATCATCTCGATCTACAACATCTGGATCATCTCGATCTACAGCATCTGGATCATCTCGATCTACAACATCTGGATCATCACGATCTACAGCATCTGGATCATCTCGATCTACATCATCTGGATCATCTCGATCTACATCATCTGGATCATCTTGATCTACAGCATCTGGATCATCTCGATCTACAGCATCTGGATCATCACGATCTACAGCATCTGGATCATCGGTATTAGTATCCACACCAATACAAGTATACACATCATCAATACAAGTATCCTCATCAATACAAGTATAGACATCATCAATACAAGTATCCTCATCAATACAAGTATACACATCATCAATACAAGTATCCTCATCAATACAAGTATACACATCATCAATACAAGTATCCTCATCAATATCAATACAAGTATCCTCATCAATCAAGTATGCATAGTAGCATACCTTGCAACACACACGATCATATTACAGGATGATCAATCCCGCTCTCTTTAGGACATAGGTCCATGGATGATACAATCCAGATCAAGTTCCAGGATGATCAATCCTTATCACTTTAAGACAAGTCTCATGTCTAGGGACGATGCAAACCCATCACGTACATTTTGAACCCAGTTCACGGACGATGCAGTCCTCTCACGTACATTTCAAACCCAGTTCATGGACGATGCAGTCCTCTCACGTACATTTTGAACCCAGTTCATGGACGATGCAGTCCTCACGTACATTTTGAACCTAGTTCACAGACGATGCAGTCCTCACACGTACCTTTAAGACAAGTCTCATGTCTAGGGACGATGCAATCCCATCACGTACATTTTGAACCCAGTTCATGGACGATGCAGTCCTCACACATACCTTTAAGACAAGTCTCATGTCTAGGGATGATGCATTCCGATCATGTACATTTTGAACCCAATTCATGGACGATGCAGTCCTCACACGTACCTTTAAGACAAGTCTCATGTCTAGGGATGATGCAATCCCATTACGTACATTTTGAACCCACTTCATGGACGATGCAGTCCTCACACGTACCTTTAAGACAAGTCTCATGTCTAGGGATGATGCAATCCCATGACGTACATTTTGAACCGAGGTCCAGGGACGATGCAGTCCTATCTTCAATTCTCGGAGACATCAGTCTACGGATCAATTCTGGGACCTAAGTCCGGGGAAGATACAATCCCCTACTTGTTCATTTAGGACTTCATTATCGGAGACCCAGTCTACGGCTCAATTCTGGGACCAGAGTCTGGGGACGATACAATCCCCCACCTGTTCATTTAGGACTTTATTTTCGGAGACATCATGTCTACGGCTCTCTTTTAGAACATGTGTTCAAGGATGATACAATCCCTCTTCTTTCTCAGAGACATCTGTCTACGGCTCACTTTAGGACTGAAATCCAAGGATGATTCAATCCTCACATGTCCACAAAGGACTTCATTCTCGAAGACATCTGTCTACGGATCCTTTTAGAACATGTGTTCAAGGATGATGCAATCCCTCTTCTTTCTCAGAGACACCTGTCTACGGCTCCTTTTAGAACATGTGTTCAAGGATGATGCAATCCCTCTTCTTTCTCGGAGACACCTGTCTACGGCTCCTTTTAGAACATGTGTTCAAGGATGATGCAATCCCTCCTCTTTCTCGGAGACACCTGTCTACGGCTCCTTTTAGAACATGTGTTCAAGGATGATGCAATCCCTGTTCTTTCTCGAAGACACCTGTCTATGGATCTTCTTTTAGAACATATGTTCAAGGATGATGCAATCCCCTTGTCACCTTAGACCCTGTCTAAGGACCATCCACCGACCTCTCTGTCGGCATCACCAATATAGGTATTCACATCATCGACCTCACTGTCGATGTAGGCAATCTCATCATAAGTGATCACATCACTCCCCCTTTCAAGGAGGGTCCTTCTAAACTATATTAAGTTTGTCTCGAAAAACTTTACTTGAGGTAGAGGTTTGGTTAGTACATCGGATCGGTATAGGTTTGGTTAGTACATTGGTAACTTGTTACAAATTCGAACATATCTTGTATATAGAAATGTCAGATCTCTATGTGCTTTGACTTATCATGGAACACTGGATTCTCTGCCATTTTGGTACAACTCTGTTTGTCACATAGGATCACAGTTGGGTCTATCTCTAAGTCAAACAATCCTAAATCCTTACTACTTCATAACTTAGTAGAGCAAGCAGCCATATATTCTGCTTGTGCTAAGATCCACATTAGATTGTTTCCTGCTAAACCACGAGATCATGGCTGATCCCAGACAATAACATCCTCTCTATGTGCTCTTCCTGTCTGATACACTTCCTGCCCAATCAACATCTGTGTAGCCATCTGAAGTGATGATCTCCAATATAACATAGATCAAAGTCTATTGTATCCTTTAGGTACCACATCACATGATTTGCAACTTATCAGGTGAACACATCTAGTTTCCACTAGATACTGATTCAAGGTGTTCACAACAAAGCATATATCTGACCTAGTATTCATTAGATACATCAATGACCCAATAATTTTTTTGTACAGAGTTATATCCACTAACTCTGATGAGTCATCTGCTGACAGCTTCAAGTTGGAATCCATGAGAGTGGCCATTCCAACACATCAATTCTTCTCAATATTTCTCAGCATACTTTCCCTAGTTGAGAAAGATTCCTTACGAGCCTTGCCATACTTCTAGACCTAGGAAGTAATGCATCAATCTGAGATATTTCATTTTCATTTCTATAGCCATCTTCTTCTTTCTTTTCATGATTTGTTTCTCATTCCCTATCAGAAAGATATCATCTAGATACAATAATAGTATGATCCATAACCTTAAGGTAAAGGCTAGGAACAACTTTACTTTTGGTAAAGCCCAAGCTTATCAAGAAACTGTCAATTTTCCCTTTGTGACTGAACATCATTCACACTCTGCATTGAATGATCTTCTGCATATCTATCTGTGCCATCTCTCATTAGATGGGTCTACTCTCGAACTCTGTGGTGAGTTCCTTCTTGCATCCATGTCATCTGTGTCTAGAAACCATATTCAACCGTGTAGCAAAGGTTGAGATCCACATCACCCATGGTGATCATTAAGCTCATCAATTGATTATCGATCCGGGGTACCCATACAGAACCTGATTCACACTTCTTCTTTAATTACATCATTAAGAGAATGGTCTTATCTAGTCACTTGGAGAAAACATCTCGTCATGATTCTCTTCCTTTTTCTAAGAGAATCTTCTAGCCACGAGCCTTCTATATTTTGTTTGATTTGTAAATCTTCTTGTTGAACATCCATCACTTGTTCGGTGTTCATCATTCTTCATGATCTTTCCTACAAATAATTAAGTACATGATTAGTAATACTTCATAATCATGAAATCATGTTGACATGATAACCTATTATGCATACAGATATCATTTACATAGTTATGCAACTATCTTGACCAATACTTTGGCACAACGCTTTTCCATATCTTGTATGCATACAGTGGCTATCTAGATGCCTTCCATCTCTACCAGAACATACTATCGAGAGTGTGCACAGCTCTCAGCATGTCAGCAAAGAGGTTTCATTCTAGACAAGCAAAAATGGAATGCTTGTCCAACTTACCAATCATATGCATATTAGTAGTATATTTTTCAATGCTCTATGAATGTTTACACTCCACATGATATATTCTAGGAATACAAATATGCATACAAGCAATATCATTTACTATTTAAAATAACAACTCAAATACTTATCTTTTATGTTTGTGTGGTTGCCTCCCGCTTGATCTTCTATATGTCTTTTGAACTTCTATTCATTCTGTACCACTGTGCATGCTCAAGTGTGCACTAGTGTCATCCTCATGATCTCATACAAAAACATTCATTCATTAGTATATTATAAATATAATCAAAACATTATAATTCTAAATAATCTTGAAAATGTATAGTCATGATTATAGATAATATTCAAGGTTTCAGGGAAGTCTTCTTTTACTCATGCATATTCTTGTTTGATCTGGTTAGTTAAATCATCAACCAAGATAAGAGACATAATATGCATAAACCCTTGATTACTAACTTTATGAATAAGCGTAACCAATCATACCAAGTATACTTATATAAGGGATCCTAACACAAGGTAAGATTCTAACATGACATAGGAAAACATACCTGGATTAGTATACTTGCTTAGTTATGTCTAACATACCTAATCAATATCTTCTTTGTTCTCTTCAATGATTTAGAGATCCTATGCTGGAACCTGCATATCTCATAGGTTAAGCATAATAGAACAAAGTCATACATACCTTGTAAGTAGAACTTCTATGTGATCAAATATTATGGATGAGTCTTTGTCTTCATGTTATCATGGTCATGGAACTTGATTTGTCTTTCGTGATGTACCTGTATCTTGTTAGCAGACAACATACCCCTCATACAACACCACAGTGCATTAGTACAATCATATAGCCCTAATCAATGAATGTCTTCTATCATTCACATGCATTCATACTATTACTAGGGTGATAAGACAATTCTAACATTAATCAAGATTGCACTAATAAATAATATGAAGATAGACATATTATGAACTTTATCAAAAATCAGATTTCAAGACATACCTGTATCTCCTTAAGACATACATGTCGAGACTTCTTGTAGTCTTCTTATGTAAGGCCTTAGCCTCAACTCCCCCTGAAACTTGATCTGGAGCTTGATTAGGGTTTGTTAGAGAAACCCTAAAAATTCAATCTTTGACTTTCACAATTCTGAATGGATGGAAGGATGTGTCTTCCTGAGCTGATCAAACTAGCATACTTCAATTTTGAAATCTCCAAAATTTGACCCCTCAAAATTTGCCTTCGAAACTTCTGGATCTTCTGGACAGGATCCTGAACTAGGGTTTGATGAAACCCACCCTTCTTCCCAATCAAAAGGTTCAATCCAAGGCTCTAAACTCTTATTTTTCTGAGGAGCTTCCAGCCGTGGTTACAGACTTCAAAAATTCCAACTTTTGTTGAAGCCTTAATTTTCCATCTTTCCGATCAAAATCCCGAACTGGGGTTTGATCAAGCCCGGTCTTCTACCCAAGCAAAAAATTCGATCTTGGTCTCTAAATTTTGATTTTCCTGAGTAGAATTCAGCCATGGATTTCGATTCCAAAAATTCTAACTTTCTCCGAAACCCTAAATTCCGGAAGCCATGAATGAAGGTGCTCCAAAAAATAATTTTGTTTTGACAGAAATATGTACCTGATTGATTCTGCTGTAACTCCAAACTTTTCGCTCTACAGGGTCTGAAAACATTTTTTGTGGTATCCTGATCTGTCATCTTTCCATCCCGATAGGTCTGACCTCAATTGGATTTTCTGAGAGAGAGTTATGCCAAGTGTCTCAACGTGACCTGTTTATGGGATAAAACAAGAGAGCGAACTTGTACGGTGTGCCACATGTCACTGGTTCAACTTCGGCCTCTGAAACCATTTCTTGAGATAGTACAGTCTGTGTAATACCTATCACTTTTTACGAAATTTCATTTGGAGCTTCCTAGCCCAAGTTATGACCTTTTTTTCTAGGTCACCTGATTTTGACTGAGATCTGGAAGAGGCAGAAACCCTAACTTGTACTGATCATAACTCACAAAGTACAATGAATCTGAGGGTTCCCTTTGGACACAAGGTACCTGGGGATGTTAGCTACGACCTGTAAACTTTGCAGATCCTGAACCTTCGTATAAATGGATTTATAACAAAAGTTCCATGATGACTGGTTTTTTCTATGTAAAACCCAAACCTTCAAATTGTCGCAAGTGAAGCAAGTGTCGTAAGTGCCATACATTTCCTTCCTTCAGGTTATCTCTGATACCATGTTAAGATTTAATATGCTAAGACAGAAAATAGCAGCATTACATTCCATTTCACAATAATAGCATATACAGGATCACTGAAGAAACAACAAGCACAGCATAAACACAAGAGACACAGATTTATCCTAGGAAACCCTCATGGGGTAGAAAACCCAGCAAAGCTTCCTCAATATAGATGACCAGCAAATACAAAAGATGTAACCCTGAGCATAAGCTCCTCCTTCTCCATAGCAGACCTCTCTCTCATAAGTGCGCCACTCTCAAGTGAGTGAGTGTGTGTTAAATGAGGAATACACCTTCTCTATTTATACACTACTCCGACTTGTATTTTACACAAATCATGTAAGCTTGTATTTAACCATTGGGTTAAATACCCCATTACAACTGACTGGGCTGACCCCACTAGGGTTGTCTAACAAACCTTTGACCCACATAACACATACAGGGCCGACCCCCACTAGGGAAGTCTAATAACCCAAGTTACCACATTCCGACGGAGGAATAAACATCTCCGGATATACAATAAGATCTTCATGGAGGAATGAAACATCTCCGAAATAATAAAGTACAAATATAATATTCTTTGAAGTTACAATATCTCAACAGTTATTCTATGCTGGATATGGTATTTCTGGAAGAGGGATTCAATTTTATGAGATACAAATGGTGCTCCCCATCTGTGACTATCTCCTTAGGAACCCCAAAGCGAGTGAAGAAATCTACCACAGCTTGATCAGTAGCTCTTACTAGGGGTGTGGCCTCCACCCACTTGGTCATATAATCTGTAAAAACTAGGATAGAAAAATTTTGTTTTGAAGGAGGGTTGATGGGTCCTCCAAAATCCAAGGCCCACCTATCGAAAGGTTCAACCACCAATTGTGTTTGTAATGGAATTTCCTCCAACTTATTAGGCTGACCCATCCTCTGACAGCTATCACAGGCTTGCACATACTTCTTTGCATATTGAAACAGGGTTGGCCAAAAGTATCCCATTCGTAACACCTTATGTCCAGTCCTTTTATCATCAAAATTCCCCCCACAAGGCTCGTCATGACAAGCCTTCAAGATACTATGGATTTAATCTTCCCTTACACATCGCCTAATTTCCAAATCCAGTCCTGTGTAAAAGAGGTATCCTTCTATCCTGCCATACCTAACACTCTGCAAGACAATTCTTCTCCTTTCCCTTTCTTACAGATGCGATGGAAGCTTCCCTATAGCATGGTAATTAGCAATGTCTTCATACCACGGTGAATGAACTGATACTACAAATAAATGTTCATCAGGAAAATAATCCTCAACTGGTGAATTATCAACATTATTGGTTAGTCGAGAAATAAAATCAACAACAACATTCTCTTTTCTTGGCTTATCAACAATAGTGATATCAAATTCTTGTAATAGAAACGACCACCTAGTCACTCGGGAATTAGTAACAGGTTTATTCATTAAATATCTAATGGTTGAGTGGTTAGAATGCACAATGGTAGGATACCCGGTAATATAATGCCTAAAATTGTTGATGGCGTAGATGACAACAAGGAATTCTTTCTTAGTTACTGTGTAATTAAGTTCAGTGGGAGCCATATTCTTACTGATATAGTAAATAACATACAGATTATGACCTTCCTGCTGTCCCAACACAAATCCAATAGCCGTATCTGAGGCATCATAAGAAATATGGATCCTTAAAGATGAATGAAAAGAAGATCCAAGAGTCCCTCATCATTCCCCATGACACTTAAGCATTGGTGTCAAATTCTTGTTGGAGAGCTACTTCATTGGAGGAAACATCCTTCCTTGAAAACATGGAGAAGATTCAAATAGCAATGTGCGACATCAAAGGTAATTTCACGTCTTTTCTTTTTGATAGAAACCATTTGTTTGAGCTTAATAAATTTTTACATTATGCATACTTGAAGAATAATGAGGATAATCATAAGCTCACAATTCAAAATGAGCAACTTCTTGAAAAGTTGCAAGATACTTGTTTTTCCTCCTATGTTTTAGATTGTCAAATGGTAGATTGTTTGGAGGATTCTCATGACATTGTGGATCATGAGAAATGTGGAAAATTGAATGTGCTTGATGTGTTTGAAGATGAACTTGAATAATTACAAACACTTGATGCGGTGGAAGAGGAACTTGAATTGTCTCTTGATGAAGGTTATCCAATTTTTAAAGAAGAACATGTTTCCTCTACATTGGAACCAATCTATGAAAAAGGTTTCACACTTTTGAAAGAGCTGCATAATACTACCCATATGTGTTGTGGGGAAAACTTCCTTACTGTTTTTAACGAGCTCGAAGGAAAGGTGGAAGAAATGCTCGTAGCCTCCTTACTGTTTTTAACGAGCTCGAAGGAAATGTGGAAGAAATGCTCGTAACCTACTTACTGTTTTTAACGAGCTCGAAGTAAGAGAAGAATGCTCGTAACCTACTTACTGTTTTTAACGAGCTCGAAGTAAAAGAAGAATGCTCGAAATGGGAGGAGACGAGTGTCAGGGACATGCAAAACTAGCTCCAAGCGCATGGAACAAAGCTATGCCTAATGCAAGGAACATGAGCAAGATAAATACACTCAGGGTGTGTCTCCTCCAGGTAAAAGGTGTCAAATTGTGAGGGCAAAATGATACAGGGCTTAGCGGAAATGAGATCAAAGATGGAGGCTTATACAATGGGCTAAAAGCGTGGAAGCCGGCTTCAGGCTCATTAGCGCAAGCGGGATCATAACAGATGCACATACAACTTGAACATAAAGATGGGAGCCTTATCAGGGATGGCCAGAAATATATGAGGAAGAAAGATATGAGGCTTCTTCGCAAAGTCATGGTAAATCTAAAAAGGCTCCCGAGCCTATGAGAAAAACTCAGCATGGGCACCAGAATGGCATAAGGGTGCTGACTAGGGTGACCCATGTTAGGTAGGCTCTGCTGTCGGACTGGTGCACAATGCATAAAGAGATGGCTAACACACCAATATCCAACAGGTTCGACCCTATGGCGAATTCGGATGGCAAAAGGTTCAAATGCAACATAACAGCGGGGAAGCCTAAACCTATATGCAAGGTTCCGAATATACCTGACATAGTCGCACAAGGTGTCGAAAAGGACCAGTAAGCAAGTATACATCCAGCTAAGAATCCTGTCTCCAAGAAACATTAGTACCGGGATCATATCTAAAACATATGTAAAGGAAGACCCGATACAAGTCACTATGGTAGAAATACTTTCAACTTCACTATCATCAACAACAGGCATAAACAAGGCAGAGTTTTCAAATGAAGACTCTATGGTACCCAAGCCTGAGGACTTACAATCAACAAGATCAACTTCAGGATGAAGATCAAAGTTGAAAGACATGATGGAATCTGCAGGAACAAATTCGTCATCACGGGAGTTGAAAATTCTAGAAGCAGAATCAAACTCAGCAGGAACACCGATTTGCTGATCTATAGGAGAGTCCAAAGACTTAACAGTAGGAAGATCAGACTTTAAGGTCAAACCGGGGCGGGACATAACTATGACTAGATCAACATCCAAATGAATGGAAGACTGTACTATGGACTCTAGGAAAACTTCATCGGAAGGAAGTATATCATCCCAGATAGAACACATATCTAAACATTCAGATGGAGATGTCACTTGGTCAAAAGCTGGGACCAAGTCCCGAGAAGGTAAGCATGAACTCAGAGACTTCTTCTCAGTAGCAGTTGAACTCAAGGAACAATATGCCACATGAGGCGCATGTGACATAGTAGTGCCTAATGACGAGGGATCAGACTGGTCTTCAGTTGGGTAATAAGGAGGATCAACGAATGCAAGCTGGTCAATAGTGACAATGTTTTCGTTATGAGGGAAATGCATCACACGAAAAAGCGTAGACACCACAGCATGCATAGCATAAATGTAATCACGCCCAAGGATCATATCAAAGTCCACAGGGTCCTTTAGAACCATAAAATCAACTAAGACTGTTTTTCCACCCAAGGTAACAGGTGCCTGACGGAGGAATCCGATCGGTTCACTAGGTCTTCTATCGAAGGTCAACGGCCAATTAACAGCTGGAATAACATTAGGGAAACCCAAATCTCTCCAAGCATAAGCGGATAAGATACTAACAGAAGCACCTTCATCAACAATACATCGATCAACCGTATGGTTCCCGATATCAACCTTTATTTGAAAAGGTGTCGAAGAAGGAAGACGAGGCTCGGCTAGACTATTCCAATCAAAGGAAACAATCCTAGGGCTTGGTAGGGGTTCAAATGGCACAGATGAAGTGCCCCCTTTTTCAGGAACATCCAAACTGGAAATGTTTGCCGAGCATAGTTGTCTTTTCGGGCTCGTTAAAATAACTGAACCGACATCCACTTAGGTATAGAATTACCCCTTTTCCGGGCCTTGGTGGATATTTTACGAAAAAGGTATACTCTAGGTATACTCTTGTATGCGCTAGAAGAGTTCTCCTTTCATTGTTTTATACTTTTTCGGGGGAGGAGACTAACTATACGAAAAAGGACCTGTTGGAGTCTTTCTTTAGGGTTTTCAAACTCTCTAAACATGAAAATACCAAGCGAGCATTCACCTACTCGGGCTCGATGTGAAATCCACGAGAGGGTAAGTAGAGGACTGTTTAAGTTTTTCAACTCTATAAACAAGAAAACACCGCCGAGCACAGACCAATCCGGGCTCGATATAAAATCCACGGATAGGTGAAAAGAGGATTGTTTAAGTTTTTCAGACTCTATAAACAGGAAAACACCGGCGAGCATTAATCTGCTTGGGCTCGATACTAAAATCCACGAGCAGATATATGGAGTTATTGTTTAAGTTTTTCAGACTCCTTAAAATTGAAAACACCGGCGAGCAAGAACAGATCTCGGCTCGATACTAAAATCTAGAGATCAGTACATATAGAGTAATCTTCTATCTCTTCTTCGAACTCTTTAAATTATGAAGAAGGTACTGAGTCTTCCTCCCATGGGCTCGTTAAACTTTTTACATGGTTGGACCTATTGAGTTTTCATTCTTTCTTGGACTCATTAAATCCACAAGAAGGGTATTCTTTTATCTAAAAAGAATAAGGAACGGGAAAACACTTCATATCTTCATTGTTAAAGGCAGTATCAGTCAAGTCCTATCCTTGAACACAGCACCTATTTGAGTCTTTCTTGTCGGTTGGGTTTAGTTTTCGGCCTTAGGGTGAACCTTTCCTCCGAGTTATTTACTCCCCCGGTTGGTTATTCTTCCAACCATATGGAGGGTCTGCTAATGTCTCTTACATTTCAGATTTATTTACCCCATTATGTCAGAAACTGCCTGAGTCACTTTGTGTCGTGCTCAATGTTCAAGGATATACCCTGTGTCGGCCATTCTGCAGTTTACCTTGACCTCATGTGGCGGCCTTCCTAGTGTCAGTCTTGTTACATATCATTTCATATCAACTCTTACTAGTTGAGTGTTCCTCGAGTTGGATGATGGAGGATACCTTAAGGCCTCCCTTCCAACGGACTTCTTCCCATTGACATCAAATCATTATTCTGGGATTGAAGTTTAGAGTTTCGGTTAGTACCTTGGAGATTGCAGTCACCAGTGGCAATTTTCCTCGCTGTTGAATGATGAGAATACATCAATGTCTCTTCTTCGACAGGATTCCCAAGTGTTCGACTCCAAGTCTATCTATTCACATTTGGCGAATCGTACTTGGTACCTTGGACTCCATCATCATTATCGATGGAAGTCCTCGCGTTTGTTAACGGTATACATCAATGACCGGTAATCAGACGATGCCCTCCATGTTCGACTGTCAACTCATCTATTCACATGGCTCGGGTTTGTACCTAGGGTCGTTATGGGATGAAGACCTTGGGATTTGGATGACATAACCCCATTTTGTTATCACCCAAGCTGCGCAAGACTGAGCCTCACTTCTATACGGCTCTCCATGAGACATAGATCCAGTGTGTTGTTATGGCTATGATCTCTTAGTTTGACATGGATCCACGCTTGTATTTCAAGTGGCCATGCTTTTATATACATCTCCTTGTTATGTATCGGAGATCATGTTGTATCACCTTACACATCTATAAGATGTCAACAATGTAATTGCTCGCTGACCTTGATTTTTGTTGCAGGTTTCTTGCGACTTTTTCCTGCGGTTCTGTGCTCTCTCTCTATGGTTTTGGATTATAATGTATTTCGGCCATCGCTTCCCTCTGATCTCACACATTAGGGGGCATCTGTTATAGGTCAAACTTGCACCTCTCCGTCCGTGATCACCCTGAGCTGTTGATCACACAAAAGGACAACTTGGATGGAGGAGCATGTTGACCTTGGATGTTATGACAACTCATCCCATTTCCTGAGAACACTGGAAAACATACAAAAATATCTTTTTGAGGTATGAGCGCTACTCTACTTAAATAGATTAGCGCCCATACGCGACTCCAGTGCATAATAGTAGCGCCCATATCAATATATACGCTACTCCTTCTTATCAAAGTAGCGCTCGGAATTTAAAACTAAATGAGCGCTATTTATCAAACAATAGAGTAGCGCCCTATACGCTACCCCACTGTGTAATAGTCGCGTATATCTTAAAAATGATTAAAAAATATATTAATCCATCGAAGAGGATTAGTTGAAGTCAGTTTCTTAACTTCCCCAACCTCCTCATCGACTTGAACTGCTTCCTTAAACCTATAAATTCCTAGAAGGCTAAAGGAGCAGGGTTAGAAGAAATTATGAATGCAAATGATTACTAAAGAATGAGAGGATGAGTTAATGGAGAAACTTTAAGACATTGGAGAAACTGTTACAGAAGACATTCAGACCAGAGCAGAGCCAGAGCCCAGGATCTAGTTGCAGGAGCCTGCTTCATTATCAGGTATATTTGTACTGCATACTATTTTTGACAAATAAAGGTTGAAGTGTTTCCTTGTTCCAATCTGAAGGTGTTATAAAATGGCATTTTGAGTTGGATTTATTTTGGTCAATACTGGATATTAAACATAATCTTTGTTTATTTTATGATTTATATGTTGCCCAAAGTGTTTGAGGAAGGTATTGTTGTTGCAGGTTTGCTGGAAGAAAGTAGATTTGAGAGCTGGACACAAGACTGGGTCAAGGCTAGGATCAGACTCCAGTAAAAGGTATGTTCTCTAAATCTGTAATCTATTTCTTTTGTAAACACCTCTGTAATGACATAAATGCACTTACCTGTCACCCCAACCAAGTTGATAGTTTAGTTTCCTGACTATAGGGTAGAAATATCCGCCAACAATATGGAACATTCCCATGATGAAACTTCTGCACTTTTTGATCATTTGGGCAAGTTAGTTAATTCCCCTACATCCTACAATTCCATGTTTTGCAGCATTAGTCTCAATGAAGAATGGGTGAAAGGTTTCTTTTTGATGGTGCCACATGAGGAGTATGGAACTGCTATATTTACTTTTTATTATGATATGGTCGGAGCACATTCTTATTCACATTTGCAGCAACATCCTTTGTTACTTTATGATGATTCACATCTACATGGATGCACCTATGATATGCATTTGAGTCACTTGAAGACTCATGGTTTTCCTTGCTCAACACTTGGTTCATTTGATGTTGGAGGAACTTCATCCAACACTTGGGTGAATAAATTTATGATTGGAGAACATTTTTGGTGGAAGCCACATACTTTGATATATCTTTATTATTCTCACATTCATGGATGTATGGGTGAGACTTCTTTGAGTCCTTTGAAGTCTCCTTGTTTTTTCTGATCATTATTTGGTTCAGATTTTAGTGGAGATTCTTCATTCACTTCTTGGATGAAAGAATACATGGCTGAATATTTTGATGCATATCACATCCTTTTGGAGCATCATTATAGGACATGGGATCCTCACCTATGTGATTGGAGCAGATTTGATGGGTCACTTGAAGATTGTATGCACTTGGAAAATGGTGGTCTACTTGCTTGGAGGTATAAGCACTTTCATGACTCTTTGATGAAGCATCTCCTTGATGTACATTTTCATTATGTTGTTATGTACTTTGATGATATATATTTCTTAATCATGATGTTTGGAAGAATGCATACAAGAAAATGGGATCTAGGAATCCTCTTATATGATGGTATGGGTTGGAGAGCACTCTTGATTGTTGGGGTGCAATACAAGCAATGGGACACTGGAATAATTTTTGTCTCATTGGTTTCATTTTTTTGGGGGGAAACAAGCAGTATGGGAGATGGATTTCCCACTTAATAGAGAAATTTTTATCAAAGTGGTGCAGCAACAAGCAAGGCGGTTCCTCTCTAAAATCTTCATGGAAACTCAAAGACTCAAGGTTGGGAAATTCAATGGTAACTTCAAAGAATTATACAGAAAGCAGGTTCTTCAACACCCATGTTTGAAATTGCTTGAGGACAAGCAATATTGGGAAGGGAGGATTTGTCATGTCCCAAATTTGGCATTAAGTCACAATGGCCTAAGCAAATTGGCCCTATTCATTAGAGTTTGTCAAATTGATGCTAAAGGTCAAATAATTGCCAAGGAGGAAAATTACTAGTTTCCTAGGTTTGGGGTGGAAGCTTTGGGATTTCGAATAATGGGGATAATAAATGATGTTGGAACATTAGGATGGAATAAATATTTAATAAAGGATATAAATAAATATATACAAGTGAAAATCAAAGTGGCATTTTATCATGAAGACACATGGAGAAAGTGGGACCCACATAAGCTAGAATTTATGTGCCACATGGCATCCTCTTCTTGCAATTTCGAATCCATTGGAAGCATAATGTTCTTGGGATGAGTTATAAGGTCAATAATACTTGGCATGAGTCAATGAGGTCGAGATATAGAGGAAGAGTAACTCCCATGGAAGAGGAAGAGGTAATTTGGAGCTAGTGAGACACTTGGGCTAGATTCCCTAGCTCTATGACAACAATGATGAAGATGCTATGACACCTATGACACAAATCAGACCCAAATGCTAAAATATGACATATATGACATGTCAAGGATAAAAATAGACTCCAAGAGGGTGCTCAAGGGTGTTAGGGAAGCTAATATGCTTCCACATGTGATTTGGTGGAAGTGGGAGACTAGGTATTGTTGTACAAGTGGTGTCCTTTGGAATCTCTTCCCAACTTGAGTTGGCATGAGTCTCTTGGAAGGAATTTGACCCATGGAGGACATTAGAACTTTATAAATGTCAATAACAAAGAATGAAACCATCTTTTTATCATTTTTATAATTTGTAATTGCATTTGTGAAGAGGGAGAGCTAGTGTATGATTAGTTTCTTGCCTTAGCCAATTTCGAGGGTGAAAGATTCCCATCCAAGTTGGTAATTGGAAATGCCATTCAGACCTTTCATTTGGAGCTTTAATGGAGTATTTATTTGCAGGTGTAAGCTACAGGGCAACTCATGGTTTTTTCTATTGTAGCTCACTCCTTCAAGCATTTCCAGTTTTGATGGCATATTATTGATCCTTGAGGGAGGGCGTTTTTGGTGAGCTATTGTACTCTTTGGGGGAGCTTCTAATGCCCCATTTATTTTGTAATATGAAGTAAATACTCTATGATTCATCTCCAGAAAGTTTTAGGTCGAAATTCCAAGTAGAAATGTGTAAATCTCATTTTTAATGAAAGAACAGTGCCATTTCCCTACTACCTTGTTGTGAGCCATTTCCCCACTACCTTGTTGTGAACCAATGTAATGATGATGATTTTGAATTAATGAATGATTCTCTGATACATTTGTGATTAATAGACTTCCATGGATTCATTTTACAAGTTTCATGTACTGTACTTGAGCATTTGAAGTATTTTTACTCAGTTTAATTGCATTGGGAGAAGAAATAATATCATTTCCCCAAGGGTCGAATGGGTGATTTTTGCAGCTAAATGGGAGAGGGTTGGAACAAATATAATAATCAATTAATGGTGCACATTATAACTTAATAAAATACTTAATACATTTCCTACCTCTGTTCAGAAATTTGATTGGGTTTGGAGGCATTTGGGAAGCCATTTTCAGTACTTACCTCAGGGGGATTCGAACCCCAAATTACTAGTAAAATTGCATACTTGATCCAGAATATTAAGAGAGTTTGTAGAGGTATTTTGGTGGCCATATATTATCCCTGAATATCATATTCAATTCCTAATATCATACATACACCTTCCTTGAATATTTGAAGGCATTTGGAGTCAATTTGAGACCTAGAGACCAATACTAGTCAAAGGGAAATTACTAGTAAAGTTCCCTACATTGGCCAGAATTGAAAGAGGATTTGTAGAAGTATTTTAAAGGTCCAAAAGAATCCTTGAAACACATATTTATGTTCTAACATAATCCATATACCTTCTCAGAATATTTGGGAGTAATTGGAGCAATTTGGGGGCCTAGAGCTCAAAAATAGTCTAAGGTTTAACTACGGAAAAAAGTGAAAAATTGCCATTTTAATAAAATTCCTAACACAGGACATTAAAGTGGTATCAGAGCATGGTCCTTGCACCTGTTTATTAGGTACATACATTCAAGAATAATTGGAAACCATGTCTTACTATTATTATGAATCCTATGAGTACAATTCTTATGAGGAATATGCAGATGCTTATGAGCAATATGAAACAAAATGTGAATGGTATGAGGAAGAGGTGCCATCATGCAAAACTTCTTACAATTTCAGGAGAAATGAAGATTATTCTTATGAATATGAGTGTGTCACACCAACCAAGGATAATTCTATGAATGACTTCCAAAGATGGAAAGCAACATATAACACCTTGCCCCAACAATATAAAAAATATCAAGAATATCTTGCTTTGAGCAAAAATACACAAAATGTCATGTCGTTTGAGTACTTTGCTGAACATATTTTTGAAAATAGGCCCAAAAATGAATATGTGGAGTTAGTAAAGAAAGGTTTATGCCCTTCTTGTAAAGAACCTTGGAGAGAATATCATATATGTGTGCTGGAAATGATGTCCTACTTGAGGAGAGGTTTTGGGAATTCTTCAAAAAGAGATTCCAAAGATACTGATCCTAAGGAAAACAAGGAGAAAAATGCATCAGATTGCTTGAAGGAGAAAAAGGAAGAGAAATCACAAGAGCATGAAGAAGATTCTATTGATAATATGGAAGATCATTTCGAGACACCTTCTAGTTTAGACATGAACCAAAGAGCATCTACTGATGGATGCTTAAACTATGAAGGAGTACCTATTGATGGGTGCACACACCTCTATGTTGGTGACATAGAGATCACTTTTGAAAGTGCTTCTGCAAGCCCAAGTTCCATTAAGCATGATAATGAAGACCTTGTAGCATTTGAAGAAAAACCATTATCAACTTCCCCATCACTACTTGAGCTTCATGAAGTTGGTCCAAGCAAAAATGAAGAAGATGAAAAGGTTCATTTGCAAGAGCCTCATTTTCTTGAAGGATCCTTAAAGATGAATGAAAAGAAGATCCAAGAGTCCCTTAGCATTCTCCATGACACTCAAGCATTGGTGTCAAATTCTTGTTGGAGAGCTACTTCATTGGAGGAAACATCCTTCCTTGAAGACATGGAGAAGATTCAAAGAGCAATGTGCGACATCAAAGGTAATTTCATGTCTTTGATTTTTGATAGAAACCATTTGTTTGAGCTTAATGAATTGTTACATGATGCATACTTGAATAATAATGAGGATAATCATAAGCTCACAATTCAAAATGAGCAACTTCTTGAAAAGTTGCAAGATACTTGTTTTTCCTCCTATGTTTTAGATTGTCAAATGGTAGATTGTTTGGAGGATTCTCATGACTTGGTGGATCATGAGAAATGTGGAAAATTGAATGTTCTTGATGTGTTTGAAGATGAACTTGAATAAATCCAAACACTTGATGTGGTGGAAGAGGAACTTGAATTGTCTCTTGATGAAGGTTATGCAATTTTTAAAGAAGAGCATGATTCCTCTACATTGGAACCAATCTATGAAAAAGGTTTCACACTTTTGAAGGAGATGCATGATACTATCCATATGGATCATTCCCATGATGAAAATTCTACACTTTTTGCTCATTTGGGCAAGTTAGTTAATTCCCCTACATCCTACAATTCCATGTTTTGCAGCATTAGTCTCACTGAAGAATGGGTGAAAGGGTTCTTTTTGATGGTGCCACATGAGGAGTATGGAACTCCTATATTTACTTTTTATGATGATATGGTTGGAGCACATTCTTATTCACATTTGTAGCAGCATCCTTTGTTCCTTTATGATGATGCACATCTACATGGATGCACCTATAATATGCATTTGAGTCACTTGAAGACTCATGGTTTTCCTTGCTCAACACTTGGTTCATTTGATGTTGGAGGAACTTCATCCAACACTTGGGTGAATAAATTTATGATTGGAGAACATTTTTGTTGGAAGCCACATACTTTGATATATATTTATAATTATCACATTCAAGGATGTATGGGTGAGACTTCTTTGAGTCCTTTGAAGTCTCCTTGTTTTTTCTGATCATTATTTGGTTCAGATTTTAGTGGAGATTCTTCATTCACTTCTTGGATGAAAGAATACATGGTTGAATATTTTGATGCATATCACATCCTTTTGGACCAGCATTATAGGACATGGGATCCTCACCTATGTGATTGGAGCAGATTTGATGGGTCACTTGAAGATTGTATGCACTTGGAAAATGGTGGTCTACTTGCTTGGAGGTATAAGCACTTTCATGACTCTTTGATGAAGCATCTCCTTGATGTACATTTTCATTATGTTGTTATGTACTTTGATGATATATATTTTTTAATCATGATGTTTGGAAGAATGCATACAAGAAAATGGGATCCAGGAATCCTCTTATATGATGGTATGGGTTGGAGAGCACTCTTGATTGTTGGGGTGCAATACAAGCAATGGGACCCTAGAATAATTTTTGTCTCATTGGTTTCATTTTTTTTGGGGGGAAACAAGTAGTATGGGAGATGGATTTCCCATTTAATAAAGAAATTTTTATCAGAGTAGTGCAGCAGCAAGCAAGGTGGTTCCTCTCTAAAATCTTCATGGAAACTCAAAGACTCAAGGTTGGGAAATTCAATGGCAACTTCAAAGAATTATACAGAAAGCAAGTTATTCAACACCCATGCTTGAAATTGCTTGAGGACAAGCAATATTGGGAAGGGAGTATTTTTCATGTCCCAAATTTTGCATTAGGTCACAATGGCCTAAGAAAATTGGCCCTATTCATTAGAGTTTGTCAAATTGATGCTAAAGGTCAAATAATTGCCAAGGAGGAAAATTACTAGTTTCTTAGGTTTGGGGTGGAAGCTTTGAGATTTGGAATAATGGGGATAATAAATGATGTTGGAATATTAGGATGGAATAATTATTTAATAAAGGATATAAACAAATATATACAAGTGAAAATCAAAGTGGCATTTGATCATGAAGAAACATGGAGGAAGTGGGACCCACACAAGCTAGAATTTATGTGCCACATGGCATCCTCTTCTTGCAATTTCGAATCCATTGGAAGCCTAATGTTCTTGGGATGAGTTATAAGTTCAATAATAATTGGCATGATTCAATGAGGTCTAAATATAGAGGAAGAGTAACTCCCATGGAAGAGGAAGAGGTAATTTGGAGCTAGTGAGACACTTGGGCTAGATTCCCTAGCTCTGTGACAACAATGATGAAGATGCTATGACACCTATGTCACAAATCAGACCTGAAGGATGACATATGACATATATGACATGTTAGGGCTAAAAATAGACTCCAAGAGGGCGCTCAAGGGTGTTAGGACAACTAAGATGCTTCCACATGTGATTTGGTGGAAGTGGGAGACTAAGAATTGTTGTACAAGTGGCGTCCTTTGGAATATCTTCCCAATTTGAGTTGGCATGAGTCTCTTGGAAGGAATTCGACCCATGGAGGACATTAGAAATTTATAAATGTAAATAAAAAAGAATGAAACCATCTTTTTATCATTTGTAGAATTTTCAATTGCATTTGTGAAGAGGGAGAGCTAGTGGATGACTAGTGTCTTTCCTTAGCCAATTTCGAGGGTGAAAGATTCCCATCCAATTTGGTAATTGGAAAGGCCATTCAGACCTTTCATTTGGATATTTAATGGAGTATTTATTTGTAGGTGTAAGATACAGGGAAGATCATGGTTTTTTCTATTGCAGCTCACTCCTTCAACCATTTCCAGTTTTGATGGCATATTCTTGATCCTTGAGGGAGGGCATTTTTGGTGAGCTATTATACTCTTAGGGGAATATTATAATGCCCAATTCATTTTTTAATATGAATTAAATACTCTGTTATTCATGTCCAGAAAGTTTCAGGTCGAAATTCCAAGTAGAAATGTGTAAATCTCATTTTTAATGAAAGAACAGTGTCATTTCCCCACTACCTTGTTGTGAACAAATGTAATGCTGATGATTTAGAATGAATGGATGATTATATGATAAATTTGTGATTAATATACTTCCATGGATGTATTTTACAATTTTAATGTACTATACTTGATCATTTGAAGTATTTTTACTCAATTTAATTGCATTGGAAGAAGAAATAGTGTCATTTCCCCAAGGGTCGAATGGGTGATTTTTGCAGCTGAATGGGAGAGGGTTGGAACAGATATAATAATCAAATAATGGTTCAAATGAGACCTTAATAACATACTTAATACATTCCCTACCTCTGTTCATAAATTTGAGTCGGTTTGGAGGCATTTGGGAAGCCATTTTCAGTACTTACCCCAGGGGGATTTGAACACCAAATTACTAGTAAAATTACATACTTGGTACAGAATATTAAGAGAGTTTGAAGAGGTATTTTGGTGGCCATATATCATCCCTTAAAATCATATTCAAGTCCTAATATCATTCATACACCTTACTTGAATATTTGAAGGCATTTGGAGTCAATTTGAGACCTAGAGACCAATACTAGTCAAAGGGAAATTAAAAGTAAAGTTCCCAACATTGTCTAGAATTGAAAGAGGATTTGAAAAAGTATTTTAAAGGTCCAAAAGCATCCTTGAAACACATATTTATGTCTGAAAATCATACATATACCTTCTCAGAATATTTGGGAGCAATTGGAGTAATTTGGGGACCTAGAGCTCAAAACTAGTCAAAGGTCTAACTAGGGAAAAAAGTGAAAAATTGCCATTTTAATAAAATTCCTAACAAGGGACATTACAGTCTCCCCAACTGATATTTAGGTTGTAAAACAAGGAAAGTCTATGGGGTACTCCCATGAGTCAACAGAGACTACCAAGTCATCCAAAATCCCCCTACGTCTAATTGTGGATCTATCATCCAATTCTAATACCGGGTTGGTCTGACATTTGTAAGACCCAATTTCTTTACAGTTTCAATAGTAATCACATTTATTGCTTCCCCCAAATCAAATAAAGCATTGGGGATATCAGTACACCCAATATGCACTGTAATAGTGGGATTGCCTCCATCGTCATATTTAGCCAAGGGAACCTTTCCCATCATTAATTAAGACAATTTTCCAACCACATGAACTGTAAGAGGATCCTTAGGATTTGTACCTGGATTCTTCACACACAAATATCTAACAGTTTTAGCATAGATGGGTACATCATACAGGGCTTGCAATAAAGGGATTTTTACATAAATATTTTTCAATTCCCCAAGAAGGTTGAAACATGGTTACTCTGTTGATTTCTGTAAGGCTAATTGCTCATGGTATGGTGGTTTTCTCGAAATTTGTATAGGGGTATTTTCAATGCATGTTTTAGCAGGTGTTTCAACATCCTCAAAATGGGGATTGTTGTACCAATTGGGCTCTCTACCTGTTTATTCGTTCTTTCTTCAGTCACAGGGTATGGAGCATCCTTAATGACAATAGGTTATACCACCCTCCCAGATCGTAAATGTAATTCATTACATGGAATAGGGGTGACAGAGTAAGCTAGCATGTTTGATGTTTCAAATTGTTGCACTACCTTATGGTTGGGGTTAGGATTAGGTTGAGCAGGAAGCTGAGGTCATAATGGTTCATTAATTGGTGCAACGTTAGTAGGGAGTTGTAGTTGTGATTGCTGATACTGTGGGTGAGGAAACTGATTCCCTGGATAAGGATTACTCCAACCTGGAGGGCAGTTTTTTTTTTATTTGGTTGAGGTTCCCATGACATCCATGGAGTAGGATATTGCATTGGAGGTTGAGTAGATGGATTCCATTGTGTATTGGAACAAGAATATTGTGGAGGAAATTGATTGTTCATATTATTCCAAGAATTGAAAGATGTGGTAGGATCTGGATTCATACTTGGAGCATGAGGTTTCCACGGCTTCTTTTCTGAAATGAAGTAGGCTTGTTCCACATCCATGCTTGATGCCTGAAGGATTTCCTTAACTGTTGGTAGTGAGGGGTAATCCTTAGTGTTGTGATCCAAATAACATATACCACATACCTCGACCTTGTCAAGAGGGAATTCTCTCATTGGATGCTTCTTTTTTCATTTTGCACAAAATTTTCCCAATGCCAAGTCTTCCTCGACATGTCTCTACTTCGCTTTCAAAACATCCAATTGTGAGTAAATAGAACTCATCATATTAGTTTTGAAATTTTTGAGAAGTTCACCTATTTCTGCTCGTGTGGCTCCACCACTGGATGACTTTTGTGCCCTTGTGAGGACATCTCGGTCTCTTTTAATAGTTCTAGAAGACCCTCTAGAGTATCTTCGACACAAATCAACAATATGATTAAAATATTCCCTTGAGATGTCTCCCCTTCCCAGTAGATTAAGCTTATCTAGAAATTCTTCTCTAATTCCTCGCAATAAGATGATTTTATGAACATCCTTTCCAATATCAGCATGACCATATCTTTTTAATTATATAAAAGTCTCTCTAAAAAATATTCCAAACTCTCATCCTCTTTTTGAACCATTTTGAACAACTCTTGCCTGCTATCCTTGGTTCTACAACAATCCTTATATTTAGAAAGGAATACCCATTTCATTTGGTCCCATGTTGTAACAATATCACCCACCAAACTCATAAAACAACGTAGGGCATTCCCATTTAAAGTAGAAGGAAACCATTTTAACTTTTGTTCACTTGTGGTATAATCATGAATTTGACAGAGAATGTCAAATTCAAAGAGAAATTCATCTGGATCTTCAGTGGACTTACCATAAAAGTTTGGAAATACCGAGGGTGAAATGTTCTTCATAGGAGTCACCCCAGGTGTCTGTCGAATGGGGAATTAAAGTGTAGCAACTGTCTCTCCATGTTGATTATTACCATTATCTCCCATTTATTCTTCATGGTCCTCAGGGTGCCCCCGACCTTCTCAGTTTTCTTCGTTATTCATGTCTCCCTCGTCCTTCTTCTCTTTTTTCCTTTCTTCTTCTAATTTCCATCGATAATCCAACCACTCCTTCTTAGTTACTTCCTTCCCATTAATTCGATGATTCTCCTCTGTATCTCTTGTACCCACAACACTTCCCTTATCTTCTGAAGGTCGTTTGTTAGAATTAGGAGTTGAAACTTCTGTTAACTTCTCCATGGTTTATACTGATGATTCAAGCTTGGGGAGAATAGAGCTTCCTCTTCGTACAAATTTTTGCTGAAATAGAGTTCCAATAGAGGAGTCATCTCTGGTGATTAGCTCATCAACAAATGTCGCTCTTCCTAAACCAGGATTACTGCCACGACCTCCTCCACCTGCAAAGTTAGTGCTTTTGGGGGTTTCACATTTTTTTTTGTATTCATGCAAGGTTAAATAATCATACATTGTTTTTGAGGTAGGAACCCATTTAGTCTGTCGAAGGATGCACAGCTCTTCATTGCGTCTGTCATGTCCCCAAAATTTTCATTGGGTCACAATGGCCTAAGCCACTTGGCCATATTCATGATGGTTTGTCAAATTGGTGCTAAGGGCCAAATAATTGCCAAGCATGATGTCCAATTTAGTAATAATGGAAAATTATATCCAAATGGACAAGGTGGATCACATTAAGAGAAAATTTCTAATTCAAAGTTTGTAATATACCCATCCAAATGAACTATGATGGAGGAAAATTACTAGTTCCCTAGGTTGGGGGTGGAAGCATTAAAAGTTGGAATAAGGGAGCTACAAGACCCAAAATGACCTTATACTTACAAATTCACATTAAATGGGTCAAATAAATAATAATAAAAAGAAAATAAGGTGGCATGGGATCATGAGGGCACATAAGAGGTTGTGGGACCCACATGTGGCAAGATTCCCCACTACACTTGGCATTATTCTCTCACCAATTCGAGTTCAAGATGAAGGGTAACATAATTGGGGGAATTGAAGAGGTATTATTCATGCCATGATTCATGTAAGGTCGAATTGGAGTGGAAGAGTAACCTCCATGGAAGAGGAAGAGGCATCTAGAAGAATTGTGACACTTGGACCTAGATTCCCTAACTCCTATGACAATAATGATGAAGATTCTATGACACTTATGGAAATGTTCAGACCTGATTGATGAAATATGACATATATGACATGTCAGGAATAAAAATAGCCTCCAAGAGGGTGCACAAGGGGAGTTATGGTAGCCAAGAGTCCCCCATTCGAATTGATGGAAGAGGAGAGCTAGGAAAAGTTGGACAAGTGGCATTCATGGGAATCTCTCCCTAACTTGAGTTGGGATGAGTCTCTTGGATGGAATTTGAGCTAAGGAGGCCTTGTGAGGTTAATAAAAGACAAGAGGAAATAAAGAGATCAACTTTTGATCATTTCTCATTTTGGTAAATTGGAGAGCATAGCTTGTCCATGCAAGTTCAGTGTTTATTCTACTTGCCTAAGCACCAATTTCGAGGGTGAAAGATTCCCACCCGAATTGGAAATTGGAGAGGCCATTCAAAACTTTCATTTGGATCTATATGGAGAAATTTTGTTGCAGGTTGAAGCTACAAGGATGCGATATTTTTAATTTCTAGGAACTAGATTCATAAGACAATTTCACATGGAATATTTCAGACAATGAGAGAAGAAGAATAGAGAATATAAATTGTGGAAATCAGTTTGTATTTTATTCATCAATGTGATAAAAATATATAATACACCTTCCATGGATAAAATCGAATGCCTTAGAGGCAATTTGGAAAGAGAAAAAATAAAAGGCTTAGAAAAGACAAAAAAACCCGTAGGTGCCAAAAGCAGTTTCCAAAACTTTACTAGAGGCTCACGAATTGGCTAAGTATGGTATGGAAGCTCATGAGTGAGAGAAATAGAATGTATTGATGGATTTAGGAGAGTAGATATGATGTGGAGGTCGAATTGTTCAAGTGTCAAAAGATTCTAATTCAACTAGTGTAATGTCCCCATTCAAATAAATTGCATAGAAGACAATCCCATCAATCCTACTAGTTTCCTAGGTTGGATGGGAACATTTGGAATTGCAATCAGGAAGCTAATAAATGATGTTTAGACATTAGAAGGGTTCAATTATTTAATAAATAAGTTGAATAAAGAAATTCAAGAGAAATTATAGGTGGCAAGTGGTTTTGAAGACATATGGAGGAGGTGGGACCCACACTAGCTTGATTTTTCAAGGACACATGGCATCTCTCTCTTTCCAATTCGAATTTGATGAGAAGGTGAACAATATTGGGTGAGTTGGTAAGTCATAAACATGGCATTGAGAATATTATCTCGGATTGGGATGGATTGGTAACTTCCATGGAGGAGGAAGAGTCAAATTGGAAGCTTGTGGACACTTGGGCTAGATTCCCTAGCTTCTATGACAACAATGATGGAGCATCTATGACATATATGACAAATTAAAGATATGACCTCTGACATATGATCATTATGACATGTCATCCCCAAAAATAGGCTCCAAGAGGGTGCTCATGGGAGTTGGAGAAGCCAAAGAGACCCCCATTCGAATTGGTGGAAGGTGGAAGGATAGGAAAGGTGAGACACATGGCAAATCTTCATCCCTTACCCTAATTCGAATTTGATTGAGTCTATGGATGGTTTGGGAAAATTAGAAGGCTAAGTATGTTTGTAAAATACATGGGTAAACCAAGAGAAGGGATTTTTGATGATTTGAGAAAAAATGCATTTGTGAAGAGAGAGCTAGTAGATGACTAGTTTCTTGCATTAGCCAATTTCGAGGGTGAAAGATTCCCATCCAAGTTGGTGTTTGGAGAGGCCACTCAGGTCTTTCATGGAGCTTTAATGGAGTTTTATTTGTAGGTATCAGCTACATGGAAGCTCGTGGTTTTGTTTAGTGCAGCACCATCTCTCAACCATTTCTAGTTTTGAAGGCATATTCATGCTCCTTGAGGGAGGGCGTTTTTGGTGAGCTCTTGTGCTTCAGCTTCTATTGATGTATTTATGATTGTAATAGAATTATATACTCTGTTATTCACATTCAAAAATTCTCAGGTCTAAATACCATGTGGTTGTATGTAAAAATGAAGATTAATGAGCAAACAATGGCCATTTCCCCACTACATTGATGTATGTCATTATAATGATGATGATTTTGAATAAATGAATGTTTTTCTTATATATTTGTAATGAATGGGCTGCCATTGATGTGTATTAAAATTTTGATATTCAGTACTTGAGCATTTGAATCCATTATACTCAGTTTATTTGCATTTGAAGAAGATTTGGTGCCATTTCCCCAAGGGTCGAATTAGTGGTTTTTGTTGTTGTTTGGGAGAGGGTTGGAACAGACCTTATAACTAATGAATGATGCATTTGGGACCTTAATAACATCACTGAAACATCCCTTACCTATGTTCATAAATTTGAGTGGGTTTGGAGGCATTTGGAAAGCTATTTTCAGTACTTACCCCAGGGGGATTTGAACCCCAAATTACTAGTAAAATTGCATACTTGAACCAGAATCTTAAGAGAGTTTGCAGAGGTATTTTGGTGGCCATATATCATCCTTGAACATAATATTTAAGTTCTAATATCATTAATACCCTTCCCTGAAGATTTGGGACCATTTGGACCAAAATTGGGACCTAGGCATCAAAACTAGTCAAAGGTCGAAATTGGGGAAAAAGTGGAAAATTGGGCATTTTCTTAAAATTTTGAAAAAGGAACATTACAACTAGCTTTACCTTTTCAACTAGAAAGCAGAAAAAAGAGGACAAAGCTAACTAAATCAGGAAAGCACCTTCTAAACTAGAAATGGAAAGAAATCAGACAGAATCCAATGAAATCTTATCTAGAATCTTCTCGAAGGCACCCTAGTGACTTAGGATGGCAAGTGGTCCACTAAAAGACAAAACTGGCCTATTTTACCTAGTTAAAACTCAGGAAATTAATCATAAATGAATAATTAATTTATCCTAAGTCTAGAATGGTATAGGTGGGTTTTTTAAATATTCCAACACCCCCCCTTAACCCTTAATTTATGTGATGGGAATCAGAAAAAATATTAGAAATATAGGGCCCAAGCAACAAGGCTTATGGTCACCCCAATACAAAAATAACTAGTCCATGTAAACCGAGGAAACAGGAAAAACCTCATGGGAACAAAATCTCCCTAAAAAAAGGACATGCTTGATGTATTCATATTGTCATGTTGCTCTTTTGAATGAGCTGAATGAGCTGAATGGGCTAATTTTGAGTAATAGACTTGATGAAGAGATTGTAGATGCCATGATCATGCATCTGTGCATCAATGTTGTGTAGGCAAGAACCATGTGTAGAGGCTCTATGAAGCTCATATTCTAATGATGGAGGAGCATCAAATGAATTTTTATTTCTGTTGTAACATATATAATCATATCTAAAAACATAATCAATGATGGAAAGAATATCTATGCATACTCCTTCCCAAGGAGAAACAATGAACTCAACAGGATCAATTTCTTCTGTAGCTGCAATGTGGTGCACTAGTTCTTATACCTTCTTGTCAAATCGATGTAGAACCTTTCTGATATTGAAAATGACATCATGCAGCTCTAAAATATTAGAATTTGATTCATATGAAGCATCAACTAGTAAAGATGTGGAGTCTCCATGATTGAATAGAGTTTCAGTAGGAAAACCGTGAGAAACTAGATCACCCTGACAGTTGAGTGAGCTTGGAGAGTGTGAGGACTTGAATTTTGACCCGTGAGTGATGGGGTCAGGTCCATATGTGTGAAATATCAGTCCAAGTATGGCCAAAAGCATGGCTGTCCAACCAAGGAAATATATGAAAGACAAAAGTGCAACAGAGGCAAGTGACACAGTGTAGGAAAACATGGAATTGTGTAGTTTCTTAACTGGAGAACTTGGGGGTTGTAGGGTCTTTTGTGCATCCAATGGTTGGAAAAATGGTGTGGGATATGTAATTACCTACATATCAGAATTTAAATCATATTCTAAATAAGAATCTAAAATATTTGAATGGAGGTGGAAAGACCTTTCAAAAGACAAGTCAGAAGCTAGTAAAAAATGACTAGTTTTGAGAGTAGACTTGGATGAACTGACCGAAGACTGTTCCAAAGAAGAAGTGGACGTTTTTTGTTATGATATATCAGAATGTGAATAAAAATTAGAGACATGAGAATTATATTTTATTCTAGTACTCAAATCATAAGCATGATTACCTTTGGGAGAGGCTTGGAAACCGTGTTCTTGTTCTGCAACAAGCTTGCCTTGTTCTTTCTTTGCAAAGTCAGGAACATTTATGTTATGCTCTTCAAGCATCTTGGCCATGATGTCCAATTTATTCTTGAAGCAATATTTCTTAGGATGAGTGACTTTGCAGCAATAAGAACACTTGGGCTTCTCCTTCTTCATCTTCTTGGATTTGGAATCTCCATCAGAATCCTCTTCACTTGATAATATCTTTTGTTTGGATTTGTCATTATTGAAACTCTTTGCTCCATGAGAAACAAGTGCAAAGTATTTGGAGGGTTTTAGATCCCTCATTGGAATAGATTGTCCTTCTCCTTAGTGAGCGAATCAATGAATGCATCCAAGCTTGGCATCTTCCAATTAGGAACTACTAGTCTTGTGGTATGAATTAAGGTAGACACAAATACTGAATATTCTGAGCTTAGTTTTGACAGAATGGTAAGGATTAATTTCTCGTCCTTCTTTTCTATGCTACATTGCTTGATTTGAAGTACTAGGTTCTTGAATTTTGATATGAACTCCTACATAGAATTGAAATTACTTGGACTAAGAGAGATCATCTCAATCTTCAACAAATGACCTCTGAGCTCATTCTGTTTTCCAAAGAGAGACTCTAGCTTTGTCCATGCTTGATTTGGAGTGGATAGAGAATCAATATGGAATAGAATATTTGGAGATAGAAAGAGACAAATTAACCCATAAGCTTCGTCAAGCCTATTGAACCATTTGTATTTTAATGCAATAGCTCCTAGCTCATTTTCAAGCCCCATAGTGACTCTATACAATCCTTTGCTCCGAAGCTGGATAATCATATGCGTCTTCTAGTCAAAGAAATTTAAAGGAGTGAGAGTCACAACTTTGGCTTGTTTTTTATCCATACTGATGTGCTCCTGGTGATGGAAATACCTGCAAAAAACATTCTTGTAAATTTCTTTGAATCAAGATATCTCTGATACCATGTGAGATTTTCAATTGCTAGGAACTAGATTCATAAGACAATTTCACATGGAATATTTCAGATAATGAGAGAAGAAGAACAGAGAAGATAAATTGTGGAAATCACTTTGTATTTTATTCATCAATGTGATAACAATATATAATACACCTTCCATGGAGAAAATTGAATTCGTTGGAGGCAATTTGGAAAGAGCAAAAAGAAAAGGCTTAGAAAAGACAAAAAAACCCCTAGGTGGCAAAAGCAGTTTCCAAAACTATACTAGAGGCTCACAAATTGGCTTAGTATGGTATGGAATCTCATGAGTGAGCTAAATAGAATGTATTTATGGATTTAGGAGAGTAGATATGATGTGGAGGTCGAATTTGTCAAGTGGCAAAAGATTCTAAATCAACTAGCTTTACCTTTTCCACTAGAAAGCAGAAAAAACATGACAAAGCTAACTAAATCAGGAAAGCACCTTCTAAACTAGAAATGGAAAGAAATTAGACAAAATCAAATGAAATATTATCCAGAATATTCTCTAAGACGGCCTAGTGACTTAGGATGGCAAGTGGTCCACTAAAAGACAAAACTGGCCTATTTTACCTAGTCAAAACTCAGGAAATTAATCATAAATGATTAATTAATTTATCCTAAGTATAGAATGGTATAGGTGGGTTTTTAAAATATTCCAAAAAGGGCTGCTCATGACCATTTCTCCTTCAACTTGTTTCCACATCTCTTCCAATTTTGTCTCTATATTCTTTCTCTTGGAGGAAGGGCACACATGGAGAGATGTTGATCTATTTGGGGGAGTCCAAGGGGCCCCATTTATTTGTAAGATGATTACCACACTCTATATTTAACACTCAAATATAGCTCAGATCTAAAATCTAAGTAAAACCATGTAAAAATGCCAAACTATGTATGAATGGTGCCATTTTACCATATATCTTGTTGAGAGAGCTTGAAGTTGTTTGGTATCGACTTGTATAAGTAAATATGTGGTTTTATTTCTCTTTGGAGAGACATTAATATACTGCATAATTTTCATACACCTTATGCAAGTCCTTGTAACATTTTCCACAAATTTCATAGCAAGTAATAGCATTTTTTTCTCATTTCCCCCTATGTTAAGACATGTTTACAAATATCTGATTTATGAGAGTTGCAGCAGCCTTTAAGAACTGATTAATGATGCATTTGGGTACCCATTTAAGTCATATAACTAATCCATATCTCTGTTCTTAAATTTGGGAGGTTTGTACTGCATTTGGGAAGCCATTAGTGACCTCTACCCTTGGGGATTTGAACCTCGAATTTACTAGCAAATTTCCCTATTTTCTCCTGAACTTAAATGAATGTTGCAGAATTATTTTGATAGTTTCTAAGCACACATTAGGTTAATTTGTATGTTTGAATACCCTTCAAACACTCTCAGACCCAAATAGAAATCATTAGGAGTCTTTTGGAGCGATCTTCCCTTGGGGGTTTCAACATCGATTTTCCTAGTAATTTGCCTTTCATTCTCTAATTGTAAATGCAAGTTGCTGAAGTATTTAGAAAGTATAAAATAATATAATATATGCATTAGTGTGTCCTAATACACCTCAATCCACTCTATACATAATTCAAAACCACTTGGGATCATTTGGGACAGTTTGGAGTTTCACTAGTCCAAGGTTCGAAAATTGGCCAAATTGGGTAAAATTCCAAATTGGGGATATTACAATGGTATCGGAGCATGGTCCTTGCACCTTTGCATTAATATAATCCATTTAATAATAATTTTCAGCCATGTATTACTATTATGATGACTCCTATGAGTACAATGCTTATGAGCAATATGGAGAAGAATGTGAATGGTATGAGGAAGAGGTGCCATCAATAATTTAATAAGGAATGAGATTTATTCTTATGACCTTGAGTCTGATGAATATGAGTATGTCACACTACCAAAGTATAATTCTATGAAATAATTACAAATATTGAGAGCAACATGTAAAACCTTCCCCCAACAATATCAAGCATATCTTGATTTGTATAAGGGAGATACACAAAAGGCCATTCCTTTTGAAGACTTTGTTGATTGGGTGTTTGAAAATAGGCCCAAAAATGAACATGTGGATTTAGTGAAGAAATTTATATTCCCTTCTTGAAAAATACCTTAGAGAGGAACTCATATATGTTTGAGTGAAAAGGAGGAGCAAAATGAGGAGACCCATAAGCCACCTAGTTCTGAAGGTGGTGAAGTAGAAGAAGCATTACATGAAGAGGATCGAAAGTCACTCCCAAGGACTTTGAGAAATATGAAGAAACATCACATGATCATGAAGAATAGTTACATTCTAAAACACACTTTACTTTGGACATGAATCAAAGAGCATCTACTGATGGATGCTTGAACTATGAAGGAGTACCTACTTATGGGTGCTCACAAGTCTATGTTGATGACATAGAGATCACTTTTGAAAGTGTTGTTGCAAGCCAAAGTTCCATTAATCATGAAAATGAAGGCCTTGTAGAAGTTGAAGAAGAACCAAGATCAACTTCCCCATCACCACTTGAGCTTAATGAAGTTGGTCCAAGTAGAAAGTACAAAGAAGAGGAGGTCCCTCTACAATAGCCTCTTTTTCTTGAAGAGTCATTAAATATGAATGAAAATAATATCCAAGAGACCCTTAGACTACTCCATGAAACTCAAGCATTGGTGTCAAATTCTTGTTGGAGATTTTCTTCATTGAAGGATCCATCCTTCCTTGAAGACATGGAGAAGATTCAAAGAGCAATGTGCAACATTGAAGGTGATTTCATGTCTTTGCTTTTTGATAGAAACAATTTGGTTGAGTTTATTGAATGGTTACATGGAGCATACTTGAATAATAATGATGATATTCATACGCTCAAAATGAAAAATGATCAACTTCTTGATAGGTTGCAAGATACTTTTTCTTCCTCCTATGTTTCAGATTGTCAAATGGTAGATTGCTTGGAGGATTCTCATGACATGATGGATCATGAGAAACATGGAAAATTGAAGGTGTTTGATGTGTTTGAATATGATATTGATGAGAACCAAGCACTTGTTGTGGTGGAAGAGTGTTAACAATAAAATTAACACCCTTAGTCAAGTGACGGAAGAAGCGCACTTTCTACCATGCACTTGCAGCAGGAGGACATGACATAAGCTCATGCAGAGATGGACCCTCTCTAAAAAATGCATTAAAATGCATAATTGTGCTTAAATCATTCTAAATGGTGCAAAAAGCCCAAAAACTATGAAAATGGGGTTTTTCAAGCTAAAATAATCTAAATGGATTATCCCACACTCAAAAGAAAAGCATAAGGCACACTTCCCAATGCTATATAAGAAAGGCTTTGGGGCATGGTAAAGGGAGACAAAGGAAGAGCAAAGTAATGCTGGAAAGATTCTGAAGGAGGAGAAAGAGCTCAAATTATTCAAAAGCAAGGGTGAAGGAAGGGAAGCTCATGTCAATGGAGGAAGGATGGACACCTAATGTCATAGTAAGGATGTACTTCTCCATTGTTCTACTATGAATGGATTCAAGTTTTTTCCATTATGATGTTTGAATGTTGCTTGTATTGTATGATTTAAACTGTTAAATGGCTGTAGATCTTAAATTTGCTTATCTTGAATAGATGGATGAATCTAGATTTAAAATAACTTGTGATAATATTTTCATAATGCTGACGTAGAGACTTACCAGCTCTTAGAATAATAGTCAGATTAGTGTAGACACGTCCCTGCATTAATTACTGTTATCAGATTGGCGACCAAACTGGCTTGCTGAATTTTCTTGATTTTTTCTGAATTTTCTTCAAGTTTTTAGGTGGTCTTCCTTCAGATCTACTCATTTATAGCTTAAAGATCTCTTAAAGAGACTTAGATCTAGCTTAAATAGCTCAAGACCAAACCAACCATCCTTTTAATTCATCAAATCACCTCAAATTTCACTCGGATCTGAGTTTCTTGCATTTTTAGTTTCTTGATTTCTGAGTTTTTTGAATTTTGAGCTGGTTACTATGCATGAATTTTACAGCTCTGTGTAAATAATTGACCCCTGCATGTTGTTTTTAGCTCTACCTGCAATTTTTGGGAATAAAACTCTCCCTACAATATTTGAGTGTAAATTCTGTTTAAATCTCTGCTAGCGTTTGTGAGTAATTTCAAAGATCTGAGACTGAATTTTCACAAGATTCATAAATTGATGATAGTGTTCCAATCCTTGAATGAACTTCCATCTTGGCATATTAAATTCGAACTTGCCATTTGAATTTCGATCTTGGCATATAAATTTCGATCTAGGCATTTGAATTTAGATCTTGGCATTTGAATTTCGTTTCCCAGCATTCAAGTTGCAGAGATACCCCCTGCAAGTTAAGCTTTCACCTCTGCATGTTAAAAATTCAAACTCTGCTTGCAATTTTTGACCTTAAACTCTGATTCAATCTCTATTATGTGCAAGTTTTTTTTTTTAACAAAAAAAAATAAATTTGGATCTCTGCGTTTCTTCAAGATTCAATAGGTGCTGAGTTTAAAATTTGTCCTCTGCGTTTTTCTTCAAGATTCAATAGATGCTAAGTTTAAAATTTATTCTCTGTGTTTTTTCTTCAAGATTCAATAGATGCTGAGTTTACAATTTATTCTCTGCGTTTTTCTGCAAGATTCAATAGATGCTGAGTTTAAAATTTATTCTCTGCGTTTTTTCTTCAAGATTCAATAGATGCTGAGTTTACAATTTATTCTCTGCATTTTTCTTCAAGATTCAATAGATGCTGGGTTTAAAATTTATTCTCTGCGTTTTTTCTTCAAGATTCAATAGATGTATGGAGCTTAAAACCCTGGGTCTTTTCTTTTAAAAGTGACGCCCAGCACTCACCCCAAGGTCTACGAGCCTGGTCTATATTCGGAGCTTGGGTTGATTTTCTTAAACCTTAAGCGAGCTCGACCTTCACCTAGCACTTTGCATGTGGGAAATGAAAGGATTCAATCTCACCTCTTAGCCTCTGCGTGATTGAAGTTCAAACCCCTGCGTGTTGACAACCTGCATTGATAAATTTCAAACGCTGAAGAATGTTAAACGCCGAAGAATGACAGCCTACATTAAAACATAACTGTTGGATATGAAGGCTCTGCTTATGAAATAATTTTGACTTCAAATCAATTTCGATTTCATTACTGCTGTCTTAAAACCCTATCAATTTCTATAAAGATGGAGAACTCTGCGATTTAACTCTGCATTTTTCAACCTCAACCTTGAATCTTTAAGGATCAGCCTATGAATGTAAAGATCAGCTTGAGACCTTTACAAGCTCTCAGCCTGGTACCCCTACGTGGAGAAGTTATAGACTGAATGCATAATCATTGAATATTATCCCCCTGTGTGAAGGCGTTTTTCAATTTTTGCTTGAATGCAATCTTCAAATAACTAGCTTTAACGCTCTACAGGAGGTGTTTATCTCAACATTTAATCGTGAACTCTCCCTCTCATATACGATGCCACGAAGTGCTGGTCTGAGACGTTAGAGATTTCTTCAAACTCTTTCCATTAAAGCTCTGGATTTCTTGAATTGCTGGCTCACAACTCTTAAAACCCTCCAAGCATCCAACCCTAAACAACTATCACTCCCTTCGACATTTCTTCGAGAACCCAGTTTGAAGATTTTTTGCAAAACAAAAACTCATGTGTGGCTTTTAGTCTTTAATTTTGGGTTTAAAAAGACAAAAAAGAATTGAAAAGAACTTTGGATCAAACAAAATTTTTAATTTTTGCAAAATCACCTTTCCAAACTCTCTTAAATTTTGATTCATTTGCGATATAGTTTTAAAATTACATACCTTCGAAAAACCTTCAAAAGAAAATTGAAAAGAGCTTTGGATCAAACAAATTTTTTTAATTTTTGCAAAAACACCTTTCCAAACTCTCATAAATTTTCATTCGCTTGGGATATAGTTTTAAACTTACATACCTTCAAAAAACCTTCAAAAAGGATTGAAAAGCTTTTGGCAACAAGTGTTGTTTAAATTCGGATAGGTGTGGATTTCGATGCATGTGGAAAATGGGAAATGTTTTTTACATAGTGGAGTGAAAAAGTCAATTGGTTTAGATAATTCAATAATTAAAACCTTTTGCAAATAGTTTTTGTTTTAAAATTCATAAACTTTGAAAAGCTTAGAAGTTTATACATTTTAAAAACTTTTTGCAAATATAGTCATTTTTTTTTTAGCAAAACAAAAAAGAAAAAAAATTTCGAATTTTTGGGACGAAATTGAGACATGAGCAGATTTGCAACCAAAATTGTGACACCCTTCACACACGCATTTGCATTGAAAAACTGAGACTTGCACACGAATCTTTGCGATATTTTGAAAAATATTTTCCCTCCAAAACTGATTGCAACCTTTAATTCTGTTAATTTCGTTTTGGTCATTTAATATTTTCATGAACTTTATGCACAAATAGAGAAAATTGTCGTGTCATATTTCAATTTTCTTGTTATAAATTGTGTATGAGGCACTGTATCCTCTTCACTCGCATCGTATGATGATCTTGTGAATGATAAAGTGTATCTCGCGTGTAATAGTTTAGGGGTTTATTTTCAGGCATCTGATATTGAGGCACCGTATCCTCTTCACTCGCATCGTATGATGATCTTGTGAATGAGAAAGTGTATCTCACGTGTAATAGCTTAGGGGTTGATTTTCAAGCATCTTATATTGAGGCACCGTATCCCCTTCACTCGCATCGTATGATAATCTTGTGAATGAGAAAGTGTATCTCACGTGTAAACAGTTTAGGATTTAATTCAAAAACATTCCAAAAGGGCTCTATGTATCCTCTTCACTTGGGCTTTCGGGCGATCTTGTGAATGAGAAACAGGGATCCCCCATGTAATAGAATTAGATTCATGTTTACTTGAGATATCTGTTTGGATTACATTGATATTTACACATCGATTATTATCCATATTTCAGGAAAACTGTGCATGAACATATACTAGAAATTTTGCATGTTGGAATGAAGCTCATAAACCTCTAACCCTTCCTTCAGTAAGGATATTCATCGAACTCAAAGATAACATCATGAGCATTCTGCATTGTGTGGTTCATTTTTGTTTTCGAGTCAAAACACCATCAGTTTCACTTCCACTCCTGTGACTAAGCAAACTTCCACTAAAATTGGCGCTTAATCTAAAATTGACAAACTTTTGATTTTAATATCACCAACAAGATTAGGTTAGTGCCCTGGATTAGGTTTGGAGAGTTAACACTCCTGGGCTACAAAACTTTCAAACTAGCATTGATTAACGAGAGTAAATCCATTATTGCAAAAAATGCTTGTTGGGAAAGCGCTTCTGAAACATGCGTCAAACACGAGGTCAATTTGGATAAGTAAGGGTGGTTCCCCCATCTTACTTATTTAGTGGGACATGAGCTTATCGAAGGGATTCTATGTTCAGTGACAAGTCTTCGGGGTGACATCACTGTTTCTAGAGTTTTTGGTAATAAGAGTTGTCTTCGACTTACAACTGTCTGCTCGACTGTCGATTGTGAAGTGGTAACTTTAGTGGCTATTTTTAGGGCATCACATAGGCTGTTGTGAGTGGGACACACTTGCAATACCTGAGACAGACTTTGGAACTTTTACTCCTTGGGAGGGTGAGTGGTTAGGTACCAACACTTGAACCCCTGGCGATTAAAGTTTATTGTAACTGTTTCTCACACCTTCGCTTCTAGAAATTGTATGAGGACATGAAATACCTCAACAGCTACTAGTTTCGGAAGGCCCTATAATCCAACTTTTCACTGAGCTTCGGTTCTTTGGAAAAGTAAGTTTGCTTGCTTGAAATCTCTAGGGAATTTTTTACTGTGTGGACACTTTATTTTGTTGAGTCTAGAAAGCCATAGGATTGTTTGATTCTGTTTTCAAAAAACTTTAAAAAAAAAAAACATATCCTTTTATTAATATTCTTCAAAGTGGCTAATCTTCCAACCCGCCAATCACGGCGGCGTAGAGGCGAGTCACCAAAACTTGAAGACCCCACTACATTGCGGAGACGACTACAAAATACAAGACACTTTGACTTTGAAACCAACACACTTCTAACTTCAATAATCAACAGTAGAGTAGAGACACATCAAACAAATACTACAACACCACCTACCTAGGAAAACATAGAAATTGTTGATCCTCTTCCTCCAATTTCAATTGAAACATTAGAAGACAACACTGCAAATCCCGTAAATCCACCTCTGACAAATCTTTCAGAACCAGTGGTACTCCACATCAGTGAACCTTTGAACACCATCAATCCTCTTGTGGCACACTTGGTACACATGCTAAATTCAACATCTAATCCCATGGCTTCATCTGGAGCACAAGGGACTACATCAACACCATCTCAAACAAGTGTTGGAGGTAACAATACTCCCAACATCCCTATGGCTTCATCAGGAGCACAAGGGACCACATCATCACAACCACACACAGTTGCTGGAGGTAGTAATATTTCCAACTTGACCTCTACCACGACTCCACCAGTCAGTTTACCTGCTTCTACCATAAGTTCAACTAGCAATTCAATGCCAGTTGGTACTTACCCCAGGGGGATTTGAACCCCAAATTACTAGTAAAATTGCATACTTGAACCAGAATCTTAAGAGAGTTTGCAGAGGTATTTTGGTGGCCATATATCATCCTTGAACATAATATTTAAGTTCTAATATCATTAATACCCTTCCCTGAAGATTTGGGACCATTTGGACCAAAATTGGGACCTAGGCATCAAAACTAGTCAAAGGTCGAAATTGGGGAAAAAGTGGAAAATTGGGCATTTTCTTAAAATTTTGAAAAAGGAACATTACAACTAGCTTTACCTTTTCAACTAGAAAGCAGAAAAAAGAGGACAAAGCTAACTAAATCAGGAAAGCACCTTCTAAACTAGAAATGGAAAGAAATCAGACAGAATCCAATGAAATCTTATCTAGAATCTTCTCGAAGGCACCCTAGTGACTTAGGATGGCAAGTGGTCCACTAAAAGACAAAACTGGCCTATTTTACCTAGTTAAAACTCAGGAAATTAATCATAAATGAATAATTAATTTATCCTAAGTCTAGAATGGTATAGGTGGGTTTTTTAAATATTCCAACACCCCCCCTTAACCCTTAATTTATGTGATGGGAATCAGAAAAAATATTAGAAATATAGGGCCCAAGCAACAAGGCTTATGGTCACCCCAATACAAAAATAACTAGTCCATGTAAACCGAGGAAACAGGAAAAACCTCATGGGAACAAAATCTCCCTAAAAAAAGGACATGCTTGATGTATTCATATTGTCATGTTGCTCTTTTGAATGAGCTGAATGAGCTGAATGGGCTAATTTTGAGTAATAGACTTGATGAAGAGATTGTAGATGCCATGATCATGCATCTGTGCATCAATGTTGTGTAGGCAAGAACCATGTGTAGAGGCTCTATGAAGCTCATATTCTAATGATGGAGGAGCATCAAATGAATTTTTATTTCTGTTGTAACATATATAATCATATCTAAAAACATAATCAATGATGGAAAGAATATCTATGCATACTCCTTCCCAAGGAGAAACAATGAACTCAACAGGATCAATTTCTTCTGTAGCTGCAATGTGGTGCACTAGTTCTTATACCTTCTTGTCAAATCGATGTAGAACCTTTCTGATATTGAAAATGACATCATGCAGCTCTAAAATATTAGAATTTGATTCATATGAAGCATCAACTAGTAAAGATGTGGAGTCTCCATGATTGAATAGAGTTTCAGTAGGAAAACCGTGAGAAACTAGATCACCCTGACAGTTGAGTGAGCTTGGAGAGTGTGAGGACTTGAATTTTGACCCGTGAGTGATGGGGTCAGGTCCATATGTGTGAAATATCAGTCCAAGTATGGCCAAAAGCATGGCTGTCCAACCAAGGAAATATATGAAAGACAAAAGTGCAACAGAGGCAAGTGACACAGTGTAGGAAAACATGGAATTGTGTAGTTTCTTAACTGGAGAACTTGGGGGTTGTAGGGTCTTTTGTGCATCCAATGGTTGGAAAAATGGTGTGGGATATGTAATTACCTACATATCAGAATTTAAATCATATTCTAAATAAGAATCTAAAATATTTGAATGGAGGTGGAAAGACCTTTCAAAAGACAAGTCAGAAGCTAGTAAAAAATGACTAGTTTTGAGAGTAGACTTGGATGAACTGACCGAAGACTGTTCCAAAGAAGAAGTGGACGTTTTTTGTTATGATATATCAGAATGTGAATAAAAATTAGAGACATGAGAATTATATTTTATTCTAGTACTCAAATCATAAGCATGATTACCTTTGGGAGAGGCTTGGAAACCGTGTTCTTGTTCTGCAACAAGCTTGCCTTGTTCTTTCTTTGCAAAGTCAGGAACATTTATGTTATGCTCTTCAAGCATCTTGGCCATGATGTCCAATTTATTCTTGAAGCAATATTTCTTAGGATGAGTGACTTTGCAGCAATAAGAACACTTGGGCTTCTCCTTCTTCATCTTCTTGGATTTGGAATCTCCATCAGAATCCTCTTCACTTGATAATATCTTTTGTTTGGATTTGTCATTATTGAAACTCTTTGCTCCATGAGAAACAAGTGCAAAGTATTTGGAGGGTTTTAGATCCCTCATTGGAATAGATTGTCCTTCTCCTTAGTGAGCGAATCAATGAATGCATCCAAGCTTGGCATCTTCCAATTAGGAACTACTAGTCTTGTGGTATGAATTAAGGTAGACACAAATACTGAATATTCTGAGCTTAGTTTTGACAGAATGGTAAGGATTAATTTCTCGTCCTTCTTTTCTATGCTACATTGCTTGATTTGAAGTACTAGGTTCTTGAATTTTGATATGAACTCCTACATAGAATTGAAATTACTTGGACTAAGAGAGATCATCTCAATCTTCAACAAATGACCTCTGAGCTCATTCTGTTTTCCAAAGAGAGACTCTAGCTTTGTCCATGCTTGATTTGGAGTGGATAGAGAATCAATATGGAATAGAATATTTGGAGATAGAAAGAGACAAATTAACCCATAAGCTTCGTCAAGCCTATTGAACCATTTGTATTTTAATGCAATAGCTCCTGGCTCATTTTCAAGCCCCATAGTGACTCTATACAATCCTTTGCTCCGAAGCTGGATAATCATATGCGTCTTCTAGTCAAAGAAATTTAAAGGAGTGAGAGTCACAACTTTGGCTTGTTTTTTATCCATACTGATGTGCTCCTGGTGATGGAAATACCTGCAAAAAACATTCTTGTAAATTTCTTTGAATCAAGATATCTCTGATACCATGTGAGATTTTCAATTGCTAGGAACTAGATTCATAAGACAATTTCACATGGAATATTTCAGATAATGAGAGAAGAAGAACAGAGAAGATAAATTGTGGAAATCACTTTGTATTTTATTCATCAATGTGATAACAATATATAATACACCTTCCATGGAGAAAATTGAATTCGTTGGAGGCAATTTGGAAAGAGCAAAAAGAAAAGGCTTAGAAAAGACAAAAAAACCCCTAGGTGGCAAAAGCAGTTTCCAAAACTATACTAGAGGCTCACAAATTGGCTTAGTATGGTATGGAATCTCATGAGTGAGCTAAATAGAATGTATTTATGGATTTAGGAGAGTAGATATGATGTGGAGGTCGAATTTGTCAAGTGGCAAAAGATTCTAAATCAACTAGCTTTACCTTTTCCACTAGAAAGCAGAAAAAACATGACAAAGCTAACTAAATCAGGAAAGCACCTTCTAAACTAGAAATGGAAAGAAATTAGACAAAATCAAATGAAATATTATCCAGAATATTCTCTAAGACGGCCTAGTGACTTAGGATGGCAAGTGGTCCACTAAAAGACAAAACTGGCCTATTTTACCTAGTCAAAACTCAGGAAATTAATCATAAATGATTAATTAATTTATCCTAAGTATAGAATGGTATAGGTGGGTTTTTAAAATATTCCAAAAAGGGCTGCTCATGACCATTTCTCCTTCAACTTGTTTCCACATCTCTTCCAATTTTGTCTCTATATTCTTTCTCTTGGAGGAAGGGCACACATGGAGAGATGTTGATCTATTTGGGGGAGTCCAAGGGGCCCCATTTATTTGTAAGATGATTACCACACTCTATATTTAACACTCAAATATAGCTCAGATCTAAAATCTAAGTAAAACCATGTAAAAATGCCAAACTATGTATGAATGGTGCCATTTTACCATATATCTTGTTGAGAGAGCTTGAAGTTGTTTGGTATCGACTTGTATAAGTAAATATGTGGTTTTATTTCTCTTTGGAGAGACATTAATATACTGCATAATTTTCATACACCTTATGCAAGTCCTTGTAACATTTTCCACAAATTTCATAGCAAGTAATAGCATTTTTTTCTCATTTCCCCCTATGTTAAGACATGTTTACAAATATCTGATTTATGAGAGTTGCAGCAGCCTTTAAGAACTGATTAATGATGCATTTGGGTACCCATTTAAGTCATATAACTAATCCATATCTCTGTTCTTAAATTTGGGAGGTTTGTACTGCATTTGGGAAGCCATTAGTGACCTCTACCCTTGGGGATTTGAACCTCGAATTTACTAGCAAATTTCCCTATTTTCTCCTGAACTTAAATGAATGTTGCAGAATTATTTTGATAGTTTCTAAGCACACATTAGGTTAATTTGTATGTTTGAATACCCTTCAAACACTCTCAGACCCAAATAGAAATCATTAGGAGTCTTTTGGAGCGATCTTCCCTTGGGGGTTTCAACATCGATTTTCCTAGTAATTTGCCTTTCATTCTCTAATTGTAAATGCAAGTTGCTGAAGTATTTAGAAAGTATAAAATAATATAATATATGCATTAGTGTGTCCTAATACACCTCAATCCACTCTATACATAATTCAAAACCACTTGGGATCATTTGGGATAGTTTGGAGTTTCACTAGTCCAAGGTTCGAAAATTGGCCAAATTGGGTAAAATTCCAAATTGGGGATATTACAATGGTATCGGAGCATGGTCCTTGCACCTTTGCATTAATATAATCCATTTAATAATAATTTTCAGCCATGTATTACTATTATGATGACTCCTATGAGTACAATGCTTATGAGCAATATGGAGAAGAATGTGAATGGTATGAGGAAGAGGTGCCATCAATAATTTAATAAGGAATGAGATTTATTCTTATGACCTTGAGTCTGATGAATATGAGTATGTCACACTACCAAAGTATAATTCTATGAAATAATTACAAATATTGAGAGCAACATGTAAAACCTTCCCCCAACAATATCAAGCATATCTTGATTTGTATAAGGGAGATACACAAAAGGCCATTCCTTTTGAAGACTTTGTTGATTGGGTGTTTGAAAATAGGCCCAAAAATGAACATGTGGATTTAGTGAAGAAATTTATATTCCCTTCTTGAAAAATACCTTAGAGAGGAACTCATATATGTTTGAGTGAAAAGGAGGAGCAAAATGAGGAGACCCATAAGCCACCTAGTTCTGAAGGTGGTGAAGTAGAAGAAGCATTACATGAAGAGGATCGAAAGTCACTCCCAAGGACTTTGAGAAATATGAAGAAACATCACATGATCATGAAGAATAGTTACATTCTAAAACACACTTTACTTTGGACATGAATCAAAGAGCATCTACTGATGGATGCTTGAACTATGAAGGAGTACCTACTTATGGGTGCTCACAAGTCTATGTTGATGACATAGAGATCACTTTTGAAAGTGTTGTTGCAAGCCAAAGTTCCATTAATCATGAAAATGAAGGCCTTGTAGAAGTTGAAGAAGAACCAAGATCAACTTCCCCATCACCACTTGAGCTTAATGAAGTTGGTCCAAGTAGAAAGTACAAAGAAGAGGAGGTCCCTCTACAATAGCCTCTTTTTCTTGAAGAGTCATTAAATATGAATGAAAATAATATCCAAGAGACCCTTAGACTACTCCATGAAACTCAAGCATTGGTGTCAAATTCTTGTTGGAGATTTTCTTCATTGAAGGATCCATCCTTCCTTGAAGACATGGAGAAGATTCAAAGAGCAATGTGCAACATTGAAGGTGATTTCATGTCTTTGCTTTTTGATAGAAACAATTTGGTTGAGTTTATTGAATGGTTACATGGAGCATACTTGAATAATAATGATGATATTCATACGCTCAAAATGAAAAATGATCAACTTCTTGATAGGTTGCAAGATACTTTTTCTTCCTCCTATGTTTCAGATTGTCAAATGGTAGATTGCTTGGAGGATTCTCATGACATGATGGATCATGAGAAACATGGAAAATTGAAGGTGTTTGATGTGTTTGAATATGATATTGATGAGAACCAAGCACTTGTTGTGGTGGAAGAGTGTTAACAATAAAATTAACACCCTTAGTCAAGTGACGGAAGAAGCGCACTTTCTACCATGCACTTGCAGCAGGAGGACATGACATAAGCTCATGCAGAGATGAACCCTCTCTAAAAAATGCATTAAAATGCATAATTGTGCTTAAATCATTCTAAATGGTGCAAAAAGCCCAAAAACTATGAAAATGGGGTTTTTCAAGCTAAAATAATCTAAATGGATTATCCCACACTCAAAAGAAAAGCATAAGGCACACTTCCCAATGCTATATAAGAAAGGCTTTGGGGCATGGTAAAGGGAGACAAAGGAAGAGCAAAGTAATGCTGGAAAGATTCTGAAGGAGGAGAAAGAGCTCAAATTATTCAAAAGCAAGGGTGAAGGAAGGGAAGCTCATGTCAATGGAGGAAGGATGGACACCTAATGTCATAGTAAGGATGTACTTCTCCATTGTTCTACTATGAATGGATTCAAGTTTTTTCCATTATGATGTTTGAATGTTGCTTGTATTGTATGATTTAAACTGTTAAATGGCTGTAGATCTTAAATTTGCTTATCTTGAATAGATGGATGAATCTAGATTTAAAATAACTTGTGATAATATTTTCATAATGCTGACGTAGAGACTTACCAGCTCTTAGAATAATAGTCAGATTAGTGTAGACACGTCCCTGCATTAATTACTGTTATCAGATTGGCGACCAAACTGGCTTGCTGAATTTTCTTGATTTTTTCTGAATTTTCTTCAAGTTTTTAGGTGGTCTTCCTTCAGATCTACTCATTTATAGCTTAAAGATCTCTTAAAGAGACTTAGATCTAGCTTAAATAGCTCAAGACCAAACCAACCATCCTTTTAATTCATCAAATCACCTCAAATTTCACTCGGATCTGAGTTTCTTGCATTTTTAGTTTCTTGATTTCTGAGTTTTTTGAATTTTGAGCTGGTTACTATGCATGAATTTTACAGCTCTGTGTAAATAATTGACCCCTGCATGTTGTTTTTAGCTCTACCTGCAATTTTTGGGAATAAAACTCTCCCTACAATATTTGAGTGTAAATTCTGTTTAAATCTCTGCTAGCGTTTGTGAGTAATTTCAAAGATCTGAGACTGAATTTTCACAAGATTCATAAATTGATGATAGTGTTCCAATCCTTGAATGAACTTCCATCTTGGCATATTAAATTCGAACTTGCCATTTGAATTTCGATCTTGGCATATAAATTTCGATCTAGGCATTTGAATTTAGATCTTGGCATTTGAATTTCGTTTCCCAGCATTCAAGTTGCAGAGATACCCCCTGCAAGTTAAGCTTTCACCTCTGCATGTTAAAAATTCAAACTCTGCTTGCAATTTTTGACCTTAAACTCTGATTCAATCTCTATTATGTGCAAGTTTTTTTTTTTAACAAAAAAAAATAAATTTGGATCTCTGCGTTTCTTCAAGATTCAATAGGTGCTGAGTTTAAAATTTGTCCTCTGCGTTTTTCTTCAAGATTCAATAGATGCTAAGTTTAAAATTTATTCTCTGTGTTTTTTCTTCAAGATTCAATAGATGCTGAGTTTACAATTTATTCTCTGCGTTTTTCTGCAAGATTCAATAGATGCTGAGTTTAAAATTTATTCTCTGCGTTTTTTCTTCAAGATTCAATAGATGCTGAGTTTACAATTTATTCTCTGCATTTTTCTTCAAGATTCAATAGATGCTGGGTTTAAAATTTATTCTCTGCGTTTTTTCTTCAAGATTCAATAGATGTATGGAGCTTAAAACCCTGGGTCTTTTCTTTTAAAAGTGACGCCCAGCACTCACCCCAAGGTCTACGAGCCTGGTCTATATTCGGAGCTTGGGTTGATTTTCTTAAACCTTAAGCGAGCTCGACCTTCACCTAGCACTTTGCATGTGGGAAATGAAAGGATTCAATCTCACCTCTTAGCCTCTGCGTGATTGAAGTTCAAACCCCTGCGTGTTGACAACCTGCATTGATAAATTTCAAACGCTGAAGAATGTTAAACGCCGAAGAATGACAGCCTACATTAAAACATAACTGTTGGATATGAAGGCTCTGCTTATGAAATAATTTTGACTTCAAATCAATTTCGATTTCATTACTGCTGTCTTAAAACCCTATCAATTTCTATAAAGATGGAGAACTCTGCGATTTAACTCTGCATTTTTCAACCTCAACCTTGAATCTTTAAGGATCAGCCTATGAATGTAAAGATCAGCTTGAGACCTTTACAAGCTCTCAGCCTGGTACCCCTACGTGGAGAAGTTATAGACTGAATGCATAATCATTGAATATTATCCCCCTGTGTGAAGGCGTTTTTCAATTTTTGCTTGAATGCAATCTTCAAATAACTAGCTTTAACGCTCTACAGGAGGTGTTTATCTCAACATTTAATCGTGAACTCTCCCTCTCATATACGATGCCACGAAGTGCTGGTCTGAGACGTTAGAGATTTCTTCAAACTCTTTCCATTAAAGCTCTGGATTTCTTGAATTGCTGGCTCACAACTCTTAAAACCCTCCAAGCATCCAACCCTAAACAACTATCACTCCCTTCGACATTTCTTCGAGAACCCAGTTTGAAGATTTTTTGCAAAACAAAAACTCATGTGTGGCTTTTAGTCTTTAATTTTGGGTTTAAAAAGACAAAAAAGAATTGAAAAGAACTTTGGATCAAACAAAATTTTTAATTTTTGCAAAATCACCTTTCCAAACTCTCTTAAATTTTGATTCATTTGCGATATAGTTTTAAAATTACATACCTTCGAAAAACCTTCAAAAGAAAATTGAAAAGAGCTTTGGATCAAACAAATTTTTTTAATTTTTGCAAAAACACCTTTCCAAACTCTCATAAATTTTCATTCGCTTGGGATATAGTTTTAAACTTACATACCTTCAAAAAACCTTCAAAAAGGATTGAAAAGCTTTTGGCAACAAGTGTTGTTTAAATTCGGATAGGTGTGGATTTCGATGCATGTGGAAAATGGGAAATGTTTTTTACATAGTGGAGTGAAAAAGTCAATTGGTTTAGATAATTCAATAATTAAAACCTTTTGCAAATAGTTTTTGTTTTAAAATTCATAAACTTTGAAAAGCTTAGAAGTTTATACATTTTAAAAACTTTTTGCAAATATAGTCATTTTTTTTTTAGCAAAACAAAAAAGAAAAAAATTTTCGAATTTTTGGGACGAAATTGAGACATGAGCAGATTTGCAACCAAAATTGTGACACCCTTCACACACGCATTTGCATTGAAAAACTGAGACTTGCACACGAATCTTTGCGATATTTTGAAAAATATTTTCCCTCCAAAACTGATTGCAACCTTTAATTCTGTTAATTTCGTTTTGGTCATTTAATATTTTCATGAACTTTATGCACAAATAGAGAAAATTGTCGTGTCATATTTCAATTTTCTTGTTATAAATTGTGTATGAGGCACTGTATCCTCTTCACTCGCATCGTATGATGATCTTGTGAATGATAAAGTGTATCTCGCGTGTAATAGTTTAGGGGTTTATTTTCAGGCATCTGATATTGAGGCACCGTATCCTCTTCACTCGCATCGTATGATGATCTTGTGAATGAGAAAGTGTATCTCACGTGTAATAGCTTAGGGGTTGATTTTCAAGCATCTTATATTGAGGCACCGTATCCCCTTCACTCGCATCGTATGATAATCTTGTGAATGAGAAAGTGTATCTCACGTGTAAACAGTTTAGGATTTAATTCAAAAACATTCCAAAAGGGCTCTATGTATCCTCTTCACTTGGGCTTTCGGGCGATCTTGTGAATGAGAAACAGGGATCCCCCATGTAATAGAATTAGATTCATGTTTACTTGAGATATCTGTTTGGATTACATTGATATTTACACATCGATTATTATCCATATTTCAGGAAAACTGTGCATGAACATATACTAGAAATTTTGCATGTTGGAATGAAGCTCATAAACCTCTAACCCTTCCTTCAGTAAGGATATTCATCGAACTCAAAGATAACATCATGAGCATTCTGCATTGTGTGGTTCATTTTTGTTTTCGAGTCAAAACACCATCAGTTTCACTTCCACTCCTGTGACTAAGCAAACTTCCACTAAAATTGGCGCTTAATCTAAAATTGACAAACTTTTGATTTTAATATCACCAACAAGATTAGGTTAGTGCCCTGGATTAGGTTTGGAGAGTTAACACTCCTGGGCTACAAAACTTTCAAACTAGCATTGATTAACGAGAGTAAATCCATTATTGCAAAAAATGCTTGTTGGGAAAGCGCTTCTGAAACATGCGTCAAACACGAGGTCAATTTGGATAAGTAAGGGTGGTTCCCCCATCTTACTTATTTAGTGGGACATGAGCTTATCGAAGGGATTCTATGTTCAGTGACAAGTCTTCGGGGTGACATCACTGTTTCTAGAGTTTTTGGTAATAAGAGTTGTCTTCGACTTACAACTGTCTGCTCGACTGTCGATTGTGAAGTGGTAACTTTAGTGGCTATTTTTAGGGCATCACATAGGCTGTTGTGAGTGGGACACACTTGCAATACCTGAGACAGACTTTGGAACTTTTACTCCTTGGGAGGGTGAGTGGTTAGGTACCAACACTTGAACCCCTGGCGATTAAAGTTTATTGTAACTGTTTCTCACACCTTCGCTTCTAGAAATTGTATGAGGACATGAAATACCTCAACAGCTACTAGTTTCGGAAGGCCCTATAATCCAACTTTTCACTGAGCTTCGGTTCTTTGGAAAAGTAAGTTTGCTTGCTTGAAATCTCTAGGGAATTTTTTACTGTGTGGACACTTTATTTTGTTGAGTCTAGAAAGCCATAGGATTGTTTGATTCTGTTTTCAAAAAACTTTAAAAAAAAAAAACATATCCTTTTATTAATATTCTTCAAAGTGGCTAATCTTCCAACCCGCCAATCACGGCGGCGTAGAGGCGAGTCACCAAAACTTGAAGACCCCACTACATTGCGGAGACGACTACAAAATACAAGACACTTTGACTTTGAAACCAACACACTTCTAACTTCAATAATCAACAGTAGAGTAGAGACACATCAAACAAATACTACAACACCACCTACCTAGGAAAACATAGAAATTGTTGATCCTCTTCCTCCAATTTCAATTGAAACATTAGAAGACAACACTGCAAATCCCGTAAATCCACCTCTGACAAATCTTTCAGAACCAGTGGTACTCCACATCAGTGAACCTTTGAACACCATCAATCCTCTTGTGGCACACTTGGTACACATGCTAAATTCAACATCTAATCCCATGGCTTCATCTGGAGCACAAGGGACTACATCAACACCATCTCAAACAAGTGTTGGAGGTAACAATACTCCCAACATCCCTATGGCTTCATCAGGAGCACAAGGGACCACATCATCACAACCACACACAGTTGCTGGAGGTAGTAATATTTCCAACTTGACCTCTACCACGACTCCACCAGTCAGTTTACCTGCTTCTACCATAAGTTCAACTAGCAATTCAATGCCAGTTGGTACAGGTTCAGGTCCTAATCCCGGAAGTACATCCAATTTACCTGCAGGAATACCTACTGGAGGGAGTGCCTTACCAAACTTGGGTTTCCCATATGGTTTGGCCACTCCAGGTCAAAACAATCTAGGAGTAAATCAAAATCCTATTGGCATATCAAACAGTCTTCCAAGTTCTACACCTGGGGGGAATCCTTTATTTTGGAACCTTAATATCCCTAGTGGACTTAATGGACCATGGAACACTAATGCTATTTGGGGTAATACTCCACAAGCCGGTGGAAGTGCCTCGGGAAACCTTTATCCAAACTTTCCTAGCACAAATCTTGGGGGCAATCCCATTCCCCCAACAGGTAGCACACTAGGAGGTAACCCATCCAACAACCCCATTCCAACATGGATTGGGCAGGTTCTAGGAAATACCCCATCTTCTTGGGCACCACCCCCGCAAGGGGGAAATCAACCTTGGAACGCATATCCAAACCAAGGAAACCAACAATGTAGTGGTAATGTCCCATCAAGTAACCAATCTCAATGGAGCATACCCTCACAAGGGGGCAATCCACCCACGAATCTTAACTAGCAATGTATTGGTAATGTTCCACCAAGTAACCAATCTCAATGGAGCATACCCCCGCAAGGGGGCAATCCACGCACGAATCTTAACCAACAATGGAGTGGTAATGTTCCACCGAGTAACCAATCTCAATGGAACATACCTCCACAAGGGGGCAATCCACCCATTAACCCTATGTCACAATGGAGTGGCAATGTTCCACCAAGTCACCAAACACAATGGAACATACCTCCGCAAGGGGGCAATCCGTACATGCATCCTATCCCACAATGGAATGGGCAATATTCAGGAAATAACCCATCTATTTGGATGCAATCTCCACAAGGAGGTAATCCCGCTTGGAATACTTTTCAAGCCCAAGGACCACAACAGTGGAGCCATCAAGCTTCACCTGGATATCAAACGTTTGCTTCGACATCATCCAAGTCACCATTTCTGGCCACGTTGAATCTACCAGATTTATCTCGGCTGACCAATGACCTTGTTCTTCATTTGAATGGGTAGCCAACAATACCAACCAAACTACCCTCAGACATACCCAAGTTTGACGGAAAACCAAGGGAAGATCCATCAAATCATGTGATGACATTCCATTTGTGGTGTTCATCCAATTCCCTAGTTGATGATAGTATTAGGTTGAGGTTGTTTCAGCGGACCCTAACGGGAAATGTTGCGAAATGGTACATTGCGTTGCCCCGCAATACATTTACTAAATTTTCATCTTTAGCTATGGCATTTTTGACACATTTTCAATTACCTATCTGCTATGAGATGGGAACTAAACTTTTAACTTCACTTAGGAAATCCACCGCTACTCACATTTCGGATCATATCCACGAGTGGAGGAGACGTTGAAGGCTTATAAAAGTTGAAATCCCTGATCAATTCTTAGTAGACTGGTTCATTAAATCACTGTTACCTACTCTTGCCAAAGATGTATCCATGTCAGGAGCCATGACTGAAGAACAACTCCAGAGTGCCCACCATATGGATTTAGTATATTCCCAATCGGGCACACTTTATGACTTAATACCCCATATTGTAAGACCTACATGTGATCCAGCTAGGACACCAAAAGGACCTCACACTGATGGTGTGATTGGATCGATTACCCAAGTCGAATAGATTACCCAACAATTGGGACAAATGTCAGTTCAAAACTCGCAACCCACCGCTGGCTAGGCACATCAGCAAACTGCAACTCCTGCCCAAACTTCCGAAGTCCTTACGGTTCAAACTGTGGACCCAAAAGAAAAAAAGAAGAAGCAAAAGAAGAAACCTAATTCTAACCCTAAGACAGGAGATGCACCTAAGGTGAATAATCCTAATAGAGGAAACAATGAGAATAGGAAAAACAAATATCCTTGCAAAATTTGGAAAGAAGATCACCCTACTCATCTTTGTCCTCATATGGATGATATTCATCGCATGTTGGCACAACGAGGAGGGCAACAACCAAAACCTGCTGTCCTAACTCAACCCTTCCCCCAACAACAACAAATGGTTGCTATAGCGCCAGCACCTCCAGCAGGAGGAAACCAAGCAAACCCCCCACCAGGGGGCAATCCACCCAATGCAAATATCTTCACAATTGGTGAACATAACATTCATGTCCAAACTAGGGATCGTTCTTACGACATACCTTCAAAAGATGTTGAAACAACTGGATCTCAGCCTAGTGGTTTTTTAACTATTGAAAAACCAACCATAGACATGGTGCCTCGACCTCCAAAAGGGGTCCTCCGCAAAACAACACACAATCCCAATGCGCGAGCTGCTCAAAACTACAATGTAGTTGAAGATTTAGCTCAAGCTCCTTGTGCAATGTTTGCCTTGGAGGTGTTGCAAAGTTGTCCCACTCAGCGGAAAGCACTATTGTCTATCATCGGTGTTGTTGATCCATCAGATACCAATCTAATCACATTTGACTTAGAACATCCCACAGGTAGGCTTCCCCCACAAATCGCTTTCCAAGTTAAAGTAACTTCACATAGGAAAAATATTTTTCGAACCATTGTGGATGAAGGAGCCTCAACTTGCACCATGTCCCTAGCTTGTTGGAAAGCTTTGGGATCACCCACCTTAGTACCATCCCAAACAATACTCAAGGCATTTGATGGACATTCGTTACCACCTCATGGACTCATCTTGGCTTTCCTAGTTGAACTGGGGGGCAAAATAGTCCATATAGATGTGGAAGTAGTGGATGCACCCATAGACTACAATTTTCTATTGGGATGCAGTTGGATACACAAGATGAGGACGATAGTGTCTTCCGTATTTCGAGTCATTCGGTTCCCTCACCAAGGGACGATTGTTACAATTGATCAACTAGATTACTGCTCACCTGAAACTGGTATCCATTCAAATGTACCTTATGTAGGGGATGGAACGACGGTTATTCAAGATATTGGGGTAGGAATGTTCAAAGACTCGTCCCTTTTGGGACCGTTCCCACTTCCATCACCAATGTTGACCCCTAACATTGCTCCCATTTTCACCATAACGTCAGAAGTATACTCTCCATTAAGATTTTTCTCTAATTCTATTTCGGAGGTCGGTTCCACCTCGTCGACTGGAACCTCCAAAGAAAACACCTTAGATGAAACTAATAATGATGAGATACATACTTCTGCGCACCATGAGGAAATGGAGAGTAGTGTTCCCTTTTCTGTCGCAGAGCTCGCTTATCAAGCTATTCAGATGGCTTCGGTAGAACCGGATCAAAAGCCTCCTAAGTCAGAGGAGTACGATCCCTATACTTCACCTATTTGGGCCTTGAACTCACAAAGTAACCATGATATCCTAGATCAAACCTTCCCTTCGGATGAAGCCATATTAGAGGTTATGAACATCTCAGAACGACCCTGGGAGGATATGCATCACAAATCCTCGTTTCTGCCTAAGATCGACTGATTGGAAGTTGAACCTAAAATTTTTTACTTTGAAGGTGACAACTGTAAATACCAATGCCCAGTTCGAATCTATGATGTGAATTCAAAAGGAAATTTAGCGAACATTTCAAAAACCATCCAGATTGATATCTCTATCAAACCTGGCGTCGTGGAGTATATAAACATAGGTGCGGATTGTTCTCTTGAGAAAATAAAATTTTAAATCGCTTTGTTTAAAACATTTTGTGATATATTTACATGGTCTTGTGTAGAAATGCCAGGCATCGATCCCAGCATCATAGAACATGAAATAGAAACTTATCCCAATGTCAAACTTGTGCGACAAAAACTATGTCCAATGAACCCTAAGAAATCAACTGCCATTAAAGCAGAAGTCGAAAATCTCTTGAACGCTGGATTCATCTATCCTGTTCCTTTGATTGATTGGGTATCCAACCCTGTTCCAGTTAACAAAAAACAAGGGACTCTCTGGGTTTGTACCAATTTTAGAGATCTAAACTTAGCCTGTCCTAAGGATAACTATCCCACACCCTTCATTGATCAGATCATCGATGAATGCACCGGGAATGAAATCTTCTCATTTATGGACGGCTTCTCCGGTTACAACCAAATCCAGATTAAAAAGGAAGACCAACATAAAACAGCTTTTATATGCCCTTGGGGAACCTTCGCTTATAGGAAAATGCCATTCAGCCTTAAAAACGTCGGGGCTACCTTTCAAAGAGAAATGTCATATGCTTTTCAAAATATTAAAGATATCGTCAAAGTTTACCTTGATGATTTGGCAGCTAAATCTAAAAAGAGAGTGGAACATGGGGCACATTTACAAGCCATATTTGAGCAGTGTTGCAAGTACAACATTAGGTTAAATCCACATAAATGCATGTTTTGTGTGGATTCTGGGAGGTTACTTGGGTTCGTAGTATCCCAAAAAGGGATCATGGTTGATAACATCAAGGTTGAGGCAATACGTCAGTTGCCTTCCCCAAAAACAATCACTCAACTTCAAAGCCTTCAAGGAAAAGCCAACTACTTGAGAAGATTTGTCAAAAATTTTGCTGAAAAAGCTAAAGGTTTCATGCGTCTCTTAAAACAAGATGCAACATTTACATGGGATGACCAAGTTCAACGCTCATTCGATGAACTAAAGAAATCTTTGGTCTTCACCCCAGTGCTTAGTCCACCGAACTATAATTGAGACTTTTTGCTATATTTGGTCGCCTCTCCTACCACAATTGGGATGGTCTTAGCACAAGAAGATGAATCCTCTCAAGAACATGTCATTTACTATCTTAGTAAGGGCCTTGCAGGTCCCGAATTGAGATATTCCCAGGTCGAGAAGCTGGCCTTGGAAGCAGTCCATGCTATCCAAAGACTTAGACATTACATACTTCCAAGGAAAACAACCATAGTGGCTGAAATGAACGCCATGAGACATATTTTGTCCCACCACATCGTTGGTGGAAAATACTCAAAATGGATAGTAATTTTACAAGAATTTGACCTCGAATTCAAAAACGCTAAAGCTAAGAAGTTGTTGGCATTTGCTGAGTTAATGTTTGAGTTACCCATAGAGAAGGAGGGTACTATACCTATTGAAACTTGGGCAGATGAACATGTATTCCTCATTGCACCTTCTGATCAATGGTATGGAGCATTCATTATATACCTTCAAACCCAAAGGATCGATCCTCAGTTGTCTAGTATTGAACGACGTCACATTCGACATAGAGCTCGAAGATACCTTATCATTGGGGATACTTTGTACCGTCGTGGAATATACATGATATTAAGGTGTTGTTTAGTACACCAAGAAGCTGAACAAGTATTGAATGATTTCCATGTGGGAGCATGTGGTGGTCATCTCTCTAGGTTAGCCACTGCACAGAAAATCTTGCGTGCAGGATACTTTTGGCCTACAATTTTTAAAGATTGCATAAATGATGTCAATAAGTGTCACCCTTGCCAAATTTACACAAGAAAAATGCGCACACATCTCGCTCCTTTACACCCTGTAGTAACCGTGGGTCCGTTTTCAAAATGGGCCATTGATTATATGATAGTCAATCCACCTTCAGCCGATGGCCACCACTACATCATTGTAGCAGTGGAATACTTCACCAAGTGGGCTGAGGCGATGCCTACATTCAATTGCATGGGTAAAACTGTAGCTTACTTTCTATTCAATCATGTGCTAGCAAGGTTTGGTGTACCCAAAGAGATCACTACGGACAACGGAATTCATTTTAGGAATTCCTGTATGGATGAACTTACAAACCAGTTAGGATTGTGGCAGGACTTCTCCTCACCATATTATCCTCAAGCTAACAGACAAGTAGAAGCCATCAACAAGGTTTCGAAAACCATGTTACAAAGGATGATTAATAAGAAGAATAATAACTGACACTTGATGTTGTTTACTGCTCTTTGGGCCTACCGAACAACTGCTAAAACTGCAATTGAATTCACTCGTTTCCAATTGGTTTATGGAGAAGAAGCCGTATTACCGATTGAATGTGAAATCCCATCATTAAAGATAGTTGTCGAACTCCTACCTAACACTTCTGCGGAAGAGAAAAGTCTTCTCCATCTCCATGCTTTAGATGAAACAAGAAGAGAAGCCTCTCTAAACATAGAAGTACACAAGAAGAGGGTCAAAACACAATATGACAATTCCATTCATCCTTGAGTCTTCTTTGAAGGTGATCTGGTTTTAGTTTATGACCAAGACCAAGATAAAATAGGAGAAGGAAAATTTGTACCTAAATGGTTTGGCCCACTTATTGTCAAAACTGTGTTAAAAAAAGGATCTTATGAATTGGTCAATTTTGATGGGGAACCCATGTCAGAGATAAAAAATGGTCTCTATCTGAAGAAATACTTCGTGTAGGTACTGATGCCTCGCACCATTTGTTGTATTATGTTGTATTTTTGTATAAACTTTTGTACATTAGTTATTTTGGGCACACACTTACCTTGCTTGGCATTGTCACTTTGGCAGATGGCACAAGAATCTTTCACATATTTGGGATATGCAGACAGCGCCAGCCGTAGTTCTCGGAACATTGCTTCCCCTGCATGGGTTGTTTTTACACCTAATAACGAAGTTCTTAGTTTAGGATGCACTTTTCTCGGATCTGCAACCAACAATGTTGCAGAATATAGCGCAGTCATTGAGCTTCTTGTCGAGGCTATCACCCTTGGCATCCGACGAATAATCGTCAAGCTGGACTCAGAATTAGTTGTATCCAAGTTAAACGGTCAGTATCAGGTTCGACATCCTACTATTAGGATATTCCTATACTCCATTCTAGTCCCACCAGTATTTTGATCATTTACATTTTCAGTCATGCATGCACTTTTAGGGTTTGCATGCATTCTAGGGTTTGCATGCATCCCAGTCATCAGTCCAGCACCTAGCCCTCAGTTAGCTAGCCCCCAGGAGCTTCTCACCATTCAGTTTTATCCATCCAGTTTCTTAATGTGCCCTTCTTCCTTGATTTTAGGAAGCAACTTGCCCTTCTTCCCCTACCAGTCCAGTTGTCTTCAGTTTACACTCAGTTACAGTCAGTTACAGTCAGTTACATTGAGTTACACTTAGTTACACTGCGTTACACTCAGTTACACCTACCAGACTCAATTTGAATGATGGTTGATAGTTACTTGAGCATTGATGACTCCACTGATGATGATGATGAAGACTTCCAGTTGTGCTCCGATGATCATGAGGACACCTAGTTGTGCTCCGATGACACTCTATTGATCTTATGATCACTCTGAGAGGTTAATTCGAATTGCCACCTTAGGCATTCGAATCCTCTCTACCATTGTACTATTTATTTGTCCATATTGTGATTAATTAATTAGTGTGTGTGAAGTATTATTGCTTCTATCTGGGTTCTACTGTACCATATTATTTTGTTGCTCATTATACTGTATTGATCACTCTTCTTCTATTTTCCTGCTTAATCATAATTACTCTTGTGAGGTATACATCATCTCTTAGATCTGCTGTGAGGATTTTCACATGGTATCAGAGCATGTTGAGAGTATTGTTTATCTCCATTCTTGAGAGTTTTTTGCAGGTTATTACCAAGATTTCGAGTGCAACAGTTGCAGCAGTTTCTGCATTTTTGCAGCAGTAGCAGTTGCAGTTATTCTATATTGTTTTTGTAGGTCTTCTACAACCTCAATGAATTCAGAATAAATTACTCCTCTTTCTCCATTCAACTATGATGAATGGAAACCAAGAATGATAGCATATTTGAAGAGCCATGATCTCTTTGATTGTTATTTTGAAAGAGAGTTCGAATCCTCTAAAGAGAAGATTGACTGGTTGAATAAAGGTGACATGCACTTTGGCGAAATGATGCTTTCTTTGCCTAAATACCTGAGATTTCATTTCCAATACCGTGATGGTGTTGAAACTCCAAGAGATTTATGGAATCCAAAAGAGTTATGGGCTCACCTGGAGGAAAAATTTGGCAGAAAGAATGAAGGACTTGGTCCTAACCCATTCGAAAGCAAGCAAAGTGATGCATTCGCTCCTCTTGATGGTCTCTCAGATCATGAACCAGTATCATCTCATATTGAAGTTGTTGACAAAGAACTTGCAGATTCTCCACTCATGCTCAAACTTTCTTCTCTTTCTGTGCCAGCTCACACTCTAGATATTGCAGAAGGTCCTAAATCCTCTCTTGCACCAGAGTCTGTTGGTTTGCATCATGATCACATAATTATTTTAGAGGTCAAAACAACTATTGAAGGTAATGCATTCGCTCCTCTCCAGCTATCTCCTCTTTTATACTACTATATGATCATAATTCCATGCTTTCAGAAGGTCATTGAAGAATATGGCCATTGCCATTCATTTGGGATAAATTCTCATGCAATTACTGGTTTTGATCTCACCACTCATCGTTCAAAGGAGATCTCAAGAAACCATGATTCAAGTCTTGGATCTAATTTGGATTCTAAGCAATTACTACTTGGGATAATTTCTCATGCATATGATAGTTTTGATCTCACCCCTGCTGGTTCAAAGGAGATTTCAAGAAACTATTCTTCAAGTCTTAAATCTGATTTGGATTTCAAGCAATTATTATTTGATGGTTATTTTTGGCATAATCTCACCCATGATGGTTCGAAGGAGAAGACAAAAGACTATCTGCATATTCATGATTTTGATCCTACCTCAGCTGATTCGAATCACAGGTTCAAGGATCATCCTCATACTTTTGGATTTGTTCTCATCACATTCGATCTGAAGAGCAAGTACAAGCACATGTTTTTTGAGCATGATCCACTTCTTCCCAAGAAGAAGATACCTCCAGACATATGACCAAGCATAACACCTGCTTGAGTTTGGAGCATTTATTTTTGTGTGTGCCTTACAGTCTGTTTTTGAGGAGGGGGTATGTTTCCCATGAAATTTTCCCACTTCCTTGGTTGATTGACTGTTATTATTCATTGTATTGGGTAACCTTTGGTCTTAGTTACTAGGGCCCAGGATGGATTAAGGGGGGGGTGTTAGGATATTCCTATACTCCATCCTAGTCCCACCAGTATTTTGATCATTTACATTTTCAGTCATGCATGCACTTTTAGGGTTTGCATGCATTCTAGGGTTTGCATGCATTTTGCATGCATCCCAGTCATCAGTCCAGCACCTAGCCCTCAGTTAGCCAGCCCCTAGGAGCTTCTCACCATTTAGTTTTAGCCCTCCAGTTGCTTAATGTGCCCTTCTTCCTTGATTTTAGGAAGCAACTCGCCCTTCTTCACCTACCAGTCAAGTTGTCTTCAGTTTACACTTAGTTACACTCAGTTACACTTAGTTACAGTCAGTTACAGTCAGTTACACTTAGTTACACTGAGTTACACTTAGTTACACTGACTTACACTTAGTTACACTGACTTACACTCAGTTACACCTACCAGACTCAGTTTGACTGATGGTTGATAGTTACTTGAGCATTGATGACTCCACTGATGATGATGAATACTTCCAGTTGTGCTCCGATGATCATGAGGACACCTAGTTGTGCTCCAATGACACTCTATTGATCTTATGATCACTCTGAGAGGCTAATTCGAATTGCCACCTTAGGCATTTGAATCCTCTCTACCATTGTACTATTTATTTGTCCATATTGTGATTAATTAATTAGTGTGTGTGAAGTATTATTGCTTCTATCTGAGTTCTACTGTACCATATTATTCTGTTGCTCATTATACTGTATTGATCACTCTTCTTCTATTTTCCTGCTTAATCATAATTACTCTTGTGAGGTATACATCATCTCTTAGATCTGCTGTGAGGATTTTCACACCTACATTGTTTAGAAAGTTTCTACGAGTACGTCTTTTAGAACGTCAATTCGAGTTTATTGAGTATCTACACGTTCCTAGAAGTCTGAATAGTTTGGCTGATTCATTGGCCAAATATGTACTTGATTGGCATCTAAGTCATTAACATCATACCAAAAAGCATGCATGTACATTGTTTCATGGCCATTTTAATTGAGCACATCATTTAAGGACATAAGTGTGACCGAAATACTATAGCTTACATCATAACCCAAAAAGTGTGTAAAATTTGCACACACCAAAAAGAATAGTGTAAATACTATTTCCCTTTTTGATTCTTTTCTTACAGATAAGACCCAAAAAATGTTCATACAAACAAAAAAAATGAAAATTTTTGAAAAAACTCAAAAATATGGAAAATTGTTTCTAATTTTTTTAGTTCAACATAGAAACTAACCCACTACTGGTAGATTAAAGACTCAAGGTTCATAGCTTCTAGGAATTCAAGCTGAAAGGGGATGCCTCCTCTCATACATCAGCTGCACAAAGAACACATATGGTAAATCATGAGTATTTTTACTTATATTTTTCATACATATACAAACCATATCCTTTTGAATGATAGAAAGGTGCATAATTCCTCATTTTTGGCTATCTTTTTATATATTAACGGTACATTTGAACCAGTTTCTAACCAAACTGCTGGCTAGTGAAATGGTTTTGATTTCAGGACTTGAAGACTTTGACGGTTCAAACTATTTGACTCGGGTAGTTGAGACAGACCATGATTCATGATGATCTATGATTTTGACATTTTTCACAAGATTCAAGCTGAAGTAAACCTCATTGAACCATTTCGACTTGGCCATTTCACCAAATTGGATAACCTCAGTCACATGGTATTACTTCACCATCCGTCGACACATAATCCTACTTCAGATAGCCTACCTTGGGAAGGAACAGCTGTAAGAGTGTGCACAACTAGCTTAGTCCTTGTTGGAAATATGGATATTTGCCTTGGCCTAACCTGTACCCTTGAAAAATAGGTGTACACCCATGCAACACTCGTTCCCTCCTATGTATCATAACATTCTTTATTCTTTTTTACAAAAAATGAAAAAGCATAAAAATTAAAAAACACAAAAATCCAAAAAGGAAGAGGCTTGAATCACTTCATAGTACAATCCTTGGAGAAAACAGCAACAGTCAGTCCTTGTCACCCTTGAACACGACACATAATTTGTTAGTACACCATCTGCATTTGCCTTAGGAAACTGTACCAGTATTTTGAACAGATCTCCACCGATGGGTTATCCTTCCCGTAAACAATGGAGCTTTCGTTAATGCACCTGGCATTAGTGGTTTTCATTAAAGGTTGGTTACTCAAAGTCCTATGTTTCCAAGTGTCCATTCTACGTCGTGTTATTGTTTCAAGGGAAGTCTAAACTGAGCCGACCATTCCTCAAATATTCTTGACCAGTCATGTCAGCCTTCCTTGTGTTAGTATACAGTATTGAATCTTGCAGTTCTACCAAATTATATCAGACTATTGATCTTTGTTTCATATCGGTTGATGTGGGATGCATCAATGCCCTCCTTCCAATGGATCTATTCCTATCGACATCAAATCATCATCTAGGACATGGATCTAGAAACTTGAGAGTACCTTGGATCTTGCAGTCATTAGTGGCAGGTTTCCTCGCAAATGACAGTGGGTATACATCAATGACCCCCGATTGTTTGATTCTACAAGTGTTCGAATTCAGAACATCTATTCACACTTGCTAGTTTGTACTTGGTACCTTGGAGTCCATCATCATTATCGGTGGGTCTTTTCGCATCTATTAACGGTATACATCAATGACCGGTAATCAGATGGTGTTTTATTATGCTCGACATCAGATCACTTATTCGCATGATGTAAACTCGTACCATCGTCAATTTGTATTGAAGACCTTGGGAAAAACAGTTGTATCACTCATCGATGCACTGCCCGAGCTGCGCAAGATTAGACCGCCATGTCAGAAGCCCAAAAAGACTTTGTCATCGCACTCATCAAAGTGCACATTTACATTTTCAGAAAATTTTCTTTTGACATGGATCCACTGTGTATTGTTCGTGGCCATGCTTGTTTACTGCTGAGCATGGGTATGCCCGCCTCAGGAAGATATTATATATTTGAGACATTGCTATATTTTACAGGTGTCATCCTCAATCCATCGCATGTGAGCTTTCCTTCCCTTATCCTTGCTTTGAACGATAAAGAGTATCAGTATAAAGAGTATCGGTATACAGAGTATAAATTTCAGTAATGTATTTCGGCCCTTAGCTCTGCTTCGGACCTCACACATTAGGGGGCATCTGTTAACAATAAAATTAACACCCTTAGTCAAGTGATGGAAGAAGCGCACTTTCTACCATGCATCTGCAGCAGGAGGACATGACATAAGCTCATGCAAAGATGAACCCTCTCTAAAAAATGCATTAATTGTGCTTAAATCATTCTAAATGGTGCAAAAAGCCCAAAAACTATGAAAATGGGGTTTTTCAAGCTAAAATAATATAAATGGATTATCCCACACTCAAAAGAAAAGCATAAGGCACACTTCCCAATGCTATATAAGAAAGGCTTTGGGGCATGGTAAAGGGAGACAAAGGAAGAGTAAAGTAATGCTGGAAAGATTCTGAAGGAGGAGAAAGAGTTCAAATTCTTCAAAATCAAGGGTGAAAGAAGGGAAGCTCATGTCAATGGAGGAAGGATGCACACCTAATGTCATAGTAAGGATGTACTTCTCCATTGTTCTACTATGAATAGATTCAAGTTTATACCATTATGATGTTTGAATGTTGCTTGTATTGTATGATTTAAACTGTTAAATGGTTGTAGATCTTAAATTTGCTTATCTTGAATAAATGGATGAATCTATATTTAAAATAACTTGTGATAATCTTTTCATAATGCTGACATAGGGACTCACCAACTCTTAGAATAATAGTCAGATTAGTGTAGACACGTCCCTGCATTAATTACTGTTATCAAAGAGGAACTTGGGTTGCCTCTTGGAAATGGTTACACAATTTTTGAAGAAGTGTATGATTCCACTACCTTGGAACCAACCTATGAGGAAATTTTTTCCCTTTTGAGGGAGGTGCATTGTGATGAACTTGCAATAATTAATTAATGCAAATACACGAGATATCAAAAATAATAGAACTCATAATCACTTTTATATTGATCGTAGGCCACTTCGACAGGGAAACCTCCTTTGAGCAAGCTTAATACAATTAACTTCACGGTCCTTCATAGGCCTCAGCACACACTCATATACTAAGTCTAGGCGCCAATACTATGAGTCAAAACCATGGGCCAATACAAACTATGGATCAACAAAACTATGGGTGACTTACAAAGCATATGCGCCAACAACAATAACACAAACTATGGATCAACGAATACTACGGGACGACTTACAAAGCATATGCGTCCAACAACAATATACTAACAAAGTAAAGACATGGGTTCCTAACATCCCCTCTCCCTTATAAAAAGCTTTGGCCTCAAAGCTTTAGATGTGGAAATTGATGCAGAATCTGAAGGAGTAGGTCCCTTGTATCATCCTCAAGTTGCATTCCGGGCCACTGGTGCCTTTAGAGTTTCAGGGAGGATTGAGTGGAAGGTTGTAGATGAAGAAGAACCATATCAGCGATGTGAAAAGCACACGTAGAATGGTGCTAATCAGCTTGTTGTTTCAGTCGAATTCTTGCCATGTGAAGATTGTCCTGTAGAATGAGAAGGAGCTGATCGCGGTTTCGAAGAATTGAGTCAATTGCCTGAACTGGGGAGTTGTTGAAGGTGTATGGAAGAAGAACTGGTGGTGCCTAGACAGAGACTGCTTCATATGGTGTCCTTTTAGATGTGGTACTATACCACTGGAGTGCTTCTAGGAAATCCATAAAAATAGTTGTCCAAATCTGTGGAGGGATGGGCAAGGGTTCGAGCTGTCCCGAAAGGAGTGTTGTTTCACCCTTGTTGACCTGGAAAGTATCAAAGTAAACTACCATATGTTGAATTGTCATTTTGAGTCCCTTCCAAAAGAAGTTACATTGTTCCTAGTCATACATTTTGAGGAACCCAGAGTGCCCTACTGATGAAGAAGCATGGAGTTCATAGAAGAGATAGCCCCGTTGAATAGATTGCAACCAATTTGGAACAAGAACATAAATAGATGTAAGAGAAACTGGGTCATCAAATGTGCGAGGAGGAGCATCTGCCACCATATTGTCCTTACCCTTCTGGTAAGTGGTTGCATAGTCATAACCCATGAGTTGGATAACCCATTTCAGGTGTCTTGGGGAGGAGACCCGTTGTTCCAGGAAAGTTTCCAGACTCTGGAGATCAGTCTTGATGCAGAAATAATAACCCAATAGGGATGGCTGCCACTTCTGTACTGCATGAAAAATAGCCATCATGTCTTGTTGAGATGTAGCTGCGGCTAAATGCTTACCGAAAAGGTCTCATGAAGGTGGCAAGCCCACTGGTGCAACAAAGACACCTGCATATCTATCCAAGGAAGTAGTGGAGACCGTTGGTGGGTGCATCTGAAGGGAATGGAGATTAGCAATGACACCATGTGAATTCTTCTTAAGGATCTTTTCCAGGCGATGTGAACTGATGATGCGGAGAGACCCTGGTTGTAAGCCCATAAATTTGTTTTGTGTCCCATTGACTGAAAACTGCATCCAAAGTTCAGCAAAATCCCATAAGATGGGGCCAAGTGTGCATAAACATTGAACGCCCAAAACCACATCACATCCACCTAAGGACAAGGAAAACATGTCAGAGAGCAGATTATAATATTCCATAGAGATACGCACATTATGACACTTCCCCTTGCAAGGCAAGGTGCCCCCATTGGCAACCATGACTTCAAAGTTGGAGCAAGGATGGACAAAACAATTAGCCTATTTGGCAATCCAAGGGTCAATGAAGTTATGAGTTCTACCAAAATCAATGAGTATGGTAAGAGGGAGCTTCTTGAAGTATCCCCCGACCTGCATTGTTTGTGGGGTGGTGACGCCGGTTACAGCATGGAGAGAGATCTCAGGTGGTTCGTCCTGAGATGGGGTGTCAACAAACGGGTGTTGAATGTCGACCTGATCATCTACTATATCTGGAGCTTCTTCACCAAGTTCTGAGGCAGGTGGAGAATCCATGACCAAGAGATAGAGATTTTGTTGAACACATCTATGTCCCCGAGTGAATTTCTCATCACAATTATAACAAAGCCCTTTTTCTCGGCGTGCCTGCATCTCTGTTTCAGACAAATTCTTGATAGGAGTTGGTTGAGGAGTAGGCGTGATGGGAGGTCGTTGGGAACCCATATTTCTGAAGGGAACAAAGGTGGGTTTGGAGCATTGTTGAGCTGCGATCTTGTCCTCTGCCAACTTAGCCAACCCTAGGACTTCCATCATTGTGTTGGGACAGAACATTTTGACCTCTGAGCGGATTTCATGCTTGAGACCACTGATAAAACAACTCTTGTAGAATTCATTAGACAATCCTTCTATGTGATTGGCCAGTTTCTCAAATTCTATCTAATACTCTCTCACTGTGCCAATTTGGTGAAGTTTAGTGAGTGCTCCTGTGAAGTCATCAAAAGCACAAAGACCAAATCGTGGCAAAAGGAGTTGGCAAAAATCTGTCCAGTTTGGCTCAGGATGAGATTTGATGTACCAACGGTACCATTGAAGGGATTCCTATTCCAAATGAAAGGATGCAAGTGGAACTTTCTGGACATCAAAAGTATTATGCATACTGAAATATTGTTCTGCTCGGTATATCCATCGAGTCAGATCAATACCATTGAAGTGACGAAAATCAATCTTCGGCCCATGAAAATTGCTGGAAGAAGAGAACCCGGTGGCTGCAAAAGATTCTGGCTGTCAGTTATTGTTCATGGCTGAATGCTGAAGATGGAGGCTGAGAAATGTTTCATCCAGATCTTGGAGTTTGGTTTGGATGGCTGCAAGTGCTTCCTCCATGGTGTGTGCTCCTGCACGGGTGACAACCATAACCAGGGTTTTTTTTTTGGAATGGGTAGAAAAACACAAACAGAAGCTGATTTAGTAAAGGGAAATTTGGATTGGGGGAAAAAATATGATGGGTAATTGGGGTTTGACTCGATTTTGGACACTGTCAAAAGGACATGAAAGCAGAAAAGGGGGATTTCAGAAGCGGGGTGAAAGAATGAGAAAATTTGGCAGAGAGGGACAAAGAAGCAAAATTAGAAACGAAACTCCATGGTAAAATTTGAAGGCGATCAGGTGAAAATCGAAGAAGTTATGGCAAACCCTAAAAATAGACAAATGTGAGATTTTGGGTGTTGGGAAGTGGAATGTGGGATAGGGTCCTCAGGAATGAAATATGCAAAATGGGATTGCAGGGGTGTCAGAGTTTCAAGGGAAATGGAGTTAAAACAAGGGAGATATGGCGGAAAAACATATCTATCTATCTATCTATCTATCTATCTATCTATATATATATATTCCAGAAATGGATCCGTAACAGCGCAAAAGGGATTGGCAACATATGGATTTGAAATGGCACCGAATGGATTGAAAATGACTAGATATAGAATGGATTTCAGAATAGATTTGGAACGGATTTTAGAATTTCATAATGGATCTAAAACGACTGGATATGAAACTGCTTGGAATGGATCTGAAACAACACGGAAGTGATTGACAACAGTTCAGCTGAAAACAGATATGGACCCTAGGTATGTTCGGCTTCTTAACAGTTCAGGTGTTTCACGCGGCCACCAATGTTGTCTGACGGCTTGCGTATTGGGGCAGTACCCCTCACTCCACGGATTAGGTAAAATTGATAACCACTTTGCCACAAACGACAGCTCTTGGTTTACCTCACGGGTGGGAACTAGTCAATCAGGTAGGGGTCGTTTCCCTTTTCGCTGGCAGGTCCTCTCAATGGGCCAGCTACTTTGGGGTTCCCGTGGTACTCCTCACAATGAGTTTTAGGGCTTATTCCCAAGTACTTCCCACAGTTAAGTGGATAGGGATTATTCCCAGATCCAAACTTGCAATAGATGCGAAATTTTTTTTTTGGCAGAAATTCCACCCAATGAGCCCAAGAAAGTGCTCTGATACCAGATGTGATGAACCTGCAATAATTAATTAATGAAAATACACGAGATATCATAAATAACAAAAATCAGAATCACTTTAATATTGATTGCAGGCCACTTCGAGGGGGCAACCTCCTTTGAGCAAGCTCAATACAATTAACTTCACGGTCCTTCATAAGCCTCAACACACACTTATATACTAAGTCTAGGCGCCAATACAATGAGTCAAAACCACGGGCCGATACAAACTATGGATCAACAAAACTATGGGCGACTTACAAAGCATATGCACTAACAACACTAACACAAACTATGGATCAACAAATACTACGGGACGACTTACAAAGCATATGCGTCCAACAACAATATACTAACAAAGTAAAGACATGGGTTCCTAACATGCATAATCATACCCTTATGGAGCCTACACATGATGACACTTTTTCTTGAGTGAGTTGGTTCATTCTCCTACATCCTACACTTCCATATTTTGCAGCATTCATCCTAATGAAGTATGGGTGAATTTTTTTTTTTTAATGGTTCCACATGAGGAGTATGAAACCTATATCTCCTTTAGATGATGAAATTATTAGAGCACTTTCTTATTATTTACATTTGCAGCGTCATCCTTTGTTACCTTATGATGATACATATCTACATGGATGCACCTATGATGTTCACTTGAGTCACTTGAAGACTCATGATTTTCCTTGCTTCTTGGTTATCTCAATTGATGTTGGAGTAAATTCATCCAATACTTGGGTGAAGAGATAGATGATTGGATCAAATTATTATTGGCAGAAACATCCTTTGTTATTTCTTGATGATGCACATATACATGGATGCACTTATGATGTTCACTTGAGTCACTTGAAGACTCATGATTTTCCTTTCTCCTTGCTTAGTTCAATTGATGTTGGAGGAACTACATCCAATATTTGCGTGAAGAGATATATAATTGGAGAAAATTATTATTGGCAGCAATATCCTTTGTTATTTCTTGATGATACACATATTCGCGGATGCACAAACGGTACTTCTGTGAGCTCCTTGAAGGCTCATTGTTTTCTTTGTTCCCTACTTGGTTCACATTTTAATGAAGATTATTCTGTTAGGAACCCATGTTAACCCTTCTATTTACTTTGTTAGTATATTGTTGTTGGACGCATATGCTTTGTAAGTCATCCCGTAGTATTTGTTGATCCATAGTTTGTATTATTGTTGTTGGACGCATATGCTTTGTAAGTCGTCCCATAGTAATTGTTGATCCATATTTTGTATTGGCCCATGGTTTGTATTGACACATGGTATTGACCCATGGTATTGGCGCCTAGACTTAGTATATAAGTTTGTGTTTAGACCAATGAAGGTATCATGAAGTTATTTGTATTGAGCTTGCTCAAAGGAGGTTTCCCCCTCGAAGTGGCCTGCGATCAATATAAAAGTGATTCTGTATTTGATATTTCTGCTATTTCGTGTGTTTTCATTAATTAATTATTGCAGGTTCTTCACATCTGGTATCAGAGCACTTTCTTGGGCTCGCTGGGTGAAATTTTTGCCAAATTGTTTTTTCGCATCTATTGCAGCTTCGGATCTGGGAATAATCCCTATCCTCTTAACTGTGGGAAGTACTTGGACATAAGCCCTAAAAATCATTGTGAGGAGTACCACATGAACCCCAAAGTAGTTGGCCATTGAGAGGACCTGCCAGCAAAAAGGGTAATGACCCCTACCTGATTGACTAGTTCCTACCAGTGAGGTAAACCAAGAGTTGTCATTTGTGGCAAAGTGATTATCAGTTTTACCTGAGCCGTGTAGTGAGGGGTACTGACCCAATACGCAAGTCATCAGACAACATTGGTGGTTGAGTGAAACCCCTGAACTATTAGGAAGCCACACATACCTGGGGTCCATATTTATTTTCAGTTAAACTATTCCTGATCACTGCCGCGCCGTTTCAGATCCATTATGAAAGCCATTCCAGATCCAACCGTTTCAGATCTATTTCAGATCCATCCATTTTCGATTCAATAGGTGCCGCTTTAGATCCCTATGTTTCCAATCACTTCCGCGGTGTTGCATATCTATCTGTTTTAGATCCCTTGCGCCATTGTAGATCCATTTCTGAAGAAAAAAAACCCCTCTATTCACCTTGATTCTTTTTTTTGGCCATATCTCCCTTGTTTTCACTCAATTTCCCTTGAAACTTCCCTGACACCCCGGTAATCCCATTCTGCATATTTCATTCCTGAGGACCCTATCCCAAATTCCACTTTCCAAAGCCTGAAATCTCACATTTGTCTATTTTTAGGGTTTTCCATAACTTCTTCAAATTTCACTCAATTGTGTTCAAATTTTAACACCGAGTTCCTTTCCTAATTTTGCTTCTTTGTCCCTCTCTGCCAAATTTTCTCATCCTTTCACCCCACTTCTGAAATCCCCACTTTTTGCTTCCCTGTCCATCAGAAAGTATCCAAAACCGAATCAAACCCCAATTAACCCTCTAAGTTTTTCCCAAATCCAATTTTCGCTTTACTAAATAAGCTTTTGTTTGTGTTTTTCTATCCATTCCCCCCCCCCCAAAAAAAAAAAAAACTCTTGGTTATGGTTGTCACTCGCGTAGGAGCAACAAACATGGAGGAAGCACTTGCAGCCAACCAAACTAAACTCTAAGATCTGGATAAAAAATTTCTTAGCCTCCATCTTCAGCATTCAGCCATGAACAATAACTGACAACATGAATCTTCGGCAGCCAATGGGTTCTCTTCTTCCAGCAATTTCTGTGGTCCGAAGCTTGAATTTCCTTGCTTTAATGGTACTGATCCAACTGGATGGATCTATCGTGCAAAACAATATTTCAGTCTACATAATACTTTTGATGTCCAAAATGTTCCACTTACATCATTTCATTTGGAACAGGAAGCCCTTCAATGGTATCGTTGGTACATCAAGGCTCATGACGAGCCAAAATGGATAGATTTTTTCCAAATCCTTTTGCAACGATTTGGTCCTAGTGCTTTTGATGACTTCACCGTAGCACTCACTAAACTTTGTCAAAGTGGCACTGTGAGAGAGTATCGGACAGAATTTGAGAAACTAGCCAATCACACAGAAGGATTGTCTGATGAATTCTATAGGAGTTGTTTTATTAGTGGTCTTAAGGATGAAATCTGGTCTGAGGTTAAAACGTTCTGTCCCAACACAATGATGGAAGTCCTAGGGTTGGCTAAGTTGGCAGAAGACAAGATTGCAACCCAACAACGCTCCAAACCCACTTTTGTTCCCTTCTGAAATATGGGTTCTCAACGACCTCCCATCTTGCTAGCTCCTCGACCAACTCCTATCAAGCATTTGTTTGAAACAGAGAAGCAGGCACGTAGAGAAAAAGAGCTTTGTTATAATTGTGATGAGAAATTCACTCGAGGACATAGATGTGTTCAACAAAAGCTCTATCTCTTGGATATGGATTCTCTGGCTGCCTATACAATTGGTCAAGATACTCTAGATACAATGGATGATCAGGTCGACATTCAGGAGCCACCTATTGACCCCCCTATCTTAGGATGAACAACTAGAGATATCTCTCCATGCTTTATCCGGCATCACCACCCCCCAAACAATGCGGGTCAGGGGTTACTTCAAGAAGCTTCCTCTTACAATACTAATTTATTCTGGTAGCACTCATAACTTCATTGATCCTCGGATTGCCAACCATGCTGATTTTTTTTTCCATCCTTGCTCCAACTGTAAAGTCATGGTTGCCAATGGGGGCACCTTACCTTGTAAGGGGAAGTGTCACAATGTGCGTATCTCTCTGGAAGATTATAACTTGTGCTCTGACATGTTTTCCTTGTCCCTAGGTGGATGTGATGTGGTTTTGGGCGTTCAATGGTTACTCACACTTGGCCCCATCTTATGGGATTTTGATGAACTTTGGATGCAGTTTTTATTCAATTGGAAACAACACAAATTTAAGGGCTTACAAGAAGGGTCTCTCTGCATCATCAATTCACATCACCTGGAAAAGATCCTTAAGAAGAATTCAAATGGTGTCATTGCTCAACTCCATTCCATTCAGATGCACCCATCAACGGTCTCCCCTACTTCCTTGGATAGATATGCAGGTGTCCTTGCCGAACTAGTGGACTTGTCGCCTTCAGGAGACCTTTCCAGTACGAATTTAGCCGCATCTACATCTCAGCAGGAAATGATGGCTATTTTGCATGCAGTACAGAAGTGGCAGCCATACCTATTACGGAATTATTTCTGCATCAAGACTGATATCCAGAGTCTAGAAAATTTCTTGGAACAATGGGTCTCGTCCCCATCACACTTGAAATGGGTTATCCAACTCATGGGTTATGCCTATGCGATCACTTACAAGAAGGGTAAGGACAATATGGTGACAGATGCTCCTTCTCACACATTTGATGGCCTAGTTTCTCTTACAGTTATTTCTCTGCTTGTTCCAAATTGGTTGCAATCTGTTCAACAGGGCTATCTCTTCTATGAACTCCATGCTTCTTCATCAGTAGGGCACTCTGGGTTCCTCCAAATGTATGACCGGGAACAATGTAACTTCTTTTGGCAGGGACTGAAAATGACAATTCAACAGATTATGGCTGACTGTGATACTTGCCAAGTCAACAAGGGTGAAACGACACTCCTTCCGGGACTGCCCAAACCCTTTCCCATCCCTACATAGATGTGGACAGCTATTTCTATGGATTTCCTAGAAGTGCTCCAGTGGTACAATACCAAATCTAAAAGCACACCATATGAAGCAGTTTATGGGCAGGCACCCCCAGTTCTTCTTCCATACACGGTCAGCAGCTCCCCAGTTCAGAAAATTGACTCAGTTCTTCGAAACCGCAATCAGATTCTTCTCATTCTGTAGGACAATCTCCACATGGCAAGAATTCAACTGAAACAACAAGCCGATCAGCACCGTTCTGAGCACACTTTTCACGCAGTTGATATGGTCCTTCTTCGTCTCTAGAATTCCAAGCAAACCTCCCTAAAACTCAAAAAGCGCCAATGGGTCGGAATGAAACCCGAGGATGCTACAGGGGAACCCCTCCTTTAGATTCTGCATCAATTTCTACATCTAAAGCTTTGAGGACAAAGCTTTTTCTAAGGGAGAGGGGATGTTACGAACCCATGTCAACCCTTATATTTACTTTGTTAGTATATTGTTTTTGGATGCATATGCTTTGTAAGTCGTCCCGTATTATTTTTTGATCCATAGTTTGTATTATTGTTGTTGAAAGCATATGCTTTGTAAGTCATCCTGTAGAAATTGTTGATCCATATTTTGTATTGGCCCATGGTTTGTATTGACACATGGTATTGACCCATGGTATTGGCACCTAGACTTAGTATATAAGTTTTTGTTGAGACCAATGAAGGTACCGTGAAGTTATTTGTATTGAGATTGCTCAAAGGAGGTTGCCCCCTCGAAGTGGCCTGTGATCAATATAAAAGTGATTATGTATCTGTTATTTCTGCTATTTCGTGTGTTTTGATTAATTAATTATTGCCTGTTATTCACATATTCATTCACTTCTTGGATGAAAGAACACATGGCTGATTTTTTTGATGCATCTTACATCCTTTTGGAGTAGCATTATAGGACATGGGATCCTCACCTATGTCATTGGAGCAGATTTGATTGGTTAGTTGCTGCTTTTATGCACTTGGAAAACGGTGGTCTACTTACTTTGAGGTACAAGCACTTCCATGATTCTTTGATGAGGCACCTCCTTGATGCACATTTCTATTATGTTTTTATGTACTTTGATGACCTATCTTTTGTACTTATGATGTTTGGAAGAATTTATACAAGGAAATGGGATCCAAGAATTCTCTTTCCTGATGGTATGGGTTGGAGAGCACTCCTAATTGTTGGAGTGCAATACAAGCAATGGGACCCTGGGATAAATTTTAGTCTCATTGGTTTCATTTTTTTGGGGGGGAAGCAAGTAGTATGGGAGATTGAGTCCCCACTTAATAAGGTGATTTTAATCATAGTAGTGCAACAGAAAGCATGGTGGTTCCTCTCTAAAAGTTTCATAGAATCTTGAAGACTCAAAGTTGGGCAACTCAGTGGCAACTTCATAGAATTATACAGAAAGGGTTAACAAAATATGAAAGAGGTAAAAGAGTGATTATGCAAACTTTGTTTTGATGGATTTAAGTAATATTTTGGTGTTTAGTGGTGATGTCACATGGGATATCAATATGAAAAAGAAAACCCACATCTCCTTGCTTTTGGAAGCACAAAGTTGTAGTACATGAGTCCCACTACTCAGAGTTTTAGAGGCAAAGTTTTGGAGAGAAAGTAGGTTCTTCAACATACATGTTTGAAATTGCTCGAGGAAAAGCAATATTGGGAGGGGAGGATTTTTCATGTCCCCAAAATTTTCATTGGGTCACAATGGCCTAAGCCACTTGGCCATATTCATGATGGTTTGTCAAATTGATGCTAAGGGTCAAATAATTGCCAAGCATGATGTCCAAGTTAGTAATTATGTAAAACTAGATCCAAATGGACAAGGTGGGTCACATTAATAGAAAATTTCCAATTCAAAGTTTGTAATATACCCATCCAAATGAACTATCATGGAGGAAAATTACTAGTTCCCTAGGTTGGCGGTGGAAGCATTAAAAGTTTGGGATAAAATTTGTTTCATGAAAACTCATGCTCTTATAGCTCGAATTGATTCAACAGCCAGTGAGTTTCAGCTGGCCACTTGGGAGGATAACTTGGACCACCTTCCAACAATCGGAACCGAAGGCCTGGAAAGGTGTAGTTTCTTATCGAGTGCTTCTTCATCCATGTGTATTAGAAAGATGATGCACCCAAATTTCCTGTAGTCTCAAATTAATTTCATCAATCCATCACAAGTCAACACAATTAGGAACAAAATCCATAAACACTTGCAATATTTAGGCATTAATATAACAAAGTAATAATAAATTATACCTGCTCAAGTTCATGATTTTCCTTGGGAAAGATAACAATATGGTAATAATAATAAGGACAAATAGGGAAAAAGGATTACAATGGAAGTGAGCAAAAAGGCTCATTTATGGCACCCAACACCCAACACTTTATACTTATTCTTCTTTCCTCTAAGGTTTATGGATGAGACTATGATGATGTTAGAAGTGTTGGAAGGATTAGCAGGTTGATGCATTTACTGACCACTGTGGGTTGCGAAGTATGAATAGAAACTTGTCCCAAATGTTGGGTAAGCTGCTCAAGTTCCTTGACGAAATCCATCATACCATTGGCATGAGGTCCATGTGGTGGCCTAGATGGATCAAACACAGGTCTTGCAAGTTGGTGCCAAAAAGATTTGTTATTTCCTATAAACTGACCACTCCATTGCGGAATGGGGTTAATGGTTGGATTTCCCCCTTATGGGGCTAGGACCCAAAAATATTGCTTACTTTCTAGAACCTGACCATTCCATTGATGAATGCGATTAATTATTGGATTTCCCCCTTGCAGGGTCAGGACCCAAAAAGATTGGTTACTTTCTAGAACCTGACCACTCCATTGATGTGGTCCTTGGGTGTGATAATAATTCCAAGTTGGGTTTCCCCTTTGTGAAGACTGACCCCAAGAATATTGGGTACTTCCTGGAACATGACCAATGGGTGGATTTCCTCCTTGCGGAGGTGGGGCCCAAGAAGATTGGCTACTTCCTAGATTCCAACCACACCATGGCAGTTATCCTTGGGTTGAAAATCATTCCAAGGTTGATTTCCTCCTTGCGTAAGTTGCATAAAAAAAGATTGGTTACTTCCTCAATCTTGTTCATTCTATGGTGGAACGGGATGAATGGATGGATTTCCCCCTTGGGCAGGTAGGCCCAAAAATGATTGGTTACTTTCTGGAATATGACCATACCATTGATTGTTTCCTTGGTTTTGATAAGTGCTCCAAGGTTGATTTCCTCCTTGTAGAGGTGGTGCCCAAGACGATTGGTTACTTCTCGGAACTTGCCCACTCCATTGCGGAATGGGGTTGATAGGTGGATTTCCCCTAGGAATTGTGCTAGGATAAGTCAGAGGATAAAAACCCGGGGCATTTCAACTAATCTATGGAGCATAACCCCAATTGGCATGAATTTTCCATGGTTCATTGCTTCTGCCAAGAATATTACCATTCCATGGTGAAGGGTTGCCCCTAGAAGTAGAATTTGGACAAGTGTTAAGCATACCAAGAGGATTTTGGTTTACTCCTTGTGTGTTTTAAACTTCATTATCTGACCCATATGGAAAACCAATGTTTGGTAAGGCATATCCCTCAGTAGGGATTCATGTAGACAAAGTGGATGTACTTCCGGGATTGGAACCCGAAACTGTACCAACCAGCAGCAAAGTGTTGGTTGAACTTGTGCTAATAACATGTATACTAACTATTGGGATTGGTGTCGAGGCCAAATTGGAAGTATTGCTACCTCTAGCAACTGTTTGAGGTTGCGATGATGTATTCCCTTGTGCTCCTGATGAAGCCATAGAGTCAATTGTTGGATTTTGCATGTTATTCAAAATTTCAAAAAGAGGCTTGATATCACCCAATGAATCATGGATAGTAAGTACAACTGGTTCTGAAAGACTCATCAAAGGTGGAATTATGTGAGTAATTGTGTGATTTTTTAATGTCTCAATTTCAACTAGAGTAAGATCATCAACTATGTCTGTATTTAGTTCGTGATGTGACGATGAATTATCAGGGTTTGTTTGATGTTTTTCCTCTCGAGTAATATTAATTGATTTTAAACTTAGTTTTGTTTCCAAGTCACTAGGATGTGGTTGTTGTATCAGTCTCCACAATGTAGCAGGGTCTTAAATTTCTGGTGACTCACCTTGCTGCCGCCATGACTGGTGGATCGAGAGAGTATCCACTTCTAAGAATTTGATAAAAGTATGTGTTTAAAATGGTATTCTTAATAAAAAATAGAATCAAACAATCCTAAGGCAGCCTACACTCAACAAAAAGAAAAAGTGTCCACACAGTAAAAAGTCCTATGGATCGAAGGAAGCAGTCTACTTTTCCAAAGAACCGAAGCTTAGTGAAAAGTTGGATTAGAGGGCCTTCTGAAACTAGTAGCTACTGAAGGATATCAAGCCTCAAACAATTACTAATAGCGAAGGTATGAGAAACAATTACAATAAAATTTAATCACCAAGGGTGCAAGTATTAGTTATTGACCAATCACCCTCCCATAGAGTAAAAGCTTCAAAGTATGTCTTCGGTACTACAAGTTTCCCCCACTCACAATAGCCTCTGTGATATCCTAGAAATAAAAACTAAGGTTACCACTTCACAATCAATGGTTGGGCGGAACGGTAAGTCTGGGACAACTCTCATAACTAAGTATTCTAGAAAAGTCATGTCACTCCAAGGAATTGTCACTTACATAGAATTCTGTGATGATATAATGTCCCACTAAACAAGCAATAGGGGGGGAACCACCCTTACTTATCCATATTGACCTCGTGCTTGACGCATGTGTTAGATGCGATTTCTCGATAAGCATTGTTTGCTACTAATGGATTTAAATTCTCAATAGTCAATGCTAGTTTCAAAAATTTTGTAGCCCAAAAGTGTTAAATCTCCAAACCTAATCCATGGCACTAGCCTAACCTTGTTGGTCATATGGAAATAAAATATTGGTTAGTTTTAGATTAAGCGCCAATTTTAAGGGTATTTTGCTTAGTTTCAGGAGTGGAAGTGAAACTAGTGGTGTGTTGACTCGAAAAATATGAACCAAACAATGCAATATGCTCACTACTATACCTTTCAATTCGATGAATGTTCTAAACTAATGAAAAGTTAGAGTTTCATGTGTCTTTCAAACATGCAAAGTGTTTTGGTAGATTTTTTATATTTAGTAATAGTTCTTCTGAAATATAGATAATGATTGATTTCAAAAATCAATGTAAACCAAACAGATATCTCAGTGAAAATGAATCTAATTTTATTACACGTGAGATGTACTTTATCGTTCACAAGATCGCTCAAAATCCCAAGTGAAAAGGATATGGTAGCTCGAGAACTGTATGAAAAAATTCAAATCTACTCTGTTACAAGTGAGATCCACTTTCTCATTCACAAGATCGCTGGAAATCCCAAGTGAAGAGGATACGGTGGCTAGACAAGAAAATGCTTGAAAAATCAAATCCTAAACTATTACAAATGAGATCTGCTTTATCATTCACAAGATTGCTCAACATCCCAAGGGAAGAGAATACAGTGGCTCGGACACAACTTATCAAAAGAAAATTGAGATCTAAAGCTACAACTTTCTCTAATTGTGCATGAAAATAATGAAACACTGTAGATCCAAAACAAAATTTGACTAGTTAAAGTTTGTTTTGTTTTCAGTTTTGGAGGGAAATTGTTTTCAAAATATCTCAAAGCGTAATGTTCAATTATTTGTTTTTCAATGCAAATATCTTTGTGAAATGTGTTCAATTGATCTTTGCATATGTCATAACTGAGATTTGGTTTCATGTTTCAGATAAGCAAGTGTATGAGATTAAAAAATTAAAGGGCCTTAAGGTTCTTTATGTTGGAACATTAAAAAACCCCACTATGTCATTCTAGACTTAGAATAAATTAATTAATCATTTATGATTAATTTCCTGAGTTTTGACTAGGTAAAATAGGCCAATTTTGTTTTTTAGTGGATCACATGCCATCCTAACTCACCAAAATGAATTTGGATGGATTCTAGATAAGATTTTCTTGGATTCTGTATGATTTTATTCTATTCCTGAATTAGAAAGACACTTTCCTAATTTAGATAGCTTTATCCTGTTTTTTCTACTTTCTAGTGGAAAAGGAAAAGCTAGTTGACTCGAAAACTCTTGCCACTTGACCAATTCGACCTCCACATCATATATTCTATCCAAAAGACATCAATACATTCTATTTACCTCACTCATGAGCTTCCATACCATACTTACTAAATTCGTGAGCCTCTAGGACAGTTTTGGAAACTGCTTTTGCCACCTAGGGTTTTTTTTTGCCTTATCTAAGCTTTTTCTTTTTGTCATTTCCAAATTTCCTCCAAGGAATTCGATTTTATACATGGAATATGTATTATATATTGTTATAATATTGATGAATAATATACAAAGTGATTTCCACAATTTATTCTATCTATTCTCTCATTGTATGAAATATTCCATGTGAAATTGCCTTATGAATCTACTTCCTAGCAAATGAAAATGTCACATGGAATTAGAGCTAGCTTGATTCAAATCAATTTCCAAGAGTTTTGTTTTGCAGGTATTTCCTTCACTAGGAGTGCATCATTATGGAGCAAAATCAAGCCAAAGCTATGACTCTCACTCCCTTCAATTTCTTTGACTGAAAGGCGCATATGATCATCCAACTTCGAAGCAAAGGATTGCATAGAGTCACTATGGGGCTTGAAACTGAGCCAGGAGCTGTTGCATTAAAATCCAAATAGTTAAATAGGATTGATGAATCTTATGGGTTACTTTGTCTCTCTGTATCTCTAGATATTCTATTCCATATTGATTCTCTTTGGAAAACAAGACGAGCTCAGAGGTCATTTGTTGGAGATTGAATTGATCTCTCTTGGTCTAAGTAATTTCGACTCTATGGAGGATTTGATCTCAAAATTAAAGAGCCTAGTGCTTCAACTCAAGCAATGTGGCATAGAAAAGAAGGATGAGAAATTAATCCTTACCATTCTGTCAAAACTGAGCTCTGAATACTCAATATTTGTGTCTACTTTTCATTCTACAAGACTTGCAGTTCCCAAGTGGAATGCCAACCTTGGATTCATTCATTGATTCACTCACTCTGGAGAAGGACAATCTAGTCCAAATGAAGGATCTATCACCCTCCAAATACTTTGCACTTGTTTCTCATGGAGAAAAGAGTTTCGAGAATGACAAATCCAAACAAAAGATATTGTCAGAAGAAGAGGATTATGATGGAGATTCCAAATCCAAGAAGATGAAGAAGGAGAAGCCTAAGTGTTCTTACTGCTGAAAAGGAACTCATCCTGAGAAATATTGCTTCAATAAGAAATTGTACATCATGGACAAGATGCTTGAAGACCATAACATAGATGTTCTTGACTTTGCAAAGAAAGAACAAGGCAAGCTTGTTGTAGAACAAGAACACTGTTTCCAAGCCTTTCCCAAAGGTAATCATGATTATGATTTGAGTGATAGAGTGAAATATAATTTCGATGTCTCTTATTTTGATTCACATTCTGATATATTAGAATTAAAATCCTCCACTTCTTCTTTGGAATAGTCTTCAGTTAGTTCATCCATGTCTACTCTCAAAACTAGTCATTTTTTACTAGCTTCTGACTTGTCTTCTGAAAGGTCTTTACACCACCCTTCAAATATTTTAGATTCTGATTTAGAAGATGATTTACAATATTATATGTAGTTAATTAGACATACCACAACATTTTAACAACCTTTGGATGCACAAAAGACCCCACAACCCCCAAGTTCTCCAGTTAAGAAACTACACAATTCTGAGTTTTCCTACACTGTGTCACTTGCATCTGTTACACTTTTGTCTTTCGTATCTTTCATTGGTTGGAAAGACATGTTTTTGGAAATATTTGGAATGATATTCCACACCTATGGACTTGATCCCATCACTGATGGTTCAAAATTAAAGTCCTCACACTCTCCAGGCTCGCTCAACTGTTAGGGTGACCTAGTTTCTCACACTTTTCCTATTGAAACTCTGTTCGATCATGGAGACTCCACATCTTTACTGGTTTATGCTCCATATGAATCAAATTTTGATATTTCAGAGCTTAAGGGGGGGGTGTTGGAACATTTAAAAAACCCACTATGTCATTCTAGACTTAGGATAAATTAATTAATCATTTATGATTAATTTCGTGAGTTTTGACTAGGTAAAATAGGCCAATTTTGTCTTTTAGTGGACCACATGCCATCCTAACTCACCAAAACGAATTTGGATGGATTCTGGGTAAGGTTTCCTTGGATTTTGTCTGATTTTATTCTATTCCAAAATAAGAAAGACACTTTCCTGATTTAGACAGCTTTATCCTGCTTTTTCTACTTTCTAGTGGAAAATGAAAAGCTAGTTGACTTGGAAACTCTTTCCACTTGACAAATTCGACCTCCACATCATATCTTCTCTCCTAAATCCTTCAATGACTTGGAAACTCTTTCCACTTGACAAATTCGACCTCCACATCATATCTTCTCTCTTAAATCCTTCAATACATTCTATTTAACTCACTCATGAGCTTCCATACCATACTTACTAAATTCGTGAGCCTCTAGGACTGTTTTGGAAACTGCTTTTGCCACCTAGGGTTTTTTTTGCCTTATCTAAGCCTTTTCTTTTTGTCCTTTCCAAATTGTCTCCAAGGAATTCGATTTTCTCCATGGAAGATGTATTATATATTTTTATCAGTAGGTATTCCTGCAGACAAAGTGGATGTACTTCCGGGATTGGAACCCGAAATTGTATCAACTAACACCGAAGTGTTGGTTGAACTTGTGCTAATAACATGTATACTAACTATTGGGATTGGTGTAGAGGCCAAATCGAAAGTATTGCTACCTCTAGCAATTGTTTGAGGTTGTGATGATGTATTCCCTTGTGCTCCTGATGAAGCCATAGGGTCAATTGTTAGATTTTGCATGTTATTCAAACTTTCAAAAAGAGGCTTGATATCACCCAATGAATCATGGATAGTAAGTACAACTGGTTCTGAAAGACTCATCAAAGGTGGAATTATGTGAGTAATTGTGTGATTTTTTAATGGCTCAATTTCAACTAGAGTAAGATCATCAACTATGTCTGTATTTAGTTCGTGATGTGACGATGAATTATCAGGGTTTGTTTGATGTTTTTCTTCTCGAGTAATATTAATTGATTTTAAACTTATTTTTGTTTCCAAGTCACTAGGATGTGGCTTTTGTATCTGTCTCCGCAATGTAGCAGAGCCTTAAATTTCTGGTGACTCACCTTGCTGCCGCCATGACTGGTCGATCGAGAGATTATCCACTTCTAAGAATTTGATAAAAGTATGTGTTTAAAATGGTATTCTTAATCAAAAAATAGAATCAAACAATCCTAAGGGAGTCTGGACTCAACAAAAAGAAAAAGTGTCCACAAAGTAAAAAGTCCTATGGATCCAAGCAAGTAGTCTACTTTTCCAAAGAATCGAAGCTTAGTGAAAAGTTGGATTAGAGGGCCTTCTAAAACTAGTAACTACTGAGGGATATCAAGCCTTAAACAATTACTAATAGCGAAGGTATGAGAAAAAATTACAATAAAATTTAATCACCAGGGGCGCAAGTATTGGTTCTCGACCAATCAACCTCCCATAGAGTAAAAGCTTCAAAGTATGTCTTAGGTACTACAAGTGTCCCCCACTCACATTAGCCTCTGTGATATCCTAGGAATAAAAACTAAGGTTACCACTTCACAATCAACAATCGAGAGGAACAGTAACTCTATGGCAACTCTCATAACTAAGTATTCTAGAAAAGTGATGTCACTCCAAGGAATTATCACTTAGAATTCCGTGATGATATAATGTCCCACTAAACAAGCAAGAGGGGGGGAACCACCCTTACTTATCCATATTGACCTCGTGCTTTACGCATGTGTTATATGTGATTTCCCGACAAGCATTGTTTGCTACTAATGGATTTCAACTCTCAATAGTCAATGCTAGTTTCAAAAATTTTGTAGCCCAAAAGTGTTAAATATCCAAAAGTAATCCAGGGCAATAACCTAACCTTGTTGGTGGTATGGAAATCAAATATTGGTTTGTTTTATATTAAGCGTCAATTTTAAGGGTGGTTTGCTTAGTTTCAGGAGTGGAAGTGAAACTGGTGGTGTGTTGACTCGAAAAATATGAAGCAAACAATGCAATATGCTCACTACTCTACCTTTCAATTCAATGAATATTCTAAACTAATTAAAAGTTAGAGTTTCATGTGTCTTTCAAACATGCAAAATGTTTTGGTAGATTTTTTATATTTAGTAATAGTTCTTCTGAAATATAGATAATGATTGATTTCAAAAATCAATGTAAACCAAACAGATATCTCAGTGAAAATGAATCTAATTCTATTACACGTGAGATGTACTTTATCGTTCACAAAATTGCTCGAAAGCCCATGTGAAGAGGATATGGTAGCTCGAGAACTGTATGTAAAAATTCAAATCTACTCTATCACAAGTGAGAACCACTTTCTCATTCACAAGATCACTTGAAATCCCAAGTGAAGAGGATATGGTGGCTCGACAAGAAAATGCTTGAAAAATCAAATCCTAAACTATTACAAATGAGATCCGCTTTATCATTCACAAGATCGCTCGAAATCCCAATGGAAGAGGATACAATGGCTCGGACACGACTTATCAAAAGAAAATCGAGATCTAAAGCTACAACTTTCTCTAATTGTACATGAAAATAATGAAACACTGTAGATCCAAAACAAAATTTGACTAGTTAAAGTTCATTTTGTTTTAAGTTTTGGAGGGAAATTGTTTTCAAAATATCTCAAAGTGTAATGTTCAATTTTTTGTTTTTCAATGCAAATACCTTTGTGAAATGTGTTCAATTGATCTTTTCATATGTCATAACTGAGATTTGGTTTCATGTTTCAGATAAGAAAGTGTATGAGATTCAAAAATTAAAGGGCCTTAAGGTTCTTTATGTTGGAACATTTAAAAACCCCACTATGTCATTCTAGACTTAGGATAAATTAATTAATCATTTATGATTAAATTCCTGAGTTTTGACTAGGTAAAATAGGCTAGTTTTGTCTTTTAGTGGATCACATGCCATCCTAACTCACCAAAACGAATTTGGATGGATTCTAGATAAGATTTCTTTAGATTCTGTCGGATCTTATTATATTCCTGAATTAGAAAGACACTTTCCTAATTTAGACAGCTTTATCCTGTTTTTTCTACTTTCTAGTGGAAAAGGAAAAGCTAGTTGACTTGGAAACTCTTGCCACTTGATCAATTTGACCTCCACATCATATCTTTTCTACTAAATACATCTATACATTTTATTTACCTCACTCATGAGTTTCCATACCATACTTACTAAATTCGTGAGCCTCTAGGACTGTTTTGGAAACTGCTTTTGTCACCTAGGGTTTTTTTTGCCTTATCTATGCCTTTTATTTTTGTCCTTTCCAAATTGCCTCCAAGGAATTCAATTTTATACATGGAATATGTATTATATATTGTTATAATATTGATGAATAATATATAGAGTGATTTCCACAATTTATTCTCTTTATTCTCTCATTGTATGAAATATTCCATGTGAAATACCTTATGAATCTAGTTCCTAGCAATTGAAAATCTCACACGGTATTAGAGCTAGCTTGATTCAAAGCAATTTCCAAGAGTTTTTTTTGCAGGTATTTACATCACCAAGAGCACATCAGTATGGAGCAAAATCAAGCCAAAGCTGTGACTCTCACTCCCTTCAATTTCTTTGACTGGAAGGCGCATATGATCATCCAACTTCGAAGCAAAGGATTGTATAGAGTTACTATGGGGCTTGAAACTGAGCCAGGAGATGTTGCATTAAAATAAAAATGGTTAAATAGGATTGATGAATCTTATGGGTTACTTTTTCTCTTTGTATCTCCAAATCTTCTATTCCATATTGATTCTCTATCCATTCCAAATGAAGTGTGGACAAAGCTAGAATCTCTCTTTGGAAAATAAGACAAGCTCAGAGGTCATTTGTTGGAGTTTGAATTGATCTCTTTTAGTCCAAGTAATTTCAACTCTATGGAGGAGTTCATCTCAAAATTAGAGAACCTAGTTCTTAAACTCAAGCAATGTGGCATAGAAAAGAAGGATGAGCAATTAATCCTTACCATTCTGTCAAACCTGAGCTCTGAATACTCAATATTTGTGTCTACTTTTCATTCTACAAGACTTGCAGTTCCCAAGTGGAAGATGACAACATTGGATGCATTCATTGATTCACTCACTCTGGAGAAGGACAATCTGGTCCAAATGAAGGATCTATCACCCTCCAAAGACTTTGCACTTGTTTCTCATGGAGAAAAGAGTTTCAATAATGACAAATCCAAGCAAAAGATATTGTCAGAAGAAGAGGATTATGATGGAGATTCCAAATCCATGAAGATGAAGAAGGAGAAGCCCAAGTGTTCTTATTTCTGAAAAGGAACTCATATTGAGAAATATTGCTTCAATAAGAAATTGTACATCATGGAAAAGATGCTTGAAAAGCATAACATAGATGTTCATGACTTTGCAAAGAAAGAAGAAGGAAAGCTTTTTGTAGAACAAGACCACTGTTTCCAATCCTCTCCCAAAGGTAGTCATGCTTATGATTTGAGTTATAGAGTGAAATATAATTCTGACGTCTCTTATTTTGATTCACATTCTGATATATCAGAATCAGAAACCTCCACTTCTTCTTTGCAACAGTCTTCAGTCAGTTCATCCAAGTCTACTCTCAAAACTAGTCATTTTTTACTAGCTTCTGACTTGTCTTCTGAAAGGTCTTTCCACCACCATTCAAATATTTTAGATTCTGATTTAGAAGATGATTTACAATCTGATATGCAGGCAATTACATCTACCACACCATTTTCCCAACCATTGGATGCACAAAAGACCCCACAACCCCCAAGTTCTCCAGTTAAGAAACTACACAATTCTATGTTTTCCTACACCGTGTCACTTGCATTTGTTACACTTTTGTCTTTCGTATCTTTCATTGGTTGGAAATCCATGTTTTTGGACATATTTGGAATGATATTCCACACATATGGACCTTATCCCATCACTCATGGTTCAAAATTAAAGTCCTCACACTATCACGGCTCGCTCAGTTGTTAGGGTGACCTAGTTTTTCATAGTTTTCCTACTGAAACTCTGTTCAATCATGGAGACTCCACATCTTTACTAGTTTCTGATCCATATGAATCACATTCTGATATTTTAGAGCTACATGATATCATTTTAAATATCATAAATTTCCTACATCAGTTTGAGAAGAAGATATAAGAACTGGTGAACCACATTGCAGCTACAAAAGAAATTGATCTTGTTCAGTTCATTGTTTCTCCTTGGGAAGGAGTATGAATAGATCTTCTTTCCACCATTGATTTTTTTTCAGATATGATTATATATGTTGCATCAGAAAGAAAAAATAATTTGATGCTCCTCCATCATCAAAAGATGAGCTTCATAGAGCATCAACACATGGGTTCATTCCTACACAACATTGATGCACTAATGCATGATCATGACATCCACAATCTCTTCATCAAGTCTATTACTTAGAAGCAGCTCATTCAACTCATTCATCTCATTCAAATGAGAAACATGACAGTGTGAAGACATCAAGCATGTCCATTTTCCAGGGAGGGTTTTGTTCCCATGAGGTTTTCCATGTTTCCTCGGTTTACATGGACTAGTTATTTTTGTATTGGGGTCACCATAAGCCTTGTTGCTTGGGCCCTATATTTATGATATTTTTCTAATTCCCATCACTTAAAGTCAGGCTTAAGGGGGGGTGTTGGAACATTTAAAAAACCTACTATGTCATTCTAGACTTAGGATAAATTAATTAATCATTTATGATTAATTTTCTGAGTTTTGACTAGGTAAAATATGCCAGTTTTGTCTTTTAGTGGACCACATGCCATCCTAACTCACCAAAACGAATTTGGATGGATTCTGGATAATATTTCCGTGGATTATGTCTGGTTTTATTCTATTTCTGAATTAGAAAGACACTTTCCTGATTTAGACAGCTTTATCCTGTTTTTTCTACTTTCTAGTGGAAACGGAAAAGCTAGTTGACTTGGAAACTCTTGCCACTTGACCAATTCGACCTCCACATCATATCTTCTCTCCTAAATCCATTAATACATTCTATTTACCTTGCTCATGAGCTTCCATACCATACTTACTAAATTTGTGAGCCTCTAGGACAATTTTGGAAACTGCTTTTGCCACCTAGGGTTTTTTTTGCCTTATCTAAGCCTTTTCTTTTTGTCATTTCCAAATTGTCTCCAAGGAATTCGATTTTCTCCATGGAAGATGGATTATATATTGTTATCAATAGGTATTCCTGCAGACAAAGTGGATGTACTTCCTGGATTGGAACCCAAAATTGTACCAACTAGCACCGAAGTGCTGGTTGAACTTGTGCTAATAACATGTATACTAACAATTGGGATTAGTGTAGAGGCCAAATTGGAAGTATTGCTACCTCTAGCAACTGTTTGAGGTTGTGATGATGTATTCCCTTGTGTTCCTGATGAAGCCATCGGGTCAATTGTTGGATTTTGCATGTTATTCAAACTTTCAAAAAGAGGCTTGATATCACCTAGTGGATCATGGATAGTAAGTACAACTGGTTCTGAAAGACTCATCAAAGGTGGAATTATGTTAGTAATTGTGTGATTGTTTAATGTCTCAATTTCAACTAGAGTAAGATCATCAACTATGTCTGTATTTATTTCGTGATGTGACGATGAATTCTCAGGTTTTGTTTGATGTTTTTCCTCTCGAGTAATAGTAATTGAGTTTAAACTTAGTTTTGTTTCCAAGTTACTAGGATGTGGTTTTTGTATCTGTCTCCGCAATGTAGCAGGGCCTTAAATTTCTGGTGACTCACCTTGATTTCGCCGTGACTGGTGGATCGAGAGAGCATCCACTTCTAATAATTTGATATCCACTTCTAATAATTTGATAAAATTATGTGTTTAAAATGGTATTCTTAATAAAAAATAGAATCAAACAATCCTAAGAAAGCCTAGACTCAACAAAAAGAAAAAGTATCCACACAGTAAAAAGTCCTATGGATCCAAGCAAGCTGACTACTTTTCCAAAGAACCGAAGCTTAGTGAAAAGTTGGATTAGAGGGCCTTCTAAAACTAGTAGCTACCGAGGGATATCAAGCCTCAAACAATTACTAATAGTGAAGGTATGAGAAACAATTACAATAAAATTTAATCGCCAGGGGTGAAAGTATTGGTTTTTGACCAATCACTGTCCCAAAGAGTAAAAGCTTCAAAGTATGTCTCAGGTACTACAAGTTTCCCTCACTCACAATAGCCTCTGTGATATTCTAGGAATAAAAACTAAGGTTACCACTTCACAATCAACAGTCGGGCGGAACAGTAAGTCTAGGACAACTCTCATAACTAAGTATTCTAGAAAAGTGATGTCACTCCAAGGAATTTTCACTTACATAGATATCTATGATGATATAATGTCCCACTAAACAAGCAATAGGGGGGGAACCACCCTTACTTATCCATATTGACCTCGTGCTTGACGCATGTGTTAGATGCGATTTTCCAACAAGCGTTTTTTGCTACTAATGGATTTAAATTCTCAATAGTCAATGCTAGTTTCAAAAATTTTGTAGCCCAAAAGTGTTAAATCTCCAAACCTAATCCAGGGCACTAACCTAACCTTGTTGGTGGTATGAAAATCAAATATTGGTTATTTTTAGATTATGCGCCAATTTTAAGGGTATTTTGCTTAGTTTCAGGAGTGGAAGTGAAACTAGTGGTGTGTTGACTCGAAAAATATGAACCAAACAATGCAATATGCTCACTACTCTACCTTTCAATTCGATGAATGTTATAAGCTAATGAAAAGTTAGAGGTTCACGTGTCTTTCAAACATGCGAAATGTTTTGGTATATTTTTTATATTTAGTAATAGTGCTTCTGAAATATAGATAATGATTGATTTCAAAAATCAATGTAAACCAAACAGATATCTCAGTGAAAATGAACCTAATTCTATTACACGTGAGATGTACTTTATCATTCACAAGATTGCTCGAAATCCCAAGTGAAGAGGATATGGTAGCTCGCGAACTGTATGCAAAAATTCAAATCTACTGTGTCATAAGTTAGATCCACTTTCTCATTTACAAGATCGCTCGAAATCCCAAGTGACGAGGATACGGTGGCTCGACAACAAAATGTTTGAAAAATCAAATCCTAAACTATTACAAATGAGATCCGCTTTATCATTCACAAGATCGCTCGGAATCCCAAGGGAAGAGGATACAGTGGCTCGAACACAACTTATTACAAGAAAATTGAGATCTAAAGCTACAACCTTCTCTAATTGTGCATGAAAATAATGAAACACCGTAGATCCAAAACAAAATTTGACTAGTTAAAGTTTTTTTTTTTTTTTCCAATTTTGGAGGGAAATTGTTTTCAAAATATCTCAAAGTGTAATGTTCAATTTTTTGTTTTTCAATGCAAATATCTTTGTGAAATGTGTTCAATTGATATTTTCATGTGTCATAACTAATATTTGGTTTCATGTTTTAGATAAGCAAGTATATGAGATTCAAAAATTAAAGGGCCTTAAGGTTCTTTATGTTGGAACATTTAAAAAACCCACTGTGTCATTCTAGACTTAGGATAAATTAATTAATCATTTATGATTAATTTCCTGAGTTTTGACTAGGTAAAATAGGTCAGTTTTGTCATTTAGTGGACAACATGCCATCTTAACTCACCAAAATGAATTTGGATGTATTTTGGATAATATTTCCATGGATTCTGTTTGATTTTATTCTATTCCTGAATTAGAAAGACACTTTCCTGATTTAGACATCTTTATCCTGTTTTTTCTACTTTCTATTGAAAAGGGAAAGCTAGTTGACTTGGAAACTCTTGCCACTTGACCAATTCGACCTCCACATCATATCTTCTATCCTAAAGACATCGATACATTCTATTTACCTCACTCATGAGCTTCCATACCATACTTACTAAATTCGTGAGCCTCTAGGACAGTTTTGGAAACTGCTTTTGCCACCTAGGGTTTTTTTTGCCTTATCTAAGCCTTTTCTTTTTGTCCTTTCCAAATTACCTCCAAGGAATTTGATTTTATACATGGAATATGTATTATATATTGTTATAATATTGATGAATAATATACAGAGTGATTTCCTTAATTTATTCTCTCTATTCTCTCATTGTATGAAATATTCCATGTGAAATTGCCTTATGAATCTAGTTCCTAGCAAATGAAAATCTCACATGGTATTAGAGTTAGCTTGATTCAAAGGAATTTCCAAGATTTTTTCTTTGTAGGTATTTCCATCCCCAAGAGTGCAATAATATGGAGCAAAATCAAGCCAAAGTTGTGACTCTCACTCCCTTCAATTTCTTTGACTGGAAGACGCATATGATCATCCTACTTCGAAGAAAAGGATTGTATAGAGTCACTATGGGGTTTGAAACTAAGCCAGGAGCTGTTGCATTAAAATACAAATGGTTAAATAGGATTGATTAATCTTATGGGTTACTTTGTCTCTCTGTATCTCTAGAAATTCTATTCCATATTGATTCTCTATCCACTCCAAATGAAGTGTGGACAAAGCTAGAATCTCTCTTTGGAAAACAAGACGAGCTCAAAGATCATTTGTTGGAGATTGAATTGATATCTCTGAGTCCAAGTAATTTTGACTCTATGGAGGAGTTCATCTCAAAATTAGAGAACCTAGTGCTTCAACTCAAGAAATGTGGCATAGAAAAGAAGGATGAGCAATTAATCCTTACCATTCTGTCAAACTGAGCTCTAAATACTCAATATTTGTGTCTACTTTTCATTCTACAAGACTTGCAGTTCCCAAGTGGAAGATGCCAAACTTGGATTCATTCATTGATTCACTCACTCTGGAGAAGGACAATCTAGTCCAAATGAAGGATCTATCACCCTCCAAATACTTTTCACTTGTTGCTCATGGAGAAAAGAGTTTCGAGAATGACAAATCCAAACAAAAGATATTGTCAGAAGAAGAGGATTATGATGGAGATTCGAAATCCAAGAAGATGAAGAAGGAGAAACCCAAGTGTTCTTATTGCTGAAAAGGCACTCATCCTGAGAAATACTGCTTCAATAAGAAATTCTACATCATGGATAAGATGCTTGAAGACCATAACATAGATGTTCCTGACTTTGCAAAGAAAGAACAAGGCAATCTTGTTGTAGAACAAGAACACTGTTTCCAATCCTCTCCCAAAGGTAATCATGATTATGATTTGAGTGATAGAGTAAAATATAATTTAGATGTCTCTTATTTTGATTCACATTCTGATATATCAGAATTAAAAACCTCTACTTCTTCTTTGGAATAGTCTTCAGTTAGTTCATCCATGTCTTCTCTCAAAACTAGTCATTTTTTACTAGCTTCTGACTTGTCTTCTGAAAGGTCTTTACACCACCCTTCAAATATTTTAGATTCTGATTTAGAAGATGATTTAAAATATTATATGCAGTTAATTACACCTACCACAACATTTTAACAACCTTTGGATGCACAAAATACCCCACAACCCCCAAGTTCTCCAGTTAAGAAACTACACAATTCTGTGTTTTCCTACACTGTGTCACTTGCATCTGTTACACTTTTTTCTTTCGTATCTTTCATTGTTTGGACAGCCATGTTTTTGGAAATATTTGGAATGATATTCCACACATATGGACTTGATCCCATCACTGATGGTTCAAAATTAAAGTCCTCACACTCTCCAGGCTCGCTCAGCTGTCAGGGTGACCTAGTTTCTCACACTTTTCCTATTGAAACTTTGTTCGATCATGGAGACTCCACATCTTTACTGGTTTATGCTCCATATGAATCAAATTTTGATATTTCAGAGATTAAGGGGGGGGTGTTGGAACATTTAAAAAACCCACCATGTCATTCTAGACTTAGGATAAATTAATTAATCATTTATGATTAATTTCATGAGTTTTGACTAGGTAAAATAGGCTAGTTTTGTCTTTTAGTGGACCACATGCCATCCTAACTCACCAAAACGAATTTGGATGGATTCTGGGTAAGGTTTCCTTGGATTTTGACTGATTTTATTCTATTCCTAAATAAGAAAGACACTTTCCTGATTTAGACAGCTTTATCCTGCTTTTTCTACTTTCTAGTGGAAAAGGAAAAGCTAGTTGACTTGGAAACTCTTGCCACTTGACCAATTCGACCTCCACATCTTATCTTCTCTCGTAAATCCTTCAATACATTCTATTTACCTCACTCATGAGATTCCATACCATACTTACTAAATTCATGAGCCTCTAGGACAATTATGGAAACTGCTTTTGCCACCTAGGTGTTTTTTTGCCTTATCTAAGCCTTTTATTTTTGTCCTTTCCAAACTGCCTCCAAGGAATTAGATTTTCTCCATGGAATATGTATTATATATTTTTATCATATTGATGAATAATATACAGAGTGATTTCCACCATATATTCTCTCTATTCTCTCATTGTATGAAATATTCCATGTGAAATTGCCTTATGAATCTAGTTCCTAACAATTGAAAATCTCACATGGTATTAGAGCTAGCTTGATTCAATGCAATTTCCAAGAGTTTTTTTTTGCAGGTATTTCCATCACCAGGAGCGCATCAGTATGGATAAAAATCAATCCAAAGCTGTGACTCTCACTCCCTTCAATTTCTTTCGCTGGAAGGCGCATATGATCATCCAACTTCGAAGCAAAGGATTGTATAGAGTCACTACGGGGCTTGAAATTGAGCCAGGAGCTGTTGCATTAAAATACAAATGGTTAAATAGGATTGATGAATCTTATGGGTTACTTTGTCTCTCTCTATATCTACAGATATTCTATTCTATATTGATTCTCTATCCGCTCCAAATTAAGTGTGAACAAAGCTAGAATCTGTCTTTGGAAAACAGGATGAGCTCAGAGGTCATTTGTTGGAGATTGAATTGATCTCTCTTAGTCCAAGTAATTTTGACTCTATGGAGGATTTCATCTCAAAATTAGAGAACCTAGTGCTAAATCAAGCAATGTGGCATAGAAAAGAAGGATGAGAAATTAATCCTTACCATTCTGTCAAAACTGAGCTCTGAATACTCAATATTTGTGTGTACTTTTCATTCTACAAGACTTGCAGTTCCCAAGTGGAAGATGCCAACCTTGGATGCATTCATTGATTCAATCACTCTAGAGAAGGACAATCTGGTCCAAATGAAGGATCTATCACCCTCCAAAGACTTTGCACTTGTTTCTCATGGAGAAAAGAGTTCAAGAATGACAAATCCAAACAAAAGATATTGTCAGAAGAAGAGGATTATGATGGAGATTATAAATCCAAGAAGATGAAGAAGGAGAAGCCCAAGTGTTCTTAATGATTAAGAGGCATTCATTCTGAGAAATATTGCTTCAATAAGAAATTGTACATCATGGAGAAGATGCTTGAAGACCATAACATAGATGTTCTTGACTTTGCAAAGAAACAACAAGGCAAGCTTGTTGTAGAATAAGAACACTGTTTCCAAGCCTCTCCTAAAGGTAATCATGATTATGATTTGAGTGATAGAGTGAAATATAATTATGATGTCTCTTATTTTGATTCACATTCCGATATATCAGAATCAGAAACCTCCACTTCTTCTTTGGAACATTTTTTAGTTAGTTCATCCAAGTCTACTCTTAAAACTAGTCATTTTTTACTAGCTTCTCACTTGTCTTCTGAAAGGTCTTTCCACCACCATTCAAATATTTTAGATTCTGATTTAGAAGATGATTTAAAATATTATATGCAGGTAATTACATCTACCACACCATTTTTGCAACCTTTGGATGCACAAAAGACCCCACAACCGCCAAGTTCTCCAGTTAACAAACTACACAATTCTATGTTTTCCTACTTCGTGTCACTTGTATCTGTTACACTTTTGTATTTTGTATCTTTCATTGGTTGGAAAGACATGTTTTTGGCCATATTTGGAATGATATTCCACACATATGGAATTGATCCCATCACTCATGGTTCAAAATTAAAGTCCTCACACTCTCCAGGCTCGCTCAGCTGTTAGGGTGACCTACTTTCTCACACTTTTCCTACTGAAACTCTGTTCGATCATGGAGACTCCACATATTTACTGGTTTATGCTCCATATGAATCAAATTATGATATTTCAAAGCTGTATGATCTCATTTTAAATATCATAAATTTCCTACATCAGTTTGAGAAGAAGATACAAGAACTAGTGCACCACATTGCAACTACAAAAGAAATTGATCCTGTTGAGTTCATTGTTTCTCCTTGGGAAATATTATGCATAGATATTCTTTCGACCATTGATTATGTTTTAATATATGATTATATATGTTGTATAAGAAAGAAAAAATAATTTGATGCTCCTCCATCATCAGAAGATGAGCTTCATAGAGCTTCAACACATGGTTCTTTCCTACACAACATTGATGCACTGATGCATGATCATGACATCCACAATCTCTTCATTAAGTCTGTTACTTAGAAGCAGCTCATTCAGCTCATTCAAATGAGAAACATGACAGTATGAAGACATCAAGCTTGTCCATTTTTTAGGGTTTTGTTCCCATGAGGTTTTCCATGTTTCCTCTGTTTACTTGGACTAGTTATTTTTGTATTGGGGTGACCATAAGCCTTGTCGCTTGGGCCCTATATTTCTGACATTTTTCTAATTCCCATCACATAATGTCAGGCTTAAGGGGGGGTGTTGGAACATTTAAAAAACTCACTATGTCATTCTAGACTTAGGATAAATTAATTAATCATTTATGATTAATTTCCTGAGTTTTGACTAGGTAAAATAGGCTAGTTTTGTCTTTTAGTGACAACATGCCATCCTAACTCACCAAAATGAATTTGGATGGATGCTGGATAAGATTTCCTTGGATTCTGTCTTATTTTATTCTATTCTTGAATTAAAAAGACACTTTCCTTTAGACACCTTTATCTTGTTTTTTCTACTTTCTAGTGGAAAAGGAAAAGCTAGTTGACTTGGAAACTCTTGCCACTTGACCAATTCGACCTCCACATCATATATATTCTCCTAGATCCATCAATACATTCTATTTACCTCACTCATGAGCTTCCATACCATACTTTCTAAATTCGTGAGCCTCTAGGACAATTTTGGAAACTGCTTTTGCCACCAAGGGGTTTTTTGCCTTATCTAAGCCTTTTCTTTTGTCCTTTCCAAATTTCCTCCAAGGAATTCGATTTTATCCATGGAATATGTATTATATATTGTTATCATATTGATGAATAATATATAGGGTGATTTCCACAATTTATTCTCTCTATTCTTCTTCTCTCGTTGTCTGAAATATTCCATGTGAAATTGTCTTATGAATCTAGTTCCTAGCAATTTAAAATCCCACACTTTAAACAAATGTTTATGTTTTTTCAATTTTCACTATTTGAAAACTATGAAATGAATTAGAATTCTTTAGGGATCAAACCTAATCCTATCAAATCAGGGATCTAAAAGCAAAATATGACCTCAAGCAATTAGATCTACAACCAATTATAAGAAAAATTTGGAAAAAATGCCAATTTAGGCCATCTTTAAAGGTTTTTGGAGGGAAATTACAAATTTAAAGATCTCAAATCAAATCCTCCCAATTTTTTCGTAATCGGTGTTAAAGTGATCCTAAATGTCTTTAAATCAATGTTCAGGTCTGCAAGTACAAAAATGAAACCTAAATGTGGCCCTACAACAGTGAAATCTCAAAGCTAGTTCTAGCAATTTTTGTAAAGTTGAATCAAGAAAGGTTTAAAAATATTCCAAAAATTTAGCTAAAGAGGATACAAGTAAGGTCCAAACTCTAATCTAAGGGGTTCCTCAGCCAATCCAACAAGAAAAAATCACAAAAAACCGAGACTAAAATGAAGAACCAAGCTCCAAAAATTAAAAAAAAAAAAGACGACGCAACCACATAAAACATAGCAGAATGTTGTTGGGGGGGGTGATGCACCTTGCACACATGAAGAGTGAGTTGGTGACACTTCTTTATAGTGTACAAGGTGTGTCACGTGACCATCAACGCTCTGTATGCACAGACATAGTGCGTTGGCCTTGCAAATCAAGAAATTCAGAGATCTAAGCTCTATTTTCAAGATTTTTGGTTGTTTAAGAGTTGATTAAGGTAGGTTTTGATATTCAAGGGGTCATTAATCCTGGAACATAAGTTCTGTAAGATTGAAACACCAAAAATTGATGAAATTTTCAAATAAACCAAGTAGTGGAGTCGCCAATCTAATTATAGCTTTTAAGGTAGGTATGTGTCTACACTTAATTGACTATCTTACTATGAAGTAGGTGAAGTTTCAATGTCATATATGAAAAATTATCTAACATTTCCTAATTTATTTAACCATTATGAATTCAAACTAAACTTGGAAGGGAAAAACTTAAACTCATAAATGGAAGGAAAATTGAATTGTTTCATTAATAGCAATGAAGAAAAAATACTTACAATCTTGCTTGAGATTCATCCATCCTCCTTTGCCTTGAGATATCCTTCTCCATCCTTACCTTTGATGAAGATGAGATTTCCAATCTCAAAATCTCCCTAGCATGCCTTTGCTCTTCCTTTTTGTCCTCCATTACCATGCCCCAAACGCCTTTGTTTTATAGCATTGGTAAATGGGATCTCAAGTTTCAACTTTCAATGTGGGATAATCCATTTTCTTAATTTTTTATTCTTTTTACTAAAAAACCCACTTTCCATAGTATTTTCAGGCTTTTGCCACAAATTCAGAATTCTCAAGCGCAATTAATGCAATCCTGTGCATTTCTTCTCACCCTTGACTGATGGAGACTAGATTTGAGCCTTCAATTGAGTAGTTCAATCACTGAACCTTGTCTCTTTAGGATCCTTCTTTCTTCACTCAATCCTTCTGATCATGGAAGTAGTGATTAAATAAGAGAGGGTTGTTCTCCTATGTACGTGTATTTCGTCTTCATGTTGTGGGAGCATAGTAAAATGTGCTTATGCCTTACACTTTGTTAAGGGTGTTAATTTGATTGTTAACAAAAAGTAGAAAGAATAGAAATTCAACCAGCATCGGTGTCACCTCACAATATACAATCTGATTAAGAAATTTAACATCATTTAAACAAATAATGAATTCGATGTCATATGAGACATTAATATTTATGCCTAAATTAGATTAAATATTGAAAATTACTACTCAAAAGATAGAACTTCTACATGAAAACTTGCAACAACAAGATTTAGCCAAAGCATAGAAAACAAAAATGTTAATAGTTAAAAACATGTAAACAACATTAAAACATGATAAAATAATCCAATTATAAAAACTACCTTAAAAAGCAAAGCTCGATGCTTGCACAAACCCAAATATATTACCTATGGGGAGGACAATGCTTTTTAGACATTCTTTCATCATTTTAGTATTTACTTTCCAACGCGATGGTACTGTTTATAAGAAGTAATTCTATTTATTTAGAATGGAGTGTTTCCCCTCTAATCTAATTAGCGTGGAAGTGTCTTATTAGTGGGGCTCGAAATCTCATCTACGTATCTTGTAATAAATGTATTATGCTAAATGGATCAAAATCTTGTCGATTCAAAGTAGTCTTTAAGGATTCTTAGTCAGTATAACCTTACTTGAGCGTAGAGGGATTGGTTGTGGGTGAGAATAATAGAGTTGTACTTACCTTGTTAGAATAATTAAAACTACCTTACTTGAGATAGATTACTACGATCACTATCAAAGTTAATACTTGAGCACTACTTGAGTGGGGAAGGGAAATTGGGTATTAGATGTGTAGTGTCTGAACCAACAAGAACTAATGATAGGGTTTGTAATATTGAGAAATATCAACCCGATATGAAACTATTAGTTCATACATGGTTCTATCACTATTATTCCCACAGTTAATGGTTATAAACACATCCAATTCCTTTTATTGGTTACCCCTAATCTATCAATTTGTGTCATGCGGTGAGTTAGATGGTTAGAAGGAGGAAAACAATAGTGGAACTAGAAGATACTCATACTCCTGCTCGGTCAATCATATAACTCCACGTTGGGCGATGCCCTACCGAATGGTGTGAAGTTTTATAGTATTTGTGTGAAATTATCTCACATAGGTGGATCTCTAGCAATAAACTATCCTCACAATGTTTGTGTTGGTGTCCAATATTGTCACCATTTTTTATCATTTAATTTACTCGAACTGGCGTTATTTCTATCATTTTTGCTATAAGTAAGTTGTTTTCTTAGCCATTCAGCTCATCAAACAGTCCAGGTATGCACAAATTTACTTACCATGCAAATGTTATTATATTTCGTATATTATGGTTTATTTATGATTAAAATGATGTTTTGGGGCATAATTAACACTTATGGTTTTAATTGACAGGCTACTATTTGCAAATGACCCGTCATTCAGACCATGCGCTACATACTCTGCCTAAAACACACTCAGCTCATCATTCAACCCTGCGTTTCGCCCACGAAATCTATGGTTGACACATCTCAGACCATTGAATGAAGAGAAGGACACATGGGTTTTGTTCGACACGCAATGGACCTGGTTAATGAGCTATTGCTTTAGAAGATCCGTCCTTACGCTCACCAAGCCTGACAGCGCATCTCACGTCCACGTGAACGCTCCAAGCCTTGATTCATCTACGCATTCAGCCTGAACTCATGCACGTTGGCCAAGCTCTCACTCATGCCATTATTCTAGAAAGAGTCCAGCTGTCCACATTTAGCCTACCAACATAACTTCCACGCTCACGTCAACACTCCAGCACACCAGCTCTCTTATTCGTTTGGCCAATATTTACACACACCTGTTCACGCCTGCTCACAATTTAGTCTGCCAGCACATTGCTCACCCACGTCTAAGTTAGATCAATGCTGCAACTGCACTATGAAGGAACCAACCCCGTCAAATTCTGAAGAACGCCCCCTGCGTTGGCATGTATCAATTAAATCAGCTATTACAATCATTTAAACACTACTATTATTAGAGAGGTCGACTCTGCCGACCCTCTCACCCATTGTAACTTATAAATAGTCGCCTATGTAATTGAGACGAGCTAGCTTCTGAATTCACGATGGTTTTCCAGTCTTAGTCCAAGAATTTGCAGTCGTAGATAGTGTGAAGACAGAGTCTGTAATTTTTCTCAATTTAATGGAAGTAGCAGCTTGTTGATGTTTTGCTGGTAGTTGTTTAAGTTGATCTAGTTCACCCTCCGATTGCTGGGAAGGGCCCCTCATCAACTGGAGTTATTATTTATATTTTCTGCATTTCTTTTCTTGCAATTACCTAGTTTATTTTATGTGTGTGTAATCTAATTCGTTTTCCTGTGTATATTATCTTCATTCCTCTGTAATTAATATTCTGTTGTTAATACAACCTTCCTTCTTCTGAGTTAGAACGGTCGACCAATAGTTCAATAGTTTAATCATTTGTAGTTTGTTTTCAGTCCTTCTTCCATCATCATAGTTAGATATTGCTTCCAAATTCTTCCATAGTTAGCATTTCTTTCTTTCTTTTCTCCTTTGTTAGTTTTTCTTCTCGTTTGCTGTAGGTTAATTCTTCCTTCTTCTATTCCAACCTTCTCCCTTCTTCTATTCCAACCTTCTTCCTATTTCTTATAAAATCATTCTTTCTCTTAGGTAATGATTCACATAGATAATTTATTAGCCTCTAATAATCTCTCTATTGCTTCTTGTGCACAGTAGGATCATTTGCATAAGCCAGCTGGTAATTAAATCATTCAAAAACTCTTATTTCCCTCCCTTTAAAACGCTTTCCTCCATTCGAATCATCATTCGAACTGCCATTCAGACTGGCGTTCAGATCTGTTAGAAAAACAGGATCGCAAAGCAATAACAATAAACAGAAATTCAAATATAATCACACACACATTACAAGAGAGACACAGATATATCGTGGTTCACCCCAACTTGGGCTACATCCACACTAAAGTTGCTAGTCCTTATTATTATTCTGTCCAACAAAGTGAAGGGATACAACCTGCAGCACAGCCGCTGCACTTCCTCCTCACTGTCTCACAGTCTCTCTTCACAGATCTCAGAGATCTTTACAATGCATAAAACCTAATACATCTTGCACTAGCCATATTACAATGTCTTTCTTTTATAGGGGAAATACAATGGGAAAATACCACGGGATACCCAAAAACCATGGGCCTGCAAAACAGCTGGCAAAAAAAGCCCCAAATTTTTTTCTTGGGGGCATTGCCCCCGAACCCCTAAAAATGCCGAATGGGTGTACAGTCCTCTGGGGTGCACGATTAAGACAATATCATCTATGAGATTGGAAGATCTGGCTCCACAACCAAGAATCTCCCACTTGGAGACTGATCACAGCAACTCCATCGCTGCTACACTTGCTGGACTTGGACTTGGGAAATTTCTCCTCTTCACCTTCATGCTAGAAGCCCAACTGAAATCGAGCAAGAACTCAGTTTCTCTTTGGTCACTACCTTTGTGAACATGTCTGCAGGATTCTAGCTAGTATGTATCTTTTCCAGCTTCAACAATTCATCTTCCAGCACATAGCATATGAAATGGTACTTGAGCTGTATATGTTTAGTCCTGGAATGGAATGCTGAGTTCTTTGCAAGATGAATGGCACTCTGGCTGTCACTATACAACCTGCTATCCTTTTGCTTCTTACCCACTTCCTCCATAAACCTCTGCAACCAAATCATATCTTTACTAGCCTCTGTAATAGCAACATACTCTGCTTTCGTTGTTGAAAGTGCAACAACCTTCTGCAGTTTCAAAATCCAACTTACTGTTGTTCCACCTATAGTAAACATATACCCTATGGTGCTCCTCCTGTTATCCTTATCACCTGCCATATCTGCATCAACATATCCCTGTAGAACAGTGTCTGAACCTCCAAAACATAATGCCTGAGTGGTGGTACCTCTCAAATCCCTGAGAATCCACTGTACTACCCTCCAATGTTCTTTACCTGGATTGTTCATATATATGCTCACAACTCCCACTGCATGTGCAATATCTGGTCTTGTGCACACCATGGCATACATCAAGCTGCCAACTGTTGATTGATAGGGAATCTTGGACATGTAATCTGTCTCTTCCTGTGTCTTGTGACACATTTCCTTACTTAGACTGAAATGGCTAGCCAAAGGTGTACTAACTGGTTTTGCATTCTGCATTCTGAACCTCTCCAACACCTTTTGTATGTACTCACCCTGAGACAATGTCAATTTGCGATTTTTCCTATCTCTTGTTATTCTCATACCAAGGATTTGCTTTGCAGCACCCAAATCCTTCATCACAAATGAATTAGCTAGCTTCCTTTTGAGTACATTTATATCCTGCATGTTAGACCCCGCAACAAGCATGTCATCCACATACAATAACAAGATAATATATCTTTCATTGTCTAGTTTCTTGAAATAAACACAGTGGTCAGAATGACATCTACTATAACCTTGTTCTGTCATAAACCTATCAAATTTTAAATACCACTGCCTTGGAGCTTGCTTCAAGCCATACAAACTCTTTTTCAACCCGCATACCAAGTTCTCCTTACCTTTGACCTCATACCCTTGTGGCTGCTGCATATATATCTCTTCCTCCAAATCCCCATGGAGAAAGGCTGTTTTTACATTTAACTATTCAAGATGCAAATCTTCTACCGCCACTAGACTTAAGATAGTCCTAATTGAAGTCGTCTTAACAAAAGGAGAAAATATTTCATCAAAATCAATACCTTTCTTCCTTGCAAACCCCTTTACAACAAGTCTGGCCTTGTACCGTTTCTTACCTCCTTCTTCCTTCAACCTGTAAATCCATTTGTTCTGCAATGCTCTTTTACCAACAGGCAACTGAACCAGATCCCAAGTCTGGTTTCCTACCAATGAGTCCATCTCCTCATTCATGCCTTGCTCCCACTTCTTTCTAGTTTCCACCTACATTGCTTCTTCATAAAATTCTTGTTCACTAGCATCAATCATCAACAAATAATACATTGAAGGAAAGTATCATTCAGGGAGTCTATTTAACCTGGTAGATCTTCTTGTAGTTGCAGGAGTTTTAGGTACTTGCTGTTGTTTTGATTTTTTGGAACCTTTGGAACTTCATTTTCTTGAATTTCATCAAGTACTATGTACTCTGTGGTTTCCTTTTCCTTCTTTGTTCCCTGCAATTGATATTTATACATGACCTTTTCATTGAATATTACATCGCTACTCTTGATGATTTTGTTATTTTCATAATCCCATAAACGATAACCAAATTCATCAACCCCATATCCAATAATGGTATATTTCTTGGATTTAGCTTCAAGCTTTGTTCTATTTTCTTTATCAATATGGACAAATTATTCACAACCAAATGTTCTCAGAAATGAGTAGTTTACCTTTTTATCTGTCCATGCCTCCTCTAGAATACCACCATCCAAAGCACTTGAAGGTCCTCTATTTATTAAATAAACAACAGTATTTATAGCATCCGCCCAAAACTGTAAGGGCAACCCTGCATGTAGTCTCATACACCTTGCACGCTCCATGATCGTTTTGTTCATCCTTTCAGACACACCATTTTCTTGTGGTGTTCCTGGGACTGTCTTCTCTCTACGAATCCCATGGTATGAACAGTAACTATCAAACTCCTTGCCGCAACACTCACCTCCATTATCAGATCTGAGACACTTCAACCTTTTTCCTGTCTCATTCTCAACCAAAGCTTTCCACTTATTAAAAGTAGAAAACACATCAGATTTCTGTCTAATGCAATAAACCCAAGTTTTCCTAGTTGCATCATCAATAAATGTAACATAATAATGAGAGCCACCAAGAGATTGTACCTGAGCTGGTCCCCATACATCTGTATGCACTAGCTCTAACTTTTCATTCTTCTTCTATTTCCCAACCCTGAGAAATATGACTCTCTTTTGTCTTCCATAAAAACAGTTTTCACAGAATTGCAAACTTACCTGCTTCAAATCTGGCAGTGACTTCCTTGAGTGGAGAATCTGCATCCCCTTCTCACTCATGTGGCCAAGCCTATGATGCCACAATGTTGTATATGTTCCTGTGGAAGCTAAAGAGATGGAATGGTCAGTATTATGAGGACATAAATACACCGTACCTATTGTATCTCCTTTTGCTATCACCATTGATCCTTTAGTGATCTTCCACCACTTTTCTCCAACTATAGATAGACAGCCGTCATCTTCCAACTGCCCTGTTGAGATTAGATTTCTTTTCATAGCAGGAATATGCCTAACATCTTTCAACAACCAATCAGTTCCATTCTTAACTTTTATTCATACCTTACCCATTCCAACAATTTTACATGGCTCATCATCACCCAATAAAACATGTCCAAAATCACCTAGAACATAATCATGGAAATATTTCCTATGGGGTGTAGCATGACATGAAGCCCCTGAATCTGCTACCCAATAATCACTTGTATTATCTAATGCAAGAATCAAAGCATCTTGTAACACATCACCTGCTACATTTGCTTCCTGGGTAGTTTCCTTCTGTGCATCTCCTTTCTTCTTTAGAGATCTGCAGTCTTTCTTCAGATGTCCTTTCTTTCCACAGTTCCCGCACTCTATCTTTCCCAGTCTGGACTTGGATATGCCCGTTTTAAACTTCCCACGATTACCTTGGCTCTTTCCTCTCTCCTTTTGTCTTCCCCTGGTCTCCATGGTCAACGCATTACCTGATGTCTCACCTGTGCTTTTTCTTCGCATTTCCTTGCTAAGAATAACACCAATAATATCATCAAATTTCAAGGTGTTTGAACCAGAGACAGAGTTACTTATAGCCATGACCAAACTATTATAGCTTTCTGGCAATGAACACAAGATTAGAAGAGCCCTAACCTCATCATCAAAGTTCACACTTACAGAAATTAGTTGATTTCTAACCATATTAAACTCATTTAAATGATCAGTAACAGATCCACCTTCAGACATCTTCATATTAAATAAATGCTTCATTAGAAATACCTTGTTGGAGGTCGAGGGTTTTTCATACAGCTTACCCAATGCGCTCATCAAACCCTCCGTTGTCGTTTCTTTTGAGATATTGAAAGCCAATGATGAAGCTAGGCTCAACCATATTGTTACTAGATCCTTTTTGTCAAGAACCTCCCATTCTTCGTCCTTCATGGACGCCGGCTGTTTTGCTCTTCCTCCCAACGGTAGGAATAGATCCTTCTGGTATAGATAGTCCTCCATTTGCATCTTCCATAACTGGAAGTTTTGGCCATTAAAATTCTCAACCTTAAACTTTCCTTCTTCTTCCATTTCTCCCACTCGAACCATAAACCCTAGCTTCCTGCGGGTTTATCTGCCAAATAGACCTTCAGCTCTGATGCCAATTGTTAGAAAAACAGGATCGCAGAGCAATAACAATAAACAGAAATGCAAATATAATCACACACACATTACAAGAGAGACATAGATATATCGTGGTTCACCCCAACTTGGGCTACATCCACACTGAAGTTTCCAGTGCTTGTTATTATTCCATCCAACAAAGTGAAGGGATACAACCTGCAGCACAGCCGCTGCACTTCCTCCTCACTATCTCACAGTCTCTCTTCACAGATCTCAGAGATCTTTACAATGCATAAAACCTAATACATCTTGCACTAGCCATATTACAATGTCTTTCTTTTATAGGGGAAATACAATGGGAAAATACCACGGGATACCCAAAAACCATGGGCCCGTAAAACAGCTGGCGAAAACAGCCCCCAAAAATGTAGAATGGGTGTACAGTCCTCCAGGGTGCACGGCTAAAACAATATCATCTATGAGACTGGAAGATTTGTCTCCACAACCAACAGGATCATCATTCGGACCTGTGTGTTTTCTGTATTATTTTAGGCGTTTTTTCGAATCTAATTTCTTCTGCCTCTTAATCATCATTCTTCCTGTTCCTCCTTAATAGTTTGAGATGTAATTTAATCTTGTTTTATGTTATTTGGAGTTTTTAATTCAATCTTCATCATTATTTCCTCCTTATCCTCTTCTTATCTTTCTTCCAAACTTTAGTTCTTTAACCTGTTTTGTTACTTAGTTACTGTTCAGAATGTATGAATGTTGTTCCTAAATAGTTTATTTCCAAGTTATAGTTGATAATTCTATTTGTTGAGTTGTTTTAGTTTGTTAATCTTAAGACTAGTTTCTATTTAATGAAGATGTTCATGTTGCAAGATCTAGATTAATAATAAAATATCTTTATCAAGTTTTCTACTTGCTTCCAAATCTAATATAGTTCAGTTTAACATCTTTGTTAAGTTTTCTACTTGCTTCTAACTTACATTAGTTTCATGTTGTTCACATATGGATAGACAATAGTTCATAATGTTTAAAGTTAGTGGTAGTTTGTTGATTTTTAGTTTACATTTGTTTGTAGAAGTTAAGTTAGATTTACTTCCATTTAGCTTCCTTATTACATTTGAAAGCCATTACGATACATTTACTCCAGTTCCTATTACATTTGATGTATGTAATCAAGAAGAATGGAATTAGATGGTTTAGTCTAAATTAATTTACATTTACAAGTTCTGCCTATTAAACATCTACTATCCGTAGCTCTGATTCTGTTCATAGTTGTTATATGGAAGTTTAATTTAGTAGTTTCTTACTTTTCTAGAAGTAATTTGTGTTTCAGTATTTGTTTCCATCTTTCTTATTAATTAACCATAGAGGTAGAGTAGTATGATCTAGTACTATTCTGATCTGTGATTTAATTGTATTCTTAAATATTTAACTTGGTTTTTCATTTTGAAAGATCTTTCGATCTTTTTCCTTACTAAACATTTTTTAGGTCTGACAAACTTGAAACTTTGCAACCTTTTCTACCTTGGCATATATTTTGCTTCAACTCTAAGCTTATTGATCCTGGTTGATAATTAATATTAGGTGTTTTTATTTGAGATGGCTCACACACCCAACATTTTGGCGTCGTTGCCGGGGAGTTGAAATAGGTAGAATTCAGTTGAAATAGGTAGAAATTCTCTTCCAAAACTTAGTGATAACTTCGATTAGGCTGATGGAAGGTGAGCGGTAAGATGAGAGGTAAGAACCTGCACATATGCTATAAAAGGCATCCCCAAAACCCAGCAGTAGTAGTTATGCAGTGAGAGTTTCTTTCAGTTATAATTTGTTTTCATGAATAGGTCTAGAGATTCACAAGGTAGATTTATTAAAACTAAAATTCCTACTAACCTATACGGGGGGCGTGCCACCCTAACTACTAACTCAATAGAAAGGTATCGGAAGACACCTAAAGGGGACAGTCCTACTTGGAAGGCTAAATAAACCTATTTTGGAAACATTTTAAAGGAAATTATAGGGACATCAGAACAATCTATTCATAAATAAATTCCACTAGAAGAACCTCAAGCTCATATTGAGACTGAACTCAGACAAGAGGAAACTCTGAAGGATAAAATTTTGAAACTTCTTAAACCTCCATTAGTCCAAAATCCCAAAGACACTACTTTTTCAATAGTGGGTGGTCCAGATTTGGTAGATTTTGTCAATCCTACACAAGTAGATGCTCATTTTGGGAGCTCTACAAACATCGTCATCTCACAGATTGACACAACAACAGTAGAACCTCCAGGACTGGATTCCCACGTAGCTGATCATTCTCCTCCTAAAAAGAAGAATACCCTTCCTGAGAAAGAACGTTGGGACATCCCATATTCACCAAGAAAGGAGCCACCTAGATTTTCTCTCTTTGGTAATAGAATCTTCATGGAGGATGAAAATGAAGATCGTGTTCGACAAGATGAAGAAGATGGAGAAGTTAGAACTGAAGGTACCTTCAGGTTCCCTATCTTAGACACTACACAAGATGTTACTATGAAAAACATCCCTCCCTCCTCATTACCAACTTTTTATGGGAAAAGTAGTGAGGATACGGACACATTCCTATTTGAGTTTGACATTTTGTGTAGGAGTTACAATTACCTACAAGATGGCCAAAAACTAAAACTTTTTCCGACCACATTAAAAGATTCTTCTCTTCGATGGTTAATGGGATTAGGAGAATCTAGTATTAAATCTTGGGAAGACAGGAAGAATGCATTTCTTCGGAAATATCAGGATTATTGTAGACCAAAGGACTCTCACAATGATATTTTTAAAATTCAATAGCTTGAAGAAAAGAGCCTGTAAGACTCTCGAAAGATTTAACTATGTGTTACACAAATCTAAATATAGTGATCTTCGATAAGATGCAGTAAGAACACTCTTCCTTAAAGGAATCTTAGAAGAATTCTTGGATAACCTTAATCTCATGGCAGCAGGAGACATTTCTCATAAATATTTCGCAAAGATTTGTGAACTATGTAGGGATTACTCTAGGAGCAGAAGAAAATTTGGAAGACACTTTCGAGAATCTTATGCTAGGAATTCAAAAGGAAACACATCCGGTCCTGGTGGAGTTACAAGGGTAGAGTTAGGGAACATGTCAGAAAACTTAAAAACATATATTTTAGGAGATATGGGTTCTTAGCTAGATGCACTACAAGCTAAAAAGAGACAAGATGAAGAGCGTGCAACAATGACTATTTTCTACCCTAGGTGTAGAACTAAACATCCTCAAAGAGAATTTCCATTAAATAATGTTTCAGGTTTTCACCTTTGTACAGAAGAGCATCCCACTGATAGTTGTACATTGTTGCCCGGGTTGAAAGCTGTATACAAGAGTGGAAGTTTTGGTGAAACATCTAGGAGGCCTTGGCATCCTTGGGATCAACCTTCGGGTCAGGATCCATCATTCCAATTTTCACCTTACTACCATCCTTATCAACCTTTGCAACAATGGAACACTTCAGGTTGGCAAAATTGGCCACCGCAGTACCCTCCTCAAAATGCTCAACAGTAGCAATGGCCTCATGGGTGGAGAGGACATCTTTTGCTCAACCATCTTCTCCTATGCCTAACTATCCTTACCCAACTAATGTTCAACAACTTTCGCCTGGATATGCACCTCCTTCACTACCCCCTATCCCAAATCAACCTCATCATTTCCAGAATATGAACCCTCCAAGACAAACAATATTACCCGCACAACCGATACCGAATCCTAACAACAAACCAACCCAAGCTCTTAATAACATTGGGTTATTACCTCTTCCATCATATGCTATTTCGTCCGCACCTATACACGAAGTTCAATTGCGGTCTGGAAGAGTTTTGCAAGATCATCCTAAGTCATCAGTTGTTATTCAAGAAGAAAATGAAGAAGAAAATATACCTAATGAAATTTTAAATGATGCCATTCTTGAAAATGTGGTTGTTCCTAAATCTTCAACACATAGCCTTCCTCATAAAGAAGTAATATCGGGAAATAAATCACCTCCATATCTGGAGCGTCTAATAATAGAAAAACCTGTAACTTACCTAGAATATAATATCATTAATGAATTGAAAAATATTTGTATTAAGATTCCTTTATTACAAGCCATTAAAGATATACCAATCTTCGGTAAAGTGATAAAAGAACTCTGAATTAAGAGACCAATTAAGAAACAAAAAGACCCTCCAACAATACATGTCATAGGTGAAATATCAGATTGTATAGCAGAACAGCCTAGAATCCCAAAGTATACAAATCCAGGAAATCCTGTAGTAACTGTTCTCATTAACAACACTGCTATATGAAACACACTAATTGATCTAGGGGTTTCTATTAACCTAATGACTACTACAGTTTTAGAAGCTCTCCAATTAGGACCATTCCTCCGCCCTACCCCAACAATGTTAGAACTAGCAGATCGTACTATGGTACAACCTACTGGGATTTTAGATGATATTATGGTGTCAGTAGCCTCATGGGAATATACCGTGGACTTCATGGTTATACAATCAAAAGATCCATCTAGAGGGAATCCTATCATTTTAGGAAGACCCTAGATGGCTACTGCTAATGCATTCATAGGATGTAGGGATGGAGAGATGGTTATCTCTGATGGGTTATCTACAAGAAGACTAGCTTTATTCCCACCTGCACAGCCCGTAGTTGAGAGCTTATTTTGGTTAGATTGTCCTTTAGGAGAAGAAAACCTGGAAGAACTCTCCCTTATTAGTGATCTTTCTTGGGCACTTCAAGAACAAAATATCGAAAACGTGTTGAATCAATTTATTTCCTCCACCACATGTATAGACTTTCCTCAGTCTTTTTCCCAACTTGGCCAGATATTTGGAGACGAATTTCAAGAAAACATGAGTCTCTCAAAATTTACAAGTACACCTTGTGTCTTTTCAATTGAATAACATCTAGGATATTATACCATACCATGTGAGGTTAGTTCCAAAAAATTTCTACATATAAATGCAGGTTTAGATGAGAGTCAGCAAAAGCAATTGTTAAAAGTTCTCAAAAGTCAAACTGGAGCTTTCGCTTGGGAATACACCGATATGAAGGGTATACACCCAAATACTTGTATTCACCACATTTACAAAGACACAAGTATACCTCCCGTCAGACAACCCCAGAGAAGAATGAACCCAGCTCTCAAAGATATTGTAAAAGAAGAATTACAAAAACTTCTTAACATTGGATTCATTTACCCAATTTCTAATAGTAAGTGGGTGTCTCCTCTGGTAGTAGTTCCAAAGAAATTCATAGGGAAGTGGCGTATCTGTGTTGATTTTCGAGAATTGAACAAGGCCACTCTTAAAGACTATTTCCCTCTACCTTTTATAGATCAGGTGTTAGATACCCTATCGGGGAAACAATACTTTTCTTTCCTAGATGGGTATAGTGGATACAATCAGATATTAATAGCACTTGAGGACCAAGACAAGACTACTTTTACTTGCTCTTGGGAGACTTATGCCTATCGAGTGTTACCATTTGGCCTTTGTAATGCACCTGCTACTTTCCAATGTGCAGTTTTAGGTATCTTTGTTGACCTTACACTAGTAGATTTGAACCCAAAATCCGACGACCTTTCACGAAAAGGACTGTGTCGTCGGATTTTTCTTTCAAAATTACTTTTTTCTTTTTTTTAAAAATTTCGTGAGGTTTCCATCGGAGATCTAACGTCATTTTGAATATCCGACGAGGCCCATAGGATATCCGACGACGCTGCAAATATCCGACGCCTGGGTTGTGGGATAACCGACGCCATTTCAAACTCAAAGAGGTCAGATATCCGACAAATATTTCCCAACGGTAACTAGGTTAGTGTCGTCGGATATCCGACGTCTGTTTGACTTTTTAACTTTTAAAAGTTATAAATATCCAACCATTCTGACATGTTTGCCATACCAGCGATGGTTTGCGGATGTTTTTTTTGTTCGACGGACTGTTTTTCATTGTTTTTGTGATTCAAGTGAGCAAAGTACTGTGAAGCTTCATTTTCTAAGATCGATAATTTTCATTTAAGCTCTTTACGAGAAAATGTCAAATAGCAATATTCCTGATCCAGATGAACAAAATCGACAATTGCTTGCTAGATTGTGGGAAGGAGTTGAAAGAAGGGGTGATGGGAAATGCTATTGTCCATGTAGTCAATGCAGGGGCTTTAAGAGGAGAAGAATTTTGATCACAACATCCACAAAACATTGTAGGGAGCATGGGCACATGGAGGGGGGACATGAATACCATCCATTTGTAAGTTTTGCATTATATATGTTTTTATTTTGATTGCTTTTGTAAATTTATGTATTATTATAATATTTCTTATTTTTTACCAACAATATAATTGGTCGTTGTTCTTTTCATCCCAACAGTACAAGATTTGTTAAATTTTTAATGTATCACATAAATTTTTACATTTTGCGTTTGAATTTCTTATATTAACTTTTATCTATTGATTGTTTCATGTAATTATAAAGGAAAGACATCCTACGACATATCATTCGGATCAGCAAGTGCTTCCAGAACAACTACCGGAGGAACATGGAGCTATGAATATTAATGGAGAACAAGTTAATGATCACATTGAAGAAGATGATCATACTGATAACATAGTTGAAGATGATGTTACAAATACTTTGATCCATGATTCATTTAATGTTGGAATGGATGATGATGATGATCATGAAAATGATGAACATTTTGATGATATTCATGATATACCTCTTCTTGACAAGGCATACGAACCCCTTTATGATGGATCCAAGACAAATCTTCTCTCTGCTGTATTGTTGGTAATGAAGTTGAAGGTTATGAATGGTCTTTCAAACATATCAGTCACACGGATGTTAAGGTATGTAATTGATTTAGTAAGAGGTTTAAAAGATAAGAAGGTAAGCATATTAATCAACAACACTATTTATTTTTATTTTTAAATATTATTGTCATTGTATGTCACGCTGATTATTTTCCTTTTATGGCATTATATATAATAAACATCCACTACTTTATCATAAATATGGGGTCATTATGTAATCTTTTCCTGTATGGCTTGTTGTACTAGGTAAAACACCATAAGTCTATGTGGTGCAATAGATGTAGATATTGCATCAAAAAGTTGGATGAAACAAAGAAAACATCTAATTGTGGGATATCTGCAGTATTTGAGGTGACCAATGTTTCTTCTAGAAGTGACAGACATCCAGAACTATCTGAAAATAGATACTATGGGTATCTGGAAGACATTCTTCAGTGTGACTTTAACTGCTTCAAGGTATTTTTGTTCGTTGTCAAATGGTACAGGTGTCGATTGAATCAACGTGATCTCGATAAAACAATTATTGAACATGATAACGATTTTACCATGGTAAATACAAGGTTGTTTGATCCAGGAACGGAGCCTTATGTTCTTCCAACCCAATGTGAACAATTATTTTACTTTGAGGTTCCAGGTAGAGCGGGTTGGTCATTTGTTGTGAGACACAATCCAAGGGGAAGGCCAGTAAAGTATAACGTAGATGAAGGTAATGAAGACGTTCTCGAAGAAGAAGATGCCGTTGAAGATGATCATGATCAACATGAGTTAGATGATATTCCTGTTCCGTAAGAAGATGTCGAAGAAATTCTTGAATCATATCATGATGTATATTCAGACAATGTCCATGAAGATGATATCGACAATGACATGATGATCGTAACTGACATTGACAACGATGATGATATGGCCAATCCTTACAATGTTGAATATGGATCATCGGATGATAGTACAGACGATCACTCAGATGAAGAAGATGATGAATACCATTGAAGTTTATGATCAGGTATGCATTACCAATAATAAATTATTAACTGTTTCTTACCTAATTTCCATTTTCCTGTATGTTAAAATTAGAAACCTTTCTTGTTATTTAGTATGAATGAGAAAAGACATTTAATTTTTTTTACATAGATATTTTTGTCGGGTTATATTGGGGAATTGAGAGTGATGAGAGGGGGGGGGGGGAGGGGCCATAAGAGATTCCACCTTCACATGGTTGGCCCTGTTTAGTAGAGAATATTAAACAATTCTCAAAACAGAGATGTTACACCTAAAATATACCCATCATCATGATTTAGTGTATACATCCCTCAAGTCATCTGGACCAAGTAGTCATTTGAGAGGATTTGTACTCAGTTTGTACAACCTTTTGAGAGGTCATCACAGGTTGCACATTAGCAACATGCGACGTCGTAGGTTGCTCTATAGCAAGGTGTGACGAGGTCTGTTAATGGAAACAAATAGCCATTTTGAGATCTTTCTCGAAGCTTGCCCATTTAGGGGCTTATCTCTGATCTCTTGGAGAGCTGGTACTCGAACCCTAACTCATTGGGAAGATCCCCTATCTCTCTCCCACCATCTCTCAACCTATCCTATCCATAACCTCATCCACTTAGTCCTATATAAATGAGGCTCACCCCTATACCAAAGGGAGGAAGACTATGGTATCTACATGTTGGTGAAATCTCTTAGGACACCTTCACTCACCTCTTGGAGAATTCATGCTTCCTTGGAAGGGCTTGGCAATTGGCTTGTGTGGAGAAGGGCTGCTACGTTAAGTCATTGGTTGTAGTTCTATATCTCTATCATAAACTCCTCTATTTGCAGTAATACAAATGCTTTCCACCAATATCGTTCTTATGTGTAATGATGTTGTGTTGTTTACCTGCTTAACTGTTTACATAGATCTCTTATTGTATAGATGCTCTTTAATCGTTTCTCTTTTCTATGTCTTGACAGGTCTTGCAGCTTGGATCCGACGACTGTGGGACATGGATCAATATTTGGGAGAAAGGATAACGAATCAAAGAGGTAAGACATCTAGCACTTGATCCTTATGTAGATCTAGGAAACGTGTTTGTAGTCTATTCTATTTGTTCTAGACTCGCATTGAGCTAGGGAGATTCGACTCGCCTCCTGTCGAGTGGATTGTCCGGTAAGAAATCTGGAAACCATACTGGGGAGTATTCTTGTTTAGTGATCGTTAATCTAAGTTATTTTCATTTGATTGCTTGACACAAGCCTTGTTGCTTTTTTTTTGCCATTTTCCTTCATAGGATTGATTCCATTGTTAGATCTTCACGTTGAAGATCCTGATATTCTTCCTTTGAGTTTATACAAATTAGTTTCAAACCTGTCGGTGGTTCATTATTGGGAGATATGATTCATTTTTGAATCTAGAACTCGCCTGTCGCACCTGGGTAGTGAAAACAGAGTGGCACTGTCTTTTTCTGAGTCTCTGTCCTTTGACTGTTGCTTGTTCGTCATGGGCTGTGCATTAGTAAACTGTGACATCGTCGCATCTCTCGTGCAGGTAACCTGCGATGTCGCACTGTCTGCAAAGACAAAGTGCGTCGATCTGTCAAGACTTAGTATACAGGCATCCATCCTCTTGTTTGACAGTCCGAGCCTTGTTTTGATGTATGAACTCCCTCTATGTTGCAACATCTAGCTAGAGATCCCATTTTGATTTGTGTGTTGAGAGTTTGGTTTCATTTGGATTAACTTTGGGCTCTGCTCTGGACAAGTTTGAAGTCGGTAGTGGTGGATACTTTTGTCTCCCCCACCTTCATCCACTTACTCTTGCTTTCCCTTCCTTCCATCTATGATCTGATCATTGCATTGGATCACCTTCCAGACCTCATTTACATTTGTTTTGAGCTTTGCTTGCTTAGTTTGCTTGCTGCTGCTTGATTTTGAGTTTAGTGTGTCTTTCAGCTTGGTTGAGTGCTTGTCTTTTCTTGAGTTTTCTGAGTCTATGAGTGCTGCAAGTAGTGTTTTCTTTTCAGTCATTTAGATCTGAAAGCAAAGTTGTTATCAAATCTATTATTTGATGCACCCATTGAAAAGATTTAAAATGGTTCTTTCCCTTTGTTTCTCAAAAAATTATTGAAGAAAGATTGTTTTGCATTGGAAAAGTCTCATTTGTATTTTGGAAAAGTTGAATGAATGAATCATGTACTATGTTTTTCTTGAATTATGAATCAATCATTTTCTTGAAGAACTCATAGAACACTTCAATTTTTTGCAAAATTGTTTTCCATGCTAGGGAAAGATAGATACAGTTTCAATTTTTGTTGCCTTTAGATCATTGAAATCGAAATTGAAAAGCTTGCATATTTCATTTCAGAAATCCTCTCATTTCATTACTTAATGTTGTTTTGATTTGAAAGCAAAAGAAAAGAAAAGAAAAAATGCTTTGATTTGGATAGTAGTGTTTTGTATTTGCGTGTTTCGTTGAAAAAAGAAAAGAGTACTTTCATTGTCAAATTTGTTTGAATTGAGATTGTGTTGCATTGAGTTTGTTTGGAAATACCATTGGAAAGAAAAATCTTTCTCCTTACGATAGGTAGAATTCATTGAAAGAAAAGAATATTTTGTGCATGTAGCTAGGGCCTGCATTATGTTTCCGATTATGTACTCACCTCATGCATTCACCTAACCATCCAAGATAAAATTAACGGTAGAACTAGGTAAAATTTTTAGCAACTTGTGTGTAAGTTAGAGATGTGTTATGGCGTCGTTAAGCATGGCAGCTGTCGTTACTTGCCAGCACTGTAGTCCGGGGGTATTGTAGTCTTCCACGTACATCGGTATATCGAGCTCCTTCATGTACCCACCAAGTACCATAATCCGTACTTGGCATATATCGAAGGGTGTATCACGTACTCGACACGTATATCGAAAGGTCTTGTGCCAACAACTGTGCATTAGACAGCACCACTATGGATTTGAGCTCCCACGTACCTTGCGTATATTGGGAGACACCATTAGGATTCCTGAAACCAACCGAGTTAACCATTTGGCCATCTTGGCAAAGCAATACACTGAGAACAACACTCGGGGAGATTAGCACACACGTAATGTCCAGGTAATCGAGTATGCAGGCAAGGGTGCGGTCCCAATCCTCCTTGTCGCGTCATATTATTGGACCCTGTAGTATATCGCAGTTTGTGATGCCTTGATAATCTCGTGAGGTTCCAGACTTTTGAATCCACTATGTCACCTAAGTTTGCTTGTTGCCTTAGTTTGAGTAGGTTTTCTTGGACTGCTTTTCTTTTAGAAGACCTTTAGGAGAAACGTTGTTTCGGCCTTTTTGGGATGATTTTCCTAATACTCTGGCGGATTTTCCCTGGAGAAGGTCCTGTAGAATCTTGAACTTGCCACCTGAATATCCCCTTAATTTGGAGGTTATTTCAAGGGTAAGAATGGATCAGCGTAACGCGGTCGTAGTTACTGAAGTAGGGAACCCCACTATGAATGTTGGAAGACTTTTGTTTCCACCAAATTCACCTGCCTCTCATCCCACGCAGGATGAAGAAGCACACACCCCCACTTCACATGACCTTCCTCCCATCATCCTGGGAGAACTTGGATCGTTGGAATGGATAAACCAACCCCACGATGACCCTACAATAGCTGTTGGTCCTTCAGCAACTTATTGGACATCTTCTACAGACCACCCAATGGCTCATTTTTCCATATCATCCCCACCTAACTGGACTACCCCAGAGTTCACTAGGCCTCACTATAGGTCTGACCTTGCCGATACTTTCGGCCCCATCCATGAACGTTTGGAACAGTTATGTGTTAAAGGAGATGAGCTTCGAAGACAAAGTCTCGAGCGACACTCTGAAGAGTTCCATAATCGTCATTTCCAACTAAGACTTGATGATGGAAACACCCCAGTTCATCCGATATCTTTTGGATCACCTGAAGTACCCCACCACGTGACCACTAATGAGACTAGTCAACCCTTGCAAGATTCTAGTCCTGCACCTCAAGTGAACCAACCGGTGGAAGGACAACAGTCCCACACACCTGTCACTACCACGGTTACTTTACCAGTTCCTCCCCCACCTCAAAATTCGAGGGGAGGGTACTCCATTCCCATGGATTATCTTATTGGTAATGTTATTACCATGGTAGTTAGTCAACAACCTACGTTGGTTCAACCTTTCAACAATGGTAAACCTGTTGTGGCTGGGGGGAAACCCCCGTTTCCTAAACAGAACGTAGGCGGTGGAAACCCCAACGGGCCTTCCGTTGGACCGTCCCAGCCCGCTAGATTGTCCACCACTGGATTATCTCATGTTGGTGTTGATGTATATGTAACTTCGGAATGTATTTCATATATATTTATTGTACCCTTATTAGAGATGTGTTATTCCTCTATAAGGAAGTGTCGTCATGTGGATTGAAAAGGGTCGCAAGTGTGTGTACTTGTCGATGGGTTATTAGACCACCATGTGTGGGGTCTGCCCTGAAATATATATATTATAATGTGGATGTACCTAGATAGACAAGTCGGCCCCATAAGGTCACTGGGAAAACAGGTTAGTATAAATAGAGATCAGGTGATCTCTATTTAGATCATTCGAAAAGTCATATCTCTCTCACTCAGAAAGTGGCGCACTAGTAAGGAGGAGGATCATCTGCTACTAGGAGACTATCTCAGTGTATTTTGGTTGTACTTTGGTTGAGCCATTGCTCTCTCTGTCTCTGAGGAAGTTGTGGGGTTTTTCACCTTAGGGTTTTCCCCACGGAAACTATGTGTCTCTTGTGTCTCATGCTTTTGATTCTTGTGATGCTTGTCATGCTTATTGTGATTATCATGCATTGATTTACTGTATATGTTATTCTCTTAGTAAAGATCCTAGAGTATTGTGAATTAATGTTCAAAATTTAACATGGTATCAGAGCTAACTTGAGAAGAAGACATTTTGCAGTGACGGAAACTTGAGTTTCTTGTTTATTAGGTTTCTCTCCATAGATTTTGGAAAATAAGTATAGTAGATTGACTCTACTCATCAAGGCGCATCTATCTGTCCAATTAGAATTCAATTCCGAGCATTTTCAGATTTGGCCCTAATAATTAGGGTTTCCACAAAAATAGGAATTTCTGAAATCTGAAGACATAGCTGGAAGCTCCTTGCAAAAATCGAAGTTTAGAGCTTTGGATCGAGATTTTTGGCTGGGTAGATCTCCGAGAAACTCAAACCCTAATTTAGGGCTCTCCTTAGTGAACCCGGGAGGACAAAACAACAAATCTGAAGGGTAAAGCTTTGCTGATCTCAAATTCTGAATGCACCAGGCTGATCAGCTCATCAAGGCACATCTTTCTATCCTTTCAGAAGTTTGAAATTCACTTTTTGAATTTTTATGGTTTTTTCGACAAACCCTAATCCGGGACCAGATCCAGTTTTGAGCATTTCAAGTGGTAAGACCTAAATATTTTCTATTTTCATTTGAAGTACTCTTTAAGATGTCTCACCACACCAAGCTTGAGGATAAGCTTGAAGGGGATGATAAATTTCGATATTGGAAGTATAGGATTGGGTTAATCCTAGAAGAGAATGAGTTGGACTCATATATAAAAGAAGACATCCCTATCCCAGAGGATGAAGAGGCCAAGGTATTGCATAAGAAGAACTTGGTCAAGGAAAAGAGAATCATTACTGATTCTATCAAAGACCATCTCATACCCCATGTGTCTTCTCTAAAGATACCCAAGGAGATGTTTGACTCTTTGACCAAGCTATTTGAAGGGAAGAACATAAATCGAAAGATGACTCTGCGGAATCAATTGAAAGGGGTCAAGATGTTGAATGGAGAAACCATTCAATCTTACTTCTCTAAGGTCTCTCAGATCAAGGAGCAACTTGAAGCTGTGGACGAAGTAGTGGACAATGGTGAAGTTGTTATGACCACTCTGAATGGCCTACCTAGGTCATGGGACTCCTTTATTCAAGGAATCTGTGCAAGAAAGAAATTGATCTCTTTCAGTAAACTATGGGAGGAATGCTCTCAAGAAGAAGCTAGACTTGTAGCTCGTGAGGAAAAGATGGGAGGTGAAGATCAAGCTCTCGCAACTCACACCAAAAGAAGCAAGCCCAAGAAGGAGTGCTCTCGCTACAAAAGATACTATCAAAAGAATAAGAAGGATCTAATATGCTTCACATGCAATGAGAAGGGTCACTTTGCTTCAGATTGTCCCAAGAACAAAAGGGATAATAACAACAACTTCAGCAAGAAGAAGAAGGGCAACAAAAGAAAGTTCCATGCTCATGCTTCCGAGGATGATGAACCTCCAAAGAAGAAGGGTAGGGTAGAAAGTGATGATGACTCATCAAGTGAAGAAGAGTATGTTCTAATCTTTGCTCTCACAGGTACTATCTCCCATGGTTGTAATGATTGGTTGATTGATAGTGGGGCTTCCAAACACATGACTGGGTTTAAGGAATCTTTTGTGAATCTATCTGAACATGAATCACCCCATAAGGTGAAACTTGGGGATGATTATCAATACCCAATCAAAGGAAGTGGTGAAGCCTCCTACAACCTAGATTTTGGAAAATCTTTGAAGATGAAAGAAGTCCTTTATGTACCTGGGCTCAAGAAGAACTTACTCTCCATCTTTGCATTGGATGAAAAATGTATGAGGGTTGCATTTGTGGATGGCCAAGTCCTAATGTGGCCAAAGGGGAAGACCATAGATGATGCAGTAGTGATTGGAGAGCAAGAGGGAGTGTTGGAGCATAGGCCGCAGCTATAGTAAAGCTGCGAATTTTGAGGAAAAAGCACAAGTGTTGAAGGGAAAATGCTAATTTTGAGTAAAAGCACCAATTTTGGGCAGAAGTGAACAGTGCGCAGTACGCCGCCAGATGGACGAGCTCAGCACAGATTACGGACCGAAAATCGCGGAGCTCGCGCGCACACGTCAAAGGAGAATGAATGTGGCCGAGTAGAAATCTCAGCTACCATAATAAATGAAGCGATGGAATAGAGGGATCAGCTACCCTCATTTAAGGCAAAGTACAGAAGTTATGGTTGCTCGGACCAAGGAAGAGCAACGGGCTGAAGCATTGAAGGCAAAGGACGAGGAGCAGAGAATGATGAAGCGGCGCCCATACCCGTGATCTGCGCCGAAAATCACGGAGCCTGCAGGAAGCTGCGACATGACTGCAAGGGGGCACCTACAGTACACCTAACCGTGTCAATGGTCAGGGTTTTTGGGGATCACTGTTGGGGAAAGGCCCACAGTTTTGTAAAGGTGCGACCCTCAGGGCCACCTATATATATGTGCAATTGTAAAGGGAAAAGGGTTGGATAAATTAGAGATAGAAGGAGTTAGAGAGTTGGATAGCTGTAGAGCTAGTCCCTGAGTTTGCAGACAGTCTAAGTTGATGTCTGAGTCATTGTAATCTCTGTAGAAGAGAGTAGATATAAGAGAAGGGATCCCAGCTATGTACGTGGAGTTTCCCAGAAAGATCTAAGGCTGCAGCTGTGTGCGCAGCATACTGTGTAATTCCCATTTTGAGATAATATAAGATACAACTCCTGTGGACGTGATCTCCCCGTGGAGGCAAACCACATGATTCTTGTTGTTATAGTGATGTTTTGCGTGAATGCATGTCTATGCTTTACTATCTATGTTTACATGAATGTTTCGTTATCTTTATGAATGAGTATATAGAGTAAGTCCTTGAAACTCCGTTAGAAGTTGTACTCATGCACTGACAGAGGAGTCTGTAAGAACACTATCACCGCAGCGCTTAAGGAGTGTGTTACTGCGTTGTGGCACGAGAGCAGAGACGATACATAGTGTATCGGACGTAGTGGGAAACGCCTCGTGCACAGATGCGGAGATACTGCGCAACAAGGCAAGGAAGAGTGAGTTCATGTGCGTAGCGCAGTGAGGTCTGCGGAAGAGTAAGAATTTCCGCTCCAAAGTATCCTCCCGGTTGAGAAGGCAGAGGACTAGTCTCCACATCACCTAGGCTAAGGAAACTTGATTCCTTAGCCACCCCATAGCCACTTCGGGTGAGACTGCGGGCCACTTGCAGCTCGTTGCCGAAAGGGCCAATGCGCCAAGGGGTGTTTGTTGCTGCGCATCCTGAAAACCCGGGTCTGTCCAGAAAGTAGCCAACAAATGGTTCCATTGCCTTGAGACTTGTTATTCTGGCAACGTGGGAGATTGATGCGAAGCCTAGAGAAAAAGGAAGCCAACAAATGGTTCTGTTGCCTTGAGACTTGTTATTCCAGCGACGTGGGAGATTGATGCGAAGCCTAGAGAAAATGGAAGCCAGCAAATGGTTCCGCCGTCGGCTTTAACCCTATTATTTTGAAGGCAATGCGGTGCTGGAATCCTACAGCTAAAGAAATTCAAGAGTGGTTTGATTCAAAGGCGAGCGAGTTCGCTGAACGTGAAAATAGAAGCCCTAGGCTTCAGACAGAAGACTGGTTGCAGAAGCATATTTATACTGACCTTCACGAAATCTTCTTTGTAACATTTACAATCGAGTTGCATGAGTGGGTACCCAAGCTAGAAAATACTCAACCCACTGTGCATGTTGATCAACCTATCGTTTGGTCGCCTGAGCTAGTTAGCACTGTGAAGCGGGTAGATAATCCTATGTCCCGCGTAGTAGACTTTTGGTTGAACAGTCTGCTGGAAGGCTTCATTACCGAGTTTGCGGTAGATACGAGAAAGAGCTTCAACGAGGTTGAGAGGAGCTTCTTTAAAGCATACAGGGGTAAGTTCTTAAATTCTCTGAACCTGTCGATTAAAATGCTCTTATATGAAAAAGGAAAACTATGCATAGCTTCCGATGAATAGCATAGACAAGTAATGTCCGCAGATTCTGATAGTGATTTTGAAGCTATTGGTTGCACTCGTAGTGGAAAACGGTATAAAGTAGGCCTTGACCAACATTCTTTTGAGTCTAGCCCAGAGGATAGTCGAGCTCCTAGAGCGAGCCATATAGAGACACAAGGGAGTGTTCATATCCCTTATCACCCTTTTACACTGCAAAAGCCAGACGGGGCTCAGCATAACCCCACAGTAACACCTTCTAGTAGCCCGCACGGTACTTCTAGTACCTCAGCTCCACCTTTGTTTAACCATCCCGGAGGCAGTGCCACAGCACCTCCACATCAACCTAGCGCAAGAAGGATGGGTGATGACATGAAGCTACCAACCTTTAGAGGAACAGGGCTAGAAGACCTTGAGTAGCACTGGTTCCTATGTGAAGCCATTTGGACGATTAAGCAAATTAATGATGACGCTATTAAGCTGGTTCAGTTAGCAACCACACTAAGAGAGAGAGCCTTAACCTCGTTTATGAAATACTCAGCAGCACAGAATAGGACGCTTGCTAATGTAAGAAATGCTATGCTTAAAGAATTCAAGAAACCTAAGTCAAAGTCACAGTGCATAACCGAGCTCAAAGACATAAAACAGTTACCTACAGAGTCAGTATGGGACTTTGACCAGAAGTTCAAAGCCTTGATAGATCAAGTAAGCTTTGAGTTTGCACCGCAACAACATAAGGAATGGTTCATTGCTGCGCTGCTTCCTCACATTAGACTTCCTTTGATGCAACGGAATCTCACTACACAGGAACAAGCTCTAGAGATGGCTATGAAACTAGAAGCTTCACCAATTGCTGGAACAAGCAACGATGTTGCATAGTTGCAGAACCAGATAGCAAACCTAACCTTGCAAGTCCATGACATTAAGAAAGGAAAGGATGTCAAAGAAGAAACTTGGTGTACAAAGTGTAGAGCACAAGGACATTCAAAGGACCATTGTCCTGTTTTCATAGATTATATTGCAACTGGAGCACCTAACCCTTTACCACAGGCACAGGGGCCTTGGTGTGAAATCTGTAGAACTAGAGGCCACAGACCACAAGAGTGTCACTTGCTACAGAAATATGTACAAACTCCAAAGAATCTATATTGCAATTTCTGTAAATCAGTAGGCCATGATGAGAACAATTGTAGAGCATATGAGCTCATGATAGAAAGAAAACATGATGTTTATAGAGTACTGTCAGAACCACAAGGACCCACAGCAGGTCCGCAGTATGACCAATCTCGCGAAGGCAGAGGAGGAAATTACAGGGGCCACGGACGCGCAGCAGGTTTTGGTCGAGGAAGAGGACAGATCACTTGTTATAACTGCGGAGCTCAAGGCCATTATGCAAGGGATTGCCAAAATCCTACAACCATCTGCAGATACTGTAAATCTTATGATCATATCATTGAAGAATGCCCTCAGTTGATGGCCAAGATGGAAGAAAAGAAGCCACAGGTTAACCAGAATATTCAGTTGATTGCAGTAGAAAAAAGGGAACCAGACCCTACAGTTAATATAGTGATGCGCAGTGGAGCAACCACTGGTGCGCCAGAGTCGGGAATTGGAAAACCAGTGACGCAATGGGTGTGCCGTGCTAATATTAAGTCATCCCCGCTTGACCTACAGAATAAAAAAGAAGCATTCAAGCAAGCTCAAGAGTATTTCTCAGATCCGTGAGCTTCAAGTTCTGTAGCAATTCCGCATAATGATATCAGACCACATGTGCCGCATCAAGAGAACTGGGTACAAGAGCAGGCCACTACATCTGGAAGGCCTGAGGAGGAGGATGCACTAGGCAGTGTTCATGCTTTCTTGAGAAACTGCTTAAAGTTGTTGCGCAATGAAAAAGCAACTATGCAACTCCAACACCTGTTGGATCAGCGTCAGCAATCTGCTTCGATGAATACACCGCAGCGTGCTGTTCATCAGATTGGGAGTCATGCTAGAACTGGAAGAGAGATGAGACTCACAGCGTAGATTGGAGCATTGGAAACGGACGAGGTCATTTTGGATTTAGGCTCAGAAGTTAATGTTCTCACCATGAAGAAATGGGAACAGATGGGTATCCCCCAGCTTACCAGATCTCCTATCCAGCTAAGACTTGCGAATTAGCAACGAGTTTCTCCATTGGGCAGATTACCCAATGTACCCATAGATATTGAGTGAGTAAGAAGTTCTATAGACTTCGAAGTAATCAAAATTCTGGATGACAGTAGACCTTACCCAGCACTTTTAGGCATATATTGGGCATTTGATAATTTGGCTGTCATTAATTTGAAGAAAAGACAGATGACCTTTGAAGATGAGAAGATCAGGGTCATTGCACCGCTTGATCCCCTTCAGGGACCACGATATATTGAACCCATTCAAGCAGAAGAAGAAGCGCACCATATGGAAAGTTTGTACCAGATGACTGCTATCCATAATCATTATATCAATCCCACAGCAGACGGCCATATCAGCTGGCGATGCGATAGCTCGTGCGCATCAGATTCGGAAGCAGGACTAGAAAACTGGCAGAATCACTTACATGAAGTTTCTGCAAGGCGTTGTGCCAGGATGACTAAATCCATTCGATGGATTGGCACAGAATTGAATAACACCCCAACCTTTGATGGTTTAACTGGAGTAAGTGAATTCATACATGCATATGAACATAAATCCCAGACGAACAGCGCATACAAGCACTGGATGTAGCACTGCGTGCTACACCCGCGAGATGGTGGGGTGCGCATAAAAAAAATATTGACACATGGCAAGATTGTCACAGGTTGACACTGCGTAGATTTCAGGAAACTACAACAAGAGTTTTGCGCAAATATGATGGACAGAGTGACCCCAGGTCACACGTTGAAGCATGTATTCAGCAATGGTCAGATATTCCAGAGGATGAGTGGGTTCACCTATTCATCCACACGTTGGATATAATTCCAAGGAACTGGTACACTGAAACAGAATTGTGCAGAGGCACTATCACTTGGCCTCTCATGATCGAAAGTTTTCAACTTACCTTCAGCTTTGAGTCAGAACATCCAAGCATCGACCACGCTTTAAAGTGTATTAGAAAGAAGGTATTTGAACAATGCCCGTTACTAGAGTATTCTCAACCAGACTGGGTTGTCCAGATGGAACATGCCCTGGAATGCTATAATTTCGCCGTTGGAGAAGAGGATGACGATCCTCGCAACATCAATGTTCCAGAGTCAGAAGGGATGTGCAAAGTCGAAGGCCCTCAGCTTGATATCCCTGCTATTACAGAACACATCAAGCTTAAGAAAATTAACATTGGTACAGAAGCTGAACCCAAGGTTGCCTCTATAGGAGATTATTGGGATGATGAAACTGTTGGCCATATTGTAGATCTATTACAGGAGTACTGGGATATCTTTCCTACCAAGTTTATAGAAATGAAAGGCATCCTAGGAGACTTAGGAGTCATGCGCATACCTTTGAAAGGAGATGCTAAGCCAGTAAAGCAGCACCCGTACAGGTTGAACCCGCGATATAAAGAAAAGGTCAGAGAAGAAATTGATAAAATGCTCGCAGCTGGTATCATTGAGCCAGTAGAGGAAATTGATTGGATTAGTCCTATGGTGGTACAAGAGAAAAAGGAAAAAGGTGAAATAAGATGCTGCGTGGACTTGCGCAAGCTCAATGATGCATCAGCGCATGATCCATTTCCTACGCCCTTTACAGATGAAGTGCTTGATAATGTTGGAGGACAAGAGGCTTACTCCTTCACTGATGGATTTTCAGGATACCATCAGATCAGAATCCATCCAGAGGACTGCCATAAGACCACTTTTGCGACTGAATGGGGCTCATTCCAGTATACGGTAATGCCCTTTGGTCTTAAAAACGCTTCTGCTATCTTCTCTAGAGTCGTTGTTGTTGTTTTTAAAGAATTCATCCATAAGTTCCTAGAAGTCTATTTTGATGATTGGACTGTCTTTGGTTTACTGAAGAACCATATAGGGAATCTAAGGATGATGTTAGACAAATGTAGACAGTATCAGATCTCCCTGAACTTAAAAAAATGTATATTCTGTGCTCCTTTTGGTATTTTGTTGGGTCACATTGTATGCAGACAAGGACTCATGATGGATCCTGCGAAGGTTTCCATCATTGCTAACTTACCTACGCCCAACTCAGTCAAACAATTGCGCACTACATTGGGACATACAGGGTACTACAGAAAATTTATCAAGGGTTATGAAAAGATTACTGCGCCTATGGAAAGACTACTGAAAAAGGATTCTAAGTTCCAATGGACAGAAGAATGCCAACAGAGCTTGGACACACTTAAAGAAAAGATGATCACAGCGCCTATTCTAGTTTTCCCAGACTGGAGAAAACCCTTTCATGTTCATGTAGATGCTTCTTCCATAGCATTGGGGGTTGTGCTTACACAACCAGGAGAAGGAGGTATAGACTACCCCATTGCTTACTCTAGCAGAAAGCTGTCCACAGCTGAGAAGAACTACACCACTACAGAAAGAGAAGGACTAGCTATGGTGTATGCCTTACAGAAGTTCAGACACTATCTATTGGGTGCTCACTTTAAAATGTATACTGACCATTCTGCTTTGGAGTACTTGGTCAATAAGCCAGTGTTAGGGGGAAGAATTTGCAGATGGCTACTCCTCTTCCAGGAGTATGATTTTGAGGTTATTGTGAAACTAGGAAGATTGAATGCAGGACCTGACCATTTATCTAGGATAGAGTCAGGGGAGGAACCTACAAATCTGGAGGACAATCTGCCTGATGCACAGCTGTTCTCTATTCAAGCAGTCGATGAGTATTATTCTGATATTCTTGAGTTTCTCACTAGAGGGCAAGCGCCAGTTGAGTTTACAATCCAGCAGAAGAAGCAACTTGTTGTCAAAGCTGCAGAATTCACTTTGATAGCATGCCAGCTCTATAAGTTGGGCCCCGATGAAGTCTTGCGCAGATGTATCTTACCGCATGAGAAGAACTCCATAATCGCAGAAGCGCACTCAGGAACCGTAGGAGGCCATTTCATAGGAAAGCCGACTGTGCAGAAGATCTTAGCCACAGGTCTTTGGTGGCCAACATTGCACAAGGATACTAAGGAATTCCTCAAATGTTGCGATGTGTGCCAGCGAATAGGAAAACCTTCAAGAAGAGATGAAATGCCGCTAAGACCCCAGATAACAGTGCATGCTTTTGATAAGTGGGCCATTGATTTTGTGGGACCTATCAACCCACCAGGAAAGAGAACCGGTGCAAGGTACGTCATCACAGCTACTGAATACCTCACCAGATGGGCTGAGGCGAAGCCAGTTAAGAATTGCGACGTTGTCACTACCGCGCAGTTCATTTTTGAGAATATTGTCACTAGGTTTGGATGTCCACTGATTCTAATGAGTGATTAGGGCACACATTTCCTGAATGAGACTATAGAGGCCCTTCCTGAAGAATTCCACATTAGTCACCATAAGAGTACACCCTACCACCCTCAAGCTAATGGTACTGTGGAGGCATTCAATAAGATTCTCGAGAATGCCCTGACAAAGATCTGTAATCAACAAACAGATGATTGGGACCTTAGAGTCACAGTTGTCTTATGGGCTTATAGAACTACATGCAAGAAACTAACAGGTCACACACCTTTTAGTTTGGTGTATGGACAAGAAGCAGTTATGCCCATGGAATACATTGTTTCCTGTCTCAGAATTGCTCAAATTACAGAAATGGCAGATACTGATACTATGAGCGAAAGAATGTCACAATTGGTTGGCTTAGAAGAAGACAGGATTCTTGTTGGATTCCATCAACAAGTGCAGAAGGAGAGACAGAAGGCTTGGCATGACAGGCATATGAAGAATAATGTCTTTCAAGAAGGAGACTTGGTACTCCTCTATGATAGTAAATTCATCAAGTTTCCAGGCATGTTTCGTGTACATTGGTTAGGCCCTTTTCAGGTGACGAAGATAACAAAAGGAGGAGTAGTTCAGCTTGCGAAGCTTAATGGAGAATTGATGCCCACAATGATTAACGGGAGTCGGCGGCTCAAGCTTTATCGCGACGGCCACTCTGCCTTGTCGACTTAATTAATTGCTAAAGAAGTGCAGATGCCCAGTGTAGTTGAAAGACACATCGCACTTACCACAGTCTACACGAAAATCACGAGACACTTTCAGTCTCCAGATTCCCGCGCAGTTCCTTGAAAGATACGCGCATGTCAATAAAGCCTGTTTGGAGGGAGCCTATTTTGCGCTCTTGCGAAGTTTTTTTTCCCGGGTTGTCAAACCATCGCTCTTGCGGAGTTCCCTGTTGTCAATTTTCCGCTTGAGGAGTTCTCCTCGCCGTGGAGCCCTCCATGTGCACAGTTACCTATGTTGAAGTGACCCACCGAAAATTTTAATTATGGTAGTCCTATAGCCGTGTTTGAATATTAATGAAGGATAAGATCGCCAATTAATTGTAGTTGATCTGACAGATTCAGCTTGATCTCCCTAAGATTCGTATTTAAGTAATGAGCTGAAGGCCTGAGCTCATTTCCCAAAAGGCTGTCAGAGGCCGTCCATCGCAATTAATGCACCGCAGAGGCGCGGGGGTAGGGGGGTTTTCAACTCATGCATAGGCACCTACGGTTATTAGCCCCACTTGCCAGCATCTACTACCGCCTTTAGCCATAAATACCCCACACTCGTATATGTTCGGGTTACTTTCCTCGAGTTGTGTCTTGTTTGAGAATCTAAGTCATTGTTTTCAGAGCCGTGTCGTGCAGACTGCTCCCTTTGTTTTCAGCGTTCGTATCCTACGTTGTTTCGCCAATTGTCTGTTCAAGTGCTTCTTATGTATACCGGTTCATGACGGAGAACCTGTCAACTGAAGAAGTTGTTCATCAATTCAAGCGCAGAGGCTTAGATTTTGGCATGGCTACCCCGGTGATGACCTCGGCTTACACGCATCCTGGTTGGTCTGATCCCAAACAATCCCTAGGCACAAGGGCGTCTCAGCAGCAGCAGTCGGACTAACCCATTTCAGAGCCCTTGGCCACTCTGGTTAACTACATTTCTCCGCGTCCAGATGATGCACCCGAGGTGCATATTCCCAAGAATTCCAAGTATCCGATTCCACTGCCACCAATGGCGAAAATCATGTGAGAAGAAGAGTCCCTGCTTGGACACCTTCCACTGGTTAGGTTTTCTGACTTCAACTTGGGAGACTACAGAACGTATCCTCAGTTCGCGCTGGATCGCTATCTAACGGTAGTCCATAATCCCGCTAGAAAGGTTGATGAATTCATCGCGAAGGAATTTGCAGCAAATCTCGAGAGGCCTGGACTGTTGAACCTGTTGAAGCTACCGCACTTCTGGCGTAGCAATGAAGTAAATGCAGTTGTTAAGGCCCTGCTATCCTGTGTTCATGGTGGTTATCTTTGGCTGGGGAGGCCAATCGATTTGAATGTGGAATTGATTCATCGTATTACTGGCCTATCTAAGGTTGGTAAGGACCCCAATGTTCATTTTGTTGGTAAGGATAAGGACAAAAAGTTGGCTGCGTAGCTGGTGCAGAAATACAAATTGACAAGAGGAGGTCGGGCTTATGACCTCACTATAGTTGAAGATGAAGCACTTAGATTCATAGGCAGTCTGCTTGCAGGAAGACTTCTAACGAAGTGCAGACCTAAAGAAGTCACTGGAGCTGTTGTAGAGATCGCAATCGCAGCTGCGGAGGGAGAGCAGTATAACTGGTCTCTCTTCCTCCTGAATTCTTTCTGGGAAGACTGCCGGAACGTTCAGGACACCCCCGATCAGTTGTTCCATTTTTCTTGGATTTTGATTTTATGCACCTTTGTTGGGTGGAAGGAGCCCCCCAACACTCAGTTCCTTCCGCGTCGCGCAGGAGAGGTTGTAGGGATGCGCTATGTCAACCTATGGGATTCTAGTAATCCCACAAAGCGCAAGATGAACCGCGTCATGTTATATGAATATTACCATCTCCTCAAGGACACCATCCAGGAGATGCCGAGGCTGACTGAGGAGACATCACAAATCTATGGAACGAAGTTGGTCATTTCTGCCAACGTACATGAAATTTACCTCCGCCCTTGCGGAATTCAGGAAGAATGGGACGTAGGCCTCTACAGGATGACTACTCAGGATGTCGAAGAAACTGTGAAGTCCTGGATGGATGAATGGAGGTGGGCCGCTGAAGTCGCTACCACAGCACCACCCCCTGATGCGCAAGAGAAAGATAAGGGCAAGGAAGCGACTGAGCAAAGAAATGATGAAGGTTCAGAGAACCATCTTCCAAGAAGCAGAAGTTGTTGCACCCCTCTGAGACCCTTGCCTCGGGGTTCGACCAGTACCTGAAGGAGCAATTTCGCGAGCTGCGGACCTCTCAGGCTCACATCAGAAGTGCTCTGGACCTGCAGCTCGTGGAGTTGAAAGGTCTCGCAGGAAGAGTTGCGCAGACCCATGCGCCAGCATCCGGTTCGCAGGCGCCGTAGGCATCTACAAGCACCGAGCGGGTTGAAGTACTTGCAGAGAGGCATACTGTCATTCACATCCCGCCTACAAGTATGACATTCCTGGATCCTTTTGCTACAACTCGGGTAAACACGGTTGGATTTATTGAGATAAATTTGTCATTGATTCCGATAGAAACTTTGCAGTTAGTACAAGAGAAAATCTCTATTGAGATGAGAGCTAGAGAGCTCTCCACATTCCATGCAAACCAAAGACTGCAATCGCATGAAATAGAGCTGAAGGCAGGCTATAAGAACATCTCTGAGCAGCTTGCACTTTACGAGGCACAAGACACTGGGATAAGAAACGTAGTAGATGAAATCGCCCAGGAGATGTCGGCCTGCCAGATTCAACCAGACCTTCCTCTGGTTGAGAAAGTGCAAATTATTGGCGGAAGGGTGAAAGCCCTAGAGCAGGAAATAGTTTCTATGGCTGAGGACCATAGAGCGCAGATCGTCGAGTTGGAAGCTCGTGTTGCAGCACCTCCTACAGATGATAGGCATGAACAATTTGAAGCACTGCGCATAGCTTCCACACAAATGAAGTGCAGAGCAGATGAAGCCCAGAACTTAATGACGCAAGCTATGGAGGCTTGGGCTGAGCTTGAGAAGCTCCCTTTCAAAGTCGGCCTTTTGGAACAGGTGCAAGCAGCAGAACAGTCCCTAACTGTTCTGAGTGAAGAAGCTAAGGCCTTAGAAGGCTTAGCCAAAATGAGGAAAATGAGCGAAGTGCGCAAAGTACAACAACAACTGCTGAATCTCACCAACAACATTCATCCATTTATGGATGAGTATGCTGAACTTGCTGCCCAAGCCGAGGCAAAGATCAAAGAATTTGCTGAATCTCAACAGTTGGTTGATGGCATAACTGAAGAAGAAGCCAGTTCAGACATGGTACAGACAGTTGCTGAGTGCGTGGATGAAATGGACTCCGCTATTGCGCAGTGGAAGCAAGCATTTGCTGCGACCCAAGCAAAGGCAGACGCGCAAGTAAAGCGACCGCACGCTAGTGCAAGTGGCTCGGGGACGAGCCACAAGTAAGTGTTAGGGGCTTGTTGGAGCATAGGCCGCAGCTATAGTAAAGCTACGAATTTTGAGGAAAAAGCACAAGTGTTGAAGGGAAAAATGCTAATTTTGAGTAAAAGCACCAATTTTGGGCAGAAGTAAACAGTGCGCAGTACAGCGCCAGATGGACGAGCTCAGCGCAGATTACGGACCGAAAATCGTGGAGCTCGCACGCACATGTCAAAGGAGAATTTATGTGGCCGAGTAGAAAGCTCAGCTACCACAATAAATGAAGCGATGGAATAGAGGGCTCAGCTACCCTCATTTAAGGCAAAGTACAGAAGTTATGGTTGCTCGGACCAAGGAAGAGCAACGGGATGAAGCATTAAAGGCAAAGGATGAGGAGAAGAAAACGATGAAGTGGCGCCCATACCCGTGATATGCGCCAGAAATCACGGAGCCTGCAGGAAGCTGCGACGTGACTACAAGGGGGAGCCTACAGTACACCTAGTCGTGTCAATGGTTAGGGTTTTTGGGGATCACTGTTGGGGAAAGGCCCACATTTTTGTAAAGGTGCGACCCTCCAAACCACCTATATATATGTGCAATTGTAAAGGGAAAAGGGTTGGATAAATTAGAGATAGAAGGAGTTAGAGAGTTGGATAGCTGTAGAGCTAGTCCCTAAGTTTGCAAACAGTCTAAGTTGATGTCTAAGTCATTGTAATCTCTATAGAAGAGAGTAGATCTAAGAGAAGGGCTCCCAGCTGTGTGCGTGGAGTTTCCCAAAAATATCTAAGGCTGTAGCTGTGTGCGCAGCATACTGTGTAATTCCCATTTTGAGATAATATAAGATACAACTCCCGTGGACGTGATCTCCTCGTGGAGGCGAACCACATGATTCTTGTTGTTATGGTGATGTTGTGCATGAATGCATGTCTATGCTTTACTATCTATGTTTACATGAATGTTTCGTTATCTTTATGAATGAGTATATAGAGTAAGTCCTTGAAATTCCCTTAGAAGTTGTACTCATGCACTGACGGAGGAGTCTGTAAGAACACTATCGCCGCAGCGCTTAAGGAGTGTGTTACTGCACTATGGCACGAGAGTAGAGATGATACATAGTGTATCGGACGTAGGAGGAAATGCCTCGTGCGCAGACGCGGAGATACTACGCAACAAGGCAAGGAAGAGTGAGTTCATGCGCGTAGCACAGTGAGGTCTACGAAAGAGTAAGACGTTCCACTCCAAAGTATCCTCCCGGTTGAGAAGGCAGAGGACTAGTCTCCACATCGCCTAGGCTAAGGAAACCTGATTCCTTAGCCCCCCCATAGCCACTTTGGGTGAGACTGCGGGCTGCTTGCAGCTCGTTGCCGAAAGGGCCAGTGCGCCAAGGGGTGTTTGTTGCTGCGCATCCTGAAAACCCGGGTCTGTCCAGAAAGTAGCCAACAGGGAGGATTGTATAAATTGAAGGGACAACCTGAACACGCCATGGTACATGAATCCATGGAGCCAAGTGAACTTTGGCATAGAAGACTTGCTCATATTCACTATAGGGCACTTCCAATTGCAAGCAAGGCTGTAGAGGGTCTTCCTGAAATCAAGACCAAACATGAAGGTGTTTGCAAAGGATGTGAAAAAGGTAAGAACATTAAGAAGGATTTCCCAAGCAGTGAAAGCAAGGCAAAATACATCCTAGAAATCATCCACTCAGATGTATGTGGTCCTATGTCATCCAGTTCTTGTTGGGGCCAAGGTCGCAGCTATAGTAAAAGCTGCGAATTTTGGGAAAAAGCACGAGTATGGAAGGAAAGTGCTAATTTTGGGACAAGCACTAAGTTTTGGGTAAGAAGGAGACGGTGCGCAGTACGGTGCCAGATGGATGATCTCAGCGCAGATCACGGACCGGAAATTGCGGAGCTCGCGCGCACGTCATCAAAGAATGAAGGTGGCTCAGCTACCATAATAAATAAAGGCGATGGAGTAGAGGGCTCAGCTACCCTCATTTAAAGGCTTAGTACAGAAGTTATGGTTGCTCGGATCAAGGAGGAGCAACGGACCAGAGCATTGAAGGCGAAGGACGATCGCCCATACCCACAATCTGCGCCGGAATTCACGGAGCCTGCAGGAAGCGGCGACGTGACTGCAAGCGGCGCCTACAGTACACCTAGCCATGTGCGTGGTTAGGGTTTTTGGGAATCACTGTTGGGAAAGGCCCACAGTTTTGTAAAGGTGTGACCGTCATGGCTACCTATATAGATGAATCATTGTAATGGGTAGAGGGTTCTTCCTCCCTTCCTTCAGTTCCTTCCTTTTGGAGAGTTAGAGAGTTGGACACTAGACTGTTAGAGAGCCAGTCTAAGGGATAGATCATGTGTTGATTATCCTTCACTGTAATTTCTACCCGGTGTGTAGAACTAGAGAGAGGAAATCGGATAGCCGAGGAGCTAATCCCTGAGTTGCTAGACAGTCTGAGTCGACGTCTTTGCCTTTGTAATCTCCATAGAGAGGAGACAAGCTTGAGAGAAGGGCTCCCAGCTGTGTGCGTGGAGTTTCCTGTAAGTTCTAAGGCTGCAGCTGTGTGCGCAGCATATTGTATGACTCTATCATTTTCTGGTTAATATAACGCTCCCGTGGACGTGGTTTTCCTCGAGGGGATGAGCCTCACTTATATCTTCTTGTTATAATGTTTGCGTGAATGATAACTATTTAGAGTTCATTATTTGTGTATGCAAGACTTCTGTCTTATCTTTGTGACTGTTTGAGCAAGTTGGAAAGATCCTTTGATAACTATAAGTGTCTTAAGTACTAAAGAGGTAGTAACACACGGTTGCTGCGGCGAGAGCAGACTGCGTTACTGCGCTAGATGTGAAGGGCGAGGAAGTGTTTAGCGCGTCGACCCAAGGGATAGTTGCCTGCTGCGTTAGAGAGAAGAAACTGCGCAGTAGACCTGCCAAGGAAGGGACCCACGCAGCTGCGACGAGCAGCCTGCGGGAAGGTCCGACCGCCGATTTCACAGGAACCATTCAAGGAAGAGCCATCTCCGCGTCACCCCGGTTGAGGAAACCTGATTCCTTAACCCCCCCATAGCCACTTCGGGTGAGACCTCGAGCTGCCGCGCAGCTCGTTTCCGAGAGGGCCAGTGCGCCAAGGGGTTTTGTTGCTGCGCATCATTAAAACCCGGGTCTTCCCAGAAAAGCAGTCAACAAATGGTTCCGTTGCCGGGCGAATGAGACTTGTTATTTTGGCGACGCGCGAGATAGAAGAGTCAACAAATGGTTCCGTTGCCTAATGACCAACAAATGGTTCTGTTGCCTTATGACTTTTTGATCACATTACTTCCATGGCTTTGAACCCTGTTGATTGAGCCAACAAATGATTCCTTTGCCTTGCGACTTGTTGCTGTAAGACTTACTAGTCACGCGACATCTGAGACTGTTGCTGAAGACAACATAAGGTTCTGTTACACTGAGACTTGCTCAGCTAACAAATGTGTTACTGGAATCCTACAGCTAAGGAAATTGGAGATTGGTTTGATTTAAAGGCTAAAGAGTTTGCTGAACAAGAAAATAGAAGCCCTACGCTTCAAACAGAAGATTGGTTACAGAAGTATATTTATGTTGACCTTTACAAAATTTTCTTTGTTACGTTTGCATTGGAGTTACACGCTTGGATAGCCAAGTTAGCAGATTCTAGACCTACGCTGCATGTTGATCGACCCGTCACGTGGACGCCTGAGCTAGCTAGTATTGTGAAGCGGATAGACAATACTGTGTCCCGCGCAGTAGACTTTTGGTTGAATAGTCTACTGGAAGGTTTTATTACCGAATTTGCAGTCGATACAAGAAAGAGTTTCAGTGAAGCTGAGAGGAGTTTCTTCCAAGTACACAGAGGTAAGTTCTTAAATTCTCTGAACTTATGGATTAAAATGCTTCTGTATGAAAAAGGAAAGCTATGTATTGCTTCTGATGAATAGCATAGTCAAGTAATGTCCGTAGATTCTGATAGTGATCCTGAAGTTATTGGTTGCACTCGTAGTGGAAAACGATATAAAGTAGGCCTTGACCAATATCCTTTTGAGTCTAGCCCAAACGATAGCCAAGTCCCTAGAGCAAGCCATATAGAAAGACAAGGGAGTGCTCATATCCCGTATTACCCCTTTACACCGCAAAAACCAGACGGAGCTCAGTATAATCCTACAGTAACACCTTCTAGTAGCCCACACGCTACTTCTAGTACCTCTGTACCACCTTTGTTTAACCATCCCGGAGGCACTGCTACAGTACCTCCACCTCAAACCCGTGCAAGAAGGATGGGTGATGACATGAAACTACCAACTTTTAGAGGAACAGGGATAGAGGACCCTGAGCAGCACTGGTTCTTATGTGAAGCCATTTGGACAATTAAGCAAATTAATGATGATGCTGTTAAACTGGTTCAGTTAGCAACCACACTAAGAGAAAGAGCCTTGACTTGGTTCATGAAATACTCAGCAGCACAGAATAGGACGCTTGCTGAGGTAAGAAATGCCATGATTAGAGAATTCAAGAAACCTAAGTCAGAATCACAGTGTATAACAGAGCTCAAAGACATCAAACAGTTACCTACAGAATCAGTATGGGACTTTGACCAGAAGTTCAAAGCTTTGATAGATCAAGTAAGCTTCGAGTTTGCACCACAGCAACATAAAGAATGGTTCATTGCTGCGCTGCTCCCACACATTAGACTTCCTCTTATGCAACAGAATCTCAATACTCAGGAACAAGCTCTAGAAATGGCTATGAAACTAGAAGCTTCGCCAATTGCAGGAACAAGCAACGATGTTGCGCATTTACAGAACCAATTAGCAAACTTAACCTTGCAAGTGCATGATATTAAGAAAGGCAAGGAGATTAAGGAAGAAATTTGGTGTACAAAATGTAAAGCCCAAGGTCATTCAAAGGACCATTGTCCTGTTTTCATAGACTATATTGCAACTGGAGCACCTAATCCTTTACCACAGGCACAAGGGCCTTGGTGTGAAATCTGCTGAACTAGAGGTCATAGACCACAAGAATGCCACTTACTTCAGAAATATGTACAAACTCCAAAGAATCTATATTGTAATTTCTGTAAATCAGTAGGTCATGATGAGAACAATTGTAGAGCATATGATCTTATGATAGAAAGAAAGCATGATGTTTATAGGGTACAAGCAGAGACACAAGGACCCACAGCAGGTCCACCTTATGACCAACCTCGGGACGCCCGAGCAGCAAATTACAGAGGACGCGGACGCACAACAAACTTTGGTCGTGGAAGAGGACAGATCACTTGTTATAATTGCGGAGAACAAGGTCATTTTGCTAGGGATTGCCAAAATCCTACAACCCTCTGCAGATATTGTAAATCTTCTGACCATATCATTGAAGAATGCCCTCAGTTACAGGCTAAGATGCAAGCAAAGACACCACAGGTCAATCAGAATATCCAGTTGATTGGAGCAGAAAAAAGAGAACCAGACCCTACAGTTAATATAGTGACACGCAGTGGAGCTACCACTGGTGCGCAAGAGATGGGAACGGGAAAGCAAGCGACGCAATGGGTGCGCCGCGCTAACATTAAACCAGCCCCACTTAACCTACAGAAGCAAAAAGAAGCATTTAAGCAAGCTCAAGAGTATTTCTCAGATCCGAGAGCTTCAAGTTCTGCCGCAATTCCGCAGAACAATAGTAGATCGCAAGTGCTAAGACAAGACAACCTGGTACAAGAACAGGCCACTACAGCTGGAAGACCTGATGACGATAAGGAGCATGCACTAGGCAGTGTTCATGCGTTCCTGCGACAATGTTTAAAATTGTTGCGCAATGAACAAGCAACTCTAGAACTCCAACACCTGTTAGATCAGTGCCAACACTCTGCTTCGACGAACACACCATAGCGTGCTGTTCACCAGATTAAGAGTCACATTAGAACTGGAAAAGAGATGAGGCTTACAGCGCAGATTGGAGCATTTGAAATGGATGAAGTCATGTTAGATTTGGGCTCAGAAGCCAATGTTCTCACTATGCAGACATGGGAACAGATGGGAAGCCCTCAGCTTACAAGATCCCCTATCCAGCTAAGACTCGCAAATCAGCAACGAGTCTCTCCATTGGGCAGATTACCCAATGTACCTATTGATATTGAAGGAGTAAGAAGCTCTGCAGATTTTGAAGTAATCAAAATTATGGATGATAGTAGACCATACCCAGCGCTGTTAGGAATAGACTGGGCACTTGATAATTTGGCTGTCATTAACCTGAAGAAAAGACAGATGACCTTTGAGGATGACCAGATCAGGGTCATCGCACCTCTTGATCCTATTCAAGGACCAAGATATATAGAACCCATTCGCGCAGAAGAGGAAGCGCGCCACATGGAAAGCTTGTATCAGATGACCACTAACCACAGTGACTATGTCAACCCCACAGCAGACGGCCATATCAGCTGGCGATGTGATAGCTCGTGCACATCAGATTCAGATGCAGGATTGGAAAACTGGCAGAATCGTCTACATGAGGTTTCTGCAAGACGTTGCGCCATGATGACTAAATCCATCCGATGGATTGGCACAGAATTAATTGATACTCCAACTTTTGATGGCTTAACTGAAGTAACTAAATTCATACAGGAATATGAACAAAAGCTTCCAGAACCGCAGCGCATCCAGGCACTGGATATAGCATTGCGCGCTACACCCGCAAGATGGTGGATTGCGCACAAGGAGAATATTCATACATGGAAAGACTGTCGCAGATTGATACTGCGCAGATTTCAGGACACCACAGCCGAAGCGCTACGCAAATATGAAGGACAGAGTGACCCCAGGTCACACATTGAAGCATGTATTCAGCAATGGTCAGATATTCCGGAAGATGAATGGGTTCACCAATTCATCCACACATTAGATACAATTCCAAGGAATTGGTATACTGAAATAGAATTGCGCAAAGGCACTCTTACTTGGGCTCTTATGATAGAAAGTTTTCAACTTACATTTAGCTTTGAGTCAGAGCATCCAAGCATTGATCAGGCTCTGAAGTGTATTAAAAAGAAGGTATTTGAACCAGGTCTAGTAACAGAATATTCCCAACCAGATTGGGCTGTCCAGATAGAACATGCCCTGGAATGCTATAACTTCACCGCTGAAGATGAGGAGGACGATCCTCGCAACATCAATATCCCAGAATCAGAAGGGACGCGCAATATTGAAGGTCCTGAGCTTGACATTCCTGCCATCGCAGAACACGTCAAGCTCAAGAAAGTTAACATTGGTACAGAAGCTGACCCAAAGTTTGCTTCTATAGGAGATTATTGGGATGATGAAACCGTTTGCGCATGTTTCAGATTTATTACGTGATTACCAGGATATCTTTCCTACCAAGTTCACAGAAATGAAAGGCATCCTAGGAGACTTAGGAGTGATGCGCATACCTCTGAAACCCGACGCCAAGCCAGTAAAGCAGCGCCCATACAGGTTGAACCCGCGCTACAAAGAAAAAGTCAAAGAAGAAATTGATAAGATGCTTGCAGCAGGTATTATTGAGCCAGTAGAGGAAAGCGATTGGATTAGTCCTATGGTGGTCCAAGAAAAGAAAACGAAAGGTGAAATAAGAATTTGTGTCGACTTGCGCAAACTCAATGATGCATCAGCGCACGACCCATTTCCCACTCCTTTCACAGATGAAGTACTTGATAATGTTGGAGGACAAGAGGCTTACTCTTTCACTGATGGATTTTCGGGATATCATCAGATTAGAATCCATCCGGATGACCGCCACAAGACTACTTTTGCAACTGAATGGGGCTCATTCCAGTATACGGTAATGCCCTTTGGTCTTAAAAACGCACCTGCTATCTTCTCTAGAGTTGTTGTTGCTGTTTTTAAAGAATTTATCCACAAGTTTTTAGAAGTCTATTTTGATGACTGGACTGTATTTGGTTTACTAAAGAACCATATTGCGAATCTGCGCATGATGCTAGAAAAATGTAGACAGCATCAGATTTCCCTTAACTTGAAAAAATGTATATTCTGTGCCCCCTTTGGTATTTTGTTGGGACATATTGTATGCAGACAAGGACTCTTGATGGATCCTGCGAAGGTTGCCATCATTGCTAATTTACCTGCGCCCAACTCAGTTAAGCAATTGCGCACTACATTGGGACATACAGGATACTACAGAAAATTCATCAAAGGATATGCAAGGATCACAGCGCCTATGGAAAGATTGCTGAAGAAGGATTCGAAGTTCCAATGGACATAGGAATGCCAACAGAGCTTGGACACACTTAAAGAAAAGATGATCACAGCGCCTATTCTAGTTTTCCCGGATTGGAGAAAACCTTTTCATGTTCATGTTGATGCTTCTTCCATAGCATTAGGAATCGTGCTTACACAGTCTGGAGAAGGAAGTATTGACCACCCAATTGCTTACTCCAGCAGAAAGCTCTCTACAGCTGAGAAGAACTACACCACTACAGAACGGGAAGGACTAGCTATGGTGTATGCCCTACAGAAATTCAGACACTACCTGTTAGGAGCTCACTTTAAAATGTACACTGATCATTCTGCTTTGAAATATTTGGTCAATAAACCAGTTTTAGGAGGAAGAATTTGCAGATGGCTATTGCTCTTTCAAGAGTATGATTTTGAGGTTATTGTAAAGCCAGGCAGATTGAATGCAGGGCCTGACCATCTATCCAGAATAGAGTCAGGAGAGGAACCTACGAGTCTGGAGGACAATCTGCCTGACGCACAGTTGTTTTATATCCAAGCAGCAGACGAATATTACTCTGATATTCTTAAGTTTCTCACTACCGGACAAGCGCCGGCTGAGTTTACAATCCAGCAGAAGAAGCAACTTGTTGTCAGAGCCGCAGACTTCACTTTGATAGCAGGCCAGCTTTATAAGTTGGGCCCTGACGAAATTTTGCGCAGATGTATCTTACCACATGAAAAGAGCTCTATCATCGCAGAAGCGCATTCAGGTACCGCAGGAGGCCATTTCGCAGGAAAGCCGACTGCGCAGAAGATATTAGCCGCAGGACTTTGGTGGCCGACATTGCACAAGGATACTAAGGAATTCTGTAAATGTTGCGATGTGTGCCAGCGCACAGGAAAACCCTCAAGGAGAGATGAAATGCCGCTAAGACCCCAGATCACACTGCGTGCTTTTGATAAATGGGCCATTGACTTTGTAGGACCTATTAACCCACCAGGAAAAAGAACTGGCGCAAGATATATCATTACAGCTACTGAGTACCTCACCCGATGGGCTGAGGCGAAGCCAGTTAAGAACTGCGACGCTGCTACTGCCGCGCAGTTCATTTTCGAGAACATTATCACTAGGTTTGGATGCCCAGTGATCCTCATGAGTGATCAAGGTACACATTTCCTCAATAAGACTATAGAGGCCCTTACTGAAGAATTTCAAATTAATGACCATAAGAGTACACCCTACCATCCTCAAGCTAATGGTACGGTGGAAGCATTCAATAAGATCCTTGAGAATGCCCTGACGAAGATCTGTAATCAACAAAGAGATGATTGGGACCTTAGAGTCACAGCTGTATTATGGGCTTACAGAACCACTTGCAAGAAATTAACAGGTCACACACCTTTCAGCTTGGTGTATGGACAAGAAGCAGTTATGCCCATGGAATACATTGTTCCCAGTCTCCGAATTGCGCAAATTACAGAAATGGCAGATCCTGACACTATGAATGAAAGACTTTCGCAACTGCTTTCTTTAGAAGAAGACAGACTTATGGCCGGATTTCATCAACAGGTACAGAAGGCAAGACAGAAAGCTTGGCATGACAGGCACATTAGGCATAAGCACTTTGAAGAAGGAGACTTAGTACTCCTTTACGATAGTAAATTCATCAAGTTTCCAGGCAAGTTTCGTGTGCATTGGTTAGGCCCTTTTCAGGTAATAAAAATAACAGACGGAGGCGCAGTTCAGCTTGCGAAGCTGAATGGAGAACTACTACCTACAATGATAAACGGGAGTCGGCTTAAGCTTTATTGCGACGGCCACTCCGCCCTGTCGACATAATATATTACTCAGGAATGCAGATGCCCAGTGTAGTTGAAAGAGACATCGCATTTAGTCTACACGGAAGCTGCGACACACCCTCAGTTTCCAGCTTCCTGCGCAGTTCCTTGAAATATCCGCGCATCCTGAATAAAAATTGCTTGAGCAAAGCTTAGCAGTCCGCTCTGGCGAAGTTTTGCTTTGTGGACCATTGGACTATCGCTCTTGCGAAGTCCCCTTTCATAATTTTCCGCTGAAAAGAGTTTTGTTGTGGACCCATAGAGGCACGGTTTCCTAAGTTGAAATGGCCCGCCGGAAATTTTGAATTACAGCAGTTATGTAGCCGCGTTTGAATAAATGAAGGATAAGGCCGCTATTTAATTCTACCCGTTCCGACGGATTCGGCTTAATCTCCGAAAGATTTGCATTTAACTCAGGCGCCGAAAGCATTAGCTTCTCCCGGAAGGCTGTCAGAACCCGTCAATCACACTAAATGCACCGCTACGGCAAGGAGGATAGCGTGTTGTCAACTCATCTGTAGCCGCCTATAGCTACGTAACCCCACTTGGTCGCATTTACTAACCCCGCTGGCTATAAATACCTCACACTTGTATCAATTTCGGGTTACTGTCTCGAGTTGCATAAGTTGTGTTTGAAGATCTGCATTATTATTTTCAGAGCCGAGTGTGCAGACTATTTTCCCTTGTTTTCAGAGTCTATACCCTACGCAGTTCCGCCATTTGCTGTCCAGAGTTTTGTTATTTACATTGGTTCACAACGGAGAATTTATCGACTGAAGAAGTTGTTCGTCAATTTCTACGCCGAGGCTTAGATTTCGGCATGGCCACTCCGGTGACGGCTTCGACCTACGTACACCCCGGTGCTACTGATCCCAGAACATCTCCAGGCACAAGAGCATCTCAGCAGCAGCCGGAGGAACCTGTTCCAGAGCCGCTCGCGTCTATGGTGAACTACCTTCCGCCGCGTCCAGATGATGCGCCGGATGTACAGATTCCGAAGAATGCAAAGTATCCAATTCCGCTACCGCCACTACCGGCTAGTGTGCGGGTAGAGGGCCAACTATTGGGAAACATTCCATTGGTTAAATTCTCTGATTTTAACCTTGGAGACTATAAGACATATCCTCAGTTTCAGTTGGACCGATATATGGATATCGTCCATAATCCCACCAGAAACGTTGATGAGTTTATCCCGAAGGGATTTGCAGCAAATCTTGAGCGCCCTGGACTCTTGAATTTGTTGAAGCTACCGCACTTTGGGCGTAGCAATGAAGTGAACGCAGTCGTTAAAACACTGCTATCCTGCGTTCATGGAGGTTACCTTTGGCTCGGGAGGCCAATTGATCTAAATGTTGATTTGATACACCGTATCACCGGCCTATCTAAGGTCGGGAAGGATCCCAATATCCATTTTGCGGGAAAGGAGAAGGACCGAAAATTAGCTGCAAAGCTGGTCCAGAAATATAACTTGACAAGAGGAGGTCTGGCTTATGACCTCACCACAGTTGAAGATGAGGCACTTCGCTTCACAGGAAGTCTGCTTGCAGGCAGACTTCTCACCAAGTGCCGACCAAAAGAAGTTACTGGAGCTGTCGTAGAGCTCGCTATCGCAGCTGCGGAGGGAGAACAGTACAATTGGTCTCTCTTCCTGCTGAATTCTTTTTTGGCTGATTGCCTGAATGTGCAGGACAATGCAGGCCAATCATTCCATTTTTCGTGGCTTCTAATTCTATGCGCTCTCGTCGGGTGGAAGGAGCCCCCGAATACTCAGTTCCGTCCACGCCGCGCAGGAGAGGTTGCCGGCATGCGCTACATCAACCTCTGGGATTCCCCTAATCCCGCGAAGCGCAAGATGAATCGCGCTGTTTTTTGTGAGTATTACTATCTCCTCCGAGAGACCATACAAGATATGCCAAGGCTGAGCGCGGAGACAGCCACATTGTATGACGGGAAGTTGGCTTTTACTGCCGACATCCATCAACTCTACCTTCGGCCTTGCGACATTCCAGGTGACTGGGCGCTAGGTCTTTACAGGATGACCACAGAAGATGTCGAAGAAACCATTAAGTCATGGTCGGACGAATGGAGAGCAGCAGCTGACATCGCACCTGCGATGCCACCCGTCGCTGCGCAAGAAAAAGATAAGGGCAAGGAAGCCCCTGAGCAAAGAAGCGATGAAGGCTCAACAGAACCAGCCACAAAGAAGCAGAAAGTGTCGCATCCCACTGAGGCCATTCCCTCGGAGATCGACAAATATTTGAAAGAGCAATTTCGTGAGATGAGGAACATGCATGCTCACATCCGAGGTGCTCTAGACTTACAATTTGTAGAACTAAAAGGTCTCGCAGGAAGGATTGCGCAGACCCATGCGCCAGCATCTACTTCGCAGGCGCCACAAGAAATTCCAACTGGTGAGCGAGTTGAAGAACTCACAGAAAGGCACACTGTCGTGCATATTCCGCCTACCAGCATGACACTTCCAGATCCCCTAGCTGAACTGCAGGTAAGCACAGTTGGACCTGTAGAAATTAATTTGTCTATGATTCCTATAGAAACTCTACAGCTAGTACAGGAGAAAGTTTCTCTTGAGTTGAGAGCTAGAGAGCTCTCTACTTTCCAGGAAAACCAACGACTGCAATCGCAGGAGATAGAGCTGAAGGAAAGTCATAAGAATATCTCTGCGAAGCTTGCACTCTATGAGGCGCAAGACACCGGCATCAGAAACGCAATAGAAGAGATTGCTCAGGAATTGCCGGCTTGCGAGATTCAACCAGACCTCCCTCTGGTTGCAAAAGTTCAAATTATTGGCGAAAGGGCGAAAACCCTGGAGCAAGAAATAGCTGCTATGGCAGAAGGCCATAAAACCCAGATTGCTGAGCTAGAAGCTCGCGTCGCTGCGCATCTTACGGATGATGCGCAGGTACAATTCGAAGCATTGAGCAGAGCTTCCACACGGATGAAAGGTCGAGTACAGGAAGCCAAGAACCTGATGGACCAGGCTATGGAAGCATGGTCAGAGCTTGTGAACCTCCCTTTTAAAGTGGGACTATCAGAACAGGTGCAAGCTGCAGAACAGTCTCTCACTGTTCTGAATGAAGAAGCCAAGTCCTTAACAGGCTTGCCAAAGATGAAGAAAATGGGCGAAGTGCGCAAAATGCAGCAGCAACTGCACAAGCTCAGAACTGAAGATGAGAAGCTCACCAACAGCATTCAGCCATTCATGGATGAGTATGCTGAAATCGTTGGCCAGATTGAGACAAAAATCAAAGAGATTGCCGAGTCTCAAGAGATCATTGATACACTCACTAAAGATGAAACAACCGCAGAAACAGTCCAAACAGCTGATCAGTGTATTGAGGAATTGGACTCCGCTATTGCGAAGTGGCAGAAAACATTCGCGGAGATTCAAGCAAACGCAGAGGCGCAAATCCAAAGACCACGCGCTAGTGCGAGTGGCTCGAGGGCGAGCCACAAGTGAGTGTTGGGGGCCTGTTGGGGCCAAGGTCGCAGCTATAGTAAAAGCTGCGAATTTTGGGAAAAAGCACGAGTATGGAAGGAAAGTGCTAATTTTGGGACAAGCACTAAGTTTTGGGTAAGAAGGAGACGGTGCGCAGTACGGTGCCAGATGGATGATCTCAGCGCAGATCACGGACCGGAAATTGCGGAGCTCGCGCGCACGTCATCAAAGAATGAAGGTGGCTCAGCTACCATAATAAATAAAGGCGATGGAGTAGAGGGCTCAGCTACCCTCATTTAAAGGCTTAGTACAGAAGTTATGGTTGCTCGGATCAAGGAGGAGCAACGGACCAGAGCATTGAAGGCGAAGGACGATCGCCCATACCCACAATCTGCGCCGGAATTCACGGAGCCTGCAGGAAGCGGCGACGTGACTGCAAGCGGCGCCTACAGTACACCTAGCCATGTGCGTGGTTAGGGTTTTTGGGAATCACTGTTGGGAAAGGCCCACAGTTTTGTAAAGGTGTGACCGTCATGGCTACCTATATAGATGAATCATTGTAATGGGTAGAGGGTTCTTCCTCCCTTCCTTCAGTTCCTTCCTTTTGGAGAGTTAGAGAGTTGGACACTAGACTGTTAGAGAGCCAGTCTAAGGGATAGATCATGTGTTGATTATCCTTCACTGTAATTTCTACCCGGTGTGTAGAACTAGAGAGAGGAAATCGGATAGCCGAGGAGCTAATCCCTGAGTTGCCAGACAGTCTGAGTCGACGTCTGTGCCTTTGTAATCTCCATAGAGAGGAGACAAGCTTGAGAGAAGGGCTCCCAGCTGTGTGCGTGGAGTTTCCTGTAAGTTCTAAGGCTGCAGCTGTGTGCGCAGCATATTGTATGACTCTATCATTTTCTGGTTAATATAACGCTCCCGTGGACGTGGTTTTCCTCGAGGGGATGAGCCTCACTTATATCTTCTTGTTATAATGTTTGCGTGAATGATAACTATTTAGAGTTCATTATTTGTGTATGCAAGACTTCTGTCTTATCTTTGTGACTGTTTGAGCAAGTTGGAAAGATCCTTTGATAACTATAAGTGTCTTAAGTACTAAAGAGGTAGTAACGCACGGTCGCTGCGGCGAGAGCAGACTGCGTTACTGCGCTAGATGTGAAGGGCGAGGAAGTGTTTAGCGCGTCGACCCAAGGGATAGTTGCCTGCTGCGTTAGAGAGAAGAAACTGCGCAGTAGACCTGCCAAGGAAGGGACCCACGCAGCTGCGACGAGCGGCCTGCGGGAAGGTCCGACCGCCGATTTCACAGGAACCATTCAAGGAAGAGCCATCTCCGCGTCACCCCGGTTAAGGAAACCTGATTCCTTAACCCCCCCATAGCCACTTCGGGTGAGACCTCGAGCTGCCGCGCAGCTTGTTGCCGAGAGGGCCAGTGCGCCAAGGGGTTTTGTTGCTGCGCATCATTAAAACCCGGGTCTGCCCAGAAAAGCAGTCAACAGTTCTCTGAGTGGGTATGTTTACTATGTCTCATTTATTGATGACTTCTCCAGGAATACTTGGTTATACTTCTTGAATAACAAAGATGAAGTGTTTGATAAATTCAAGGAATTCAAAACCTTGATGGAGAATCAAACTGACAAGAAGAACAAAACGTTCAAATCCGACAATGGTGGAGAATTCACCTCAGGTGACTTCAAGAAGCTTTGTAGTGATTTAGGGATTAAGAGGGAGTTGACTACTCCTTATAATCCTCAACAAAATGGAGTTGCAGAAAGGAAGAACAAAACTATCATGGAAGCAGCAAGGGAAATGCTACATGACCAGGATCTACCTATGCATCTATGGGAAGAAGCAGCTAGAACAACTGTATATGTGCAGAACAGAACACCCCACAAGATATTGGACAACAAGACACCAGAAGAGGTCTTTTCTGGTAAGAAACCTGAATTCATCCATCTCAAAATATTTGGTTGTCCAGTATACACTCATGTCCCAAAGGAAAAGAGGACTAAACTAGATCATTCAGGAAAGAAGGGTATCTTTGTGGGTTACAGTGAAAGCTCGAAGGCTTACAGAATATACTTTCTAGGGTTCAAGAAGATTGATGTCAGCAGGGATGTAACATTTGAAGAAAACGCAGCCGTCATCAAATCAAGGAAGGCACCTATCGAAGTTTATGAAGAACCTAAGGAAACTAGATTTCAAGACACTACCATGACTGAAGCAGTTACAGAAGTTGCTCGTGAGTTTGAAGATCCTCAAGAATCTGTAGATCCACCCCGTGAGGATAACTCTCTCAAGAGGAAACCTGAATGGGCTAGAGAGCTTATTCAAGATGCAGAAAGATTTGGCATTCCAGAAGAAGAACACAGAGCAAAGAAGAGAACCAAATCACATACCAACTATGTTGCTTTACTCTGTGACATTATGAACAAAGAGCCTTCCAGTTATGAAGAAGCAGCGGGGAAAGAAAGAATGGAAGGATGCCATGGTTGAGGAATACCAATCAATAATGAAGAATGATGTTTGGGATGTTGTCCCAAGACCTAAAGAGAAGTTTGTTGTGACTTCCAAATGGATCTACAAAATCAAGCATGCTGCAGATGGCAGTGTAGAGAAATTCAAGGCAAGATTTGTAGCTCGTGGCTTCTCTCAGAAAGAGGGAATAGATTATGAAGAAACTTTTGCACCTGTAGCTAGGTATACTTCCATCAGAACAGTACTTGCCCTGGATGCAGCAATGAAATGGAAAATACACCAAATGGATGTCAAGACTGCTTTCTTGAATGGTGTAGTTGAAGAGGAAGTATATGTGGAGCAGCCACTCGGTTTTGAAATTCATGACAGGGAGTCATATGTGCACAAATTGAAGAAAGCCTTGTATGGCTTGAAACAAGCTCCAAGAACCTAGTATGGTAGGATGGACAGTTTCCTATCTAGTTTGGGCTTTACCAAGAGTAAAGCGGATTCCAACCTTTACTACAAGGTTGAGGAAGGGAATCCTGTGATTCTACTCCTATACGTGGATGACTTATTTGTAACAGGAGATGATAGATTGATTGCAGATACTAAGAGGAAGCTTGCTGCTGAGTTTGATATGAAAGATTTGGGAATGATGCACTATTTCCTAGGTATGGAGGTGTGGTAGAGTGCAGGTGGGATCTTCCTTGGTCAAGGGAAGTACACAATAGATATCCTGAAGAGATTCGGGATGATGGATTGCAAGGCCATGGCCACACCTATGGCATTGAATCTGAAGCTTCTATGTGATGCTTCATCTGAGCCGGTTGATGTCTCTATGTATCGTCAAATGATTGGGTCCTTGATGTACCTGACGAACACGAGACCAGACATTTGCTTTGCTGTGAACACATTGAGTCAGTTCCTGACAGATCCGAGGAGTGTTCACTTGGTTGCTGTAAAGCATGTTCTGAGGTACCCGAAGGGTAGAGTGGATTATGGGCTCAAGTATGAAGCGAATCAAAAGTTTAACCTGCAAGGTTATATTGATTCAGATTGGGCTAGCAATGCTGTAGACAGGAAGAGCACATCTGGATGCTGCTTCAGTATGGGATCAGGTGTGATCTCTTGGTTTAGTAGGAAGCAGTCCTGCGTAGCATTGAGTACAGCTGAGGCAGAGTATGTTGCAGCCTGTTCAACTAGTTGTGAGGCAGTATGGCTACATAAGATACTGTCTGAGTTATTTGATCTCCCGTTGGATGCTACTGGTATCTTCTCTGATAACCAGAGTTGTGTGAAGCTGTCCGAGAACCCAGTGTTTCATGACAGGTCGAAACACATAGAGATCAAATATCACTATATTAGGGATATGGTGCAGAAAGGAGCTGTGAAGCTCCTGTACATTACAACAGACAAGCAGATTGCAGATGTGATGACGAAGCCACTAGCCAGGGTGAAGTTCGAGTACTTCAGGGAGAGGCTTGGCGTTCTTCAGATTGATGACACTTCAAGGAAGAAGTGATGGACACATTTGCTGAAGCCATTCCAAGCATGTTGCAAGGAGGATCCTTCACATGGCTGTGGATGTAAGCACTGGATGATGAGCATCAGGATGATGTTCTGGTTTCTGCTTTGTATGCATCTTGTTGGATGATGGATATGGTCAGTTGGATCATTTATATATATGTATGCATCATGTTGGATGCTGGATATGATCAGTTGGATCATTTATATATGTACGCATCATGTTGGATGCTGGATATGATCAAGTTGATCATTTATATGTATGTATGCATCATGTTGGATGCTGGATATGATCAGTTGGATCATTTATATGTATGTACGCATCATGTTGGATGCTGGATATGATCAGTAGGATCATTTGTATGTATTTTGTATATGCATAATGTTGGATGCTTGGACCATGTATCTGTATATGTATCAGGTGGATACATTGTATGATCAGGTGGATCATGTATGGTGATATGTATCATGTATTTGTATCAGGTGGATACACTGTATGATCAGGTGGATCATGTATGATGATATGTATCAGGTATTTACTTGGTATGCATCAGGTAGATGCATTGTATGATCAGGATAATCATGGATGACGAGCTTTAGGATGTTTCTCTAGATGACATGCAGCAGGATGTTGCAGTGATGATGATCAGGATGATCATGTGTACATCAGGATGATGTATGGTGAGTATCTTGTTGATACTCTATGGCCGTGGATCAGGTTGTGCAGATGAGCATATAATTTGGCCCTGGGAGATTTGCAGATAGTCCTTCGAGGTTTTGCCTATGGCATATAATTTGGCCCTAGGATATCTGGCAAATTCTCTTTCGAGGTTTTGCTCTGGGAGGACATATAATTTGGCCCTGGGAGATCTGCAGATAGTCTTTCGAGGTTTTTCCTATGGCATATAATCTGGCCCTGGGATATCTGGAAGATGCTCTTTCAAGGTTTTGTCCTATGGCATATAATATGTCCCTGGGAGATCCAATAGGTTGGGCCGTGTGCCCATAATAAGTCCTGGGATGCTCTTGCGAGGTTTTTCCATGACCGCATATAATCTGTCCCTGGGAGATCCTATAGGTAGAGCTGTGTACTCGTAACAGCCTGGGATGCTCTTGCGAGGTTTTTTGGTGACCACATATAATATGTCCCTGGGAGATCCTGTAGGTAGAGTTGTGTGCTTGTAACAACCTGGGATGCTCTTGCAAGGTTTTGTGGTGAGGTCACATATAATATGGCCCTGGGAGATCCTATAGGTAGAGCCGTGTGCTCGTAACAGCCTGGGATGCTCTTTCGAGGTTTTGTGACGCACGTAATAAGTCCTAAGGATTCCACAGTATGGCCAGTGATGAGGAAGACCTGCAGGTGGTGGGCCTACATCCAGTATGAAAAAGGACTGGCTCTGTAGAACTTCCTATGACGAGTAGAGTCAGAGATTGGTTGAGATAGCAGCAGTAGTGACGATGATGATGACGATGATCTCGAGAAGAAGACTTGTCTAGCAGATCTGTGTCAAGAAATACCTTCCTAGTTAAGAGGGAGTGTTGATGTATATGTAACTTCGGAATGTATTTCATCTATGTATTTCATATATATTTATTGTACCCTTATTAGAGATGTGTTATTCCTCTATAAGGAAGTGTCATCATGTGGATTGAAAAGTGTCGCAAGTGTGTGTACTTGCCGATGGGTTATTAGACCACCATGTGTGGGGTTGGCCCTGAAATATATATATTATAATGTGGATGTACCTAGCTAGACAAGTCGGCCCCATAAGGTCACTGGGAAAACAGGTTAGTATAAATAGAGATCAGGTGATCTCTATTTAGATCATTCGAAAAGTCATATCTATCTCACTCAGAAAGTGGCGCACTAGTGAGGAGGAGGATCATCTGCTACTAGGAGACTATCTCAGTGTATTTTGGTTGTACTTTGGTTGAGCCATTTCTCTCTCTATATCTGAGGAAGTTGTGGGGTTTTTCACCTTAGGGTTTTCCCCATGGAAACTCTTTGTCTCTTGTCTCTCATGCTTTTGATTCTTGTGATGCTTGTCATGCTTATTGTGATTGTCATGCATTGATTTACTGTATATGTTATTCTCTCAGTAAAGATCATAGAGTATTATGAATTAATGCTCAAAATCTAACAGTTGGAGGGCCGTCAAATGTAACCCAACCCTCACGGAGTCAAGCGTATCCAGGTTCCATTAACCCTGTGCCGTGCCAACCTAATCCTAGAAACGTGCCACATGGGATACCTTATCCCGGGAATCCATACACTCTGTGGGGGAAAAAACCTGTGTTGCAACATGGACCCGTACCAACTATCCCACAAGTACCACCACCATCGATCGGTCCTCTCCCACCTCCTACTAGAGGCGGCGGACCTCCACCCAACATCGGTGGAGGCCCACCCCATTTTACCTACAACATTCACCACCCCCCAGGTGGTGGCGGGAATGGTCCACCACCCCCTTCTGGCAGAGGAAGTGGGGGACCACCTTATCATGGTGGAGGAGTACATTTCCCTTCAGGTGGTGGAGGCGGTCCACCAACCCCTCCAGGTGGAGGCGGTGGAGGACCTCATCACTATGGTGGTGGTGGTGGTGGTGGAGACCCTCATCCTTCAAGTGGCGGAGGTGGTGGGGGACCCCATACTTCTAGTGGTGGAAGTGGTCCACCACCTCCTCCAGGCAGAGGCGGTGGTGGGCCACCTTATTGCAGTTATGGACCCCCACCTCCTCCTGGTGGTGGTGGCCCACCTCCTTATGGTCTGGGCAGCACACCCCCCTATGGTTAGTTTTATCCTGGTACACCTTATGGTCAGTTTAGTCCTTACACGCCATATGCTTATTATCAATACACGTAGTATAATCCACAATTTCCCTCTCTGGCTTCTTTGGACTTACCTGACCTATCCCTTTTAACCAATGATCCTATTTACCATGGATCTAACTGGCCACCAATTCCGGTGAAACTTCCGTCTGATATCCCCAAGTTTGACGGCAAGTCGGGTGAAGACCCTAAGAACCACGTGATGACATACCATTTATGGTGTTCATCTAATTCCTTAATGGACGATTCAATTTGTCTTAGATTGTGTTAAATTTTGAGTATTAAATCACAATACTATAGGATCTTTGCTGAGAGAATAACATCTACAGTATATCAATGCATGACAATCATAATATGACAAGCATCACAAGCATCACAAGAATCAAAAGCATAGAGACAAGAGACACAGAGTTTCCGTGGGGAAAACCCTAAGGTGAAAAACCCCACAACTTCCTCAGAGATAGAGAGAGCAATGGCTCAACCAAAATACAACCAAATAACACTGAGATAGTCTCCTAGCAGATGATCCTCCTCCTCCTCACAAGTGCGCCACTTTTCAGAGAGAGAGTGAGTTACTTTTCCGAGTGAGTAAAATAGAGATCTCCTATCTCTATTTATACTCACCTTTTTGCCCAGTGACCTACTGGGGCCGACTTGTCTACTTAGATACATCCACATTATATTATATATTAATTAGGGCCGACCCCATATGGTGGTCTAATAACCCATCGGCAAGTAAACACACTTGCGACACTTGTCAATCCTCATGACGACACTTCCTTATAGAGGAATAACACATCTCTTATAAGGGTACAATAAATATATATATAATACACAGATGAAATACATTCCGAAGTTACATATACATCAACACTCCCTCTTAACTAGGAAGGTATTTCTCGACACAGATCTGCTAGACAAGTCTTCTTCTCTGGATCATCGTCATTGATGCATCGTCATCATCATCGTCACTGCTGCTACTATCTCAACCAATCTCTGACTCTACTCGTCATAGGAAGTTCTACAGAGCCAGTCCTTTTTCATACTGGATGTAGGCCCACCACCTGCAGGTCTTCATCATCACTGGCCATACTGTGGAATCCTCAGGACTTATTACGTGCGTCACAAAACCTCGAAAGAGCATCCCAGGCTGTTACGAGCACACAGCTCTACCTATAGGATCTCCCAGGGCACCGAATTACATGTGACCTCACCACAAAACCTCGCAAGAGCATCCCAGGCTGTTACGAGCACACAGCTCTACCTATAGGATCTCCTTGGGCAACGAATTACATGTGGTCATGGCAAAACCTCGCAAGAGCATCCCAGGACTGATTACGGGCACACAGCCCAACCTATCGGATCTCCCAGGGAACCGAATTACATGCCATAGGACAAAACCTCGAAAGAGCATCTGCCAGATATCCCAGGGAACCGAATTACATTCCATAGGAAAAACCTCAAAAGACTATCTGCAGATCTCCCAGGGCACCGAATTACATGTCCTCCCAGAGAAAAACCTCGAAAGAGCATTTTCCAGATGTCCCAGGGCACCGAATTACATGCCATAGGCAAAACCTCGAAAGACCATCTGCAAATCTCCCAGGGCACCGAATTACATGCTCATCTGCACAACTTGATCCACAGCCATAGAGTATCAACCTGATACTCACCATACATCATCCTGATGTATCCATGATCATCCTGATCATCATCACAGCAACGTCCTGCTGCATGTCATCTGGAGCAACATCCTGAAGCTCGTCATCTATGATCATCCTGATCATCACTGCAACATCCTGCTGCATGTCATCTGGAGCAACATCCTGAAGCTCATCATCTATGATCATCCTGATCATCACTGCAACATCCTGCTACATGTCATCTAGAGCAACATCCTGAAGCTCGTCATCTATGATCATCTTGATCATCACTGCATCTGCCTGATGCATACCAAGTATCTACCTGATACATATCATCATACATGATCCTCTTGATCATCAATGTATCCACCTGATACAAATACAAATACATGATACATATCACCGTACATGATCCACCTGATCATACAATGTATCCACCTGATACATATACAGATACATGGTCCAAGCATCCAACATGATGCATACATACATACAAAAATGATCCAACTGATCATATCCAGCATCCACATGATGCGTACATACATACATAAAATGATCCAACTGATCATATCCAGCATCCACATGATGCGTACATACATACATAAAATGATCCAATTGATCATATTCAGCATCCAACATGATGCGTACATACATACATAAAAATTATCCAACTGATCATATCCAAGCAGAAACCAGAACATCATCCTGATGCTCATCATCCAGTGCTTACATCCACAGCCATGTGAAGGATCCTCCTTCCAACATGCTTGGAATGGCTTCAGCAAATGTGTCCATCACTTCTTCCTCGAAGTGTCCTCGATCTGAAGAACGCCAAGCCTCTCTCTGAAGTACTCGAACTTCACTCTGGCTAGTGGCTTCGTCAGCACATCTGCAATCTGCTCATTCGTCGCAACATACAGGAGCTTCACAGCTCCTCTCTGCACCATATCCCTGATATAGTGATATTTGATCTCTATGTGTTTCGACCTGTCATGAAACACTGGGTTCTCGAACAGCTTCACACAACTCTGGTTATCACAGAAGATACCAGTAGCCTCCAATGGGAGATCAAATAACTCAGACAGTAGCTTCTGTAGCCATACTGCCTCACAACTAGCTGAACAGGCTACAACATACTCTGCCTCAGCCGTACTCAGTGCCATACAGGACTGCTTCCTGCTAAGCCAAGAGATCACACTTGATCCCATACTGAAGTAACACCCAGATGTGCTCTTCCTATCTACAGCACTGCCAGCCCAATCTGAATCAACATAACCCTGCAGGTTAAAATTTTGATTCACCTCATACCTGAGCCCATAATCCACTGTACCCTTCAGGTACCTCAGAACATGCTTTACAACAACCAGGTGAACACTCCTCGGATTCGTTAGGAACTGGCTCAATGTGTTCACAACAAAGCAAATGTCTGGTCTCGTGTTCGTCAGGTACATCAAGGACCCAATCATCTGACGATACATAGAGACATCAACTGGCTCAGATGAAGCATCACATAGAAGCTTCAGATTCGATGCCATCGGTGTGGCCATGGCCTTGCAATCCATCATCCCAAATTTCTTCAGGATATCTACTTTGTACTTCCCTTGACCAAGGAAGATCCCACCTGCATTCTGCCACACCTCCATACCTAGGAAATAGTGCATCATTCCCAAATCTTTCATATCGAATTCAGCTGCAAGCTTCCTCTTAGTATCTGCAATCAGTCTGTCATCTCCTGTCACAAATAGGTCATCCACATACAGGAGTAGAATCACTGGATTCCCTTCCTCAACCTTGTAGTAAAGGTTGGAATCCGCTTTACTCTTGGTAAAGCCCAAGCTAGATAGAAAACTGTCCATCCCACCATACCAAGTTCTGGGAGCTTGCTTCAAGCCATACAAGGCTTTCTTCAATCTGCACACATATGACTCCCTGTCATGTATTTCAAAACCGAGTGGTTGTTCCACATATATTTCCTCTTCTACTACACCATTCAGAAAAGCAGTCTTGACATCCATCTGGTGTATTTTCCATTTCATTGCTGCAGCCAGGGCAAGTACTGTTCTGATGGAAGTATACCTGGCTACAGGTGCAAAGGTTTCTTCATAATCTATTCCTTCTTTCTGAGAGAAACCACGAGCTACGAATCTTGCTTTGTATTTTTCTACATTGCCATCTGCAGCGTGCTTGATTTTGTAGATCCACTTGGAAGTCACAACAGACTTCTCTTTAGGTCTTGGGACAACATCCCAAACATCATTCTTCATTATTGATTGGTATTCCTCAACCATAGCATCCTTCCATTCTTTCTTTTCTGCTGCCTCTTCATAATTGGAAGGCTCTTTGTTCATAATGTCACAGAGTAAAGCAACATAACTGGTGTGTGATCTGGTTCTCTTCTTTGCTCTGTGTTCTTCTTCTGGAATGCCAAATCTTTCTGCATCATGAATGAGCTCTCTAGCCCATACAGGTTTCCTCTTGTGAGAGTTATCCTCACGGGGTGGATCTACAGGTTCTTGTGGATCATCAAACTCACGAACAGTTTCTGGAACTGCTTCAGTCATGATAGTGTCCTGAAATCTTGTTTCCTTAGATTCTTCATAAACTTCGGTAGGTGCCTTTCTTGATTTGATGAATGCTGAGTTTTCATCAAATGTTACATCCCTACTGACATCAATTTTCTTGAACCCTGGAAAGTATATTCTGTAAGCCTTCGAGCTTTCACTATAACCCACAAAGATGCCCTTCTTTCCTGAAGGATCTAGTTTAGTCCTCTTCTCTTTTGGGACATGAGTATATACTGGACAACCAAATATTCTGAGATGGCTGACTTCAGGTTTCTTACCAGAAAAGACCTCTTCTGGTGTCTTGTTGTCCAATATCTTGTGGGGTGTTCTGTTCTGCACATATACAGCTGTTCTAGCTGCTTCTGCCCATAGATGCATAGGAAGATCCTGGTCATGCAACATTGCCCTTGCTGCTTCCATGATAGTTCTGTTCTTCCTTTCTGCAACTCCATTCTGTTGAGGATTGTAAGGAGCAGTCAACTCCCTCTTAATCCCTGAATTACTGCAAAGCTTCTTGAAGTCACTTGAGGTGAATTCTCCACCATTGTCAGATCTGAATGTCTCGATTTTCTTGTCAGTTTGATTCTCCATCAAGGTTTTGAATTCCTTGAATTTATCAAGCACCTCATCTTTTCCCTTCAAGAAGTATACCCAAGTCTTCCTGGAGAAGTCATCAATAAATGATACATAGTAAACATACCCACTCAGGGAACTGGATGACATAGGGCCACATACATCTGAGTGGATGATTTCCAGGATGTCTTTTGCCTTGCTTTCACTGCTTGGGAAAGCCTTCTTAATGTTCTTACCTTTTGCACATCCTTTGCAAACACCTTCATGTTTGGTCTTGATTTCAGGAAGACCCTCTACTGCCTTGCTTGCAATTGGAAGTGCCCTATAGTGCATATGAGCAAGTCTTCTATGCCAAAGTTCACTTGGCTCCATGGATTCATGTACCATAGCATGTTTAGGTTGTCCTTTCAATTTATACAAGCCTCCCTCTTGCTCTCCAATTACTACTGCATCATCTATGTTCTTTCCCTTTGGCCACATCAGGACTTGGCCATCCACAAATGCAACCCTCATACATTTTGCATCCAATGCAGAGATGGAGAGTAAGTTCTTCTTGAGTCCAGGCACATAAAGGACTTCTTTCATCTTCAAAGATTTTCCAGAATCTAGGTTGTAGGAGGATTCACCACTTCCTTTGATTGGGTATTGATAATCATCCCCAAGTTTCACCTTATGGGGTGATTCATGTTTAGAAAGGTTCACAAAAGATTCCTTGAACCCAGTCATGTGTTTGGAAGCCCCACTATCAATCAACCAATCATTACAACCATGAGAAATAGTACCTGTGAGAGCAGAGATCAGAACATACTCTTCTTCACTTGATGAGTCATCATCACTATCACTTTCTGCCCTAGCCTTCTTCTTTGGAGGTTCATTATCTTCGGCAGCATGAGCATGAAACCTTCTTTTTCTGCCCTTCTTCTTCTTACTGGAGTTGTTGTTATTATCCCTTTTGTTCTTGGGACAATCTGAAGCAAAGTGACCCTTCTCATTGCATGTGAAGCATCTTAGGTCTTTCTTGTTCTTTTGATAGGATCTATTGTGGCGAGAGTGATCCTTCTTGGCTTTGCTTCTTTTGGTGTGAGTTGCAAGAGCTTGATCTTCACCTCCCATCTTTTCTTCACGAGCTATAAGTCTAGCTTCTTCCTGAGAGCATTCTTCCCGAAGTCTACTGAAGGAGATCAACTTCTTCCTTGCACAAATTCCTTGAATAAAGGAATCCCATGACCTGGGTAGGCCATTCAGAGTGGTCATCACCACTTCACCATTCTCCACCATTTCATCTACTGCTTCTAATTGTTCCTTGATCTGGGAAACCCTTGAAAAGTAAGATTGAATGGTTTCTCCATTCTGAAACTTCACTGCTTTCAATTGGTTCCGCAGGGTCATCTTCCGATTTATGTTCTTTCCTTCAAATAGCTTGGTCAAAGATTCAAACATCTCTTTGGGTGTCTTAAGAGAAGACACGTGAGGTATGAGATGGTCTTTGATAGAATCAACAATGATTCTCTTTGCCTTGACCAAGTTCTTCTTGTGCAATGCCTTGGCTTCTTCATCCTCTGGGATAGGGATGTCTTCTTTGACATATGAGTCCAACTCATTCTCTTCCAGGATTAACCCAATCCTATACTTCCAGGCTCGGAAGTTATCAGCCCCTTCAAGCTTATCCTCAAGCTTAGTGTGAAGAGACATCTTTAAGAGTACTTCAAATGGAAATAGAAAAGATTTAGGACTTACCACTTGAAGTGCTGAAAACTGGATCTGGTCCCGGATTAGGGTTTGTCAGAGAAACCCTAAAAATTCAAAATGTGAATTTCAAAATTCTGAAAGGATAGAAAGATGCGCCTTGGAGAGCTGATTAGCCTAGTACATTTAGAATTTGGGATCAGCAAAGTCTTGCCCTTCAAAATTGCCTTTTTGTCCTCCCGGGTTCACTGGGAGAGCCCTGAATTAGGGTTTGCGTTTCCCGGAGATCTACCCAGCCAAAAATCTCGATCCAAAGCTCTAACCTTCGATTTTTGCAAGGCGCTTCCAGCTGTGCCTTCAATTTCCAGAAATTCCTATTTTTGTGGAAACCCTAATTTTTAGGGCCAAATCTGAAAATGCTTGGAACTGAATTCTGATTGGACAGATAGATGCGCCTTGATGAGTAGATCCAATCTACTATACTGAATTTCAAAAATCTGTGGAGAGAAACCCAATAAACAAGGAATACAAGCTTCCGTCACTGCAAAATGTCTTCTTCTCAGTTAAGCTCTGATACCATGTTAAATTTTGAGTATTAAATCACAATACTATAGGATCTTTGCTGAGAGAATAACATCTACAGTATATCAATGCATGACAATCATAATATGACAAGCATCACAAGCATCACAAGAATCAAAAGCATAGAGACAAGAGACACAGAGTTTCCGTGGGGAAAACCCTAAGGTGAAAAACCCCACAACTTCCTCAGAGATAAAGAGAGCAATGGCTCAACCAAAATACAACCAAATAACACTGAGATAGTCTCCTAGCAGATGATCCTCCTCCTCCTCACAAGTGCGCCACTTTTCAGAGAGAGAGTGAGTTACTTTTTCGAGTGAGTAAAATAGAGATCTCCTATCTCTATTTATACTCACCTTTTTGCCCAGTGACCTACTGGGGCCGACTTGTCTACTTAGATACATCCACATTATATTATATATTAATTAGGGCCGACCCCATATGGTGGTCTAATAACCCATCGGTAAGTACACACACTTGCGACACTTGTCAATCCTCATGACGACACTTCCTTATAGAGGAATAACACATATCTTATAAGGGTACAATAAATATATATATAATACACAGATGAAATACATTCCGAAGTTACATATACATCAACAGATTGTTCCAAAGGACTCTCACCGGTTCGGCTACCAAGTGGTACATTGAGTTGCCACCGCACTCTTTTCCTGATTTTGGCTCTCTTGCTATGAACTTTTTGATGCATTTCCAGCTACCTATATGGTATGAGACTAGTACTGAGATTTTAACCTCGCTCCGTCAGAATACCACCACTCAAATTTCAGATCATATCCACGAGTGGCGAAGGAGATGACGTCTCATTAAAGCTCCCATTCCAGATCAGCTCCTAGCAGACTGGTTTACCAAATCTCTCATTCCCACCATAGCAAAAGATGTTGCCATGCGAGGTGCTATCATCGAGGAACAAGCCATCGCGAGTGCTCATCTGTTAGACCTGGTCTACACTCAGTCTGGCACTCTGTTCAATATTTTTCCTGACACACCCCGGGACGTTAACGATCCCACGAAACCACATAAGGGACCCCAAGCTGATGGAATCATTGGTTCCCTTAACACCCAACCCGCTGTTAGCACTGTTGGATCATCCAAACTGACTCTGGCTGGCCACAGCACAGCCAAGTCCACCGCTCCTGCTATAACTAAAGAGGTGAATTCTGTCCAATCAGCTTCATCTCAGAAGTTTAATGGAAAAAAGAAGAACAAGGGGAAATCAAAAAGACTTCTGCACAGCAGGAACCAAAGAGCACTCCTGAAGATACTAAGCAGAAAAGGAAACTGAAGTATCCTTGTCTACTATGTGGAGAAGACCATTTCTCCAAAGAGTGTCCCCATAGAGACGAAGGGCAAAAGTTTCTTAAGGGTAAACCAACTCTCGCAGTCCTCAATGATCCGTTTCCTGCTTAGAACCAACAGATGATTGCTCAAACCCCCTCATCCCAGGGGGAATCATCCAATACCGCACATGTTCTCATGTTGCGTAACAAGATGATCAATTTAAATACTCGCTCGCGATCTTACGACCCAATCCCTTCAAAGGAACCCATCGAAGGTAATGCTAAAAAATATCCCGACTCTCTAACCGATGTCACTGTACCATCGACCTCTCTCACCATAGAGAGACCCTCTTTAGATTCAATATTGCGTCCACCCAAGAGTATGATTCGAAAAGTTGTTTTCAATCCTAATGCTTGCGCGGCACAAAATTACAATATTGTAGAGGACTTGGCCCAAGCTCCTTGTGCCATGTCCACCCTAGAAGTTTTGCAGAATTGTCCCAATCAACGCAAAACTCTCCTTGCAGCTATTGGTGTAGTCGACCTGGATTCCTCGAACACCATCATGTTCGGACTTGACAACCTTAAGTCAAGGCTCTCACACCAGCTTGCATTCCAATTTTCTGGGAACGTTGCTGGAAAGATTATCCATTGCACTCTTCTAGATGAAGGTGCCTCCACTTCTGTCATGTCGATCGCCTGTTGGAGAGCGATTGGCTCCCTCGAATTGAATCATTCTCCTACCATGTTGAAAGCATTCGACGTGTGTGGCTTTCAACCTCATGGGCTCTTACAAGCTCTTGCAGTTGAGTTGGGCGGAAAGACCGTAACCATTAACGTGGAAGTGGTCTCGGCCTCGTTAGATTATAATATCTTGCTTGGTCGCAATTGGTTTTATACCATGCAGGTGGTAGCCTCTTCAGTCTTCCGCATAGTACAATTCCCCCACCAAGGATGAATTGTTACTATCGACTAGTTAGATTTTTGTACACCAGACACCACTACTCATCCTGGTGACCATGTTCCTTCCATTGGACAAATGTCAAAACAGTATGAGAGTGTAGGGGTTGGCCTTTTGAAAGATTCATCTCTCATGGGCATTTTTCCAGCCGCGAACCACCCTAATCATGTCGCTACGGTGAACATGATCTCCACTGAGATTTTATCTCACTCAAACGATGCTTGGCTTGTACCAGATGAAGCCACAACACACCTGCTTGGAGATATGATGCCTCTTTCACCCGCTGAATGTATTTATGAGGCTATCCAATCAGTGTCAGAGGACCATTTAACCATGGCCTCCCCATCTTTTTCTCTACGACAGACATCCTCTCTACCCGATCTCTTACTTCGGACTTTTCATTTAGATGAGTCCATCATGGAAGTAATGAATATTGACGACAGTCCGTGGGATGATCTCCATCATAGGTCATCTTTTCTTCCTCCTTTGGAATACATAGAGAACAACATCCATACCCTCTTTTCACCAGATATCTACCCATCCCCTCAGTCCCCCATCCTTACATGTCTTACGGACACGGAGGGCAACTTGGCTAACAATGAGCCAACCACCCCGGTAGACATCTCGGTGAAACCTGGTATAGTGGAACACATTTGCATAGGCCAGAAGTGTTCCCCTGAAGAAATCGTTGTTACCATGGCCTTGTTCAAGCAATTCCAAGATGTCTTTGCTTGGTCCTATGAGGAGATGCCTGGGATAGACCCCATGATTGTTTCTCATGAAATAAAAACCTATCCCGACATCAAACCTATACATCAAAAGTTGCGATCGGTACACCCCCGGAAGACTGCGGCAATAAAGGCAGAAATTGAAAATCTCTTAAAGGCTGGATTTATATATCCTGTCCCATTGATGGATTGGATCTCAAACGTCATTCCTGTGAACAAAAAGCAGGGCACCTTTCATGTCTGTGTTGATTATCGGGACCTTAATCGGGTTTGTCCGAAAGACAACTACCTGACGCCCTTCATTGACAAGATCATCGACAACTGTGCCGGAAGCGTCATCTTCTCATTCATGGGTGGATTTTCTGGTTACAACCAAATTGAGATCAACCCAGCCGACCAACATAAGATGGCTTTCATCTTCCCATGGGGTACATTTGCTTATCGCAAGATCCCATTTGGCCTTAAAAATGCTGGCACCACGTTTCAACAGGCTATGTCATACGCCTTCCACGATATTAAGGACTTTGTGGAACCATACTTGGACGATCTCCCTGCTCATTCAAAGCAGCGCGAGTTCCACATTGATCATTTGACGGCCATTTTCCTTAGATGCAGATGGTACAATATCCGTCTGAATCCTCTCAAGTGTATCTTTTGCATTGAGTTCGGATTCCTCTTAGGATTTATCGTTTCGAAGGATGGGATCCGCATTGATCCATTAAAGGTGGAGGCCATCATCAACCTACCACCTCCAACTGATGTTATGGAACTTCAAAGTGTCCAAGGGAAGGTGACTTATTTAAGAGGTTTTGTGTGTAATTTTGTGGAGAAGACTTAGGGCTATATGAGACTGCTTAAGAAGGACGTCCCGTTCATTTGGGATGATCAAGCTCAAAGATCCTTCAACAGTATCAAACATGCCATCATGCATGCCCCTGTGCTCCAACCGCCTAATTATTATCGATATTATATCTTATATCTCGCCACTTATGCTACCACTATCGCCATGGTTTTGGTACAGGAGGATCAAAACACTCAGGAACATGTGATATGCTATGCAAGTAAGGGTCTAGCTAACGCCGAAACTCGATATTCACATGTTGAAAAACTTGCTTTCGTGGCAGTCATTGAAGTCCAAAAGTTTTGTCATTACATCTTGCTCCGCACCACCACCATCATCGCCGACTCGAACCCCATGCACCACGCACTGACACGTCAAGTGCTTGGGGGCAAGTATTCACGCTGGATTGTGATACTGCAAGAATTTGATCTTCTTTTCGAGAAATCCAAGTCTAAAAAGTATTTGGTGTTTCCCGAGCTCATTTGCGACCTTCCCCATTCTGATGTAGAAGTTGAGCACAATGACTCATTTCCAGATGAATCATTGTTTCTCATCAGTACGACTGACCGCTGGTATGGAGATATCCTGTTATATCTTCAAACCCAACGCTTCGATCCTCAACTTTCTCGCGATGACCGTCGTAATATTCGTCACCACGCAAAGTATTATTTAATCATTAATGACACTTTGTATCTTCGTGGCGTCGATTCAATTCTTTGACGTCGTCTCACTCATGATGAGGATGAACGTGTTCTGAATGACTATCACGCTAGGGCATGTGGCGGTCATCTCTCTGGGATGGCTATAGCCTAGAATATTTTGCACGTAGGATATTACTGGCCTACTATCTTCAAAGAATGTATTGAGTCCATTAAAAAATGTCCTCCTTGCCAACACTTCCACATGAAGAAGTGCACTCATCCTGCCCCAGTACATCCGATTATTGCTGTTGGCCCATTTGCAAAATGGGGCATCGATTTTATGCACTGTAAGACTACCTCGGCCGGGGGGCATAGTTACATCATCGTAGCTGTGGATTACTTCACAAAGTGGGCTAAGGCTATGCCTACATACCAAAATGATGGAAAAACTGCCACACTCTTCATGTTTAATCATGTGATAGCACGGTTTGGAGTTTCGCAGGCCATAGTTACCGATCATGGTTCTCACTTTGAGAACCATATGGTTGATGAATTGAGCGATAGGTTGGGTTTTCACCATGAGAACTCGACACCTTACTACTCGCAATCCAATGGACAGGTTGAGTCAATTAACAAGGTCTTGAAAACTATGGTCCAAAGGATGGTAGGGACACAGAAGTCCAACTGGCATAATATGCTCTTTTCAGCATTATGGGCCTACTAAACTACCGTTAAAACCGCCACAGGCTTCACTCCCTTCCAATTGGTATATGGATTGGAGGCTGTTCTGCTGATAGAGTGTGAAATCCCGTCTTTACAGCTCGCGGTCGAACTTCTTCCTAACACTACTGCTGAGGAAGAACGTCTCTTGCACTTAGTAAAACTTCACAAGTCTCGCCGAGATGCCACTCTTGGTAATGAAGCACATAAGAAATGCATCAAGGCCCAATATGATAAGTCGGTTGAACCTCGTATCTTTAATGAGGGTGATCTGGTCCTCACTTATGACCAGAAACACGATAAACTAGGAGCAGGGAAGTTCGAGTCCATGTGGCATGGACCCTATGTTATAAAACATGTGTTCAGAAAAGGTGTCTAAGAGCTTGAAGATTATGAAAAAATCTCTTTGGTTGAACCCCACAATGGGATTTACCTGAAGAGATACTACGCTTGATCTCTCATGCATAAGACTTGCTTGTATATACTGTACGTGGCATGTTTTTGTGTGGTGTGACGCATTTTCTTTTCGAGTGTCTTTTGATCTTGTTTTCGCTTCTCATACCATGTTTTGTCTGCGTGTGCAGATGGAAACGTTCTATGGATTCACGGACGGCGCCAGCCGGCATACCCATCACCTTGCTTCGGCAGCCTGGGTACTATATTTCCCAATAGGTGAGCTCATTAGCTCAGGAGGAAGTTGCCTAGGGTTTGCGACCAACAATGCCGCAGAATATCAGGAAGTAATCAGAACCCTAGCTAATGCCATTTCCTTGGGTATGAACCACATTGTCATCCACATCGATTCTCAATTAGTGGTTTCCCATCTTAACCAGATATACACCATCCGTGATCCCATCTTACTCCGTCTCTTCAGACGAGTACGTCTCCTAAAAAAGTCATTTGAATATGTTCAATACCTGCACATTCCATGAGAGTTAAACACAGTTGTTGACTCCATGGCCAATTTCATTTTGGATTGGTACATTGCAAACACATAACATCCATAATATGTAAAATCATTCACAACATGTAAATATAATGTACATAAGAAAACATGTAAAGAAGATCACATCACTAATCATTTGAAGAACACATAATGTATAAACCGCCGAAAATGTATATATATATAAATCACTCAAAAGTAGTGCTGGTACAAATCTGAAGCACGATGGCTTTCAGTGAGTCTCTACAAAAATTTGAAGCATCATGGATTTCAGTAAGTACAAAAATATGAGGTCTCTAAGCTCTCAATACAAGTCTAAAAGTGCAATCAGGCTAGATACCTAACCCGTACACCCCTAGCTCTAACAGCTCTTTGACGCTGGGTGAGAAAGCAGTCCACAGTATGAGCCACCTTGCGGAGTAAGGAGTTGAAGCACATGGATGTTCCCACCTCAAATCTCTACATGGGCCTCGGAAGGTCATCAATGGTTGGCTCTGGTACCTCCACAGTCAGCCCGGATAAGTTCCAGTACACCTCCTCCATCTCCTCGATGGCAGGATGGGCCCCTACAAGAACCAATTCCTCGCCACCTCTATCTCTCCTCACCAGAAGGGAGAGACCTACTGGTCGTATGGGGCCCACATCTGCACACACATATAATGTACTTGTCAGCACTACATCAAAAAAATGATATAATTCACAAAACTAAAAAATACAATGGTTTTGTTCTTACCGATATCACCCCACGCTGCACCCTCTGGCAGCACCAAGTTGGGATCCTCTCGAAAGTCCGTGCCACCGTATGGAAAGTCCTCGACCATAAGTAACTGGCCTTCCAACCAGCTAAAGAAATCAAGACCAAAACTGATGCTGGGACCCCCACCATGGTGGGTCATCACCTCTGCCCACCTGAGCATGTGAGGATCTCTCAGATCCCTATCATCCAGTAGCACCTGCGGGCGTAAGAGAGGAACCCGCTCCAAGAGGAACGATACTATGATCGATCCATATCCAAATTGCTTGAGATCCCTGCGCTGACACTTGGTCAGCTGAGCTCGGATGTTGGCGAGGAGACCCTCGCACCAGTTGAAAACCATGGGAGACATACAGTCTTCCACATACAACATCTGATTCCGAGTAGCCATATGTGGAGCTTGGCTACCCGCCACCCTGGTAATAGTAAGCAGTATGGTCCTCAGTGGATGATTCACCACATCTTTGATGAGTTTCTTTCCCTTGGAAGGAGGAAAAGAAGCTATGCAGTGCTGTGCCACCATGTCCTCAACTATATGATCACTAGCTCTTGTCCCAGTGAATTGTATAGCGTCCCCTCTTCGAGACAAACCGGTCAGAAAGTAGATATCCTCAATGTCAATTGTGAGGATATGCTCACCTATAACAAAGTATTGTTGGGATGCATCCCAACTCTGAAGCATGTGTGTCAAGAACGGGATCTGGGCTCTCATCCCCTGTATCTCAAAATATTTGAGCAACCCACAGTTTCACAAAGCAACCACACATTGTGGATCGTTTGCGGCTTGCTCATCTTCCACCTCATGTTCTCTTTCTTGCCACTCCAATACCATCTTTGCTTGCCGGTAACCTGCCAAAAGGGGCATTTAAAACATGTTAGTTCCTTTCCCAACTTGCACAAACTCATTTTTTTAAGCATGTTTGATGTTCGAGTTGTGGGTTTCCGCCATCGCACCTCACCTTTAGGTACAGGGAGACGTCATTGCAGGTCCCGTTTTCGAGGCTTGCGATGATTCGAGCTCATCGCAAGTTCTGAAAGGGCCACTTGCGATGAGCCGAGGGCGCAATGGCCCCTCCCCAAATCACCAAAAAACTAAAAAAATGAACAAAAATTGGAAAACTAAACCACTACAAAGTTGTTGGATGAGATTTAGGCCTACCTGGTCAAGACGACTGGTGAAATGGCGGATCGTAGCTCCCGAAATTGGCAAAGGAAGTTTTGGCTCCAAATTGGTACTTCTCCACCCAAATTGGCAATTTGAACAATGTTTCTATTTTTTGCCCATATTTCTATTTATAGAATAGAATGGAATATTCCTTTTCAAATATTTTGATGCTTTTGGGCCATTTACTATAGTTTCAACTGTTTGTCATTATATTTGGGGCTATTTGACACTTTCTCTAGTGTACAAGAGTCGTAAAATGGTCTTTTGCAGCGTTTCTCGCACTACCAACAATAATTATAGGTATGAACAATCCTTTGAACGTTTTTTCATTATTGTTTTTTAGTTAGTCATAATTATTGCATGAGGATGAGTTTACTCTTCGTTTGTTCTCATACTCACCCAATCATGAGAACAAGTACCGAGTTATGATTTATTACTTTTTTGGCTCGTTAAACTTCCACGGAAAAGGACATCCCCCAGAGTCCATAGTTAAAGCTCTTTTCAGACTCCCTAAAATTGAAAAGATTGCCAAGCGAACTTGTTGCATTCATGCTTGTTAAAGTATATGAATGGTCATATTCCTGGTGATAGTTTACCCCTTTTTCGGACCAAGAGGCACTAATTATGAAAAAGGAATACTCTAGCCAATCATGACTGGAAGAGTCCTCTCCCGCATTGTTTTACCCTTTTTCGGGTGATGAGGCTAAATTTACGAAAAAGGACCATGGGAGTCTTCTTTAGTTCTTTTCAAACTCTCTAAATATGAAATGACGACCGAGTTTTCCTTCTATGGACTCGTTAAAATTTTCACATTGAAGGGCCCATCATGGGACGAACCCCTCCTATCCTAGGTTTGGAAAATATTTGGGATTGGACTCATCTATGAGATGAGCTATACCGAGCATCTAGTTACCCTCATCAAGCTCGTAAAAAACACATGAGGCACTCATCATTCATGATGGGGAAAAAGGAAAGTGTTTGTATTACATACCTTAGTGGCAATATATAGTCGTTCTTGAACATGGCACTCGTCTGCATTTGCATACCAATACTTGGGTCATCTATTTGTCTATGAGTCCCCGCTTACTTTATGAGTCCTGTTACTCCTCTGAGTCATTCGGACAAAGCTTCCACTATCAGTTGCATTAGAAGTTTGCATCATTCTCATGTCAATACTGCCAAGTCATGCCATGCCCATGTTCAAGAACACATTCATCACTCATCATTTTCAGTCAATACACACGTCGTCATGCCGTTGTTACTTTGATTCAGTCTCACATGTTATTGTACCATCTGATCCAATCTACACATTTTTTGTCGTGTTTCGTGTTGATTGATGGGGGATTCATCATGGCCCTCCTTCGACAGGTTCATCCTTGTCGATTCAACTCATCATCCAAGGATTGAATCTAGAAACCAATCAAGTACCTTGGCCCTGCATGCCTCAATGACAGGTTGCCTTGATTTCATCATGAGTTTACATCATTGACTCTTGATTGAAATATTTCATCCTGCGTTCAACATCAACTCATTTATTCGCGCTTGATGATATGTACTGTGGTACCTTGGGAATCATCGACATTAATGGTGATATCCCTCTCACTTGTTAACGGTTTACTTCAATGACTGGTAATCAAGTGGTTTCTACCATGTTCGATGTCAAGAAATTTGTAATCACATGGATATATTTGTATCATTACGGGTTCAGCTTGAAGACCCTGGGGAGACATTCTTTACCTAGGTTGTGATGGAGTTTGTATTGATTCATATTACATGGATCCATTTTTGTATTGGTCATGGTTGTGTTATCATCTCATCATGGATCTACGCTTGTGTTTAGTAGCCATGATTGTGTTCAGTCTGTCATTACTCCCATGGACCTGCAATGTATTGGTCGACAACCATGTTGTACTACATATGAGATTGTCAGTTCAGATTCAGTTGTACTGCAGTAGTGTCCTTCATCCGACAAGTCTTTTGCCATTTTTTCTATCAAAGCACTTCACCTGTACATCCTTAATAGCTTCATGTTTTGGGGGCATTTTGTTACACCTTTAATCTACCCATCATCATGATTTAGTGTATACATCCCTAAAGTCATCTGGACCAAGTAGTCATTAGAGAGGATTTGTACTCAGTTTGTACAACCTTTTGAGGTCGTCGCAAGTTGCACATTAGCAACAAGCGACGTCGCAAGTTTCTCTATAGAAAGGTGCGACGAGGTCTGTTAATGGGAAAAAATAGCCATTTCGAGATCTTTCTCGAAGCTTTCCCATTTAGGGGCTTATCCCTGATCTCTTGGAGAGCTGGTACTCGACCCCTAACTCATTGGGAAGATCCCCTATCTCTCTCCTACCATCTCTCAACCTATCCTATCCATAACCTCATCCACTTAGTCCTATATAAACGAGGCTCACTCCCATACCAAAGGGAGGAAGACTATGGTATCTACATGATGGTGAAATCCCTTAGGACACCTTCACTCACCTCTTGGAGAATTCATGCTTCCTTGGAAGGGCTTGGCAATTGAAGTTCTATATCTCTATCATGTACTCCTCTATTTGCAGTAATACAAATGCTTTCCACCAATATCGTTCTTATGTGTAATGATGTTGTGCTGTTTACCTGCTTAAGTTTTTACATAGATCTCTTATTGTATAGATGCTCTTTACTCGTTTCTCTTTTCTCTGTCTTGACAGGTCTTGCAGCTTGGATCTGACGACCGTGGGACGTGGATCAATATTCAGTAGAAAGGATAGTGAATCAAAAGGGTAAGACATCTAGAACTTGATCCTTAAGTAGATCTAGGAAACGTGTTTGTAGTCTGTTCTATTTTCTCTAGACTCGCATTGAGCTAGGGAGATCCGGCTCGCCTTCGGTCAAGTGGATTGTCCTGTAACAAGAGAGAAGCTTATAATTAAGGAAATGTAGTACAATTATCATGCTACCACAAATGGCGTATTGCTTGATCATCAATATCATCTTCATCATGATCACCATCTTCATCATGATCACCAGGATGATCATCATCATCATCATAATCATCTTCTTCATCATCGTCATCATCATCATCTTCATGATCGTCATCATCATCATCTTCATGATCATTATCATCATCATCTTCATCATTGTCGTTGTCATCACCACCAACATCATCATCATCATAATCATCACAATCATCTTCATCATCATCATCATCATCACCATCATCATCATCACATTCATCATGATGATGATGATCATCATCATCGTCGTCATCATCAATCTGCATCATGATCATCTTCATCATCATGATCATGATCATCTTCGTCTTCATCATTGTCACCATTCTTCGTCATCATGATCATCATCGTCATTTGAAATATTCATCTTCATCATCATCATCATCATCATCGTCATCGTCTTCTTCATCATCATCATCATCATCATCAATCTGCATCATGATCATCTTCATCATCATGATCATCATCATCTTCGTCTTCATCATTGTCACCATTCTTCGTCATCATGATCATCATCGTCATTTGAAATCTTCATCTTCATCATCGTCATCATCATCATCGTCATCATCTTCTTCATCATCATCATCATCATCATCCCCATCTTGATCATCATCATCGTCATCATCATCATCGTAATCATCTTTGTCTTCATCATAATTGTTGTTGTCATCACCACCACCACCATCATCATCATCATCATCATCATCTTCATGATCGTGATCATCATCATCTTCATCATTGTCGTTGTCATCACCACCACCATCATCATCATCATCATCTTCATCATCGTCATCGTCATCATCATCATCATCATCACATTCATCATCGTCATCATCGTCGTCATCATCAATCTGCATCATGATCATCTTCATCATCATCTTTGTCTTCATCATTGTCACCATTCTTCGTCATCAAGATCATCATCGTCATTTGAAATCTTCATCTTCATCATCGTCGTCATCATCATTGTCATCAAAATCATTGTCATCGTCATCATCATCATCATCATCATCATCATCGTCCCCATCTTGATCATCATCATCATCATCATCATCATCATCATCATCATCATCATCATCATCATCGTAATCATCTTCGTCTTCATCATAGTTGTCATTTTCATCACCACCAACATCATCATCATCATCATCATCATCATCATCATCTTCATCATCATCATCATCACCATCATCATCATAATCATCACATTCATCATGATCATGCTCATCATCATCATCGTCATGATCATGATCATGATCATCTTCATCATCATGATCGTCAACATCTTCGTCTTCATCATTGTCACCCTTCTTCGTCATCATGATCATTTGAAATCATCTTCATCGTCATCATCATCATCATCATCATCATCATCATCGTCATCATCATCATCGTCATCATCGTCTTCATCATCATCATCATCATCATCATCCCCATATTGATCATCATCATCGTCATCATCATGATCATCGTAATCATCTTCGTTTTCATCATCATTGTCGTTGTCATCACCACCAACATCATCATCATCATCATCATCATCATCATCTTCATCATCGTCATCATCATCATCATCACATTCATCACGATCATGATCATGATCATCATCGTCATCATCAATCACCATCTTCTTCATCATCATGATCATCAACATCTTCGCCTTCATCATTGTCACTTAATCGAGAACTCCACTAATTATAATCTACAATCTAGAAAAAGATTTTTAATTTTAAAAATTCTTAATTTTTAATCTTATCATTTTATTTTATTACTAAAGTTTTTAATTAGTTTCTAATTATTTAGTGAAGACCTTATTTGCTATTAATTACCAATACCCTAATTATATTCTTATAGGGTTGAGTGTATAGGTGGAATGGTAAGTTATTAGTTTAGGTTATGTAATAAGGTAGAATATTAATATATTAAATAAAGGATTTTTAAAATATATTGTTTTACCTATGTTTATGTTAATTAATTCCCATATTATTTCTTTGAATATTAATTAGTGTATAATTAAGCCTAAAGTAATTACAATGTTGATTATAAATCATGTTATAACTTAATTGGATTTTTATTTTATTTTATTCTAGTTTTTAATTAGTTTAGACTTGTTTAGGTAGTGTCACAATGTTTAACTTTCACTTAATTGACTTTTTAAATTATTTTGATTAATTTTTCATTTCAAATTAAATTAATGGTTACACTAGTTTGGTAATGTTTTTCTTAACAGTTTTGGAACTAGTAAAGTGTGGAGTGAATGCTAGGTTTATTAAGATTACTTATGGTGTCCTAAGTCTAAAGATTACCTATGCTTGTTTTTTAACGAGTGTATAAGGGGTTTCCATGAAGTGCTCAGTTTGGTTCCATCGTCCCTATTGAGACAATTTTCACACATCTCGATTTCAATCTTCTCTCTAATCTTACGCTTTGTGAGGTTGTCTACTTTTGCTAGGACAGAGGCTTTTTCCAAACAGATTTGATGTTGGGTTAGGTGATAATGTTCTGCTAGGGCTGATATCTTATGCCTATCATACCTAAGGTCAGCGCTGTTTTCTTTTAGTCTTGTTTCTATAGACCTACGAGTTTCCTAAGATGCACCTGCAACAATTAATTACTAAGAATATGCGAAATAGCAGAAATAATAGAACAGAATCACTTTTATATTGATCACGGGCCACTTTGAGGGGGCAACCTCCTTTGAGCAAGCTCAATACAATTAACTTCACGGTGCCTTCAATGACCTCCACACACACTTATATACTAAGTCTATGCCCAATACTATGAGTCAAAACCATGGGACATCTAATACTACGGGACGATTTACAAAGCATATGCGTCCAATACTATGGGTCAATACTATGGGCTAATATAAACTACGGATCAACAAATACAACGGGACGACTTACAAAGCATATGCGTCCAACAACAATATACTAACATAGTAAAGAGAAGGGTTGACATAGGTTCCTAACATCCCCTCTCCCTTAGAAAAAGCTTTGTCCTCAAAGATTTGGTTGGAGAAATTGCTGCAGAATCTGAAGGAGTGGTTCCTCAGTAGCATCCTCGGTTTGCATTTCGGGCCACTGACGCCTTTGGAGTGTCAAGGAGGATTGCTTGGAAGGCTGTAGATGAAGAAGATCCCTGTCAGCTGCATGGAAAATGCGCTCAGAACGGTGCTGATCGGCTTGTTGTTTCAGGCGAATTCTAGCCATGTGAAGATTGTCCTGCAGAATGAGAAGAATCTGATCGCGGTGTCGAAGAACCGAGTCAATTTCCTGAACTGGAGAGTTTCTAAGGGTGTATGGAAGAAGAACAGGCGGTGTTTTTCCATAGCCTGCTTCATATGGTGTCCGTTGAGATGTGGTATTGGACCACCAGAGCGCTGCTAGGAAATCCATAGAAATAGTTGGCCAAAGCTGTGTAGGGATGGCCATGGGTTTGAGCAATCCTGAAAGGAGTGTCGTTTCCCCCTTGTTGACTTGGAAAGTATCATCGTCAGCCACCATATGTTGAATTCTCATTTTTAGTCCCAACCAAAAGAAGTTACATTGTTCCCAGTCATACATTTTGCAGAACCCAGAGTGCCCTGTTGATGAAGAAGCATGGATTCATAGAAGAGATAGCCCTGTTGAACATATTGCAACCAATTTGGAACAGGCAGAGAAAGAGCTGTAAGAGAAACTGGGTCATCAATTGTGCGAGAAGGAGCATCTTCCACCATATTGTCCTTACCCTTCTTGTAAGTGATCACATAGGGACAACCCATGAATTGGATAACCCATTGCAGGTGTGTTGGGGAGGAGACCCATTGTTCCAAAAAAAATTCCAGACTCGGGAGATCAGTCTTGAAGTAGAAATAATTCCCTAATAGGTATGGCTGCCACTTCTGTACTGCATGAAAAATAGCCATCATTTCCTGCTGAGAGGTAGATGTGGCTACATTCTTACCAGAAAGGTCTCTTGAAGGCAGCAAGCGCATTGGTTTAGCAAAGATACCTGCATATCTATCCAAGGAAGTAGTGGAGACTGTTGATGGTTGCATCTGAATGGAATTGAGCTGAGCGATGACACCATGTGAATTCTTCTTAAGGATTTTTTCCAGGCGATGTGAACTGATGATGCAGAGAGACCCTGGTTGTAAGCCCATAAATTTGTGTTGTGCCCCATGGACTTTGAACTGCATCCAAAGTTCCACAAAATCCCATAAGATGGGGCCAAGTGTGCGTAACCATTGAACGCCCAAAACCACAGCACATCTGCCTAAGGACAAGGCAAACATGTCAGAGCGTAGGTTATAATATTCCGTAGAGATACACACATTGTGACACTTCCCCTTGCAAGGTAAGGTACCCCCATTGGCAACCATGACTTCAAAGTTGGAGCAAGGATGGACAAAACAATCAGCCTGTTTGGCAATCCGAGGGTCAATGAAGTTATGAGTGCTACCAGAATCAATGAGGATGGTAAGAGGGAGCTTCTTGAAGTATCCCCTGACTCGCATTGTTTGTGGGGTGGTGACTCCGGTTACAGCATGGAGAGAGATCTCGGGTGGGTCATCCTGAGATGGGGTGTCAACAGGCAGGTGTTGAATGTCGACCTGATCATCTACTGTATCTGTAGCTTCTTCACCACGTTCTAAGGCAGGCAGAGAATCCACATCCAAGAGATAGAGCTTTTTTTGAACACATCTATGTCCCCGAGTGAATTTCTCATCACAATTATAGCAAAGCCCTTTTTCTCGGCGTGCCTGCATTTCTATTTCAGACAAATGCTTGATAGGAGTTGGTTGAGGAGCAGGCGTGATGGGAGGTCGTTGGGAACCCATATTTCTAAAGGGAACAAAGGTGGTTTTGGAGCGTTGTTGAGCTGCGATCTTGTCCTCGGCCAGCTTAGCCAACCCTAGGACTTCCATCATTGTGTTGGGACAAAACATTTTGACCTCTGAGTGGATTTCATCCTTAATACCACTGATAAAAAAACTCCTGTAGAATTCATCAGATAATCCTTCTGTGTGATTGGCTAGTTTCTCAAATTCCGTCTGATACTCTCTCACTGTGCCAGTTTGGTGAAGTTTAGTGAGTGCTCCTGTGAAGTCGTCAAAAGCACTAGGACCAAATCGCGGCAAAATGAGGTGGCAAAAATCTGTCCAGTTTGGCTCGGGATGAGCTTTGATGTACCAACGGTACCATTGAAGGGCTTCCTGTTCCAAATGAAAGGATGCAAGTGGAACTTTCTGAACATCAAAAGTATTATGCAAACTGAAATATTGTTCTGCCCGGTATATCCATCCAGTTGGATCAGTACCATTGAAGCGAGGAAAATCAAGCTTCGGCCCACAAAAATTGCTAGAAGAAGAGAACCCAGTGGCTGCAAAAGATTCTGGCTGTCTGGTATTGTTCATGGCTGAATGCTGAAGATGGAGGCTGAGAAATTTTTCATCCAGATTTTGGAGTTTGGCTTGGATGGCTGCAAGTGCTTCCTCCATGGTTGTTGCTCCTGCACGGGTGACAACCATAACCAGGATTTTTTTTTTTTTTTTTTTTTTGGTTGACTGGGTAGGAAAACAAAAACAGGAACTACTTTAGTAAGGGAAAATTTGGATTTGGGAAAAAATCATAAGGGTAATTGGGGTTTGACTAGGTTTTGGACACTGTTGAATAGACAGGGAAGCAAAAATGAGGATTTCAGAAGCGAGGTGAAAGAATGGGAAAATTTGGCAGAGGGGAATAAAGAAGCAGAATTCAGAAAGGAACTCTGTGGTAAAATTTGAAGGTGATTGGGTGAAATCTGAGGAAGTTATGGCAAACCCTAAAAATATACAAATGTGAGATTTTGGGCTGTAGGAAGGGGAATTGAGGATAGGGTCCTCAGGAATGAAATATGCAGACTGGAGCGTTTTTTTCTTTTCTTTAGACTGGAGCGGCTATGGCTCGTATTTTTTTTTTTTTTTTTTTAACAGACTGGAGCGGCTACGGCTCGGAAGGAATCTGGAACAACGCCAAACGGCTGGATCTGGAATGGCTTGCAAAATGGATCTGAAACGGCGCAGCAGTGAGCGACAATAGTTCAGATGAAAGTAGATATGGACCCCAGGTATGTGCGGCTTCCTAACAGTTCAGGGGTTTCACTCGACCACCAATGCTGTTTGACGGCTTGCGTATTGGGGCAGTACCCCTCACTCCATGGCTCAGGTAAAACTGATAACCGCTTTGCCACAAACGACAGCTCTTGGTTTACCTCACGGGTGGGAACTAGTCAATCAGGTAGGGGTCGTTGCCCTTTTCGCTGGCAGTTCCTCTCAATGGGCCAGCTACTTCCGGGTTCCTATGGTACTCCTCACAATGAGTTTTAGGGCTTATACCCAAGTACTTCCCACAGTTAAGCGAATAGGGATTATTCCCAGATCCGAACCTACAATAGAAACAATTTGGGCAGAAATTCCACCCAATGTTCAAAAACCGGATCTATATTGCTCAGAATCGCCATTATAGCATGTTTCCGGAACTGGAACAACCACTCTGCTTCTTCCCATGAAAGCAGAATAGAAATATGGGCACTCAGTCAAAATATTTTCTCGCCGCAATTTCTGCGGCCGTCACCGAAATTCTAAATTTTTTTTGATTTTAAATCCGCGGTATCTCCACTTTTAGAACTCCAAATGAGATGATTTGTTTTTTGAAACTGCATATTTTTGAAAGAGGAATTCAGATATGCAATCGGTTTCTTCTGATTTTGTGCAGAAAGTTTCAGAAATTGATCTGAAAGCCGCCGCCCAAAAAAAGAAAAAAAAAATTCCCACTTGTGCCAAGGAAAGTGCTCTGATACCAGATGAGATGCACCTGCAACAATTAATTACTAAGAATATGCAAAATAGTAGAAATAATAGAACATAATCACTTTTATATTGATCATGGGTCACTTCAAGGGGCCAACCTCCTTTGAGCAAGCTCAATACAATTAACTTCACGGTGCCTTCAATGACCTCCACACACACTTATATACTAAGTCTATGCCCAATACTATGAGTCAAAACCATGGGACATCTAATACTACGGGACGAATTACAAAGCATATGCGTCCAATACTATGGGTCAATACTATGGGCTAATATAAACTACGGATCAACAAATACTACGGGACGACTTACAAAGCATATACGTCCAACAACAATATACTAACATAGTAAAGAGAAGGGTTGACATAGGTTCCTAACATTCCCCCTATGTAAGGCATACTACACGAACATGGAATGGAGTAAACACCTTTGCATAGCATGGGAGGTATGGGGTCTTTCAGGGAGTCTACTAGGCTTCTTATTGTGTTGGGAGGGGTGAAGAATACTCTGAAATCGTGCTTTCGGAGTATCTTTGCTAATTTATCAGTGGTCCCTTTAATGTAAGGGAGGAAGATCCTATTGCGTGGGATTACTCCTTCTTTAGGGAACAGTTTGTTCTTCCAGTTCTCGTCTAGGTTAGATTTTTTTATGGTGTTTGTTACTATTTTGTGAATTTTCTTGCTTGGGTCTTTTTTCAAGCTATGGTAGCTTCCACATGCTAGATGCTCATTCATTTTTCTTATATAATCACTGGTGTCCAAGATTACGGTGGTGTTCCCTTTATCTGTGCGCATGATCTTGATGTCTTTGTTCTCTCGTACGGTTTGCAACGCTTCTCTCTCAGGTAGAGAGATGTTGGCTTTGGTAGGTTTGGCTTTGCGGATCATTACCGCTACACAATCTTGGCGAATGCATTCAGCTTCCTCTTTAGGAAAGTTTTTTATGGCATCCTCTATGCTACAGATGAGGTCTTTAGTAGGAATGGATCTTGGGGCCAGGGCAAAGTTTAAGCCGAGTTCAAGGACGCTAAGGGCGTTATCGTCAATGATGGCATGGGAAAGGTTAATCACGGTTTGTCTCTGCGTTTAATTTTATTTTTTTAAAGTTTTATAGTTTTTTTATATTTTGTTTTATATTTTATATATATATTTTTAAGTTTTATAGTTTATTTATATTTTGTTATATATATAATATTAATATATATTATATATATTAATATTAATATATATTATATATATAATATATATTAATATTATATATAAAAAAAACAAAAAAAAATACAAATATAACATTAAAAAACTTTAAAAAAATCAAAACTTACGTGCATCACACCCGCGAACCATTACCGCGGCTTGCTCCTCCGAACGAGCTCGAACCCTCCCGACGAGTGCAAACCTGCATTACACCCTCGAACCATTACGACCATAGCCTGCCTGTTGATAGCCATTCTCTAAGTGAGCCCGCAGAGGATCAGGTCGAGGAGGTTGAGGAGCTGAAGGTGGTTGAGGAGGTCGAGGAGCTGAGAAGGCCGAGAACCCATAGAAGCTACACTTCCTACCAAATCGGTAAGATTCGGCTCTATATCTATGTTTGTTGAGCTCTTGAGGATGCCACGAATACCCAAAATGCTAAGGGGTTTGGCCTTGGGGCCCCATGTCTGTATAAATGTTGACTGGGTACTGATCGAGTCCTTCTGTGTATAAAATTTAAGGGTAGGGCATCCGAATGTGCTTCTACATTTTCCTTTTTAAACGATGGATGACTGTATTGGTTGTTATTCTAATGTTTTAATGGAATGAACCATTTTGCATTTCTATCTTATGGCTAATCGCTTTTGCACTTTTCTTTTATCACTAAAATCATTAATAGCTGTGTAAACTTCTTATGCATGAGATGACCCTAATACTTGGGGTTTACGAGACTCGAACCTTGGATGGAAATCGTATTTGAACAGGGCATCTACGAACAGGGCATTGTATTCGTAGGCTGTTATTGGTATTTGAACAGGGCATCATATTCGTAGGCTATGATTGGTATTCGAACATGGCATCGTATTCGTAGGGCATCGTATTCATAGGATTTTTCCATAACTTGTCCGAGAAGACAGAAATAATTTATTACCTTGGAAAATTGACTTCCCTACAAAGAATCTCCATTAGTTGGCCATGGGCGAGGAAATAACCCCTGAGGAGCCAGCACAAACTCTTCAGTTTCAACTGTAGGGATTGTACTGACTTTGTTTGTATGTAAAAATACTCCATGGTGTTCAACATCCTGCATCTCAACATTTTCTGCCACGATAACTTCCTTAGAACAAGAATCTGACCTCCACATTCCAAGCACTTTCTTTTGTAATTCATGGCTAAGAAGAGTATAGAACTCCAACGTTGGACCTAGACCTGTGCCAACCTCTCCAAAGTACTCCACTTCAAGAACTACCTTATTACTACCGTACATCTCCATTACCTTCATAGCCGAATCCAGTATACGGAACCTATAAACATGAACCTTTTGACGCTGCACCCTACCAACTCATACTTCTAGATTATTATTGAAGTTTAAAGTTTCAACACTCTGTTGCTGCTGCAAGCACTATAGGGCATGAGATAACCCAAATGAAAGTGAATAAAATTATTGCCTTCTTGTCTCAAATGGAAACAAGAATGGGCATGCTTGGGTTAATTGGTGACACCAAGAAGGCAGACCTCCACTAAATAGTGCCAGAGGATCTTGCGTTTGTTGTGCTAAGTTTAGGACTGGAACAGAAGTTTCCATGTGACAGGCCAGAAGTTGGTGCTTACTAGTTGCTTATCACTAGATAAACCCAATTATTAGTACAAATGCTCAAATCTATGTGAAGATTGAAAATATGTGTACTTGCATCTAAAAATCAATGAACTGAAAACACTTTGAATACCGAAATTATTCTTTTTTAATGTAGATTTGATCAGTACCTTAAAGTATTAATAAAATGGGGTTGAAAGAAAGAGAGAAAGTTGATAAGAGGAGCAATATATTAAATCTTATCAACTCAACAACTATCATCATAACAAATGAAAGAGTACCCATGAAACATCAATTGGCTACTAAGAGAGTATTCTTCATTAACATAGCTGTAGACAAGTACAAGGTAATTTGTAGGTAGAACAACATTACTCTAAGAGAGCTTGAGGGGATTTGTCCCAACACTACCCAAGACTCTCTTAATCCAACTATTTAGAAGTCAATACAAACCATGTTGATAGCAAGGGAGGTGATGGGAAATAGGACAACACCCATTTTTTCCTCCATTACTCATCTTAAATCCTTTTACCAAACCTTTCCAGTGGATGATAATGTCTTGCAAACGCCTTTTTTTTATTGCATGGCTTCCAATTGTTGATGGTTTCTTTGAACAACTCTTTCATGGTTTGTAATTTTTGGGTGAATCAGAGATGGTTTGGATATTTGTATACACCACATAACTTGAGCTATAGTAGAAGTGATTTGAATTTGGTGTATAGATTTTGGATTGTGACAAATATTCTTGGGCTTATACTTATGAGGTCATTCTGTAATTTAAGTCTCCTAGTGTACATTACATGGGTTTTAAATTGAAATAATGTGTCCTAGCATACACGATTATTCACAATATCATAATGTCATGCTTATGCTTGCTAATTAGGTTTAAACATTTTCATGCATTTTAGTCATTAGAAGTAGAAGTGTTAACACCCAAAAAGTGTTCACTACCTCATCTACCTCATTACATGGCTCATTTGTCCATTTTCCTACCATATTTCTCTTAAAAACCATAAAAATCCCACTAAAAAGCCTCCAAAAGGCCACAAAACCATCAGAAAAGCCTAAAAAAGGCTAAAAAACCCCTTTTTCCTCCAAAAATATCCAAAATTCCTCTAAAAATAGCAAAATCCCTCTAAAAAGGGAATAAAAAATATAAAATAATGAGGAAAAGGAGGAAAAAACCCTATACAGCTGCCCTAAACCATATGGTTCCCAAAACCATGGGCCAGCACTCCACCACCAAAAAACTATAAATAGGTGATGGAGACTCCTTATTCCATATCCACAATCAAGTATACCCTTACTCTGCCAAAATCTCTCTCGAAACCCTAGCTCACCATTGAGCCATTTTCACCTTGAGAGCCCCTTTTGGCCCATTTCCACCATTGGAGAAAGAGAAGGAGCACATTGGAGCTTGGAGCAACCCTCTTGGACATTGCAAGAGCTTCACCAACCTTCACATTGGAGGTAATACTAATACAAAACCATTATTTACATCTTGTTGTTTATGTTTCATGCACATGTTTTAGAGTAGTTTACATTTCTGTTTTAGCATAATAATTTACATTTACTGAACTGCTACTAAGGAGTCCATTCTCCTTAGTAGGTGCTCATTTGCACAAGCTAGGGATAAACCCTAGCTACAGTTTTGGCGACTCCCCTAGATTTGAATTTTTGGTTTCAGTTTTTTTAAAAAAATTCCCTTTGGCTGTCCCTTTCGGCCGCCGTACATCGCGTCTTTTCCCTCTGCAGTCGCGTCCCGACCGCGTCTTTCAGGCCTTTACCTGTGACCCGACCGCGGCTCTCAGACTGTTTCCGACGCCCTGTCGGTGGATTCAAGTCTGTTACCTGCGATCCGACCGCGGCTAATCAGCCTGTTTGCTGCGATCTGACTGCACCTGTCGGCCATTTTCCCGCGTCCCGACTGCGGCTTTCAGCCCCTTTCGGGCGTCCCAACTGCGTCTGTTACCCTTTTCCCACGACCCGACTGCGCCTTTTTCCCTGTTTCGCGCGGTCTGACTGCGTCTGTCGACCGAAAAGTTGCGACCTGTCCGCGCCTGTTTCCCTTAAACCCGCGGTCCGCCTGCTCAGTTTCGCCACCAACCCGCGATCGGATTTCTGCATTTTTTCCCTGGTTGTAACCCAGCCCCCTTTGCTGCAATATTTTCTGCACAGCCCTCTGTCCTACCTGCAGCCCTACTTCCCTACATCCTATTCTGCAACATAATTTCTGTTCCCTTTACAGAATCTTTTTAAAATTTCAGTATTTTAATTCAGAAAATTTTGCATGCTAAAGTTTTGAATTTAGTATTATTGTTAGGAAGTTGCCCTCCTTGTGGCACTTCTATTTTGGGTTCATCACCTCACGAGCACACACTCTGTCACATAACTCAAGTGAGCCTTAAAATCTACTTAACTCAACCAATATTCTAACCCCACTTGGGGAACACAAAATAATCTTTGTAGTTAGGTAGGATCGGGGGGATAGGCTTCCAATAACACCCCTCGGTTACTTACACTTGAGACATAGTTGTTGTCCAAATAGGGAACCAAAATCCCCTAGTACTTTTTGGCACGGTCACGACCAGTTTATTAGAGGGCCTCTCCCTTAGGAGGGTTGAAGTCGGGAGACTGGTTCCAGAGGCTTGAGTGGAATACCGCACTCCATTCAGTAACCGAAGGGCTACCTTTCGCAGTTCTCAGGATATCCCTGTATAGGGGTATTGTGGTTAAAGGACCAAATGGCAGATTCACCTTTCTAGACGTGTCATGAACGGGGTATCTTAGTTGCCATTCTTCTAGGATTGACTACCCGGTTTCCCTCCCGGTAGGGGGATATCTTAGCCACTTGGCTTTCCTATTCATATTTTCTGACTTGGATTTCATCACCTTGTAGAGGATATGTCTAGTTGATTCAGAATACTTTTAGTTAGGTGTTTGCATGCTCCCTTACCTCCTTTTGGTCTAGTGAGTCCACCATTTTATATTTTTAGGAATCCTGCTGCTTGTTGGTATTCTGACCATTTCTGTTGACACTCCACCTATTGTAGCACAACTGTTACAGTGGGTGTTTTGAGTTGGTTGTTGGCCTAAGTGCCTTGTTTTTTGAGCTCTCCTTCTGCACACTCGGTTGCATTAGGGTTTTTGAGCTATTTTTTACTCACCTCAACCCACAGAGATTCGACACCATCTGTCACCATTGAGTCCCCGAGACATTCTCGGCGCCTCAGGGGCGATCCCCCACAGCACGGTTCACTTGACACCACCCGTCATTGCCACAGATCATCATCACTTGATACCACTTATCACAAATCTAGAGCCTTGTCACTCGACTCCACTCGTCAGCGACATAGGACTCTGTCACTATATATTGACGCCCCTTACTTTACCTCTGATTCTGAAGAAGAGTCTAAGAGCCCCTTTTACACTGCCCCTACTAGCCCCATGGCTGGCACGACTTCCACTCCTTTTATTATAGGGACCATTGGTGGCACATCCACCACTACACCAGTTACTACACCTGCTTTGGGTATGCCCTCCATGGGGCCCCCATCTACCGTTCCCCTCATGGTACCTATTCCCGCAGCGGGAATACCTATCCCCACTCCATCAGCGGCTCACACTACCTATGGTGGTGCAGGCCCATCCTATACTACCTCCGTTCCCCCACTTGGGGGCACCATCCCAAATCTTGTCCCTCCACTTGGGGGCATTGGCCCCAACTTGGTCCAACCCACTCCTGTGTCACATCCTTCTTCCAGTCTGCCATTCATGGCTAGCCTCAACCTACCTGATCTAGCCAGACTGACCAACGACCCTATCTGACACGACCCTGCGTGGCCTCATATGCTCACCAAGCACCCGTTTGACATCCCTAAGTTCGAGGGCAAGGCAGGTGAGGACCCACAAAACCATATCATGTCCTTCCATCTATGGTGTTCCTCCAACTCCATAGTGGATGACTCTATTCACCTCCATCTGTTACAGCGTACCTTCACTGGCTCTGCAGCCAAGTGGTATATCGAGCAACCCCACGGGACCCATGCCACCTTTGATTCCCTTGCCTCGACCTTCCTGCAGTTCTTCCAGTTACCTGTCCGCTACGATGTGGGCGTTGAGATACTCCTATCTTGCGGACAAAACATGGCTACCCACATCACGGACCACATTCATGAGTGGCGTAGACGCCGAAGCTTATGCAAGATCAAATTAGATGACCGTATCTTCCTAGATTGGTTCCTCAAGTCTCTTCTGCCTGTCATTGCTAAGGATGTAGCTTCCGAAAGACCCCAGTCTGAAGAAGAGGCCGTCCTTAAGGCATAGCAGTTCGACCTTATTTATTCCCAGTCGGGTTACCTGTATACCATTATACCTGACGCCCCTCGCGGTGAGTCCTCCCAGCACGATGCACCGGGGGCATCCCACGCTGCAGACGGCATCATTGGCCGGGTTTCTTCACATCCCCAACCCTTTTCCATAGCACGTCCTACCCCGGGCCCCGACCTTTCGCGGGCTACCTCACAGTCTGGGGCTACCAACTCATATGCTCCTATGACACATCACCATCACTCCCATGGGCCCACCTGTCCACCTCAGTGCTTCGGTCATGTGCCCCTGCTTACAACCCCCCGGTCGCACCTCAACCCTATTACCACCAACAGGAAGCACTAGCTCCTGCGCCTCCTCAGGCCCAACCCACTTATTACCACCAGCAGGCTGCACCAGCTCCTGTGCCTTCCCAAGCCCAACCAGCTTATTACCCACCACAGGCAGCCCCTGCGGTCAACCCACAACCTGCTCCGTAGACATATCAGCAACCTCCTCAAGGTTTCGCACCTGCGCAGCCTCCACCTACCTATCATCCACCGCAGCCTGCTCCTGCACCTGCACAACCTCAAAACCCACCTGCTGCTCAAGGGCAAGTTTACGCCCAAAACAACCCCCAGCAAAACCAAAATAGCCAACGCAACCAGGGCCAACAAAATCATGGCAAGGGTCGTAATCGTGGGAACAACCAACCTACAGACCAAGGTGGTCAACCGCCTAATCCCCCAGACAACAACAATGCGGCCCCCGCTAACCAAAACCCTGATCGCCCACCCAAGCAGGCTAAAAACCCTAATTTGAGAACGGACCATCCCTGTTCTATCTGCGGGGTCTATGGCCACTACACACATACTTTCCCACATTTAGAGTGAGCTCGGAAACTTTGGGTTGATGATGCCCATCGCCAAGGACATGCAGCTCCTCAAGCGCAGCCCAACCCCCCACAACCTCAGCAGCCACCTTTGGTACTGCAAAACCCCTTACCAACCCAAGGCATCGTGAACACACAGCCATTGGCCCCCCCCCAAGCCAATGCGCCACCCCAAGAACAACAGATCAGATACGTCGCTCCTGATCAACCCATGTTTGACTCAGGTACCCACCACTTGTTGATGATGTCTTCCGCTGATGTCAACCTTCAGACTCGCCGGAACCAATATGGCTCCACCTCTGAATCCCCTCCTGCTGATAAAACCACTAACGTTCATCCCACTGATCAAGTGTTACGTATCCCTCCGCCTCCCATAGATGGCGCTTCCAAAGCACCTCATTTCCCACTTCGCCGTATCAACAACAACCCCAATGCGCGCGCTGCGTCCAACTACAACATTGTAGACGACCTAGCCCAATCTCCCGCAGCCATGTCTGCGTTAGAAGTCTTGAAGAACTGCCCTTCCCAGCGCAAGACTTTACTCTCAGCCATTGGGGCTATTGACCCAAATGATTCGAATTTGATGGCATTTGATTTGGACCAGTCCGAACCACGCCTTCCTTCCACCTTAGCATTCCAAGTTTCTGTTTTCGTTCAGAATCTTGTCATCCATCGATGCATCATCGATGAGGGTGCCTCCACATGCGTTATGTCTACATTCGTAGGGAAGAAGTTGGGATCCCCTACCCTCCAGCAGTCCACCACTGCATTACGCGCCTACGATGGTCGTTCGGCTCAGCCCCAAGGTCTCCTAGCCAATGTCCCTGTCCAGTTAGGTGGTAAAACCGTCCTCATCGATATCGAGGTCATCAATGCCCAGCTTGATTACAACCTTTTACTTGGTCGCAGCTACATGTATGCTATGCGGGCGGTCGCTTCCTCTGTCTTTCGCACCATGATGTTCCCCCATGAAGGACGCGTGGTTAATATCGACCAACTTACTTACTATGATCCAAATGCCCCCGCTGCACCTGAAAATGTTCTCCCCATGGTTGAACAACTGGTCAGTGGTGCTGCTACCTCATTTGTTTCCTCTTTGGGATGTGGAGTTTACTCAGACCCGCCCATGACATCCACCTTCCAATCCATTCCTCCCCCGTCATCTACGCCCGAAGTGTCTGACTTATGTACCCTCTCCCACGATAACCAAACAACTACCAATCAGCCACCCTTGTTTCCTAAACCACCACTGGTACCTAGCCACATTGGTGTTACACCTATCCACACAATCCCCTTCCTAGTCCCTCCATCGGGAGTAGTAAGCACCCCGGTTATGGCTACCCTTAGCCTCCCTGGGCTTACCTTGGGATTACCTGTCTGGTACCTTTCGCCTCCCGTTACCCCGCCGACACCAAGCGTCGTCCTCCAACCAGTGCAACCCATGGCCACTACCACTCAGCCACCCCCCGGTGTCTCTACCCCTTCGTCCTCCACGACTCCCCCTCCTACTCCCAAACCCACTGGGGGCAGAGGGCCACAACCTTACACTGCTGTACCACCTCCCAAGACAGTCAAAAACCCCCCAGTCTTTCGTGCTCCTCCCAAATGCTCGTTGTGCGATGAGTTAGGCCATGCAACTCATCAGTGCCCACAGTTACCAGCATTACAGAAACACATGCAGATGCTCGACGACGACCCCAACATCCCGGTTGTCGAACTGAACCCCACCCCCAAGCCTAAAGATAAATCCCTGCGTACCAACCACCCCTGTGCTATATGCGGTGTTTACGGGCACTACTCACATCATTGTCCCGATCTCCCAGATTACAGAGTGGCTCTCTATGAGATGAACAATCTGGATCTTGAGACGGCACCAACCACTATTGAGGAGATTCACCCCCCGATCTCACCCCCATCCGGGGAGGTCAACACCATCTACATGATCTCTTCCACTACCATTCCCACGTCAACCGATTTGACGGCCCAAACTTTCCGTCCTGATGAGGAGCTTCTTGAGGCACTCACTGCCCCGGAATATCCCTGGTATGACATGCACCATCGTTCGTATTTCCTCCCAGAAGCATCTTCCTCTAGCACTGCTACCCAATTTGCGGTTGAATACAAAGACTTCCTTCCCACCAAGGTCGACTGGCTCAAGGACCCTATTCCTGCTCTTGACGCCTTCAAGGAGGGTAACATGGCTAACATCTCACCTGTCATCCAAATTGATATCGCTGCCCCCCGGGAGTGCCCCTGAACTCATCACTTTAGGAGCCTTCTGCAGTAAGCAAGAGATTGAGGAATACACTAACCTCTTCAGAGAGTTCCGTGATGTCTTTGCCTGGTCCTATACCGAAATGCCCCGTGTTGACCCCGCCATTATAGAGCACCACATTGACACATGGCCTGATGTACCCCCCGTCCGTCAGAAACAACGTCCCATTCATCCCTCAAAGCTCCTAGCTGTCAAAGCAGAGATTGAGAAACTACGCAAGGCAGGATTCATTTATCCTATTGCCTATACCACATGGGTTTCAAACCCCGTCCCCGTTAACAAAAAACAAGGCAGCATTCGAGTATGCACTGACTTCTGTGATTTAAACCGCGCTTGTCCCAAGGACAAATTCCCCACGCCATATATTGACCAGCTCATAGATGCGTGTGCGGAGCATGAAGTCCTCTCCTTCATGGATGGGTTTTCCGGATACAACCAGATTCAGATCCGTAAGGAAGACCAGTACAAAACTGCCTTTACTACCCCATGGGGCACCTTTCCCTATCGCGTCATGCCTTTCGGCCTCAAAAATGCTGGTGCCACCTTCCAGCGAGCCATGACCTATTGCTGTCACGACTTGGTCCATATCCTGCTAGTCTACCTTGATGACCTTACAACTCGTTCCCGGAAACGATCAGACCACCTTAACGACCTTCGACAAGTTTTTCTGCGTTGTCGCAAATACCAAATCCGCTTGAACCCACACAAGTGTGTCTTTTGCATTCCGGCAGGCCGATTGTTGGGTTTTATTGTTTCCCAGAAAGGAATTACTGTTGATCCCCTGAAAGTCCAAGCCATCTTAGACCTTCCCTCTCCTTGCACGCTCCGGCAACTCCAAAGTCTGCAGGGGAGATCAAATTTCCTTCGATGCTTCGTTCCTGATTACACCACTACCGTTCACGGTTTCTTGTGCCTGCTCCGTACCCACATACCCTTCATCTGGGATGAGCAAGCAGAAGCTGCATTCGAAGCCCTCAAGAAGGCTCTCACACGAGCCCCTCTCATCTCCCCTCCGGATTTCTCTCAGGACTTCATCCTATACGTCTCGGCATCCGAGCATGCCGTGTCCGAAGTCTTGGTTCAAGAAGACGCCTCTCACCAAGAGCATGTCATTTACTACATCAACCAGACCTTGTCTGGACCACCTCTACATTACCCATATGAGGAGAGACTCGCCCTAGCAGTGGTCTTTTCCGTCCAAAAATTGCGACACTACATCTTAATGAGTCATACCACAGTCGTCGCCGACTCTAACCCCATGGTCTATCTCCAAAATCGGCGGCTACTGCAAGGTCGTGTTGCTAAATGGGTCATTATCCTCCATGAATATGACCTCACTTTTCGAACACCTAAGAGCACTAAAGCCCTTGAACTCGCCCAGCTCATCATTGATCTACCTTCCCTTCTCCCGGCCCCACAAATCTCTGACGAGTTACCCGACAATCACTTGTTCACTATCTCGTCTGATGACCCATGGTACGGTGATATTTTGTTATACCTGCACACGCAGAAGTTCAGAACCAAAGTCACCCGTAATGAACGTCGTCGCATCCGTCACCAGGCCTCTCGATATCTCCTCCTAGGCGATGTCCTTTACCGGCGAGGGGTTGACACAATTATTCGTCATTGCCTTACACATGAGGAAGCTGAACACGTCCTTAATGACTGTCATAGCGGTTCCTGCGGAGGCCATTTCTCAGGGATGGCCACTGCCCAAAAGGTTATCCGCGTTGGATACTTCTGGCCCACACTTTTCACCGACTGCATCACTGCAGTCAAGCATTGCCATAACTGCCAACTTTTTGCCCCCAAGGCCCGGACACCACCTGCTCCGTTACACCCAGTCGTCACCGTTGGTCCCTTTTGTAAGTGGGCCATCGACTTCATGGAGTGTAGACCCCCGTCTGCCAACGGCCACAAGTATATCATTGTCGCCGTGGATTACTTCACCAAATGGGCAGAAGCCATGCCTACCTTCAATTGTACCACTGACACTACTGCCCGTTTCTTTTTCAACCATGTTATCACTCGATTCGGAGTCCCTAAACAGTTGGTCTCAGACCATGGTTCACACTTCGAAGATGCCATCTGGCGTGAGTTGTCCACCCTCCTAAAATTTGAACACCAATTTTCCTCTGCTTACTACCCCCAAGGGAACGGCCAAGTAGAGGCCATCAACAAAATCCTAAAAACCATCCTCCAACGAACTGTTGACAAGCATAAGTCCAATTGGCACCACATGTTGTTCCCTGCCTTATGGTCTTACCGTACATCCACTAAGACTGCCACTGGTTTTACCCCATTTCATTTAGTTCACGGTGTAGAGTCCGTCCTCCCCATCGAGTGTCAGATTCCTGCCTTACACATCGCCGTTGATCTTCTCCCCGACACTTCCCCCCTCGAGCAGCATTTGCTGACACTTGAACAAGCCGATGAAGACCGTCGTGCCACCCTCCAGAACATTGAAGCTGTCAAAAACCGCTCCAAAGCCGGTTATGATAAACATGTACACCCTCGAACTTTCCACGAAGGGGACCTCGTCCTCGCCTATGACCAAGCCCACGACAAAACCGGTAAAGGGAAGTTTGAATCCATGTGGCAAGGCCCTTACATTGTGCAGACTTGCCTCGGCAAGGGGGCATACATCTTAGCTGACTCCGAAGGTCACCCTTTGTGCAACCCCCGGAATGGGTTGTATCTTAAGCGCTTTTACCCATAAATGCAACGGCGGCCTCATTGGTCCGCATTGTACAGTTTGCTCTCTTTTTGTTTATCACCTTTTTTACCATCATCTCACATTCATCATTTTTGCATGCACACAGATGGACCATCTTCCACCTTGTTACACTGGCTTCGCTGACGGCGCAAGCCGCTGGTCTCCCAACCTAGCTTCTGCAGCATGGGTATTATATTCCCCCTCACATGAGATGATCCACCTTGACAGAATATGTATAGGCGCTGCTACCAATAACTAGGCGGAATATGATGCTGTGACTGGTCTCCTGACTGCTTCCCTCCAGATGGGCATATGCCACCTTCATGTGTTCCTCGACTCCCAGCTACTTGTCTCCCAGCTCAACAACTGCTACCAGGTGCGTGATCCCTACCTTTTTAGAAAATTCCTGCATGCAAAACAACTCAGCCGACAATTTGAATCCATAACATTCACCCATGTCCCCAGAGCTCAAAATAGTGTCACAGATCAGATGGCCAACAACATCCTAGATTGGCACATCAATCACACCATGTAACACCTACCTCATGCATCATCATCCCATAACATAGCATACAAATATATAAAAACCCAAAAATATTGCATCAACATTTGCATCCATGTACATAAACCATACAACCACATGTATATCCATAGGGGCATCCACGTGCCTAATCATACATACATCATGTTGCATCACACAACATACACAAGGGGCATCCACGTGCCCAACATCCTATACTACTTGCATCCACGTGCAATGTAAAACATATCACACATCATAAAGCGCATCCACATGCGTACAATTAAAACAACATCATAAAAAGGTGCATCCACGTGCATATATATATATCAAAAAATACATGTTCAGTGCTATACATGTCCTGAGTACCCCTGTACTCAGCTATACAAAAATGGCTATACATCCCTAAAGCCTCATAAAATACATGCCGTAGCTACAAAACTCGGGGGGAGTCCCCTGCACTCCCTAATGAGAGTCATACCCCGCATCACTGCCTGCATCGGCTTCCTCTGAGTCCTCCCCTCGCTCCTCCTCCGGCAAATCCTCATCCCCTACGGGCTCCTGTGCCCGTGCCCGGTCCACCAAGATAGCCACCCGGATGGCAATGGATCTGAACTCTCGGGGTGCCCTCATGCAATCCTGAATCACGTCGTCTCCGTCATTTTTTGCCCATTTTTTAGACACCACTCGTCGCCTCGGTTTGCATGCCACATCGGTCCTTCTCCGTTTTTTGCATATTTTATATCATCGGATTCATTTTTTCGAGCTCGTGAGGATGCTTGAGATCATTTCTTGCTCTCACCCCCAGATTTTTCGAGCATTTTTTCCAAAAATGCCCCCATCGCCTCGGTTTGCGTGCCACATCGATCGTTATCCATTTCTGACACCCTTTATATCGCCAGATTCATTTTTCCGAGCTTGTGATGATGCTTGAGACCATTTCTTGCTCTCACTTGGTGCAATTTCAACATTGTGTCCCGACACCTTGCTGCCTCGGATTACGCGCCACATCGGCCGCCATCGGATTGTTCCACATTGTTACATGAGCCATCCACTCCTGTCATACTGCAAATGTTTCATTATTTTGCCACCATTTCATTCACCCCGCAAGGAGGCCCACCAGTGTTCCCCCCTACCCTCGTTCTTGGTCATCTTCAATGTTCCTTGATTGAACACTTCCTCCTTACCTGGCCATTCCTTTTGTTCGGTATAATTTTATCCCTTTTTCGGGTCGGACAAGTCCTTTACAAAAAAGGCACTTAGGGAGTTTCCGTTAAGCTCTTTTCTGACTCCTAAAAGAATGAAAAGATCGTCTAGCAATCTTGCTTCCTTTCATGCTCGTTAAAGTACCTGAAAGGGCATCTACCTGGTATAATTTTAACCCTTTTCTGGACCTGGTAGACTAATTACGAAAAAGGAATACTCTAGTCACACAGGCTAGAAGAGTTCTTCATTGTATCCTTTTATGCTTCTTTGGGCCTTGGAGACTAAACATACGAAAAAGCAACCCCCTAGAGTCTTCTTATTTGCTTTCAGACTCTCTAAAATTGAAAGCAACCATGAGCACGAACTATCCTGGGCTCGTAAAATCCACCCGACAGTACCATTCCATTATGTCAGAGCCTTCTTATCACTTTCAAACTCCTTAAAATTGAAAGAAACCACGAGCATGAACTGTCCTGGGCTCGTAAAATCCACACGACAGTACCATTTTACACACACTTCTTCTAGTTCCTTAACCCATGAAGAAGTCATTCCGTGCCTCCCGGCACTATGATCAATCATCTCGGCAACACCCCCAATCAGGTCGCCTTTGTTCAGAGTATTTTGCAGTCTCCTGCCATTTTACCCCAGCTTGAGTCTCCCTCAGCCCAGTCACCATCCCAGATCCAATACAGCTATGATCCCTTTCCCATCAGTCAGTTTCATATGTTTCCCGATCATCCCCATTATCATACTCTGAACAAAGGAAGTTTGAGTCCACCCACTCCACTTGCCCAGTTGTCCCCCCAGTTTGTCAGTCCTGCCATCAGTACTATCACATTTCGGTTCTCCACCTCGCGCTCCTGTCAAGGAAACATCATTGCCTTGATAGTTGCAGGTCTCCCTCTGTCGACGACAGCCCCTCTATTCTAGAGGATAGACCCAGAGGCCCCTGCGCCTTGGACCCATCACCATCTGTGGTGAGTGCCTATGGACCATTTTGGGAGGAGTCATCATTGCCTCTCCGAATGGTTGTTTCTCACATGCTCGACTTCAGCACCTTGATCGCATCGTTGAGAATCGTGCAGGATTTATATCCCTCCATTATTTGTCGAAGACCCGGATTTCCCCCGACTCTAGCACATTGGTGAGTTACTTCGGAACGCCCAGTTATATGTTCCTGTGGATGTCCGGGCTGCGTTGGCGATTGTATTTGGAAGCCATCCAGTTCTATGCTTCCTTGAGTACCCAGTTCCGTCCCAGATCAGTTCCGGTTCAGTGTACCATTGCGAGTGTACCCCTTGTCACTCTGATCCAGCAGTTCATCAGTTCCTTTGGTACCACACTCAGTAGCACTATTAATTTTTCCAGTGTATCATTTCTTCAGCTCAGACATGGTCAGCCCAGCAGTATGTCCCAGATTTGTGTCCCCTCTGGACTCTTATGATGTACACAGTGGTTCTCTATGTATCTTACAGGTCCTTCTTTTCGGGCCTCACAGTTCTTTTTATGTATCTTGATACGAGCATGGGTATGCCCACCTCGTCCATATATTGAGATTCTGCCTCATTCTTTGTTTGAGGCTATGTATATGTCAGGTCCCCATTTTTGGACCTCATTGTTATTATTATGTTATATCCTGATACGAGCATGGGAATGCCCACCTCGTCCATATGATCAGATGATTCCTCATCCATTATTGAGGTTATGTACTTTTAGTTCTTGCAGTTTGTTCGGGATCGTTGTTTCGGGCTTCAGTTTGTTTCTTCTCTTCTCCATACCCCAGGAAAACCATATATGACTTATGATATCCATCGGCCATACGATGAGCTCCTTCCCTCGCACATCAAGGGGCAATCTGTTAACACCCAAAAAGTGTTCACTACCTCATCTACCTCATTACATGGCTCATTTGTCCATTTTCCTACCATATTTCCCTTAAAAACCATAAAAATCCCACTAAAAACCCTCCAAAAGGCCACAAAACCATCAGAAAAGCCTCAAAAAGGCTAAAAAACCCCTTTTTCCTCCAAAAAATCCAAAATTCCTCTAAAAATAGCAAAATCCCTCTAAAAAGGGAATAAAAAATATAAAATAATGAGGAAAAGGAGGAAAAAAAACCTATATAGCTGCCCTAAACCATATGGTTCCAAAAACCATGGGCCAGCACTCGTAGGCTGTTATTGGTATTTGAACAGGGCATCATATTCGTAGGCTATGATTGGTATTCGAACATGGCATCGTATTCGTAGGGCATCGTATTCATAGGATTTTTCCATAACTTGTCCGAGAAGACAGAAATAATTTATTACCTTGGAAAATTGACTTCCCTGCAAAGAATCTCCATTATTTGGCCATGGGTGAGGAAATAACCCCTGAGGAGCCAGCACAAACTCTTCAGTTTCAACTGTAGGGATTGTACTGACTTTGTTTGTATGTAAAAATACTCCATGGTGTTCAACATCCTGCATCTCAACATTTTCTGCCACGATAACTTCCTTAGAACAAGAACTTGACCTCCACATTCCAAGCACTTTCTTTTGTAATTCATGGCTAAGAAGAGTATAGAACTCCAAAGTTGGACCTAGACCTGTGCCAACCTCTCCAAAGTACTCCACTTCAAGAACTACCTTATTACTACCGTACATCTCCATTACCTTCATAGCCGAATCCAGTATACGGAGCCTATAAACATGAACCTTTTGACGCTGCACCCTACCAACTCGTACTTCTAGATTATTATTGAAGTTTAAAGTTTCAACACTCTGTTGCTGCTGCAAGCACGATAGGGCACGAGATAACCCAAATGAAAGTGAATAAAATTATTGCCTTCTTGTCTCAAATGGAAACAAGAATGGGCATGCTTGGGTTAATTGGTGACACCAAGAAGGCAGACCTCCACTAAATAGTGCCAGAGGATCTTGCATTTGTTGTGCTAAGTTTAGGACTGGAACAGAAGTTTCCATGTGACAGGCCAGAAGTTGGTGCTTACTAGTTGCTTATCACTAGATAAACCCAATTCTTAGTACAAATGCTCAAATCTATGTGAAGATTGAAAATATGTGTACTTGCATCTAAAAATCAATGAACTGAAAACACTTTGAATACCGAAATTATTCTTTTTGAATGCAGATTTGACCAGTACCTTAAAGTATTAATAAAATGGGGTTGAAAGAAAGAGAGAAAGTTGATAAGAGGAGCAATATATTAAATCTTATCAACTCAACAACTATCATCATAACAAATGAAAGAGTACCCATGAAACATCAATTGGCTACTAAGAGAGTATTCTTCATTAACATAGCTGTAGACAAGTACAAGGTAATTTGTAGGTAGAACAACATTACTCTAAGAGAGCTTGAGGGGATTTGTCCCAACACTACCCAAGACTCTCTTAATCCAACTATTTAGAAGTCAATACAAACCATGTTGATAGCAAGGGAGGTGATGGGAAATAGGACAACACCCATTTTTTCCTCCATTACTCATCTTAAATCCTTTTACCAAACCTTTCCAGTGGATGATAATGTCTTGCAAACGCCTTTTTTTTATTGCATGGCTTCCAATTGTTGATGGTTTCTTTGAACAACTCTTTCATTATTTGTAATTTTTGGGTGAATCAGAGATGGTTTGGATATTTTTATACACCACATAACTTGAGCTATAGTAGAAGTGATTTGAATTTGGTGTATAGATTTTGGATTGTGACAAATATTCTTGGGATTATACTTATGAGGTCATTCTGTAATTTAAGTCTCCTAGTGTACATTACATGGGTTTTAAATTGAAATAATGTGTCCTAGCATACACGATTATTCACAATATCACAATGTCATGCTTATGCTTGCTAATTAGGTTTAAACATTTTCATGCATTTTAGTCATTAGAAGTAGAAGTGTTAACACCCAAAAAGTGTTCACTACCTCATCTACCTCATTACATGGCTCATTTGTCCATTTTCCTACCATATTTCCCTTAAAAACCATAAAAATCCCACTAAAAAGCCTCCAAAAGGCCTAAAATGCCTCCAAAAGGCCACAAAACCATCAGAAAAGCCTAAAAAAGGCTAAAAACCCCCTTTTTCCTCCAAAAATATCCAAAATTCCTCTAAAAATAGCAAAATCCCTCTAAAAAGGGAATAAAAAATATAAAATAATGAGGAAAAAGAGGAAAAAACCCTATACAGCTGCCCTAAACCATATGGTTCCCAAAACCATGGGCCAGCACTCCACCACCAAAAAACTATAAATAGGTGATGGAGACCCCTTATTCCATATCCACAATCAAGTATACCCTTACTCTGCCAAAATCTCTCTTGAAACCCTAGCTCACCATTGAGCCATTTTCACCTTGAGAGCCCCTTTTGGCCCATTTCCACCATTGGAGAAAGAGAAGGAGCACATTGGAGCTTGGAGCAACCCTCTTGGACATTGCAAGAGCTTCACCAACCTTCACATTGGAGGTAATACTAATACAAAACCATTATTTACATCTTGTTGTTTATGTTTCATGCACATGTTTTAGAGTAGTTTACATTTCTGTTTTAGCATAATAATTTACATTTACTGAACTGCTACTAAGGAGTCCATTCTCCTTAGTAGGTGCTCATTTGCACAAGCTAGGGATAAAACCCTAGCTACAAGAAGAAAGTTATTGTTGGATTCATTTAATTTGAAAGAGTAGTTATAGTTTGAAAGAACTCTCTCCTTACCTTAGCTAGCATTCATTGAAAGGAAAGGCTTATTTTATTCATATGCATTTGCATGGTTTGAGTCAGTCATCACACCATGATTTTCACTTCCATCACCTGACTGAGTAATACAACCATTAAAATTTAACTCGTTAACTCAACACACTTTAACCTTGCTTGAGGATAAAAAGTATTTGTTAGTTAGGTAGGACACCGGGGATAGGCATCCAAATAATCCCCCCTTGTCATTATCATCTGAGACATTGTTGTTGTCCTCTAGGGTGCTAAAATCCTCTTGTACTTATTGACATGGTCATCGACCAGTTTGTGGAGGGGCCTCCTGCTGTTTCAGGAGTTAAACTGCCGCGAGATCGAGAACCAAACGGACTATGTGGAATGCCGCACTCCACTTAGCCTTGAGGCAACATCAATCATTGTCTTCCTTGTATTATGCGGCCACCATACTGGTGATACAAGGGTGATAAGGAAGAACCACCAAAAACCTTTTTCGACGTGTCATGAACGAGGTAGCTTAGTGACTTTTCTACTAGGGCTCTTTTACCCAGGATCCCTTTCGGTAGAGGGATATCCTTCAAATTCGGTCTCTCACTTCGTATTATTCGATGTGGATTTCATCACCTTGCGAAGGATACGATTTTTCGAGGTCTCCAGCTCCTAGTTAGGAAGTTTGCTTGCATTTTCACCTTTTTAGAGGGTCTTTTTCTTTTTAGTGCTACTTGTTGGCATTCTGGCCACTTTTGTTTCAGCTTGCTTACTGTGACATCGGTCCCAATACAATTTTTTGAGCTTGATTTTTTGGCCTGCGAGCCTTCTCTTTTCATAGCTCCCCTTCTGCACGCTCGGTTGCTTTAGGGTTTTTGAGTTCTTACACGGTAGTTACAAATACTTATCTGATGATGTGTGATTTCCTCTTCTCCTAGGTCTTCGAGATGGTTGAGTTAGATGGTCTTCTGAAGGGACTGAACACCCCTTCATGGACCACTAACGCTTGACTGTAGTAGTAGTCTAGAGGACCATGTGATCACATCACCCGTGTGGAATTTTCCATTTACTGTGATGATGGTCTTTCAAGTTATATGGAACAATGGTACATTTGAGAGAGAGATGAATGGTTGTACCCCACCTTTGCCGATTATATTATGGTCCTTTCATTTTGTCAATAATATTTTTGTGGTACCTTGCCTTTTACCTTTTGGGTGTTTTACTGATATTGGGATATCTTGTGATTTGTACCACCTTTTATGTTTTTGGTCTTGTGGGTACTATGGTAGTTTGTCCACATTTGAGGTACACCCACTTTCTCCAAATTGTTATGAGTCTTTATACCCACTTTGTACCACCCTCTTGACCTTAGTTAGGGAGATTGCATGCTATCATACCTTTTGGTGGTAATATTTGAGTTACAAGAGGTAGTTACAAGGGGTTATTTCATATATGAGGTAGTTGCAAGGAGATATTTCATATAAGAGGTAGTTACAAGGAGCTATTGCATATATGAGGTAGTTACAAGGAGATATTGCATATAAGAGGTAGTTACAAGGAGCTATTGCATATATTCGACATTTTTGACCTTCCATCTCTTTGGCATGTCAAATAACAGGTAGTTACAAGGAGTTATTGCAATATATATTTGACCTTATTTGTACCTTCCCCACAATGGTTGATTTACTTTTGGTCGTCACTCACTGTTGTTTATTTGTCCGGTGGTAACTTGTACTTTAAATTTGGTACTTTCATTTTTTTGTGGTACCTTGCCTCTTACCTTTTGGGTCTTTTACTGATCTTGAATTATCTTTTGATTTGTACTGCCTTTTATGTTTTTGGTCTTGTGGTTATAACTATGGTAGTTTTTCCACGTTTGAGGTAGTGTACACCCCCTTAGTCCTGTTGATGTGTATGTAACTTCGAAATGTATTTCACCCATGTATTTCATATATGTATTTTATATTCCTATAGAGATGTTATTATTCCTCTATACGGAAGTGTCGTCATTTATATTGTAAGTGTCGTAACTTATACTTGATGGGTTATTAGACCACCTTGTTGGGGTCGACCCTGTATAAGTCATGTGGGTTGAAGGGTTGTTAGACCACCCTAGTGGGGGTCATCCATGTGGGTCAAAGGGTTATTAGACCACCCTATTGGGTGTCGGCCCAGTCAGCATTGTGTTATGTGGTTAAGTTAAGGCCGACCTAGTAAAGGTTATTAGGCAAGTCAAGTCTAGTATAAATAAAGATCGGGAGATCTATATTTTATCATTCTACTCTCTCACTCACACTTGGGAGAGTGGCGCACTTGTGTAGGAGGAGGCTCTGCTGCTAGGAGAAGACTATCTCTTGTATTTTGGTTGTATCATTGCTCTATCTATCTCTGAGCAAGTTATTGGGGTTTTTCACCTTTATGGTTTTCCCCAAGTAAACTCTGTGTCTCTTGTGTGCTTGCATTATTGTGTCCATGATTGATATGCTGTAGATTTTCTGTACATGTTGTTCTCTCAGTTAAGATCCTATATCAAATTGAAGTAAATTCTGAAAATTTAACATGGTATCAAAGCTAGCCTGAAAGAAGGCATGATATGGCATGTATGACACTTGTTGCACTTACGATGCTAGGGCTTGATATAGCAAAAACCAGTCATTGTAGAACTTTCGCTATAAATCCATTTTGGCGACGTTTTCGGATATGAAACTTTTACAGGTCGAAGATAAGATCCCCATGCACCTTGTATTCAACGAAAAACCTCTAATACGTTGTACTTTGTGATTTATTATCTGTACAATATAGGGTTTCTGCCTCTTCTAGATCTGAGTCAAAATCAGGTGACCTTGGAAAAAAGGTCATAACTTAGGCTAGGAATCTCCAAATGAAATTTCATAAAATGTGACAGGTATTACACATACTGTACTATCTTAGGAAACATTTTCAGAGGCCGAAGTTGAACCAATGACATGTGGAACACCTTACAAGTTTTCTCTCCTGTATTATCCCATAAACAGGTCACGTTGCGACACTTGGAATAACTCTCTCTCAGAGAATCCAATTGAGGTTAGACCTATCGAGATGGAAAGATAAAAGGTCAGGTTATCTCAAAAAAATAAATTAGAGGCCGAAGTTGAACCAGTGACACGTGGCACGCTGTACAAGTTCACTCTCCTGTATTATCCCATAAACAGGTCATGTTGCGACACTTGGCATAACTCTCTCTCAGAGAATCCAATTGAGGTCAGACCTATCCGGATGGAACGATAATAGGTTGAGCTATCTCAAAAACAATTTTCATACCCTATGGATCGAAAAGTTCAAAGTTACATCAGAAACAATCAGGTACATATTTCTGTCAAAACATAATTATTTTTGAGCACCTTCATTCATGGCTTCTGGAAATTAGGGCTTCGGAGAAAGTTGGAATTTTTGGAATTTTTGTAATCGGAGACCACGGCTGGATGATACTCATCAAAATTGAAATTTAGAGACCAAGATCAGAGTTTTTGGATGGGTAGAAGGCCGGGATTGATCAAACCCTAGTTCGGGACTTTGATCGGAAAGATGGAAAATTAGGGCTTCTGCAAAAAAATTGGAATTTTGGAAATCTGTGACCACGGCTGGAAGCTCCTCAGAAAAATTGAATCTTAGAGCTTTGAATCAAATCTTTTGGTTGGGTGAAGCTCTGGGAAAAGAAAACCCTAATTCAGGGTCCTCCCCAATGAATCCAGAAATGTAAAAGGCAATTTCGAGAGGTGAAACTTTGCAGTTTTAAAATTATGAATATACCAACTTGATCAACTCTTCAAGGCACATATTTCTATCCTTTCGGAAGTTTGAAATTCAAAGTTTGAATTTTTGGGGTTTTTTTGACAAACCCTAATCCAGCTCCAGGTCTAGTTCTTGCAAATCAAGTGGATTGGGTTAATCCTAGAAGAAGATGGATTGGTCACCTGCATAAGTGCAGAAGTTCCTGTCTCAGAGGGAGACAAGGCTAAGGCCTTCCATAAGAAGATTACAAGCAATCTTGACAGGTATGGCTTACAGGTATGTTTCATGGTTAAGTTTATCATATGTTTGTCTTCATATCATTACAATACAATCTTGATTAATTACTATACTTGTCGTATCACCTTAATAGAAGATATTCATTGATTAAGGTTTTGACACTTATGAATGTACTAATGCATTGTGATGTTGTATGAGGTTTATGTTGTTCGCTAACATAAAAGGTACACCAAGAAAGACAAATCATGTTCTACTTCAAGAACATATGATCATGGTGACATGAAGACAAAGATTCATCCATTTTCATGGATCACATAGAAGATCTACTTTCGAGGTATGTATAACTTGGTCCTACAATGGTTAACCTATGAGACATGCAGGTTACTAGCACAAGTCACTGAAGAGAACTAGAAGACATTATGCAGGTATGTTAGACATAACTAGCTAGCATGCTAATCCAGGTATGTTTTTCCTATATCAAGCTAGAATCCTACCTTGTGTTAGGATCTTATACTGTTGTGTTGTTGATAATGATTATTCATGAAGTCATAGGTTTGAATAGTCATGGTTGTATGCATATTATGTTTCTTACCATAATTGATGATATGACTAACTAGAAGAATCATGAAGGTATAGGTTTGAGTAATCACGGGTTTATGCATTGATGATTTAACTAATCGGAAGAGTCCTATGATCAAATAAGAATATGCATGAGTAAAAGAAGACTTCCCTAAAACCTTGAATACTAATGTTTATTATCTGTGAATGATCATGAATATACATGTTTAAGATTATTGTGTTTTGATAGTATTAAGATTATACTAATAAATATGTGATTATGTATGAGACCTCAAGGATAACACAATGATGATACTAATAAGCATGCATAGTGATTAAGGATGGATGTAAGTTCAAGGATAGGTAATCCAGGAAGCAAAGATCAAGAGGGAGCACACTCCAGTTGTTCCTGCAAGAAAGCAAAGGAGCACATTTCAGTAGTTTCTGCAAGGATGCGGTCATTCAGAGGGAGTTGACCACTTATCACAATCCACATCAGAATGGAGTTGCAAAGATTCAGAGGGAGTCCACCTAGCAACCAAACAAAGATAAGTATTTGAATTGTCATTTCTTACATAATGTTATTCAATGATGTATATGCTTATGTTCCTAGAATTAGGTTGTGTATTATGCATATTAGAATAGTTGCATTGATGAACAATATACTACTAATATACATGGGTAAGTGGCCTATGGCACTGTACAACATTCCATTGCTACTTATCTAGAATGAAACCTCTTTGCTGACATGTTTGGATTTGTGCACACTCTTAACAATGTTCTGGTAGAGATTGGAAGGCATCTAGAAAGTTACGGAATATGGATAAATGTTGTATTGAAGCATTGGCTAAGATAATTGCTTGACTGTATGACATATTTCTTTATGTGTAAGAATTTGTTCTGAAAACTATGAGATGTTTTCTAATCATGCAATTTAACTTGTTGTGTAGGAAAGATCGTATACCATCACCTACAAAAGAAGGACTACAACATTTGTTTAGCAACAAATTTATCTATTGAAAATATTGAAGACACTGAAGTTCCTAGGATCTGGGAAGAATGCCATGATCGGGGAGTACCAGTCGATCATGAAGATGTTTGGGATGCAGTCCCAAGACCTGAAGGGGAGTCTATAGTGACTTCCAAGAGAAGTTACAATATCAAGCATGCTGCAGGTGGTAGCATAGAGACTTTTGCTCCTGTAGCCAGATACACTTCCTCCGGTTGTAGTGATGATAGGGAATATACACCATATGGATTTGAAGATAGATTTCTTGAATGGTGTAGTTGAAGAAGAAGTGTACATGGAGCAGCCACTTGGTTCTGAGACACATGACAAGGAGTCATATATGTGCAGAACTTGGTATCATAGGATAGACATCTTTCTATCCAGTTTGGGCTTTACCAAGAGTAAAGTAGATTCCAACGTTAACTACAAGGTTGAGGAAGGAAATCCAATGATACTACTATGTGGATGACCTGTTTGTAACAGGTGAGGATAGATTGATTGCTGACACGCAGAGGAAGCTTGCTACCGAATTCGATATGAAGAACTTGGAGATGATGCACTATTTTTTTTTGGCATGGAGGTGTGACAGAGTGCAGATGGAATCTCCCTTGGACAAGGGAAGTATGCAGTAGAAATCCTGAAGAGGTTCGGGATGACGGATTGCAAGGATATGGCCACACCTATGGCATCGAACCTGAAGCTTTTGTGTGATGCTTCATCTGATCTGGTTGATGTGACGATGTATCGTCAGATGATTGGGTCCTCTATGTACCTGACGAACACGAGACCAGATATTTGCTTTGCAGTGAACACATTGAGCCAGTTCCTGACGGATCCGAGAGATGTTCACCTGGTTACTGTAAAGCATATTCTGAGGTACCTGAAGGGTACGGTTGATTATGAGCTCAAGTATGATGTGAATCAAAAGTTAAACCTGCAGGGCTATGTTGATTTAGATTGGGCAGGGAGTGCTATAGATAGGAAGAGCATATCTGGGTGCTGCTTCAGTATGGGATCAGGTGTGATCTCTTGGTTTAGCAGGAAGCAGTCCTACGTAGCACTGAGTACAGCCGAAGCAGAGTATGTTGTGATGGATGAGCAGGTTGTAGATGTATTGACCAAGTCATTGGCTAGAGTGCAGTTTGAGTACTTCAGAGAGAGGCTTGGTGCACTTCAGATCGAGGTTCCTTCCAAAGGGAAGTGATGAGTCCGAAAGATACAGATGCACATGAGCTTTTCTGACATGGTTTATGTGTTCTCCCTTGGTCGTGATGTAATTGCTGAGCCATTTTTCATATGGTGGTAGATGTGTTCTCCCATGGTGAAAAAAGTAAGGGCTGGAGCCTTCCCCGAATGGTGGTAGATGTGTTCTCCCATGTCGGTGGTGTAAGTGCTGGATGATGTGCATTTGGGCTGTGCTTTGTGGATGATGAGATGATCTGAAGAGGATGATGCTATGATGACCAGGAGGATCATGGATGATGAGCATCAGGACGATGCTCCAGTTACTACTCTGTATATGTATATGCATCATGTTGGATGCTTGTTATGATCAGTTGGATCATTGCATCATATTGGATGCTTGTTATGATCAGTTGGATCATTTATGTATATATGCATCATGTTGGATGTTGGATAGATCAGTTGGATCATTTGTATGTATTTTGTATATGCATCATGTTGGATGCTTGGACCATGTATCTGTATATGTATCAGGTGGATACATTGTATGATCAGGTAGATCATGTATGTTGGTATGTATCATGTATGATCAAGTGGATCATGTATTTGTATTTGTATCAGGTGGATACATTGTATGATCAGGAGGATCATGTATGATGATATGTATTAGGTAGATACTTGGTATGCATCAAGTAGATGCATTATATGATCAGGATGATCATGGATGACGAGCTTCAGGATGTTGCTCTAGATGACATGCAGCAGGATGTTGCAGTGATGATGATTAGGATGATCATGTGTACATCAAGATGATGTATGGTAAGTATCAGGTTGATACTCTATGGTCGTGGATCAAGTTGTGCAGATGAGCATATAATTTGTCCCTGGGAGATTTGCAGATAGTCTTGCAAGGTTTTTCCTATGGCATGTAATCTATCCCTGGGATATCTGACAAATGCTCTTTCGAGGTTTTTCTCTGGGAGGACATATAATTTGGCCCTGGGAGATCTGCAGATAATCTTGCAAGGTTTTGCATATGGCATATAATTTGGCCCTGGGATATCTGGCAGATGCTCTTTCGAGGATTTGTCCTATGGCATATAATAACGCCCTGGGAGATCCGATAGGTTGAGCTGTGTGCTCGTAATAAGTCCTGGGATGCTCTTGCAAGGTTTTTCCATGACCACATGTATTATTGCCCTGGGAGATCTAATAGGTTGGTATGTGTTCCCGTAATAAGTCATGGGATGCTCTTGCAAGGTTTTGTGGTGACCACATATAATAGCTCCCTGGGAGATCCGATAGGTTGAGCTGTGTGCTCGTAATCAGTCCTGGGATTCTCTTTCAAGGTTTTGTGGTAGGGTCACATGTAATAGCTCCCTGGGAGATCTGGTAGGTTGGGATGTGTGCCTGTAATAAGTCCTGGGATGCTCTTGCAAGGTTTTGTGATGCATGTAATAAGTCCTGAGGATTCCACAGTATGGCCAGTGATGACGAAGACCTGCAGGTGGTGGGCCTACATCCAGTATGAAAAAGGACTAGCTCTGTAGAACTTCCTATGACGAGTAGATTCAGAGATTGATTGAGATAGCAGTAGCAGTGATGATGACAATGATTCAAGGATGATGATTCGCTGATGATGATCCAAAGAAGAAGACTTGTGCTAGAAGACCTGTGTCGAGAAATACATTCCTAGTTAAGAGGGAGTGTTGATGTATATGTAACTTCAGAATGTATTTCATATATGTATTTTATATTCCTATAGAGATGTTATTATTACTCTATACAGAAGTGTCGTCATTTATATTGTAAGTGTCATAACTTATACTTTATGGGTTATTAGACCACCTTGTTGGGGTCGGCCCTGTATAAGTCATGTGGGTCGAAGGGTTGTTAGACCACCCTAGTGGGAATCGGCCATGTGGGTCAAAGGGTTATTAGATCACCCTATTGGGTGTTGGCCCAATCAGCATTGTGTTATGTGGTTAAGTTAAGGCCGACCTAGTAAAGGTTATTAGGCAAGTCAAGTCTAGTATAAATAGAGATCGGGAGATCTCTATTTGATCATTCTATTCTCTCACTCACACTTGGGAGAGTGGCGCACTTGTGGAGGAGGAGGCTTTGCTGCTAGGAGAAGACTATCTCTTGTATTCTGGTTGTATCATTGCTCTATCTATCTCTGAGGAATTTATTGGGGTTTTTCACCTTTATGGTTTTCCCCAAGTAAACTCTGTGTCTCTTATGTGCTTGCATTATTGTGTCCATGATTGATATGATGTACATGTTGTTCTCTCAGTTAAGATCCTATATCAGATTGAAGTAAATTCTAAAAATTTAACAAGTCCCAAGGGTTATGAGTCTTTATACCCATTCTTTTTTTTTGACTTGTACCTTACTGGTTGGACTTTGTACTGAGCCTTTTTACTGTCACTGAATTTCTTTGATTGACCGTACCATAGACCAGTCATCTCTCTCTCTCTGGTTTGTACTAGCCCTATCATAGGGTCACTTGGTTCCTAGAGTTGACTGGCCTCTAAGAGGCATAGTCATCTCTGAAAGGAACTCTTCTGAGTATATTACAGGAAACATCTACACTAAGGTAATCAAATATGTGGTAAATAGTTTTCATTAAGTAGCCAGGACTTGTAGCATTAGAGGAGATCCTATAACGTGTATGTGTAGTGTTTCATGTGTGTTACATGTGTGATGTAGCGTTAAATCAAATAGTAAAAAGTGATACTATGAGGGAGATCTTCTAACATGTATGTGTAGCGTTACATGTGTGATGTAGCGTTACATCTAATAGTAGAAAGTGATCATAGTGTGATAAACTAATTAATTTTTTGTCGGCCATTTAGAAATGACGTGAATTTAGAAACGATGACTAGTGCACTAAGTGTAAACGATAAAAAAATTCACACCTCAAGAAATTGGATCCCTCTCGGTGCTGAATAGATCCAGGTTTAAGATGGATCTATGATGGTAAGAACATATTGCTCTAGTCTTCCATTTGTGCCAAACAACACAATAAAAATTGCAACAACAAAAGGAAAGGTAGCAAAATGGCAATCATTGTTTGATGTTATAACTGTACTGTTCATTAGCACATTTTATGGGAAAGCAAAAAGCATTGCTGATTTTTTTGAAAAGAAAGTCTTTGCAACTATGTCATGATAATATAAAGAAAGCCCTACTTTTCTCTGTTTCAATATGATTGAAAATCTTATATGTTATGCAATAAATACCCTATGTCAAGATTACAAGTAATTGTCCAAATTAAGGCAGCATTAGTTGGGAGTAGGACTGAAAGCTACCATTTTTCAAAACAAATAACATGTTTACGGTTTCGATGTTGCTTGATTCAATTACTTTCAGTCATCTAAGAAGACCATGCTTGATTACAAAACTACCCATGTCTTTCCAACATTCAATGAGTTAATCATTTTCCTTAATAATATTTCATTTTAGATTTTTAAAAAGAGTATAAAAGTTCCACAACATTATATAAAAGATGGTGTGATATGGGACTCAAGACCCAAAGTAGCAATAAAAAACAACTCATAAATATTGCATGACTTTCTACTCTTAAGAAAGATAAATTGGTCGTATTTCGATCATCACTTGAATGCCTACATGTTGACAAAGGGAATGAGGATCAAGAAAAATTATAAAAGGCGATACATGTCAAATTTTAAGAGGCGCTATGCCTTGCGGTCGAATCTAAACTTTTTTCCAATGGTGCAGGTAGAACCAAACAGGTATTTGTCTGATCTGTCTTCCTCAAGCGAGGGGAGTTTAGGAAGGCTAGAGGAAAGTGAGACATCCAGTAGGTCTAGAAGAATTGTATCAACTAGATGTCAAAAAACCAAAAGAAGATTCCACAGACACAATGAATTTTTTCACAGTCAAGGGGGGGCATGTTCCTATGGTGATGAGACAAAAGACGATGAAGAGGTGCCCTTTTGGTATAGACATTTAGTGAAACAATGGGTAACGAAGGATCTTCCTCCACCAAACACTGATTTTTGTGTGAACGAGAGGATATATCGAATTGCACCGTCGTCGATACATGGTTTCGGGTTGTTTTCCATGGATTGCATCTTGGTCGGTTACAGGACATGTAGAGAATTGATGGAGTTTGTTGGACCCATATACAACTACAACGATTGGATGCACCTTTTTCGATATACAAAAAGTATGCGTAGCTATGGATTGTCAACAAACTATTTACAATTGAAAGACAAAAATCAAAATAAAGGAGGAACGTTGTACATGGACAGAAGGCCAAAGGCCACAGGGAATATTGCGGGGTTTATAAACAGTTCACAACCAGGGTCTACAATTAAGCAACCAAATTGCGAATTTGAGGGGCGTGAAGGAAACCATGTTTTTTTAGTTGCTATTAAAACAATATCTGCAGGGGACAAGTTTTTAATTAATTACCCTGTGAACCAAGTAGATACAAACAAGGTTACTATATAACTTTTTACCCAACCTTTTAGTAATAAATTAAACATCATAAGGATTTTTTGTTAGTTTATTTCGTTTAAATTTCCCATATTTACTTCACAGGACAGTGATTGGGATAAATCCCTGCACCCAACAAATGGTTGGAGGAGTACTTCTTCCTCGACGGAGTAGGTATACATCTTTCTAATAGTACAAATATAATAAGAAAAAAGAGTTTTTATTTGCTTTGTTTTTCCATTATTAATAACTTGGTTTGTTTTATTTAATGTTATTTATATTTGATGCAGAACGTTGATCAGGAAATGCACCCGTCGAATGTTGATCAGACAACAACACCCTTGGGGTAATAGGTAGACCCGATTTGAATTGTACAATTAAAATATGTCAAAATGTTTTAGCATTATATTAATGTTTCAATGAATATTTTGGTTTCGTTTACGTAATTTTCTAGTCTATGTTTTTGATGCAGGCTGGTTCCGTAAGGTCGGCCACACTAGGGTCCGCGCAATGGGTATACATCTTTGTAATATTAAAAATATAATATGAATAATAAGTTTTTTGATGTGTTTTTTCATGAATAGTTTTGGATTCGTTTAGGTGACTTTCAATATGTTTTTTATTAGGGTGTTGTTAGGGGAAGCTCCCAGATATTAGCAGATCGGGGCAAGTCGCCTATGACCATTGATCCAATGAGTGGATCGTGATCCTTGAGGTCATAGGTATAATTCATTTCAATTGTACCAATATAATACGTAGCATAATGTTAATTTTTCATGTGTATACTGGTTTCGTTATGATAATGTAAACCGTGTTGTAATTTTATGAATCTATCATGATAGATATGTTAAGTTAATATAAAATTTGGAATCTATCAATAGAGAACTCAGTAGTGCTTTATATATGTTTGTTGCAACCCACTAGTGAATCACAGTATGAATCAACATCGCAAGATTTTCCGTTAGAACCTAAAGTGGCAGAGGTGCTTCACGATTGCGAAAAAATTGGTGAAGCCACAAACCTGCTAAAGATGGTAGAGAAATTGTTGAATAGATATAGTGCGGAAATCCTTACTCTACTAATCCAGGTTCTGCAGACAAGCGCAATTACAGAAAGGATTGCATTGTTGGAACATAGATCTAATACCTTGCGAGTAAGTTGAGGAATCTTGAATCATAGAATAATTCGTTTAAATCTTTATAATGTTCTCTTTTATATGATAGTATTGAACGTATAAGACATGGTGTGTATTTATAGAATTATAAGGGACCACACAATAGTGGTCAAGGTGGTGTTGGCCCCAGTGAGGCTCGTGGAGAGACTTTGCATCATGACCAAACGAATCCACGTAGTTCGAATCCTTCGCCATTGTTGTCGACTGAACAGTCGGCAACACGTTCCAAAACACCACGGACCCCCGCTGTGAGCGCAACAGCTGCTACTAACCGACACACAATGGATCGTCCACAAGAAGGGTTCGACACCGAGTCCCCTACTAATTTTGATGTCGAAGAAGCTGCATTTCCAGGATCTTCCTGTTTCAAAAGCACAGGAACACTGGAGACAACATTTTTGGTGGACAAAGATCTCGTCCCAATAAAGATAGAGAAGATCCCAGGTAATTAATCATAGTTGATTAGGTTAATTAGTGTTTAAAATTTCTTTGTAATATACCGATAAAACATTTTTTATCAACTAATTATGATCATGGCATGATCGTTTTGCAGGAAACGATGTTTTCTATAAACATATGAATGACTTTTTCTTGGAGATCTTCGGGCCCACCATCCGAACAAGGTGGGATAGACAACCGAAACATTTAAATGATGAACTAACTAATCAGTTGGTTGGCCTGTTCGGGGAGAAAACCTTCAGTCATGCCAATGTCCTGAAAAATGCTTGTCAACATGTGAAGGTTGTCGGAGACTAATATAGGATACACCTCGAAAAAAACAAGAGGTATGAGCACCCACCAATGATTCCAGCAATGGAGTGAAAAGCTCTAGTGGAAGATGGAAAGGAGAGGGCTCTGAGAAGAGAAGGCAAGCTAACACCAGGCACAGGGAGGTATGCAATACTTTCTGCAATGTAATTCTAAACCTTATTATCCTTGATTTCTATATCAAACTTGGAACATCTAATGTATTTCAACACTTGCATAGGCTATCAGACACATCAAAGGCCGCAAAGGCAAGACTAGAAAAAATAGGTCAGCACAAGCTTGGCCCTGGTGGTTATTCGAATTTGGCGGCATGGATTGTAAGTTTCGAGAAACCAACAATGAATACAAATAATAAATTGAAAATTATTTTTCATTTTATTGCACCGTAAAATGTTAATTAACGACGATAAGTAAATATGCAGGCCGATCGATTCAATGAAGTACCCACAGAGGAAGACATGAAGCTTGGCTTCCAGGAAGGCTTTGGAGCTGTTGTTGAACGCCGAAGAAGCTTATCTGGGAAAACACAGTCTTGTGGTACCAATCCATCCGGTGCACAGGTGTATAGAATCTATATAGTTTAATGAAGATTTGTCGCTTGTGCAATATTTTCGTTACAAATACTTGATGTAAAATATTGACTCTATTTTTAATAGGAAAGCAATGATCCCATTAGTGTCAAGGAGGGACAACAACAAATCGATGATCAAGCTTCGAATCCTGGTAATAAATTTATTCATATGCTACAATTTTATTTATAGCATTGCAAATGGTGACCATTAATTGTAGTTCACTGTATTTCAACTGCAGAGCATGTAGAGGGTGAAACTGTACAGGTTGAGACTAGACAAGAACATCAACAACATGATTTGGTAAAACAAGTAAAAAAACACCTTCGTAATGAATTTTTTTAAATGAAAAACTTGTCATTACAATAGCAAAATATAATGATGTAACATTTTCACATCTTTGCAGCAAATCCGAACCCCTTGCCACAAAATCCATGTCTAGAACAACAATCAACTAGGATATTTCATACATCACCACAAGCGCCTGCTGATGAACCAAGAACTGGAGGAGAAAGTCCAGATGTAGATGCTCCTCTTATAGATTATGTACAACTAAAGAGAAGAAAAACTTATAAAAAGAAGTGACAGGAAAAACGACGTCTAAGTATTTTTGATAACAATATATTGTCCACGATTTTTGGTCTAATGAATGAATGAATGGTTTAATGAATGTTCTAATGTTTTAATGATTAAGTGTAGTAAAATGTTACCTTTATTGAATTTAAACTTTTATTGAATGAATGTGTTTATTGAATGATTAATGAATGGTTTATTGAATGTTATCTTTTATTGAATGAATGTGTTGATCGACTGAAACGATGGTTTAGTGAATGTTAGCATTTATTGAATGAATAATGGATGAAAGTCTCCACTACTTCCTTGGATAGATATGCAGGTGTCTTTGCTGAACCAATGATCTTTCCACCTTCAAGAGACCTTTCCGGTAAAAATTTAGTCACATCTACCTCTCAGCAGGAATTGATGGCTATTTTTCATGTAGTATAGAAGTGGCAGCCATACCTATTAGGGAATTATTCTTGCATCAAGACTAATCTCCAGAGTCTGGAAAATTTTCTGGAACAATGGGTCTCCTCCCCAACACACCTGAAATGGGTTATCCAACTCATGGGTTATCCCTATGCGATCACTTACAAGAAGGGTAAGGACAATATGCTGGCAGATGCTCCTTTTCGCACAATTGATGACCCAGTTTCTCTTACAGCTCTTTCTCTGCTTGTTCCAAATTGGTTGCAATATGTTCAACATGGATATCTCTTCTATGAACTCCATGCATCTTCATCAGTAGGGAACTCTGGGCTCTTCAAAATGTATGACCGGGAATAATGTAGCTTCTTTTGGCAGGGACTGAAAATGACAATTCAACAGATGGTGGCTGACTGTGATACTTTCCAGGTCAACAAGGGTGAAACGACACTCCTTTCGGGATTGCTCAAACCCTTTCCCATCCCTACACAGCTTTGGCCAACTATTTCTATGGATCTCCTAGCAGCACTCTGGTGGTACAATATCACATCTTAAAGGACACCATATGAAATAGTCTATGGACAGAAACAACCAGTTCTTCTTCCATACACCCTTAGCAGCTCCCCAATTTAGGAAATTGACTTGGTTCTTCAAAACCGCTATCAGATTCTTCTCATTCTGTAGGACAATCTTCACATGGCCAGAATTCCCCTGAAACAACAAGCCGATCAACACCGTTCTGAGCGCATTTTCCGCGCAGATGATGGGGTTCTTCTTTGTCTACAACCTTCCAAGCAATCCTCCCTGACACTCCAAAGGCGTCAGTGGCCCGAAATGCAACCCGAGGATGCTACTAGGGAACCACTTCTTCAGATTCTGCAGCAATTTCTCCAACCAAAGCTTTGAGGACAAAGCTTTTTCTAAGGAAGAGGGGATGTTAGGAACCCGTGTCAACCCTTCTCTTTACTATGTTAGTATATTGTTGTTGGATGCATATGCTTTGTAATTCGTCCCATAGTATTTGTTGATCCATAGTTTATATTAGCCCATAGTATTGACCCATAGTATTGGACGCATATGCTTTGTAAGTCGTCCCATAGTATTATATGTCCCATGGTTTTGACTCATAGTATTGGGCATAGACTTAGTGTATAAGTGTATGTTGAGGTCATTGAATGCACTGTGAAGTTAATTGTATTGAGCTTGCTCAAAGGAGGTTGCCCCATCGAAGTGGCCTGTGATCAATATAAAAGTGATTCTGAGTTCTATTATTTCTGATATCTTGTGTATTTGCATTAATTAATTATTGTAGGTTCTTCACAGAATCTGAGACGGTTGCATTGTGATATGCATGCAGAATAAATGAAGAGTGGGTGTCGATAGAAATGGTTTTGGGACGTCGTATGAGAGGAAATGGCGATGGGAATTGATTGATAAGGTCAAGCTTGAAGGTGGTATCCTTGGGACTAGACATATGTCGCAAGTTCAAATCTCGTCTAAATATTTTTTATAACAATATATCGTCCACGATTTTTGGCCTAATGAATGAATGAATGGTTTAATGAATTTTCTAATGTTTTAATGATTCAGTGTAGTAAACTGTTACCTTTATTGAATTTCAGCTTTTATTCAATGAATGTGTGGACTTAATGATTAATGAATGGTTTATTGAATGATATCTTTTATTGAATGAATGTGTGAATCGACTGAAACAATGGTTTAGTGAATGTTAGCATTTATTGAATGAATAATGAATGAAAGTTCATAATAAAATATGGATAAATTTGCACATATTTGTTTTTTTCAAGTACATGAATTGGGTATGGGGAATTGAGAGTGATGTCAGGGGGGGGAGTGGCCATAAGAGCTTCCACCTTCACATGGTTGGCCCTGTTCAGTAGAGAATATGAAATTATTCTCGAAACAAAGAGGACTTCAATGAATGGCTACGATACTGGCTTTCTACAACCCACTCGCGTGTCGTTTAAATTTTGACAATTTCTTGGAGCTTGTTGTGATTTTTGGTTGCTCCTCATAATGAATTTTGAGTTTCCATAACTTCAAAGGTTGAGTAAATGATGCACTGGAATCAATATCCTTAACCTTCTCTTTAATTTCCTTGGAATCAATATCCTTAACCTCACATTAAACCCTTCCAAATTGGTATATTTACCATTCAAGGCTGGATTCCTCTGAAGCATGATATTTGCAACTAAGCTAGCATAGACCAACAACAATTAGAAACATGCTACTTGTTGTCAATGCTCATTTTTTTTAGGGCTGCAACTTGACCATAATGGATCCTCTTACGCTAGGGAATTAAAGTCAACAACAAATTAAAGAAAATATATAATTTGCATTGAAAAAATAACAGGGTACAAACTGGTCGTAGGTTCAAATCTCCTCAGTTCAGTTCGTACCCTGTTTTTATTTCGATGCAAAGTTTAAAGGTTGAGAATGTTAAAAAAATAGGGACAAGTTCCACCTGCAGCTAACTTTTTCATTATTAGGCACTAGACGTATTTCAAAAATGTTATTTAAAAAAAAAAAAATGTATTGGGTAGTCGCTTAACCAACGACTTAACCGACAACCTCATGTTAAAATCCGATGGCTCGGAACGTCGGATCCGCCTTTTTTTGTATGGTGTAGACGTCGCTTAACCGAAAACTAAACCAATGACCGCATGTTAAAATCCGACGCCTTTGCCATACTTCCGATGGCTCGGAACGTCGGATCCGCCTTTTTTTGTATGGTGTAGATGTCGCTTAACCGACAACTAAACCGACGACCGCATGTTAAATTCTAACGCCTGTGCCATAATTCCGACGGCTTGGAATATCGGATCCACTTTTTTTGTAGGGTATGGATGTCGCTTAACCGATGACTAAATCGACGCCATCAGGGAAGGGACGTCACAATGTGCGCCACTTATTCGATGGAAAAAGGATGAAATCCGACCAATATTGGAAGTTAACGCTGTCGGTTATCCGACTCCAATATGGGAATTTAACGGTGTCGGTTATCCAACTCCATGTGAAGCTGGAGGAAGTTGGATCATCGATGAGGTAGACTCGTCGAAGATCCGACATAGTCAAGTTTGTCAGATTTTAGCCGATATACCACCGACAGTAAAAAAACACTGGAATTGTCGGATAGGCGACCATAGGTTGTAGCAAATTCGAATTTTTCGCTGTCGGATTTTGGGTCCAAAAAACGTAGTGTTATACATGATTGTGTAGAGGTCTACATGGATGATTTCAAAGTCTATGGTAATACCTTCCAAGAAGCCCTTGAAAACCTCAATACAGTTCTTATTTGATGTCAAGACACAAACTTAGCCCTTAGTCATGAAAAATGTAAGATGTTATTAACCGAGGGCATAGTTCTAGGACATCATCTCTCTCTTCAAGGTATCAAGGTGGATCCTGCCAAGATAGAGATAATTGTCAATCTTCCTCCTCCAAAGACTCTGAAGGAAGTTAGAAGCTTTCTTGGCCATGTAGGTTATTATAGGCGTTTTATAGAAAATTTTACCAAGATAGCTGCACCTATGTTCAAACTACTCGTGAAGGACACAGAATTTCAATGGACTGAACCTTGTCAATAGGCTTTTGAAACTTTAAAAGCAAAGTTATCAGTAGCACTAGTACTTAGGGGCCCTAACTGGTCCTTTCCTTTTCATATCTCTACTGATGCATCCAACATAGCTATAGGGGAAGTCTTAGGTCAAAAAGAGGAAAAGTCATCTTATGCCATTTATTTCGCTAGTAAAAACTTGACTACTACAGAATCAAAATACACTGTTACCGAAAAAGAGTTTCTCACAGTAGTCTATTCCATCAATAAGTTTCATCATTATATCATAGGATATGAAATTTTCATACATACCGATCATTCTGCTATTAAATTTTTTATGAATAAACCAGTTACCAATGGCAGAGTGACTTGGTGGCTTCTTTTGTTACAAGAGTTTAATATTACCATTGTTGATCATCCTGGTCGAGAGAATGTAGTAGCAGACTTTCTATCCCGAATTCAAATTGACAATGATGATAGTCCTGTCAATGATAGCTTCCCAGATGAACATTTATTCGCTGTATCTATTCAAACCCCATGGTTCACAGACATAGCCAATTATTTGGCAACTGGAAAGCTACCAAACCATCTCTCTCCACCCAAAAAACGTAGAATCATAGTTCAAAGCTCTAACTATTCCTGGGTGGATAATGATCTCTTTCGTGTCGGTCCTGACCTTATTATTAGAAGATGTGTACGAGAGGATGAGATGTCAGAGATTCTTCATGCATGTCATGTTGGACCTTGCGGTGGACACTTTTCTGATAAAAGAACAACATATAAGGTTTTACATTTTGGATATTATTGGCCAAGCATCTTCAAGGATGCTGCCAAATATGTCAAGGGATGCAATAGTTTCCAAAGAATGGGTAGACCTACCACATCTGATGAGATGCCTTTGCAAGCTCAAGTTATGATCGAGCCTTTTGAAAAATGGGCTCTAGATTTCATTGGACCAATTTCCACTATGTCTCATAAGAAGAAGTACATCCCAGTCTGTACAGATTATGTCACCAAGTGGGTAGAAGCCAAAGCTTTATTCCGAGCCACATAGAAATCAGTGGTAGAGTTTATGTATGAAGAAATATTTACCCGATTTGGTGTACCTAGGAAAATTGTAACCGATGAGGGATCTCAATTCACTTCCAAGTTAATGAAAGAACTTACTAATAAATATGGTATTAGACATTCTAAATCTTCCCCATATCATCCTCAGGAAAATGTTAAAGTAGAAAGCACAAACAAAGTATTAGAATCTATCATGACCAAGACCATTCAGTTACACCACAAGGACTAGGCAGATAGGCTCCCAGAAGCCTTGTGGGCTTATAGAATAACTTGGAGAAACACCACTGGCCACACACCTTATGAACTTGTTTATGGAAAACAGGTTCTCCTACCCATTTAATTTCAGGTTAAGACATTTCATATGGCTGCTCAGTTAGGAATGAATTTAGAAGAAGCATAGAAACAACGAATCCTACAAATAAATGAATTAGACAAGATTAGACAAGATGCTATCCAATGAAAAATCTTAATACAGAATCAACGTAAAAAATGGCATGACAGATACATTAAACAAAAACAATTTAAAACAGGAGACTGGGCATTACTTTTTGATTCGAGATACAAAAATTTTAAAGGTAAATTGACTACTTGCTGGATGGGTCCTTATGAAATTTTTACAGCTTTCGATAATGGATCCGTTAAAATTAAAACAATTGATGATTCTCAAACCTCCTTTGTTGTAAATGGCCATAGACTTATACTTTATCACCAACCTATATCTAAACAAGACTTTGTACAGAATGCCTTACAACATCAAGAGATGGAGCTAGTAGAAGAGGAAGTTATTCCTCCTCCTCCTAGTCCCTGAAATTTCTAAAGGATTGTCTTTATTTGTACATATGTAAATATATTGTGTTCTTGTTTTAATTATAATGATGAAGAGTTATTTTCTGACAAGCTGATTGTATTTATACAGGGAATTCATTTGTATGATCAGCTCATGAAATTTTTGCCAATAAAAACATGAAAACTTTTCTCCCTTTTTAGATTTCTTATGGCTTTTTTTTTTGTACATATGTTTTGTTTTGAATAAATCAAAATCATCTAACAATGGTTTTGCAGCTTAATTACAAGGACCTTATCCTCTCATGCAATATTATTGAAAGGGAAGCACTTAAAAGGAAAAAAAAATCAATATATCCTAATCCCTTCTTTTTTTCAATTATTGTTGAAATTGACATTTTTAGCAAAAGATAAAGTGTTCTTTATATTATTTTGCAACCATTTCATTTATGATTTTGAATATGGTATTTGATTCAGGCATGCACATTTCTGATTATCGTTTAGAACTATTGCTTAAAACACCTATCTTAATTGCTACGATCTCAAAAAAATATACTGTCTTACACCAATGGATCATTGACTTATCCTAGACTCATTATCAAAACTTGTCTCCTAAAACATCTTTTAAAGGTAACTTAGAAGTGAATGTTATTTTTATTCTTGTGGGGAACATTACTGAATTCTTATGAAAGAGATAGATACAGATCAAATAACAACTTTATGTTATTATCTTTTGACATGATCTTTAACTTTGGCTATTATAAGTAAAAGTTGGGCATAAAGGTTCGTTCTGATATTTCGAATTATGTGTTTAGAAGGCTTAGCACACTCTAGTACCAACTGGCTTCCTTACAAAATATATATATATATATACATATACATCATTATACGAAGCAAACCCGCCGGGGTACTGAACAGGCCTGCTGGCAGCAGGTCCATGCTAAGTAAAATCTTAAACAAGGAAGCTAGGTAAAGGCAAGTAAACCCGCCAGGGTACTGAACAAGCTCGCTGGCAGCGGGACTATGCTTGCATGGTACCAAGATAAACCCTCCGTGGTACTGAACAGGCCTGCTGGTAGCGGGTCAATATCGGGTAAAAGAGATCGGTTAATGCATTACTATGCACATGATTCATATATAAGAAACTTGAGTATACAAACACATGTTTTGGCCATCTATACTGTCAATAGAGAATAACTGTAAGTTGAACTTGGACCTTGTCATCTAATTCAAACAATATCTAGGATGTTATTATCCTAGAAATGGGACCCATAATTATGAAAATCTCATAAGCTTTACGGTACACCTTATCTATATCTTGGGATGACAAGAAATCATTAAAAAGGGTCATGGATGGCTAGTTTTCCTATGGCATCTTTCATATCAAATTATACTATCATTCTTCATATGGTTCTTTTAAGCACTGTTCTATTCTTTATGATAAATGTACATATCTAAATCATCTACATGTTTAGTTAATATTTCATTTTCTTGAGAAAAGTATTACAACATTTTTCAGCTATTGATAAAATAATTGAATATCTAATTCTCTTTTTGTTGGCTTGAGGACAAGCCATATCTTTGGTTTGGGGAAGGATTAGAACTGTTTTAAACTATTTTTTATTTTTATTCACAAAAATAAAGAAAAAAGTTTATTTATCTCTGAAAGTGATAGATGTTTGCAAGTTAATGAAAAAGTAGAAGGCAAATTGTTTTAATTAAGACAAACAAAAAGGGGACATGACTTAAAAGTTCCAAAAAGCAAAGTTTACAACATTTCTGTGCACTAACAGCCTTAAAAATTCCTTGCAAAAATCAGTTCCAGTTGGCTTCAGCAATAAAAGTTTGTATAGACAAAAGTCTGTATGAAAGGCTGAATGGCGGATTGAATGCCAATCCAAATGCAGTGACGAATGCAGCAAATAAGCAACGTTTTGAATAAAAGTGCTGAAGAAATTTTAGCTTATATCTTTCAAATAGCATGCTATATATTTTTTAAAATTCTGAGTAACCAATGATGATAGGGATTAATCAAATGTCAAATCTCGCACTTGGTTTTAATTCCTTATTCATCTCATCTTGTTAAATGAATGAATCTTGTGTCATTATGAATCATTGTATGACCACTATGGTCTTAAATGTCGTATAGTTTTCCAGCATATGGATCAGATCCTTGTGATCTTCCACGTGTGTCCAAAGCTTGGCTTTGGACATGGTTGAATATGCTATACCAAACACACATCTATCGAATTCACACACTTCAATACTGGTACTTAACCCAAGATCTTCAAAGTACAAATGTGATCTTTCAAAACACACTTTACCTATGACCATCCAGCCATCCAAATAGACCTCAATTTAAATGATGGTTGCGTAAATTTCTGCTTCACTCGTTACCCTTCATTTCTCTCTCTGCGAGCTGCGTCCTCTGTAAATTCCTTGTATCCCCTACATTTATCTATTGTTTCCCCCATCCTCCATCAGCAATGCCTAACCGTTGCGAGCCAGGTAGCTACCAAGATCTTCTTCATATCCCTGAGTTTAAAAGATGCCGTGAGTTATTCTCTCAAGTAGGATGGAATCCGTTTCTCCACCACCTTGATGGTCACAACCATGAGATTTCGTTGATGTTTGCTAAAGCTTTCGATGGAAAAACAGCCAAGGTTGGCCATCTTGTTTTCTTCGTAACAGAAGATTCAATAGCGTTAGCTACAAAGCTCCCTAGAGAAGGTGCCCGATGGCACAAGCATTTGTTTCTTCCACGAGAAGCTCACCAGTTCGCTCTCAAGCCCGATTTTCAACACATTACTAGCACCAAAGGTTTTCATAGAGAATGGATCAAGCCAGAGTACTTGGATCTTTTGACCATTATCATTTCCTTAGTCACCTGCAAGGGTAAGTTCACTATTTTTAAAGCTTTCCATGTTAGACTGTTAGCTCATTTTGTCAATAATCAGACCTTAAATTTCCCATTCTGCTTTCTAAAGAGCTTGGAAAAGATGTCGAGTCAAGTTAGAAAGAATACCATTAACCCTTCTAGCAACTTATATCACCATTGTCTCATTAAGCTTTTAATCATTCATCAACTAGAGGAGAGAGGTCAGACTTGGGACCATTTTGTTTTTGAGATATTAAACCCTCATATATATACTATCAAATCTTCTTCTTCTCAAGAACACCTTCATGCCCAAGAAGAACCAAAGACTAAACATATATGATTTGATGAGAATTCCTTAGATGATATGAACTCTGTCCATTCAATACATTCTCCTACTGAACCTAGAAAGACAAATCATGACCAGTCCATTGATCAACCTGACATTCAGACTATCATTCATCCCTCATGCTCAAATATTCAGTTGGACGATCATACCTTTGAGTCATCCCTCCTCACACTAGCTAATGCATCCGCTTAGATGAGTGAAGCCTGTGCTGCTAGAAGCTGTCCTGCATGTAACAAAGACAAAATCCCTGAAGAACAAACTATTAATGTTGAGACATCTCCAAAAGAGAAGAGTCCTCAAATAAACTTGGAGCATGGTATAGAACAACCTATTTCGAGTAAGCAAAAGTGGGATCAGTTAACCCAAGAGATAACACAATTAACATAACAAAGTCAAAGCTATGTGGAGACAATCTCTGAGCTCCTTGAAGAAAATAAGATGTTGCATACACAATTGAAAAGCTTTGAATGCTCGGTTAACGCCAAAATAACATCCAATGTTGTCCTTAGAGTAAAGTATAATTCCTTAAGGGGTCATTTCAAGAAGCTCCAGACCAAGCATGCATCTCCATCATCTGAGTCGAAGACCGCTGCTATCGCAGCTCGGCCTTCTTCCTAATCACTTTTTGTTTTGCTCAATGGGACATGGCATGACTCCGGTTTGGGGGAATGTTGGTGTCCAATATTGTCACCATTTTTTATCATTTAATTTACTCGAAGTGGCATTATTTCTATCATTTTTTCTATAAGTAAGTTGTTTTCTTAGCCATTCAGCTCATCAAATAGTCCAGGTAGGCACAAATTTACTTACCATGCAAATCTTATTATATTTAGTATATTATGGTTTATTTATGATTAAAATGATGTTTTTGGGCATAATTAACACTTATGGTTTTAATTGATATGCTATGATTTGCAAATGACCCATCATTCAGACCATGCGCTACGTACTCTGCCTAAAACGCGTTTAACTCATCGTTCAACCCTCCGTTCAGCCCATGAAATCCGTGGTTGACACATCTCAGACCATTGAATGAAGAGAAGGACACATGGGTTTTGTTCGACATGCAATGGGCCTAGTTAATGAGCTATTGCTCTAGAAGATCCGTCCTTACTCTCACCAAGCCTGACAATGCATCTCACGTCCACGTGAACGCTCTAAGCCTTGATTCGTCTGCGCATCTTGGAGTCATGCGTGTTGGCCAAGCTCTCACTCATGCCATTATTCTGGAAAGATTCCAGCCGTCCACATTTATCCTGCCAACATAACTTCCACGCCCACGTCAACACTCCAGCACACCAGCTCTCTTATTCATTTGGCTGGGAGTTACGCTCACCTGTTCATGCCTGCTCACGTTCATTTATGTCGTCATTCTGGAAGGAGTTCGCCTGCCCATGATTTAGTCTACCAACACACTACACACCTACGTCTGAGTTAGATCAACACTGCAGCTGCATTGTGAAGGAACCAACCCCATCAAAGTCTGAAGAACGTCCCTTGCGTTGGCATGTATCAATTTAATCAGTTGTTACAATCATTTAAACACTCCTATTATTAGAGAGGTCGACTCTGTCGACCCTCTCACCCATTGTAACTTATAAATAGTCACCTCTGTGATTGAGACAAGTTAGCTTCTGAATTCACGATGGTTTTCCAGTCTTAGTCCAAGAATTTGTAGTCATAGATAGTGTGAAGACAGAGTTTGTAATTTTTCTCAAGTTAATGGAAGTAGCAGCTTGTTGATGTTCTATTGGTAGTTGTTTAAGTTGAGCTATTTCACCCTCCGATTGCTGGGAAGGGCCCCTCATCAACTGGAGGTTTTATTTACATTTTTTGCATTTCTTTTCTTGCAATTAATTAGTTTATTTCCTATGTGTGTAATCTAATTCATTTTCCTGTATGTATTATCTTCATTCCTCTATAATTAATATTTCACTGTTAACACAACCTTCCTTCTTCTGAGATAGAATGGTCGACCAATAGTTCAATAGTTTAATCATTTGTAGTTTGTTTTCAGTCCTTCTTCCATCATCATAGTTAGATATTGCTTCCAAATTCTTCCATAGTTAGCATTTCTTTCTTTCTTTTCTCCTCTGTTAGTTTTTCTTCTTGTTTGTTGTAGGTTAATTCTTCCTTCTTCTATTCCAACCTTCTCCCTTCTTCTATTCCAACCTTCTCCCTTCTTCTATTCCAACCTTCTTCCTACTTCTTATAAAATCGTTCTTTCTCTTAGGTAATGATTCGCATAGATAATTTCTTGGCCTCTAATAATCTCTCTACTGCTTCCTGTGCACAGTAGGATCATTTGCATAAGCCAGCTGGTAATTAAATCATTCAAAAACTCTTTCTTTCCCTCCCTTTAAAACGTTTTCCTCCATTCGGATCGTCATTCGGACTTCCATTCAGACCGACGTTCGGATCGTCATTCGGACTGCCATTCAGACCGACGTTCGGATCGTCATTCGGACCTGTGTGTTTTTTGTATTATTTTAGGCCTTTTTCCGAATCTAATTTCTTCTGCCTCTTAATCATCATTCTTCATGTTCCTCCTTAATAGTTTGAGATGTAGTTTAATCTTGTTTTATTTATTTGGATTTTTTAATTCAATCTTCATCATTATTTCCTCTTTTCTTATTTCCTCCTTATCCTCTTCTTATCTTTCTTCCAAAATTTAGTTCTTTAACCTATTTTGTTACTTAGTTACTATTCAGAATGTATGAGTGTTGTTCCTAAATAGTTTATTTCCAAGTTATAGTTGATAATTCTATTTGTTGAGTTGTTTTAGTTTGTTAATCTTAAGACTAGTTTCTATTTAATGAAGATGTTCATGTTGCAAGATCTGGATTAATAATAAAATATCTTTATCAAGTTTTCTACTTGCTTCCAAATCTAATATAGTTCAGTTTAACATCTTTGTTAAGTTTTCTACTTGCTTCTAACTTACATTAGTTTCATGTTGTTCACATATGGATAGACAGTAGTTCATAATGTTTAAATTTAGTGGTAGTTTGTTGATTTTTAGTTTACATTTGTTTGTAGAATTTAAGTTAGATTTACTTCCATTTAGCTTCCTTATTACATTTGAAAGTCATTACGATACATTTACTCCAGTTCCTATTACATTTGATGTACGTAATCAAGAAGAATGGAATTAGATGGTTTAGTCTAAATTAATTTACATTTACAAGTTCTCCCTATTAGACATCTACTATCCGTAGCTCTGATTCTGTTCATAGTTGTTATCTGGAAGTTTAATTTAGTAGTTTCTTACTTTTCTAGAAGTAATTTTTGTTTCAGTATTTGTTTCCATCTTTCTTATTAATTAACCATAGAGGTAGAGTAGTATGATCTAGTACTATTATGATCTGTGATTTAATTGTATTCTTAAATATTTAACTCGGATTTTCATTTTGAAAGATCTTTCGACCTTTCCGTACTAAACATTTTTTAGGTCTCAAAAACCTGAAACTTTGCAACCTTTTCTACCTTGGCATATATTTTTCTTCAACTCTAAGTTTACTGATCCTGGTTGATAATTAATATTAGGTGTTTTTACTTGAGATAGCTCACACACTCAACACACAGATCCACATAACAATAGAGAAGAATATCATAGAGAAAAGAGAGTTCTGAGTGTAAAATATTTTCATGTTATTCATCCATGATATGTGGGATATTAAATAAGATTACATGCAAGATAATTCATGAGACTTTGATGGAATTCAAATTCAACTGAAGAGACATGATTAGTTTGCAATGGATCCATCTCCCGAGAAGAACTAGTGGCAACTAATGATGAATAGTCAGTTAACTGAAGGTGGTTGGCACATTATTGAACCACTTAGGCTATACATTAGGGAACGATAACCCAAGGATGCGCGTGAGTTGACTTGTAGTGGTCAAAAGGGAATTACTACACTCAAACTTAGTGAATCTAGGTAGAAGCGTCAATTAACTAGGAAATCAAGGGGACAAGGCACCTTAATTCAAGGAATTGACTCAAATAACTCCTAAAATCATGCATGAGGGCACATTAACACTCACATAATGTGTATAAGGTGCTATGAGTGTATAAGGAGGCTAATGATGACCAATATTAAGCACTAGGGGGTTAACAACATAGTCTAGGTGCTAGGAGACTCAATTACCAATGCATGGAATGCATGACTAATGCATAGAATGCATGCATGCATGAATGGGAAAGGTCTAGATGGATAGAATGTTCCAACACCCCCCCCCCCCCTTAAGCATGACTTATAGAAAATAAAGAAAAAAAGGGCCCAACAACAAAGGCTAAGGTCACCCTTTACAAAAATTTTATCTGTCCATGTAAATTGAGGGAACGGGGAAAACCTCAGTGGAACAAAACCCTTCCTCAAGAATGGACATGAAACACACCAAAAATTGCTGCTCCAAACTCAAGTAGGTGTGATTCTTGATTTGATGTCTAGAGGAATCTTCCTCTTTGATAGAAGAGGATAATGCTCCCAAAACATGTGCTTAAATTCGCCCCCAATGGTTGCAAGTGAATCTGGAATCTCTTTGGAACCAATTGTACCATGATATGCTTGAGACTTGAACCCAAGCAAGAGTGAATGCTCTTCAGACTTGAACATTGAACCATGTGAGTTAATATCAGGTCCAAAAGAGACTTGATGAGCTTGAGAATCAATCCCAAGCAAGTGGTGGTGTCCTCCATCTTCAGTGCAGCCCTAAGGAAGTATGCCAACCATTTTGTAGGAGTTTGTAGAAGGTATGAGATCACTGTTAGTGAGTACAAATGGAGCACCGTTGAGATCTAATATAACCTTCGAATCATACTTTGGATCAACATAATGTGCACCATCATCTTGTGAAGTATGCACAATATTATCAACAATTAGCTTGTCATCCTCAAGATCAAAATATGAAGAATGATAGGAGAAATAAATGGAAAGTTCTTCTCCAACAAAGAGGGTTCAAATGTATTCTTCTGGATCAGCTGCATATGAATATGAGAAATCAGAATTCTCTTGAAATTCTTCAGCAATAGGAGAAGTGGTCTCTTCAAGGAGACTATCACCAATTCAAACTAGGAGGAAGTTGAGTCCTTCTACAACAATGATAGGTCCATCAATCACTTATTCTTCATCATCATATTCATATGATGAGGATCTAGGATCTTCATCATCCTCTAGATATAGACAAGAATTTTCTTCAGATTCTACTTCATGACAAGCAAATGAAGCATTCAAATCAAGGAGATATTTTCCTATAGAAATTGTCAGTGTTGAACAATTTCTCCTTCTTCATGAACAACTTCTTCAGATAAGCTTGAGTCCAAGGCAATAGTGACATTTGTGAGAAAATATGAGGATGTGTCTTTGATAGGATTTCTCTCCAACTGGCTTATCTCTTCCTCATCATCTTGTTGGCCAAATGCTCTGTCTAGATTGATCTAGAGCTCACTTGGGAGATTAGTCGTATCAATGAGGTAGTGCATGCATGGAGGAATAGCCAAACACATAATTCCAAAGACTCTATCACTGTTATTCAGCCAAGCATCTTTCTCTTCAAATGATTATGGTTCTATACCAATTCCAATAGACATATCAAAAAGATCAAATCTCTTCAGATGCTCTAATATCTTCAATTTCCAAACAAAATAGTTTGAAGAATATAGAAGAGGAATTGAATTCGAATCCATGAAGTTGTACTTGCATGAAAACCTGCAATAAAACACTATGTAAGAAAGTTTAATATCATCTCACTCAATATCTACTTCACCACTGAGCACATTTGGGAGTCCATCACACGTGGGAAGGCTTCTGTGGCAAAGCCAAGGCTATCAAGGTTCTTTCCCCAAGGATTTCTGTGGAAACTCTGCAGCTTCTGGTGCATCAATGGAAGTATCTGAGATAAACTAGATAGATGGGCTGCTCTGATACCATGTGAAATTATCTCACACAGGTAGATCTCCTATTAGAATTCAAAACTAGCCAAAGATCTTATCCAAAGAAGTCTTCACTAAGATTTCATCAGATACTAGAAAAGTTGTGAAGAAAGATAGATGCAGAAACATGTAGAATGTGATTCTGTTAATGTACATAACATTATAATTGGTATTCAATAATAATAATACAAATATTACATCTTATAGAGAGAATTCGAATGCACTAGAGGAAATTCGAGAGGCTCACTGAAAAAGTAGGCTTATTTAGCACTAAAACCCTAATCTAGACAATAAGCTAAAAACCAACTCTATGCAAGTGGTCACAAATGGGAAAGTAGATGTTTGGTGGACCATGAGTGACATAAAATCAACAAGAGGATGGATTTCTTGGAGAAAAATATGGAAGTGGTTGGTGGAAAAAGCTAACAACTTGCCTAAAGACACTCTAGTGCAACTTAGGCAACTCAATCCAAGAGAAAAGTTGCTAAAAGCAGTATTTGTCTCATAAAAGAAGGATTAAATCATAATAAAGCTAACTAGGGTGAATTATCTCAGAAAAGAAGTGTAACTAAATTATGAGGGCACATCACTAGTCTCTATTAGTAAAAAATGGGATAAGGTGGACCCAAGACACTAGACTAGGTGCTAGGTTGCTATATTATGCCAAATAAACTTGGACCAAGGTTCTAAACACTAAGAAAATTAATTAAATGATTAATTTACCCAAGTTCTAGATGGTTTAATGATCCAACATCTCCAGCAATAAACTATCCTCACAATGTTTAACACAAATCTACAGAAAAATATAGAAGAATATCATAGAGAAAAGAGAGTTCTGAGTGTAAATTTTTTTCATGTTATTCATCCACGAGATGTGGGCTATTAAATAAGATTACATGCAAGAGAACTCGTGAGCATCTAATTTCATTTGAATTCAATTGAAGAGAAAAGCTTAGTTAGCATTGGATCCATCTCCTGACCAGAACTAGTGGCAACTAATGATGAGTGGCCAGTTAACTAAAGGTGGTTGGATAATTATTGTGCCACTTATGCTATAAATTAGGGAAGGAGAACCCAAGGAGGTGCATGAGGTGACTTGTAGTGGTCAAAAGAGCACTACTACACTCAAACTCAGTGAATATAGGTAGAAGGGTCAGTTAACTAGGCAATCAAGTGGACAAGGTGCCTTAATTCAAGGAATTGACTCAACTAACTCCTAAAATCATGCATGATGGCGCATTAACACTCAAATGATGTGGTTAAGGCGCTCTGAGTGGATAAGGAGGCTAATGATGAGAAATATTAAGCACTAGGGGGTCAACAACATATTCTAGGTGCTAGGAGGCTCAATTACCAATGCATAGAATGCATGCATGCATGCATGACCAAGGTCTAGATGGATAGAATGTTCAAACAATTCGAGGGATAACAAATGAACTTGAATGAACCCCTTTCGAGACAATGATTTTTTATGAAGTGATCTCTCCAGTATTTTCTACCAAATAAAATGGAGAGGCCATGTTAAAATCTAGTCATTTCACAACATGAGCTTAAAAAGATACATCCTATTTATTTATATAGATCAAACCATAATATTTCCATTGGACGGAAGGAGTTGAAATTCAGTAGTTTAAGCGTGATGTCCATTTAAACCTACGAGGAAATCTTGACATATTCCTTTTACAATGCACAAAACCTTATTTGAGAGCTAACAAATGAACTTGAATGAACCACTTTGAAGACAATGCTTTTTATCAAGTGATCTCTCTGGTATTTTCCACCAAATAAAATGGAGAGTCTAGGTTAAAATATAGTCATTTCACAACATAAACTTAAAAATCTACAACCTAGTTATTTAGATAGATCAAACCATCATCATGCCATTGGATGGAAGGAGTTGAAATCCAGTAGTTTATGTGCGATGTCCATTTAAACCTACAAGGAATGTTGGCATATTCCTTTTACAATGCACATAACCTTATTTGAGGGATAACAAACGAACTCGAATGAACCTCTTCAGAGACAATGCTTTTTTATGAAGTGATCTCTTTGGTATTTTCCACCAAATAAAATGGAGAGGCCACGTTAAAATCTAGTCATTTCACAACATGAGCTTAAAAGGATACAACCTATTTATTTAGATAGATCAAACCATCATCATGCCATAGGATGAAAGGAGTTGAAAGCCAATATTTTAAGTGTGATGTCCATTTAAACCTATGAAGCAATGTCGACATATTCCTTTTACAATGCACAAAACCTTGTTTGAGGGATAACAAACAAACTTGAATGAACCTCTTCGGAGATGATGTTTTTTTATGAAGTGATCTCTCCCATATTTTCCACCAAATAAAATGGAGAGGCCAGGTTATAATCTAGTCATTTCAGAGCATGACCTTAAAAAGATACATCCTATTTATTTAGATAGATCAAACCATCACCATGTCATTGGATGGAAGGAGTTGGAAGCCAGTAGTTTAAGTGTGATGTTCATTTAAACCAAGGAGGCAATGTCGGCATATTCCTCTTAAAATGCACAAAACCTTATTTGAGGGCTAACAAACGAAATTGAATGAACCTCTTCAGAGACAATGCTTTTTTATGCAGTGATCTCTTCGGTATTTTCCACCAAATAAAATAGAGAGGCCGGGTTAAAACCTAGTCATTTCACAACATGACCTTAAAAATATACAACCTATTTATTTAGATAGATCAAACCATCATCATGCCATTGGGTGGAAGGAGTTAAAAGCTAGTTGTTTAAGCATGATGTCCATTGAAATCTACAAGGCAATGTCGGCATATTCATTTTGCAATGCACAAAACCTTAATTTTAAAGTGCACATAAGAACATAAGGTGAAGTGCATGCGAAAATACCGATTGTATAAGAAGGATAACTACAAAAACAAGATTAGGCAGTGACTCTTGACTATGTTCCACACAATCCTGAATGATTCTATAACAAATACCGACACCCTTAAAACAAGATTAGGCAGCGACTCTTGACTATGTTCCATACAATCCTGAATGATTCTATAACAAATACCAACACCCTTAATGATCTTTTGTTACCTACTCACTTGTATCAATAATAATACTCTAGCGAGCTAGTGAATAACTAGAGGGTTAATTTATTTCTATAGTAGAATGAGACAATGTTAATTTTCAAGACCAAAGCCGAAGAATTCATTCAAGGAAAATGAGGAATATCTATTACACACTTGAACATCCACGAGCGCGAAAGGAATTGTTCAATGACCTAGGAACACTTCAATCCATGTCTCAATTGTTCCAATGAATCATAAATTAATACTAACACGATTTATGTTAAGAATGATAACAATATAGTTTCTTACCTTTGGCCACGATTATTCACACAGCCTGGATTATAACTCATTATGATATGTTCAATTAATAATTATGAGAAGCCAATCTGGGAAGCTGCATGTCAATCGACGATAGAACAGCTGCATGTCAATTGACGATAGAACTTGAACCTGTGACCATTTTAGTGTAGTTTTGAGCAAAGAACCCTGAAGGAACTCGAACCATTTGAGCAGAGAACATTGACGACGGAGACAACAGATGAGGAGGGTTATAGTGTGAAAGCGATGAGATCAGGGACGGGGGCAGAGGAGTTTCCTTTCGGTAGCCATCAATACCTCCACTGCTACGTGGTTGACTGGTCAGTTCTCGGGCCTGAGGGATGGCTTCATGAAACGCTACGTTTTTGCCTGAGGTTGTGTTACTATTTTGATGACATGCCACACATTTTCGACCATCACTGGAGTCTACTAGCGCCCTGGAGTAGGTTTTTGCTTATGGTTGGTCGCTTGCTTGTCTCGGCCACATGGGGATCTATGATGGGAGTGCTAGGGTTAGGTTATTTTGTATTTTGGTTTAAATTTGCACCATGAAAAAGGCGCGGGAGGGGGTAAATATAGGATAGGGAAAACATATTTCTTATTTACTTTTATTATTACTTTTACAAGGGACGAGGGGAAAAGGGCAATATGAATGGGAAGTGGTTAGGTAATTTTTTTTTTAATTTGCACCATGAAAAAGGCATGGGGTAACTATAGGATAGGGAAACATATTTTTTTATTTGTACTTTTAAAAGGAAAGGGGGAAAAGGGAAATATGAATGGGAAGTAAAAGGGAAAGGGATAAGGTAAAAGAGAGGTGCAAAGGGGATTATTATTATAAAATATTATTTATTTTTATTTAATTAAAAAATGGAAAGAAAACATTAAAATGGGAGGGAGGATTATTTTTGTTATTAAAATAAGAGATATTGGTATTTTCATAACTAGGAGTAGCAAGGGGGGCTTTTTAACTTTCTGAGTATAGGCATGGTGACAACATTGATGGGAGGGTGTCAATGTTGATTTATTGTAGGATACAAAATTTATAGATTTCATTGTCAAGACCAAAGGAATTTAACTTGCTGAAACTTTGATCAATTTAGATTTCATTGTTTAGTGATCGTTAATCTGAGTTATTTTCATTGGATTGCTTAACACAAGCCTTGTTGCTTTTTTTTTCCATTTTCCTTCATAGGATTGATTCCATTGTTAGATCTTCACGTTGAAGATCCTGATATTCTTCCTTTGAGTTTATACAAATCAGTTTCAAACCTGTTAGTGGTTCATTATTGGGAGATCTGATTCATTTTTTAATCTAGAACTCGCCTATCACACCTGGGCAGTGAAAACAGAGCGACACTGTCTTTTTCTGAGTCTCTGTCCTTTGACTGTTGCTTATTCGTCACGGGCTGTGCATTAGTAAACTGCGACATCGTCGCATCTCTCGTGCAGGTAACCTGCGATGTCGCACTGTCTGCAAAGACAGAGTGCGTCGATCTGTCGAGACTTAGCATACAGGCATCCATCCTCTTGTTTGACAGTCTGAGCCTTGTTTTGATGTATGAACTCCCTCTGTGCTGCAACATCTAGCTAGAGATCCCATTTTGATTTGTATGTTGAGAGTTTGGTTTCATTTGGATTGACTTTGGGCTCCGCTCTAGACAAGTTTGAAGTCGGTAGTGGTGGATACTTTTGTCTCCCCCACCTTCATCCACTTACTCTTGCTTTCCCTTCCTTCCATCTATGATCTGATCATTGCATTGGATCACCTTCCAGACCTCATTTACATTTTTTTTGAGCTTTGCTTTCTTAGTTTGCTTGCTGCTGCTTGATTTTGAGTTTAGTGTGTCTTTCAGCTTGGTTGAGTGCTTGTCTTTTCTTGAGTTTTCTGAGTCTATGAGTGCTGCAAGTAGTGTTTTCTTTTCAGTCATTTAGATCTGAAAGCAAAGTTGTTATCAAATCTATTATTTGATGCACCCATTGAAAAGATTTAAAATGGTTCTTTCCCTTTGTTTCTCAAAAAATTATTGAAGAAAGATTGTTTTGCATTGGAAAAGTCTCATTTGTATTTTGGAAAAGTTGAATGAATGAATCATCTACTATGTTTTTCTTGAATTATGAATCAATCATTTTCTTGAAGAACTCATAAAACACTTCAATTTTTTGCAAAATTGTTTTCCATGCTAGGGAAAGATAGATACAGTTTCAATTTTTGTTGCCTTTAGATCATTGAAATCGAAATTGAAAAGCTTGCATATTTCATTTCAGAAATCCTCTCATTTCATTACTTAATGTTGTTTTGATTTGAAAGCAAAAGAAAAGAAAAGAAAAAATGCTTTGATTTGGATAGTAGTGTTGTGTATTTGTGTGTTTCGTTGAAAAAAGAAAAGAGTGCTTTCATTGTCAAATTTGTTTGAATTGAGATTGTGTTGCATTGAGTTTGTTTGGAAATACCATTGGAAAGAAAAATATTTCTCCTTACGATAGGTAGAATTCATTGAAAGAAAAGAATATTTTGTGCATGTAGCTAGGGCCTGCATTATGTTTCCGATTATGTACTCACCTCATGCATTCACCTAACCATCCAAGATAAAATTAACGATAGAACTAAGTAAAATTTTTAGCAACTTGTGTGTAAGTTAGAGACGTGTTCCGGCGTCGTTAAGCATGGCAGCTGTCGTTACTTGCCAGCACTGTAGTCCGGGGGTATTGTAGTCTTCCACATACATCGGTATATCGAGCTCCTTCACGTACCCACCAAGTACCATAATCCGTACTTGGCATATATCGAAGGGTGTATCACGTACTCGACACGTATATCGAAAGGTCTCGTGCCAACAACTGTGCATTAGACAGCACCACTATGGATTTGAGCTCCCACGTACCTTGCGTATATTGGGAGACACCATTAGGATTCCTGAAACCAACCGAGTTAACCATTTGGCCATCTTGGCAAAGCAATACACCAAGAACAGCACTCGAGGAGATTAGCACACACGTACTGTCCAGGTAATCGAGTATGCAGGCAAGGGTGCGGTCCCAATCCTCCTTGTCGCGTCATATTGTTGGACCCTGTAGTATATCACAGTTTGTGATGCCTTGATAATCTCATGAGGTTCCAGACTTTTGAATCCACTATGTCACCTAAGTTTGCTTGTTGCCTTAGTTTGAGTAGGTTTTCTTGGACTGCTTTTCTTTTAGAAGACCTTTAGGACAAACGTTGTTTCGGCCTTTTTGGGCTGATTTTCCTGATACTCTGGCGGATTTTCCCTGGAGAAGGTCCTGTAGAATCTTGAACTTGCCACCTGGATATACCCTTAATTCGGAGGTTATTTCGAGGGTAAGAATGGATCAGCGTAACGCGGTCGTAGTTACTGAAGTAGGGAACCCCACTATGAATGTTGGCGGACTTTTGTTTCCACCAGATTCACCTGCCTCTCATCCCACGCAGGATGAAGAAGCACACACCCCCACTTCACATGACCTTCCTCTCGTCATCCCGGGAGAACTTGGATCGTTGGAATGGATAAACCAACCCCAAGATGACCCTACAATAGCTGTTGGTCCTTCAGCAGCTTATTGGACATCTTCTACAGACCACCCAATGGCTCATTTTTCCATCTCATCCCCACCTAACTGGACTACCCCAGAGTTCACTAGGCCTCACTATAGGCCTGACCTTGCCAATACTTCCGGCCCCATCCATGAACGTTTGGAACAGTTATGTGTTAAAGGAGATGAGCTTCGAAGACAAAGTCTCGAGCGACACTCTGAAGAGTTCCATAATCATCATTTCCAACTAAGACTTGATGATGGAAACACCCTAGTTCATCCGATATCTTTCGGATCACCTGAAGTACCCCACCACGTGACCACTAATGAGACTAGTCAACCCTCGTAAGAGTCTAGTCCTGCACCTCAAGTGAACCAACCGGTGGAAGGACAACAGTCCCACACACCTGTCACTACCACGGTTACTTTACCAGTTCCTCCCCCACCTCAAAATTCGAGGGGAGGGTACTCCATTCCCACGGATTATCTTATTGGTAATGTCATTACCATGGTAGCTAGTCAACAACCTACGTTGGTTCAACCTTTCAACAATGGTCAACCTGTTGTGGCTGGGGGGCAACCCCCATTTCCTAACCAAAACGTAGGCGGTGGAAACCCCAATGGGCCTTCCGTTGGACCGTCCCACCCCGCTAGACCGTCTGCCACTGGATTATCTCATGTTGGTGTTGGTGTATATGTAACTTCGGAATGTATTTCATCTATGTATTTCATATATATTTATTGTACCCTTATTAGAGATGTGTTATTCCTCTATAAGGAAGTGTCGTCATGTGGATTGACAAGGGTCGCAAGTGTGTGTAGTTGCCGATGGGTTATTAGACCACCATGTGTGGGGTCGGCCCTGAAATATATATATTATAATTTGGATGTACCTAGATAGACAAGTCGGCCCCATAAGGTCACTGGGAAAACAGGTTAGTATAAATAGAGATCACGTGATCTCTATTTAGATCATTCGAAAAGTCATATCTCTCTCACTCAGAAAGTGGCGCACTAGTAAGGAGGAGGATCATCTGCTACTAGGAGACTATCTCAGTGTATTTTGGTTGTACTTTGGTTGAGCCATTGCTCTCTCTATCTCTGAGGAAGTTGTGGGGTTTTTCACCTTAGGGTTTTCCCCACAGAAACTATGTGTCTCTTGTCTCTCATGCTTTTGATTCTTGTGATGCTTGTCATGCTTATTGTGATTGTCATGCATTGATTTACTGTATATGTTATTCTCTTAGTAAAGATCCTAGAGTATTGTGAATTAATGCTCAAAATTTAACATGGTATCAGAGCTAACTTGAGAAGAAGACATTTTGCAGTGACGGAAACTTGAGTTTCTTGTTTATTGGGATTCTCTCCATAGATTTTGGAAAATAAGTATAGTAGATTGACTCTACTCATCAAGTCGCATCTATCTGTCCAATTAGAATTCAATTCCGAGCATTTTCAGATTTGGCCCTAATAATTAGGGTTTCCACAAAAATAGGAATTTCTGAAATCTGAAGACATAGCTGGAAGCTCCTTGCAAAAATCGAAGTTTAGAGCTTTGGATCGAGATTTTTGGCTGGGTATATCTCCGGGATACTCAAACCCTAATTTAGGGCTCTCCTTAGTGAACCCGGGAGGACAAAACAACAAATCTGAAGGGTAAAGCTTTGCTGATCTCAAATTCTGAATGCACCAGGCTGATCAGCTCATTAAGGCGCATCTTTCTATCCTTTCAGAAATTTGAAATTCACTTTTTGAATTTTTATGGTTTTTTCGACAAACCCTAATCCGGGACCAGATCCAATTTTGAGCATTTCAAGTGGTAAGACCTAAATCTTTTCTATTTCCATTTGAAGTACTCTTTAAGATGTCTCACCACACCAAGCTTGAGGATAAGCTTGAAGGGGATGATAACTTTCGAGATTGGAAGTATAGGATTGGGTTAATCCTAGAAGAGAATGAGCTGGACTCATATATAAAAGAAGACATCCCTATCCCAGAGGATGAAGAGGCCAAGGTATTGCATAAGAAGAACTTGGTCAAGGCAAAGAGAATCATTGCTGATTCTATCAAAGACCATCTCATACCCCATGTGTCTTCTCTAAAGATACCCAAGGATATGTTTGACTCTTTGACCAAGCTATTTGAAGGGAAGAACATAAATCGAAAGATGACTCTGCGGAATCAATTGAAAGGGGTCAAGATGTTGAATGGAGAAATCATTCAATCTTACTTCTCTAAGGTCTCTCAGATCAAGGAGCAACTTGAAGCTGTGGACGAAGTAATGGACAATGGTGAAGTTGTTATGACCACTCTGAATGGCCTACCTAGGTTATTATTACTTTTACAAGGGACGAGGGGAAAAGGGCAATATGAATGGGAAGTGGTTAGGTAATTTTTTTTTTAATTTGCACCATGAAAAAGGCATGGGGTAACTATAGGATAGGGAAACATATTTTTTTATTTGTACTTTTAAAAGGAAAGGGGGAAAAGGGAAATATGAATGGGAAGTAAAAGGGAAAGGGATAAAGGGTATTGAATTGAGGTAAAAGAGGTGCGAAGGGGATTATTAATATAAAATATTATTTATTTTTATTTAATTTAAAAATGGAAAGAAAACATTAAAATGGGAGGGAGGATTATTTTTGTTATTAAAATATGAGATATTGGTATTTTCATAACTAGGGGTAGAAGGGGGGGCTTTTTAACTTTCTGAGTATAGGCATGGTGACAACACTGATGGGAGGGTGTCAATGTTGATTTATTGGAGGATACAAAATTTATAGATTTCACTGTCAAGACCAAAGGAATTTAACTTGCTGAAACTTTGATCAATTGTTGAGAGGGTCAAACAACCTCGGAATTTGAAAAGCAAAATATGAGCACGATCAGTGAGATGAGTTAAACTCAATGTTAAATTTTCAGAATTTACTTCAATCTGATCTAGGATCTTAACTGAGAGAACAACATGTACAACAAATCTACAACATATAAATCATGGACACAATAATGCAAGCACACAAGAGACACATAGTTTACTTGGGGAAAACCATAAAGGTGAAAAACCCCAATAACTTCCTCAGAGATAGATAGAGCAATGATACAACCAGAATACAAGAGATAGTCTTCTCCTAGCAGCAGAGCCTCCTCCTCATATGTGCGCCACTTTCCGAATGAGAGAAGTGTGTGAATGAATGATCAAATAGAGATCTCTCGATCTCTATTTATACTTGTTCAGTCCTGCCCAATAAACTAATGGGGCCTACATGTCTAGCTTAACCCATGGTTAACTTAATCCGGGCCGAGCCCACACTTGGTGGTCTAATAACCCTTTGACCCACATGGACGACCCGCAATAGGGTGGTCTAATAACCCTTCGACCCACATGACTTATAGAGGGCCGACCCCAACAAGGTGGTCTAATAAACCATCAAGTATAAGTTACGACACTTACAATATAAATGACGACACTTCTGTATGGAGGAATAATAACATATCTATAGTAGTACAAAATACATATATGAAATACATGGGTGAAATACATTTCGAAGTTACATATACATCAACACTCCCTCTTAACTAGGAAGGTATTTCTTGACACAGGTCTACTAGCACAAGTCTTCTTCTCTGTATCATCATCAGCGAATCATCATCCTCGAATCATCGTCATCGTCACTGCTGCTGCTATCACAATCAATCTTTGAATCTACTCGTCATAGGAAGTTCTACAGAGCCAGTCATTTTTCATACTGGATGTAGGCCCACCACCTGCAGGTCTTCATCGTCACTGGCCATACTGTGGAATTCTTATGACTTATTACGTGCATCACAAAACCTTTAAAGAGTCTCTTTCCTAGCAAGAACCCTAAAAAGAATCTAAGGCCTTTTTCATCCTGTCCACATCTCCAAGACTTATTACATGTGACCCCACCACAAAACCTAGCAAGAGCATCTCAGGATGTTACGGGTACACAACTCCAACCTGAAATCTCCCCAGGGCACAAATTACATGTGGTCACCACAAAACCTAGCAAGAGCATCTCAGGATGTTACGGGTACACAACTTTGACCTGAAATATCCCGAGGGCACAAATTACATGTGGTCATGGCAAAACCTCGAAAAAGCATCTCTGGATGTTACGGGTACACAACTCCAATTTGAAATCTCCTAGGGCACAAATTACATGCCATAGGACAAAACCTCGCAAGAGCATCTCAGGATGTTACGAGTACACAACTTTGACCTGAAATATCCCAGGGCACAAATTACATGTCCTCCTAGAGCAATGTCTCGAAATAGCATCCCAGGCTGTTACGCATACACAACTCCGACCTATAGGATCTCCCAAACATGCTCATCTGCACAACCTGATCCATGGCCACAAAGTATCATCCTGATACTCACCATACATCATCCTGATGTACACATGATCATCCTGATCATCATCACTGCAACATCCTGCTGCATGTCATCTGGAGAAGCTCGTCATCCATGATCATCCTGATCATACAATGCATCCACCTGATGCATACCAAGTATCTACCTGATACATATCATCATACATGATCTACCTGATCATACAATGTATCCACCTGATACATACACAGATACATGATCTACACAATGTATCGACCTGATACATATCAACATACATGATATCAGTATCCACCTGATACATATACAGATACATGGTCCAAGCATCCAACATGATGCATATACAAAATACACACAAATGATCCAACTAAGCATATCCAGCATCCAACATGGTCCATACATACATAAATGATTCAACTGATCATATCCAGCATCCAACATGATGCATATATACATAAATGATCCAACTGATCATAACAAGCATCCAACATGATGCAATGATCCAACTGATCGTAACAAGCATCCAACATGATGCAATGATCCAACTGATCATAACAAGCATCCAACATGATGCATATACATATACAAAGTCGTAACTGGAGAATCGTCCTGATGTTCATCATCCATGATCCTGCTGATCATCATAGCATCATCCTTTTCAGATCATCTCATCATCCACGAAGCACAGCCCAGATGCACATCATCCAGCACTTACACCATCGACATGGGAGAACACATCTACCACCATTCAGAGAAGGCTCCAGCCCTTACTTTTTCACCATGGGAGAACACATCTACCACCATGTGAAAAATGGCTCAGCAATTACATCACGACCAAGGGAGAACACATCAACCATGTCAGAAAATCTCATGTGCACCGGCATCTTCCGGACTCATCACATCCCTTTGGAAGGAACTTTGATCTGAAGTGCACCAAGCCTCTCTCTGAAGTACTCAAACTGCACTCTGGCCAAGGGCTTGGTCAATACATCTACAACCTGCTCATACGTCGCAACATATTCTGCTTCGGCTGTACTCAGTACTACACAGGACTGCTTCCTACTAAACCAAGAGATCACACCTGATCCCTATTTGCAGCACTGCCTGCCCAATCTGAATCAACATAACCCTGCAGGTTAAACTTTTGATTCGCATCATACTTGAGCCCATAATCAACTGTACCCTTCAGGTACCTCAGAATATGCTTTACAACAACCAGGTGAACACTCCTCGGATCCGTTAGGAACTGGCTCAATGTGTTCACCTCAAAGCAAATATCTGGTCTCTTATTCGTCAGGTACATCAAGGACCCAATCATCTGACGATACATAGTGATATCAACCGGCTCAGATGAAGCATCACATAAAAGCTTCAGGTTCGATGCCATAGGTGTGGCCATAGCCTTGCAGTCCATCATCCCGAACCTCTTCAGGATCTCTACTACATACTTCCCTTGTCCAAGGAAGATTCCATCTGCACTCTGCCACATCTCCATGCATAAAACAAATAGTGCATCATCCCCAAGTTCTTCAACTCGAACTCGGCAGCAAGCTTTCGCTACATGTCGGCAATCAATCTATCCTCACCTGTTACAAACAGGTCATCCACATAGTAGTATCATTGGATTGCCTTCCTCAACCTTGTAGTAAAGGTTGGAATCCGCTTTATTCTTGGTAAAGCCCAAACTGGATAGAAAGTTGTCTATCCTACCATACCAAGTTCTGCACATATATGACTCCCTGTCATGTGTCTCAGAACCAAGTGGCTGCACCACATATGCTTCTTATTCAACTACACCATCCAAGAAAGTGTATCTTCCTCTTCATCACTGCAGCCAGAGCAAGTATTGATTTAATGGAAGTGTATCTGGCTACAGGAGCAAAAGTCTCTATGCTACCACCTACAGCATGCTTGATCTTGTAGATCCTCTTGGAAGTCACTACATACTCCCCTTCAGGTATTGGGACTGCATCCCAAACATCTTCATGATCGATTGGTACTCCTCGATCATGGCATTCTTCCCAGATACTGGGAACTTCAATATCTTCAATATTTTCAATAGATAACTTTGTTGTTGAGCAAATGTTGTAGTCCTTCTTTTGTAGGTGATGGTATATGATCTTTCCTACACAACAAGTTAAATTTCATGATTAGAAAACATCTCATAGTTTTCAGAACAAATTCTTACACATAAAGATATATATCATACAGTCATGCAATTATCTTAGCCAATGCTTCAATACAACATTTATCCATATTCCGTAACTTTCTAGATGCCTTCCAATCTCTACTTGAAAATTGTTAAGAGTGTGCACAACTCCTAACATGTTAGCAAAGAGGTTTCATTCTAGATAAGTAGCAATGGAATGTTGTACAGTGCCATAGGCCACTTACCCATGTATATTAGTAGTATACTGTTCATCAATGCAACTATTCTAATATGCATAATACACAACCTAATTCTAGGAACATAAGCATATACATCATTGAATAACATTATGTAAGAAATGACAATTCAAATACTTATCTTTGTTTGGTTGTTGGGTGGACTCCCTCTGAATCTTTGCAACTCCATTCTGATGTGGATTGTGAGAAGTGGTCAACTCCCTCTGAATATATGCATCCTTGCAGAAACTACAGAAGTGTGCTCCTTTGCTTTCTTGTAGGAACAACTGGAGTGTGCTACCTCTTGATCTTTGCTTCCTGGATTACCTGTCCTTGAGCTTATATCCATCCTTAATTACTATGCATGCTTATTAGTATCATCATTGTGTTATCCTTGAGGTCTCATACATAATCACACATTTATTAGTATAATCTTAATACTATCAAAACACAATAATCTTAAACATGTATAGTCATGATCATTCACAGATAATAAACATTAGTATTCAAGGTTTCAGGGAAGTCTTCTTTTACTCATGCATATTCTTATTTGATCATAGGTCTCTTCTGATTAGTTAAATCATCAATGCATAAACCCGTGTTACTCAAACCTATACCTTCATGATTCTTCTAGTTAGTCATATCATCAATTATGGTAAGAAACATAATATACATACAACCATGACTATTCAAACCTATGACTTCATGAATAATCATTATCAACAACATAATAGTATAAGATCCTAACACAAGGTAGGATTCTAGCTTGATATAGGAAAAACATACCTAGATTAGCATGCTAGCTAGTTATGTCTAACATACCCGTATAATGTCTTCTGGTTCTCTTCAGTGACTTGTGCTAGTAACCTGCATGTCTCATAAGTTAACCATTGTAGAACCAAGTTATACATACCTCGTAAGTAGATCTTCTATGTGATCCATGACAATGGATGAATCTTTGTCTTCATGTCACCATGATCATATGTTCTTGAAGTAGAACATGATTTGTCTTTCTTGGTGTACCTTTTATGTTAGCGAACAACATAAACCTCATACAACATCACAATGCATTAGTACAATCATAAGTGTCAAAACCTTAATCAATGAATATCTTCTATTAAGGTAAGACGACAAGTCTAGTAATTAATCAAGATTGTACTGTAATGATATGAAGACAAACATATCATAAACTTAACCATTAACAGAATTCGAAACATACATGTAAGCCATACCTGTCAAGATTGCTTGTAATCTTCTTATGGAAGGCCTTAGCCTCATCTCCCTCTGAGATAGGAACTTCTTCACTTATGCAGGTGACCAATCCATCTTCTTCTAGGATTAACCCAATCCACTTGATTTGCAAGCACTGGACCTGGAGCCGGATTAGGTTTTGTCAGAGAAACCAAAAAAATTCAAACTTTGAATTTCAAACTTCCGAAAGGATAGAAATATGCGCCTTGATGAGCTGATCAAGCTGGTATATTCAGAATTTGAAAACTGCAAAGTTTCACTCCTCAATTTTGCCTTTGAAACTTTCGGATTCACTAGACGTGACCCCTAACTAGGGTTTGATGAAGCCCACTCTCCTTCCCAATCAAAAGGTTTGATGCAAATCTCTAAGCTTCTATTTTTCTGAGGAGCTTCCAGGGTGGTCACAGATTTAAAAAATTCCCATTTTTGCAGAAGCCCTAATTTTCCACTTTTCCAATCAAAGTCCCGAACTACGGTCTGATCAAGCCCAGTCTTCTACCCAACCAAAAATTCTGAACTTGGTCTCTAAATTTCTACTTTTATGAGTGGCATTCAACCATAGTCTCCGATTACAAAAATTCCAACTTTCTCCGAAACCCTAAATTCTGGAAGCCATGAATGAAGGTGCTCAAAAATAATTCTGTTATGACAGAACTATGTACCTGATTGTTTCTGGTGTAACTCCAAAATTTTTGATCCACAGGGTCTGAAAAGTTTTCCTAAGATATCATGACCTGTCATCTTTCCATACCGATAGGTCTGACCTCAATTGGATTATCTGAGAGAGATTTATGCCAAGTGTCACAGCGTGACCTGTTTATGGGATAAAACAGGAGAGCGAACTTGTACAGCGTGCGACGTGTCACTGGTTCAACTTAGGCCTCTGCAAACGTTTCGTGAGATATAAAGTCTGTGTACTACTTGTCACTTTTTACGAAATTTCATTTGGATCTTCCTAGCCCAAGTTATTACCTTTTTTCCAAGGTCACCTGTTTATGACTGAGATCTGGAAGAGGCAGAAACCCTATATTGTACAGATCATAAATCACAAAGTACAATGAATTAGAAGTTTTCCTTTGGACACAAGGTACACGGGGATCTGATCTTCGACCTGTAAAAGTTTCAGATCTGAAAACTTCTCCAAAATGGATTTATAGCGAAAGTCCTACGATAACTGGTTTTTTCTATATCAAGCCCTAGCATCGTAAGTGTAACAAGTGTCATACATGCCATATCATGCCTTCTTTCAGGCTAGCTCTGATACCATGTTAAATTTTAAGAATTTACTTCAATCTGATCTAGGATCTTAACTGAGAGAACAACATGTACAACAAATCTACAGCATATCAATCATGGACACAATAATGCAAGCACACAAGAGACACATAGTTTACTTGGGGAAAACCATAAAGATGAAAAACCCCAATAACTTCCTCAGAGATAGATAGAGAAATGATACAACCAGAATACAAGAGATAGTATTCTCCTAGAAGCAGAGCCTCCTCCTCATAAGTGCACCACTTTCCGAATGAGATAAGTGTGTGAATGAATGATCAAATAGAGATCTCTCGATCTCTATTTATACTTGTTCTGTCCTGCCCAATAAACTAATGGGGCCTACATGTCTAGCTTAACCCATGGTTAACTTAATCCGGGCCAACCCCACACTTGGTGGTCTAATAACCCTTTGACCCACATGGCCGACCCCCAATAGGGTGGTCTAATAACCCTTCGACCCACATGACTTATACAGGGCCGACCCCAACAAGGTGGTCTAATAACCCATCAAGTATAAGTTACGACACTTACAATATAAATGACGACACTTCCGTATAGAGGAATAATAACATCTATATAGGAGTACAAAATACATATATGAAATACATGGGTGAAATACATTCCGAAGTTACATATACATCAACACTCAAGGATACTAAAATGGAGACATGACGATGAATAATGTGAAAAATGCCAAGATTCCAACTCGACTTGACCATGACATGACGAAACATGAAATATGACTTGATGAATGTGCCGAAGAGGTCAAAAAACGATGCAAATGATGAAATTGACTACGTATGAGAAGAGCACATTACTATGGAGACAATGGTACAGATGGAATGATCTTGTAGAAAATTTCAATAGGTTTTCCTCTTGAGTCATGTTTTGACACTTCGGAACATGTCGATTTAGAGCATCGACATACTTCACAAAAAACAGATATATAAAGAAATATTTTTTTATTATCATTATAACATCGTATTAAAATATTGATACATCAAATAGATCTTGTCGTATCTTTTATCCGATGACGAAATCAATCATTTTTAGTTGTAATCACTTAAAATTCCTCAAATTTGGTCATATTTCACTTAAAAACACTGCGGTGACCAACGTTTTTGGTGGTTTAGTCATTTATTTCGCATGGATGACCAAATTGTTTAGTCTCCTAATCATATCACCCATATTTCTACTAGTGGTTGCGGATTTGAAGGCTATACTGAAATAAGTCGCTTGCAGATTTGGAGGACAAATTTGAGTCATATACAAGTTGACATAGTGACAATGATTATGATAGTTATTAGTGACCCTGACATAGATAGTGATATTGATAGTGATTGTGACAGTGACAGACGATGATAGTGACAGTGATTGTGATAGGGATATTGTGAAGACAATAATAGTGTGAAAACATTAACAATGTGAATACAATGATAGTGACAGGTTCAGGTTGACAGAGACAATGATATAGGTACAGCTTGACAGAGACAATGATACAGGTTGATATAGATAGTGATAAAGCTATAGATTGAAAGACACAGTGGAAGTAGGGCCACAACGATATTGATAGAGACATGTTAACTTTATTATTCATATCAAGTTGGAAGGACAGGGAAAAGATACGAGATCGAAGTCTCCTTCAGGTTGATTCTTGTGATCTTAGGGGGTTGGAGCCTCCTTCCAGTTGATGCTATAAATCATGCAGTTGGAGCTTCCTTCAGGTCTGAGATTGTAAATCAAGGGGTTGGAGCCTCCTTCTAGTCAGTGCTGGTAAATCAAGGAGTTGGAGCTTCGTTTAGGTTGGAGCCTATAAATCAGGGGGTTGGTGCCTCCTTCTAGTTGGTGTTGGATAATCTTGGAAGTTGGTGCTTCCTATGAATTTGATCTTGTTATCATATAAGAAAAACATTATGTGGTTTTATCCCATTTGGGTTTCCACATAAAATCTCTTGTGCACTGTGTATGATTTTATGTGATGATGAATGGCATTGTTAATGGTTAATTTTACATGATGTGCTTAAGGTTAAAAATGGTAAAAAGTGATCAATATCGATTCATCCCCCTCTCGGTATTGGTGAATATTCCATTAGTTGTTTAGTTATTTTATGTTGTGAACATTCATTCCCAACTATAATATGACATCGTCTTTCATGGTTTCATTTTATTTTAATAATTAAAGTATATCAATATATTTTTACTCCAAGATTGGAAATATATGGCTACCATTACTAAGTTGCATTATTCCAACTAGTTTTCAAAATCTATCAATCCTTGTGACTATTGAAGACACAAACACAATGAATTGGTGTCTTCCTCATGACCATATGCATTGTAGAGAGAGGGGGGTTATATTTAGGCGCATTGCACCCCAAGGGGACATACCTTGCCTCTAAAAATTGGTTGAGCCTATACTTAGGTTGTATAGGTCGGATCGACGTGGATTTGGTCTACTCCATTCCCCTAGGTCCATGCTGATGTTGATGGGTGTAAAAATATTACTAGACATGGGTGATTTGAATGCCTTTTTGTCCCTTTGAAATTGCATGAAGATGGATGTGTGTTAGACAATGGTTGTTAGTCATGAAAATGAAGGTTAGACACCTACATAATGATTGAGGAAAGCATTCATTGGTGAGTTATGCATTGGGAAAGATGAAGGCTAATATCATTTCCTTCGATTCTTTTCATTCCACATTTTTGACATTTAGCGAAACTTTATTTGGACATATCTTAATGGTCAATCTATTTCATGTATACATTATTTAATTAATTTTTTAGCTTGTTCATTCTTTAGTAAATGGCCATCTCATATATGGTTGGTTTGTTTAATGGGAATCTCATGTTCCTCAACTAAAAGAAACTTCATTGTTTTAAAGGATTATCATCGTACATTTATTTATTGAATGATGTATGTTAAATGGGATTTCAATTAAAATGACAAGAAATTTGTGAAGGCATTGTGTTAAGATTTTAATCCTCATTCATTATTAGTATTTTAGTTATAGTTAGGTTGGTTTGGTTATAAGTTACATCATGATAACTTATCTCCTATTTATAACAAAGGAGGTTAATTTGTATAGGAATCCCATCTTGTATTGGATATATTGTAAAAGGAGGTCCTTAAAGAGGATTATTATTCATTAACTCTTTTCATTTTCATAGCATGGAACTACAATTTTTAATTCTATTTGGGAAATTTGGTTCACAACATTTGGTATCAAAGCACACAATCCTAACATTGGATTCTTCAAAATGATTCATCTTACCATTTTCTCTTTAAATTTGTTTTTGGGAACTTTAATTCAACAAAATCTTGTGACACCTAAGGAGACATAGTGAAGTACATGTGGTAAAAAATTTAGATTCTTTTTCTCTATAATTTTGGAGTTAAAGTCTAAGAAAATTAGGATTTTTTTACTAGTCCAAAAAACTATTCTCAAACATATGTTCTTGGTAAAATTGATAAATATAAAGCTTGTGAGATCCAAAATGAGTGCCATTAGTTGCGTAAAGAAAAATTTAGACCACAGTATTTCCAGTCCAAAATTCATAAGCATATCTAAAAATTGGACATGTGGTAGGTTATACAAGTTTGTTCTTTTTAAATAGATAAATTCAATGAGATTACGGAAAGTTACCCTAAAATTTTGGTGACACATCAGAATTTGGTCAAACTTGTAGAATTGAAGAGAAGACACACCAGAATACTACGTGAATACTACAAGAAAAAATTTCAGACTCAAGTGGATAAATTTCAAATTTACATAATGTGGAAATGTGGCCAACAAGACAATATCCAAATTAGGGTTTTAAAAGGTATGTTCAGTTGAAACGTGTATAATGTTTGAAGCATTTGTTTAGGGTGATTCTAAAATATGGTAGATAAAAGAGATGAGAACAATAGTAAATATTAGTGGGCTCACATGGCAAGAGGTGGTAGAAAAAATGCTATGATTGCTAAACATATAGAGAGCTCATCCATTATTTATGAAGAAAGTGAAAGGACACAAAAAAAACATATCCCAATTGTGGAAAAAAATGAAGGAATTAGACAAGAGGACAATGAAAAAGGTTGATTTGGCACATTTTCAAACATAAATATAAAATAATATGAATAAGAGGATAGAAAAATTATATAATTATCTAAAATACATGCTCATACATACCTTATATGAGAGGTTCCCTAAAAGTGGTAATGTAACCCAAGGAACTCAAGAAAATAAATGTAGTATTGATATAGAACAACCTAATCCATCAATAAATGTATGCTGGGAATATTTGACTCTACTATTGGAGCTAATAAGGGATGGGTTTCTAATGTACTCATTTCCCCAAGGTTGAATATAAATTTGGATTGAACAAATGCTTTTACATGGGTGAATCAAATAGATAAATTCCTTGAATTGCAGAATAAGAAAAGGATTCCCTAGCAAAATTGTAATTTCAAATAAAACCTATAAATGGTATCAATGAGTACTTAAAAGGATGCCTCCTTATTATCATTATACCCGGGCTATATTTACAAGAGACCTAGAAGAAAAATATGGTAAAGTTTGGAAACAAGACTACTTTAGTTAGTTGACAAGACTCAAACACATAGGACATGTGGAAGTTTATAACTCATCATTTTAGGCCTTTGCCACCAGGATGGATAACATCAGTAAGAAAAATCTTTTGGAAGCATACATGGGAGGATTAAAAGAAGACATTAAACATGAGATTTTCTTAAAACATCCTAAAAATGTTATTGAATATATGTAGTTTTCTCGGAGTATTCAAGCACAAAATAGGGCTATGCAATAGTCTAACATTGCAACATATGCAGGAAACAAAGATTTATTTATGCCTCATAGGGAAACCATGTGTCAACTTACTCGAATATCATTGGTTTAGGAGGATATTAAAAGGAATAAAAATAAAAGTACTCAAATATCAACAAACATGGTATCATCGCGAAGAGCTTGCCAAGACAATTCCAACGATGCTTGTTTCACCTCAATCAGACTCCGGATGAGGAAGTTATTAGCTTTTGAAATTTCAATAAGTTTCAATATATAATTTAACTAATTATTTATAAATATTAATATATAATTTTACTCCTATTATTAATTTAATCTAACAAATTCTGTTTAAATTTTGAATTTCCTACCTTACAACTAACAGTTACTTTTTTCTTCACTTATTAAACTTATTTTAATACAATTTAAATTCTAATTCATTTAATTATTTCCCAATTTGGCCCATTTACCTTAGATCTTAATCTTTAAACTAACCTTACCAATCCTCCATAAATTTCAATACATAATTTAACTAATTCTCTATAAATATTAATATATAATTTTACTCCTATTTTATTAATTTAATCTAACAACTTAAGTTGAAATTTTGACTTTCCTACCTTACAACTAACTGTCAATTTTATTTTCTCAACACTATAAATCTATCATTCTCTCTGAATTGAAGTACAATTCTCTCATTGTGTCTTCTTCATAATCTTTTCATTGGCTTCTGCTTCCTTGAAGATAAGCACGGTTTCTGCTCGAAACGTCTCTAGGTTTCAAATTCATAATGCAATAAAAATCCAAAAGATCATGGAACATGGTAACTTTTAATTGCATAATGGAAAACAAAGTTCCACATGGCACCAATGGAAGGGTGCCACATGGCTTGTATGGTGCCTATGTGGCATCCCCACGTAGCACCACATGGCAGGTTTATATTGCAAGGATGATGACGTGGCAACACTCGTGGAAAGTGACATGGCACATTTTAGTGGCAGATTGTACATCCAGTTGGCATTATTGTGGCCCAATCAAGAAATGCCACATGGCCTACTCGAATGGACTATGGTGGTGGGATTTACCAAAAATAACAATGGGTGGCTGGATTGAACCCATGACCACCCAAAAAACAACCCCACACCTTATCATTGGTCCAACCATTGGTCATTGTAGCAAACCCCGACATCATTGTATTTAATTTTGAACTATGGGTGGTTTGGAAAAGGGAGAGGTGGGAACCCACAGGTTTGACCCTGGGTTTCCTAACCATTATATGGAATATATTATACAATCGATAAATGTAACGTCCCAAGTCACCTCGGTTCCCTTTAGAGGTGATGGGGGATAAACTTAGAATCAACCTACTATTTTTTTTTTTAACTATGCACTTTCGCACAGCCACAATAACTTCGGTCCCCAATCCGCAATCTACAAGTCGAGATTTGGAAGTCGACAACCCAATGCACCAATTCAAGAATTAGACCTCGGATTTCTGCAATACGAAATACGCAATGTGGGAGTCTGAAAGTCGGAACATAAAATACACAACGTTTAAGAAATACGTCTTCGACTTTCGCAATCCTCAATGTGGGAGTCGAAAGAACAAATTCACAACATCGAAGAAATATGCCTCTAACTTCCACAATCCGCAATGTAGGAGTCAAAAAACCAAATTCACGGCATCAAATAAATATGCCTCCAACTTCTGCAATCTGCAATGTGGGAGTCGGAAAGTCGGAACACCAAATTCACAGCATCGAAGAAATATGCCTCTGAATTCCGAAATCCGCAATGCAGGAGTCGGAAAGTCGGAACACCAAATTCACGGTGTCGAAGAAATATGCCTTCAACTTCCTCAATATAAAATGCGGGAGTTGGAAAGTTGAACACCAAATTCATGACTTTGAATATTTACGCCTCCGACTTCTACAATCTGCAATCCGCAGTGCGGGAGTCAGAATTCGGAACACCGAACACACAACTTCAATGAATCATGCCACCGAATTCCACAAATCACAATCCACTAGGCAGGATTTAGAAATTCAAAACTCCAATGCACAACTCCGAAGAAATCACCTCTCAGACTTCCGCAATCCACAATCTCCGATGTGGGAGTCGGAAGTCGGAACCCCAAATTCACAACTACGGGAAAATTACACCTCCGACTTTTGCATTCCGCAATCCGCCTTGCGGGAGTTGGAAAGTCAGAACCACATCATGAAACTATGAAGAAATCACACCTTAGACTTCCGCAATCCGCAATGCGGGTTCGGAAAGTCGGAAGTCGACCATACACCCCTGTCACTGCCAACTTCTCAGGCCGATATCTTTCTCATATTAAGTCCATTTTTGGAAAACTTGGTACCATTGGAAAGGTCTTGACGAGCTATATGAAAGTGCATGATCCTCGGCCACACCCAAGGACTCTAATCCTGTCCTTATTCCAACCCAAAATGTGGCCCCAAACTTCATTAAGGCCTCTTTCCACTCTGTAAGGGGCTCTAATATCAACTTAGTCATGGTCCCTCCCTTCATCTGACCCACAGAGGGAACATGAACATAATAGAGGGGTGTCTATTTCTCCCCAAAGCGCTGATTAAACATTATGAGCATTCTGGGTCTTTACAACACTTATCCCTGTTCATCAATGAAAATATTCATATAAATGAAATCACATGGGTGCATATGCATACTCAAATAAGCACACTGGAATGAAACATTATCCACACACATATCTATAATGCATTCAACATATCAATAACCGTCATCAATAATTCAACCATTGCAAAAGTAACACACACAGAATACTTACCTTCAAGGTGAAATCACCAAGCAACTAGATAAGGTATGCAATGTTCCAACCTAACCATAGGTATTTTCCCAACCTATATTCTTTTAGAACTCAGAGACCACTCCTGAGATGGGGCTATGTATCCACTAAGGATGACCTACTCAGGTCCACTCACAACCTTGGTTTCACAATCATTCAGGGTCATCCAACACACAACTGGCTCTATCAAGCAAGTGGGGAGACAGGGTAGGAGGTTTCTAAGCCAATAAGCTCAGCCACAAAGCTACAAGAATATCTAGTTGGCTTCATACAGTCCAGGTAACCCTATCACCTCCACTCTCAGCCTAATTAAGGTCCCCTTATATGCTGCACAGTCCCTCGGGCACCCCTTCCCTCAGTGCTAACCTGGGAAGGTATGGTGTAAAGAATCATCTTTACATAATTATCATTTTTGATAATATATATTTATTTATAATTGAATTGATGGTAAATACAATAATAAGTCCCATATATATAAGCCCGATAATGAATGGACGTGTCTTTTAAGTAAGAGATATGCCATATACTAAGTAACGAATTAATGACTTAAATAATAAGTACACTAATAATTGTAATATACTCTTAGGTATATTACAAGTCATCCTTCCTTGAAAATATTCATCCATGAATCTTGGATTTTGCTTAATCTGGATTCTGATTTGTATTATCTGATCTTTGTAGTTGATGATACATGTCGATATGAACTTATAAGAGATGCACACAATTTTCGAAATGTCAATGGGTCAATCCATCCCAAATCTACATTCAGTGGAACTATTTGATGATCAATTCTTTGGATAGAACTACTCATTTTAGGATTCCCCACAAGTTGTTGATTTTGACTTCACACTTCTTTAATGTTGTATTTGGGTTGTTTGTAAGAAGAGTATTGTTTATTTCCCTCTCGACTTTGATGCTTATCGTAATGAATTTTGTGATGTGGGTGACGATAAAGTATTTGAGTCACTTGAGGAATGTTTTTAGGGATTTCAACTTTTGGTGCTTCTAGCGATCTATTAATCGATACCTTTTCAATATAGCTATTTTCAGAATTTGAACATTGATTGTGTCTGTACTGATTTCTTTTTCTGGCATCTGAATTTCTATTAATGATGTCACTAATTCAATGGTTTCGGCCATTGTTTCTTTTTCCATTGTTTGGATATCCTTTGCTGAGCATTTTCCGAGCTTCTCAACTTTTAATTTTTTTATTTGTTCAGTCAACTCTTGATTGTGATCGGTAAGGTAGCGATTTTCTTCTTGCATTTCTAGTAGTTTCCCCTCCATGTCTTCATTGGCTTTCTCTGTTTTTTGAAAAAAAATGAACTTCCTTATTTTTGTAACTAACATCTTGTTATGGTTTCTAAGTCGGAATATTTCTTCAGTATTGGTTGATAATGTTTTGTTGATTTTTGTGATCTCCAATTTGTGCGACTTTTTAATGTCATCTCTTTGGTGTACTAGTTCTTTTATCCATTGCTAACATTGGCATATTTCTGATTCTTGGCATTGTAATTTTTCCTGAATTTGTGCAACTTCCTCGTCCTTGTCCATGAGGAGTCTGTTCAAGCGATTTAATTCTTCTTCTAGATATTCATAGCTCTTATACAGTGGTTCTTTCGTTGTATTTTTTGACGAAGGGACTCTTAGCGATGAGTCATGTATTGTTATTTTCTTCTTCTCCTGGGAGAAGGTCATGGCTTTCTTTTTCGCATTGAAGGTGATTGTACCCAATGTTTCTATCTAGTTAGATCCTAGTATTATGTCGGTAATACCATCGTTTATAGTTGCCACGACGAATTTTGTTGTAAGATTAAAATTATTAATCTGTAAGTCTAAGTTTTTTATTTTCTCTTCGTTCCTTTCGTTCTTCTCTATGTTTAATTATGCAACTGGAAGTTTATTAGCAAGATCAACATTGATAAAATTTTATTTGTTAACTGGACATATGGTGATGGTAACAAGACTTTCATAAAATGTGCCATTAACTTCAAGCATCACCTTTGGTATTTTTGAGGGAACATTGACAAATCTATTTTTCTTTTGAGAAACATCTGTCTCTTCCATTTTTATGAGGTTTTAAACAACCCCTTTTCCTTTCGATAGTTGTGCATCCCTTGGTTTTCGATTTCTTTGACGATAGATAGTCTTCCTTGACTTGAATTTTCGGTGATAAATGGTCTTTGACCTCTTCAATGATAAATGGTCTTCCTTGAATGCTTCTCTTCTTCGAGAATGATTGGGCCAAAAAGGTGCAATGGATCCCAATGTCATCGTAAGTAAATCTTCCTTTGTAATAATTTTAATTATTACTAATATTAAATATTAATTATCAATATTAATGATAATAATAATAAAAATTTGTTGAACATTTTAAAATATTCTAACAATATAATTATTAATAAAGAATATTGTTATAATATCTATATATATATATTAGGATGGTCGTGTAGTGGAAGGGCTAATCAAGATTTAAAAATTATAATAATATTATCCTAATTTTTTTTATTTGGATGAAATTTAGGGTTTTAAGCCCTAATAGTGGAAGGAATTGGAACATGGAAATAGAGGGATATGAATGATGGTGGCATGGGTTGCGGTGGAGTAGAGTGAAGGGGATGGTAAGGTTGTGTGAGTGGGAGTGGAGAGCACGAGAGCAAGAGGCCGACTGGGTAGAGTGTGTAGGCTTGCGTGGAGGTGGAGGTGAGGGGAGGCGTGTGTGGAGGGGAAGAGAAATGCGTGGGTAGAAGGGTGTGTAGGAGGAGTGGACGAGGGTGTGCAAGAAGGGTGGAGGAGTGGGGCATATGGTAGGAGTAGTGAGGGTGGGATGAATGAAGGAGGGTGCAGCAAGGGTGAGTTGTGTGAGGGAGGGTGAAGCGAAGAGGAGGGGGTGATGGAAGTGGTGCAAGAGTATGGTATGGGTGGAGTATGGAGGTGAGGGTGATGGGAGTGGTTGGAGAAGGGAGTTTTGTGAGATGATACAGGTCTGTCAGGTGTAACAGGTGGATAGATGGAGTGAAGGGAGATGGAGAGTAGTGTGGAATGTGTGGGCATATGCAAGGATGGGATGGTGTGGGTGTATGCAAGCCTAAGCGTGACAATGGGAGTTGGGAGGGGCATTGCAACGTGAAGTTTTGAAAAGGTGGAAAAGGTGTTGGAAGGGGCATTGGAAAGGGTGGGTGCAACAATTTTTCATATGGAGGAGGGTTTGCAAAAGGAAGGGAGGGATAACATATTGTAGGGAATATGGGAATTAGAGGAGCTAGGGAGAAGTACGCAGGAAGAGTGTGCAATGTGGAAGGAGTTAGGGAAGCTCGCAAGTGATAGGTATGTGGAAAAGTAAGAGGGAGTGCGACAAAGAGGAGAGAGGTAGTTGTGTGCAGGAGAGAAATGGATGAGGTGCATGGAGAAATGGGGAGTGGATCAGAGGTGTGTGTGAAGAGCAAGTGGATGTGTGGAGAGGTGAGAGGAAGGCAGTGAGTGGAGCAGCGTAGAAGGAAGGCATGGAGCGTGTTGGGTTAAGGTCAAGGACCTCAAAAAATCAAAGAACCTATGAGAAATAACCAGACACTGTCTAAATCTTTAGCTAAAAGTCGGACCAGAAAGTCGCTCTGATGCCACTTGTAAAGAATCATCTTTACATAATTATCATTTTTGATAATATATATTTATTTATAATTGAATTGATGGTAAATACAATAATAAGGCCCATATATATAAGCCTGATAACGAATGGACGTGTCTTTTAAGTAAGAGACATGCCATACACTAAGTAACTAATTAATGACTTAAATAGTAAGTAAACTAATAATAGTAATAAACTCTTAGGTATATTACATATGGCTGGTCCCGATTGCTAAACCATGGATAAATGATCCTTCACTAGCTCTACCATGAAGTCTTAACCCCCTCGTCTCTTTCCCACTGTGATCCACTCTTGGATCTCCTCAACATTGCGGTCGAAAGGCCATGTTTCGCAACTAGGTTTTCAGGCTATTATATATGGGTTTTCTCATGGATTTATGGGCATCTCCCACTCTCAGATTCTCCCACAGTTTAGGTCTATGGATCCCCCTATTGGATTTCAATTCCCACACGAATTTTCTGAACGATCTTGGCACTCAAAAACGCAGCTTCTCTCCAAGTCGCGATTTCTGGTTTCCTTCCCTGCTGGCATGTGTCCTCCATGAAACTGAAGCATGTTTCCTCTCCCCTCCAATGGGGATGAGGGAAAACATATTCCCATGAGGTAGGGTGACTTATGGGGAAAGAAAAATAGATCCCATAGCCTGCCTTACAAATTTCAGGGCTGCCCATACTCCATCAACCTCATGAACAAATTTATGAAGTACTTCCTTACAATAGCATTAAATGACAGCTAAGATAGTCAAAGGTGGTTTCTCAAGGTGACATTTGGAAGCCTAGGGTTCAATCCCACAACGCCCTGACCTCTCCCTAGTGGATACACATAGCCCCCTCATTTAGTTTCATCCATAGTGTTGATGTATATGTAACTTTAGAATGTATTTCATATATGTATATTGTATTCCTATAGAGATGGCATTATTCCTCTATACGGAAGTGTTTGTATTCCTATAGAGATGTTATTATTCCTCTATACGGAAGTGTCGTCATTTATATTGTAAGTGTCGTAACTTATACTTGATGGGTTATTAGACCACCTTGTTGGGGTCGGCCTTGTATAAGTCATGTGGGTCAAAGGGTTATTAGACCACCCTATTGGGGGTCTGCCATGTGGGTCAAAGGGTTATTAGACCACCCTATTGGGTGTCATCCCAGTCAGCATTGTATTATGTGGTTAAGTTGGGGCCGACCTAGTAAAGGTTATTAGGCAAGTCAAGTCAAGTATAAATATAGTGCGGGAGGCACTCTATTTTATCATTCTATTCTCTCTCACACTCTCGGGAGAGTGTTGAACTTGTGGAGGAGGAGAAGCTGCTGCTAGGAGATGTCTATCTCTTATGCTTGGGTTGTATCATTTCTCTATCTATCTCTGAGGAAGTTATTGGGGTTTTTCACCTTTATGGTTTTTCCTAAGTAAACTCTGTGTCTCTTGTGTGCTTGCATTATTGTGTCCATGATTGATATGCTATACATGTTGTTCTCTCAGTTAAGATCCTAGATCAGATTGAAGTAAATTCTAAAAAATTAACATGGTATCAGAGCTAGCCTGAAAGAAGGCATGGTATGGCATGTATGACACCTGTTTCACTTGCGATGCTAGGGCTTGATATAGCAAAAACAAGTCATCATAGAACTGTCTCTATAAATAAATTTCGGCGAGGTTTCAGGGTCTGAAAATCGTGCAATGAGAATCTAAGATCCCCATGTACCTTGTGTCCAAAGGAAAACCTCTAATTCGTTGTACTTTGTGATTTATGATCTGTACAATATAGGGTTTCCACCTCTTCCAGATCTCAGTCATAAACAGGTGACCTTGGAAAAAATGTCATAACTTGGGCTAGGAAGCTCCAAATGAAATTTTGTAAAAATTGATAGGTAGTGCACGGACTATACTTTCTTAGGCAACGTTTTCAGAGGCCAAAGCGGAACCAGGGACACGTGGAACGCTGTACAAGTTTGTTCTCCTGTTTTATCCCATAAACAGGTCACGTTGCGACACTTGGCATAAATATCTCTCAGAGAATCCATTTGAGGTCAGACCTGTGGGGTTGGAAAGATGGCAGGTTGGTCTATAATAGGAGAATGTTTCAGACCCCGTGGATCAAAAATTTCAGAGTTACACTAGAAAAAATCAGGTACATATTTCTGTCAAAACATAATTATTTTTTAGCACCGTCATTCATGGCTTCCAGAATTTAGGGTTTCAGAGAAAGTTCGAATTTTTGTAATCAGAGACTATGGATGAATGCTACTCATCAAAATCGAAATTTAGAGACCAAGATCAGAATTTTTGGTTGGGAAGAAGGTCGGGCTTGATTAGACCCTAGTTCGGGACTTTGATCAGAAAAGTGGAAAATTAGGGCTTCTGCAAAAATGGAAATTTTTGAAATCTGTGACCATGGCTGGAAGCTCCTCAAAAAAATAGAAGCTTAGATATTTGGATCGAACCTTTTGATTGGGAAGAAGGGTGGGATTTATCAAACTCTAGTTCGGGGTCATCTCTAGTGAATCCGAAAGTTTCAAAGGCAAATTTGAGGGGTGAAACTTTGTAGTTTTCAAATTATGAGTATACCAGCTTGATCAGCTCATCAAGGCGCATATTTCTATCCTTTCTGAAGTTTGAAATTCAAAGTTTGAATTTTTAGGGTTTCTTTGACAAACCCTAATCCATCTCCAGATCCAATTCCTGCAAATCAAGTGGATTGGGTTAATCCTAGAAGAGAATGGATTGGTCACCTGCATAAGTGAAGAAGTTCCTGTTTCAGAGGGAGATGAGGCTAAGGCCTTACATAAGAAGATTACAAGCAATCTCGACAGGGATGACTTACAGGTATGTTTCGAATTCTGTTCATGGTTAAGTTTATGATATGTTTGTCTTCATATCATTACGGTTAGTACAATCTTGATTAATTACTAGACTTGTCGTATCACCTTAATAAAATTATGAATACATGATAGAAGATATTCATTGATTAAGGTTTTGACACTTATGATTATACTAATGCATTGTGATGTTGTATGAGGTTTATGTTGTTTGCTAACATGAAAGGTACACCAATAAAGACAAATCATGTTCTACTTCAAGAACATATGATCATGGTGACATGAAGACAAAGATTCATCCATTGTCATGGATCACATAGAAGATCTACTTATGAGGTATGTATAACTTGGTTCTACAATGGTTAACTTATGAGACATGCAGGTTACTAGCACAAGTCATTGAAGAGAACCAGACGACATCATACGGGTACATTAGACATAACTAGCTAACATAGTAATCCAGGTATGTTTTTCCTATATCAATTTAGAATATTACCTTGTGTTAGGATCCCTTATATAAGTATGATTGGTTATGTTTATTCATGAAGTTAGAAATGTAAGTAATCAAGGGTTTATGCATATTATGTCTCTTATCTTGATTGATGATATGACTAACCAGAAGAGTCATGAAAGTATAGGTTTGAGTAATCACAGGTTTAGGCATATTATGTTTCTTACTTTAATTTATGATATGACTAACCATAAGAGTCCTTGAATACTAATGCTTATTATTTCTGTTTGAAATGATCATGACTATACATGCTTAAGATTATTGTGTTTTGATAGTATTGAGAATATACTAATAAATGTATGATTATGTATGAGATCTCGAGGATATCACAATAATGATACTTGTAAGCATGCATAGTGATCGAGGATGGATAAAAGTTCAAGGACAGGTAATCCAGGAAGCAAAGATCAAGAGGGAGCACATTCCAGTAGTTTCTGCAAGGATACAGATATTCAGAGGGAGTCGACTACTTCTCACAATCCACATCAGAATGGAGTTGCAAAGATTTCGAGGGAGTCCACCCAACAACCAAACAAAGACAAGTATTTGAATTGTCATTTCTTACATATTTGTTCAATGATGTATATGCTTATGTTCCTAGACTTAGGTTGTGTATTATGCATATTAGAATAATTGCATTAATGAACAGTATACTACTAATATACATGGGTAACTGGCCTATGGCACTATACAACATTCCATTTCTACTTATCTAGAATGAAACCTCTTTGCTGACATGTTGAGAGTTGTGCACACTCTTAACAATGTTTTGGTAGAGATTGGAAGGCATCTAGAAAGTTATGGGATATGAATAAATGTTGTATTGAAGCATTGGCTAAGATAATTGCATCACTGTATGACATATTTCTTTATGTGTAAGAATTTGTTCTTAAAACTATGAGATGTTTCTAATCATGCAATTTAACTTGTTTTGTAGGAAAGATTGTATATGAGCACCTACAAAAGAAGGACAACAACATTTGTTTCAGCAACAAAGTTATCTATTGAAGATATTGAATATATTGAAGTTCCCAGGATTTGGGAAGAATGCCATGATCGAGGAGTACCAGTCGATCATGAAGAATGATGTTTGGGATGTAGTCCCAAGACCTAAAGGGAAGTCTGCTGTGACTTCCAAATGCATCTATAAGATCAAGCATGCTGTAGATGGTAGCATGGAGAAATATAAAGCAAGATTTGTAGCTCGTGGCTTCTCCCAGAAAGAAGGGATTGATTATGGGCTCAAGTATGATGCGAATCAAAAGTTTAACCTACAGGGTTATGTTGATTCAGATTGGGCAGGCAGTGCTACAGATAGGAAGAGCACATTTGGGTGCTACTTCAGTATGAGATAAGGTGTGATCTCCTAGTTTAGAAGGAAGCAGTCCTATGTAACACTGAGTACAACCGAAGCAGAGTATGTTGCAGCTTGTTTGGCTAGTTGCGAGGCAGTATGGATCCAGAAGCTACTGTCTAAGTTATTTGATCTCCCGCTGGAGGCTATTGGTATCTTTTGTGACAACCAGAGTTGTGTGAAGCTGTCTAAGAACCCAGTGTTCCACGAAAGGTCGAAGCACATAGAGATCAAATATCACTATATCAGGGATATGGTGCAGAGAGGAGCAGTGAAGCTCCTGTATGTTGTGATAGATGAGAAGGTTGTAGATGTGCTGATGAAGCCACTAGCCAAAGTGAAGTTCGAATACTTAAGAGTGAGGCTTGGCATTCTTCAGATCGACGACACTTTGAGGAAGAAGTGATGAACACATTTGCTGAAGCCATTCCAAGCATGGTGGAAGGAGGACCCTTCACATGGCTATGGATGTAAGCGCTGGATGATGAGCATTAGGATGATGTTCTAGTTTCTGCTCTATATGATCAGTTGGATCATTTATATGTATGTATGTACGCATCATGTTGATGCTGTATATGATCAGGTAGATCATGTATTTGTATATGTATTAGGTGGATACTTGTATGAACAATGTGATCATGTACTTATGTATGTATCAGGTGGATACTTGTATGATCAATATGATCATGTACTTATGTATATCAGATGGATGCATTGTATGATCAGGTGGATCATGTATGATATGTATTAGGTAGATATTGTGTATGCATCAGATGGATATATTGTTGATCAAAATGATCACAGATGACGAGCTTCAGTAATTTGCTCCAGATGATATGCATCAGGTTGATGCTATGATGATTGGGATGATCACAGATGACGAGATTCAGCATGTTGCTCCAGATGATATGCATCAGGTTGATGCTATGATGATCGGGATGATCATAGATGACAAGCTTCAGGATGTCGCTCAAGATGATATGCATTAGGTTGATGCTATGATGATGATCTACATCAGGACGATGTATGGTGAGTATCGGTTTGATACTCTGTGGCCATGGACAGGTTGTGCAGGTAGCATAGAAAAGATCTTGGGAGATCCTATAGTCTGTGCTAGGATCCTATTTCGACGTTTTGCTATAGGTAGCATAGAAAAAGATCCTTTAAAAACCGAGCAGGTAGAGCAGTTTGCTCGTAACATCCTAGGTTGCTCTATCGAGATGCTATAGTCTGCGCTAGGATGCTCTGAGTAGGTTTTGCTACAGTTTCGCATAGAAAAGATCCTTTTAAAAATTGGATAGGTAGAGCAGTGTGCTCGTAACATCCTGGGTTGCTCTATCGAGATCCTATAGTCTACGCTAGGATGCTCTGAGTAGGTTTTGTGAAAGTTCACATAGAAAAGATCCTTTAAAATCCAGACAAGTAGAGCGGTGTGCTCGTAACATCTTTGGGATTCTCTATAGAGATCCAGACAGGTAGAGCTGTGTGCTCGTAACATCGTGGGATGCTCTGAGTAAGTTTTGTGAAGGTCAACATGTAAAAGAAACCTATAGTCTGTGCTAGGTTTTTTGACGCACGTAATAAGTCCTGAGGATTCCACAGTATGGCCAGTGATGATGAAGACCTACAGGTGGTGGGCCTACATCTAGTATGAAAAAGGAATGGCTTTGTAGAAATTCCTATGACGAGTAGATCAGAGATTGATTGAGATAGCAGCAGCAGTGATGATGATGATGAGCCAGTGATGATGATCCAAAGAAGAAGACTTGTGCTAGAATACCTGTGTCGAGAAATACCTTCCTAGTTAAGAGGGAGTGTTGATATATATGTAACTTCAGAATGTATTTCATATATGTATATTGTATTCCTATAGAGATGGTATTATTCCTCTATACGGAAAGTGTTTGTATTCCTATAGAGATGTTATTATTCCTCTATACGGAAGTATCATCATTTATATTGTAAGTGTCATAACTTATACTTGATGGGTTATTAGACCATCTTGTTGGGGTCGGCCCTATATAAAGTCATGTGGGTCAAAGGGTTATTAGACCACCTTATTGGGGGTTGGCCATGTGGGTCAAAGGGTTATTAGACCACCCTATTGGGTGTCGGCCCAGTCAACATTGTGTTATGTGGTTAAGTTGAGGCCAACCTAGTAAAGGTTATTAGGCAAGTCAAGTCAAGTATAAATAGAGTGTGGGAGGTACTCTATTTTATCATTCTATTCTCTCTCACACTCTCGGGAGAGTGTTGAACTTGGGGAGGAGGAGAAGCTGCTGCTAGGAGATGTCTATCTCTTATGCTTGGGTTGTATCATTGCTCTATCTATCTCTGAGGAATTTATTGGGGTTTTTCACCTTTATGGTTTTCCCCAAGTAAACTCTGTGTCTCTTGTGTGCTTGCATTATTGTGTCCATGATTGATATGTCGTAGATATGATGTACATGTTTTTCTCTCAGTTAAGATCCTAGATCAGATTGAAGTAAATGCTGAAAAATTAACACATAGCCAGCCCCTTGGTATTTTTATTTTCATTATAATCATCTACATGTTTTTTACAATTTCCATGGCTTACTAGCACATGGATAACACAATTTGAAATACCAGGCTAAGCATTCACTAGCGGGGCCTTGGCCTTGAGCTCCACGCTAGAAATCATACATCACATATATATAATGTTTACATTACAAGACAATACATATGAAGGGTCAAAATGCGGGTATTATAATTCCCTCCCCCTTAGAATAACACTATCCTCGGTGTTCCAATACTTAGGAATACTTACACAGTTTACACATGTCCAAAATTCACAAAAATGTAGTAGGTATGTCATGCATTTCATCTTTTACTCTGGGTTTTCAAGACCAAGTCCCTTGGCTTCTACAATCTGCTCCTGTTGGCTTTGACCTTGCATCTCCACATGTGCCATTGCACCACAATAGTCCCTTCCTTTTCTCTACCTGCTCAATTTCCTTTGAGTCATCCATCCTTGAGCGTTTCTTAATGGGCTGATTGGATGACTGCATCTTCATTGACCCACTTTCCTTTCCACTGCTGATAGCTTCCAGAATTCCTTTTACCCCATTTTGCAGACAAATAGAGTCCTGCAAAACCTTGTGGTTCATCTCATTCTGTTGCTTTTGTAGCTTGAGAACTTCCTCAATATTTTCTTAGGTCTTGGAAATTGTTTGAAGAATCTTTTCAGCCAAATCCAATAGCTTTTGGTCTGCTGCCATGGTCAATGTGCACAACTTCCCACTCTTTGCTTACTAGCAACACTTGTCTTGTAACGACTTGTTGTTGCTGCAACATCACCCAAAAATTTTGTAAATATTGGGGCCCCTCCTTGTTTTTAGAAAAGTTTGTTTAGGAGTCAAGTCCTTTCTATAAGGTCTTTTTTGTACTTAGTTTTTTTCTAAAAAAGTAAGTCCTTGAGTTTGTTTTTTGTTTTTCTGCTAAGTAAAACTTAGTTTTTATAGTCGAAACAGCGGCACAACTCGCTCAGTTGGGCCGTGTTGTGGCCACAACAGATCCCATGCTTAGCTAAATCACGGGAGCCCCATTTTTAATCAATTCCAAGGTATATGGGTAAGTTTCTCTTGTAAATATGATTTTCGGTTTAGATGTATTTAAACATTACTGCCCATGTACCCGTACTTCATTTTCGCTGCATGATTTGGGTTTCTTTAAGTGTTTGGTTTGCAAAATCTTTAAATTTTGATTATTTTGACATTTCTCTTTGAAAACCCGAAACCCGAAAGTTTCGGGTGAGGGAAATTGTTGTTTTCATTTTGGCATTTTGGAACCCGAAACCCGAAACCCAACGATGTCGCGTTTCGGGATTCGTAAATTCATTTTTAACATTGCATTTAATTGCGTTCTGAAACCCGCAACTTTCGGGTTACGGATTTCGGAAACTTGGTTTTAATTTGGTCGTATTTTTGAAACCCGAAACCTGAAACCCGCCAGTTTCAGTTTTCGGCTTTCGGGAGTGGTAAATAAAAACTTTTATTATGTCTTTGAACCCGATCCCGCGCTTTGCATCGGTCAATCTCAGCCGTCCATTTCTCTTAATACTATGGTCGCGATTTAATTTGGGTAAATTGATAAATATAGGTTTTTATTTACTTTTCTTTATCATTTTTACTCACCGAATTACTCCGCTGAGCTGATTTTACTGTGAATTTGGTTGCTAAGGGTCATTATTGTTGCTTTTTCAGCTTTTTCTAGGATTAGTTGTTTTCGTTGCTGCGTATTATGTTTAGAAGTTTGGTTATTTTGGCTTTTGTAATGGTCGTTTTTGTTATTTAATTTGATCATCCCAGGCTTTGCAGGATTACACCATTTCGATCTCCGCAATGTAGCTCTAATCTTTCTATTAAATCAGCAATCTGCATTTGATCTCGCAGGTGAAACCAGGCCACCATTTTATGTGCTCAAATTCTTGTCTTAGCCGTTCTACAGTCATCTCTTTCACCGCAACTCCCATTTTATTTCAAATGCAAGGTTATGATTGTTGATGTGAACAGACTTGTAATGATGAGCTTTCACGTGCTTTTTAATTCATGCAAATTTCGATTGGATTTGTACTTCTACATGGATCTAGATCCGGTTAGCACATGATATAACTCGTTTCGTTGCAGTTTGCATGATTGTAGTGTCCAAATCGTAATAATTTGACCATTGTGACTGGCTCCGCTCAATCATTTGCCATTCTATCATTTGGTCTTAAATTGGCAACGAGTATGAAAGCCTTCAGTTTGTCCTTTATATTCTGTAAGAGGAAAGTTTTGCATGTTTATGTTGTAAGTTTCTTCTTGACGTATTTGGTATGAGCAATATGTAGACAGGAAATGAATCCCTTCATGCATGTTTCGAGAATGAAGAAATTCGGTCTTTGTTGTATCAAGAACCTTTGTCACCGCCTTTTGATGCAAGTTTTCCTGATTCAAGCAGCGATAGCAAACAAGAGGATGTTCAAGTCCTGTCTGTCTGTATGCGATTCCTAGAGAGGAAGGAAAAGAAGGTGTCTGAAGAGCCAACTGATCAAGATGATACTGTTATACGGGATTATATAATCAACGAAGAATAGGATATTCCGCCAATTTCTTCTGACGTGGACCCTTTAACGAATTTCTTTGTTTTTGAGAACATAGTCTCTCATCCAGAAGTACCTGCGGCGAATTCTCTACAAGCCGAATCATCTGTTGTTGATAATGAGCAGGTTGGGGCGGAATTCTTGATTATGATGTGAGGATCTTTTTAATTAACGAATATATCTTTAAGAATATCTTTGAAAGGTGAAGGAAATCATGTAGTCCGAGAAATGGCTAGGTTTCTTGGATCAAAAGTTGGAACAGACTCAGTACTGATTTTTGAATCCCTATTCTGTAGGATTCTCTTTTGTACTTTGTTGTAGTTTAATATTTAAGGAAGAATACCTCTCGGAGTAAGGGGTTGGAATTTTTGGAATTGTAATTCAGCAGAAGATAAGACTGAGGATACTCTGTGGCCGGAGTAATTGTAATTTTGGTACAAGACATCTTAATACATTAATGTTATCTTCGGATCCATCTTCTGATTATCACTTAAATTTCTTTAAGAATTTCTGATTTTATGTTCTAGATTTTCATCTGCTATACATATGATCTCTTGTTATATATCTAATGAATACATAGATCTGTTGTATTGGTTTTTCTGTATAACTGATGTGTGTATGAAAATATTTGATTAAATTTCTTTAATTAAATACTTTCTTTATCGATTTCTGCAATTGATCAGATATATATATATATTCAATCATTGTTGATTTTTCAATCAACAAAAGGATAACAGGTTATATCTTGATGGTCTTTAAGCTTGGATTATCATTGTTTAATTTTCATTAAATAAATCATAATTTAAGTCAGCAAATATCTCATCTAAAGACATTTTTGTTAAAGGTGATAGACTATTTGTTCTCTTACACCGCAAGGTTGATCTGCATAAACACCAAGCTTTTCATTTTAGAATAGATCTGACTTAAGATTAGGTTATTTTTTCTAAATAGGTTAAGTTAGAATTGTTCACTGTTTCCCATACCCCTTTGTTTCCCTAAATTGGGAAATTGATCTTATTGATCAAATCACTTACTCATAGAGTGCCAGCAGAGGCCGAATATCTGTGGGTGATTACCACACCAAACAACTCGAGGATATAATTTCCCTTGCATAGGGTCTTTCGAAGCCTTTGGATGGGTTTTCATCCCCTGTTGTGTGCCTTGGAACCCATTCCAGCACCTTGCACTTACCCTGCACACCCGAGGCATCAACAAATGGCGCTAGAAGGAGGGCCACTAGTATAACATGCCTAAGCAAACAGCTAATAAACCTCCTCCAGCAAATACTTCAACGGTTCAAACCCGAAGCTAGTCCAGGGCTTCAACATCTGAACAACCAACTGATTCACGACCTATAGTTCTCCCTGTTACATCTGCGCAACCTATAGTTATACCTGTCACACTTGTGATACAACAGGAGAATAGAGGGGAAATCATTTTTACATCACCTACAAGCGGACCCATCTCGTTAGAGTAGATATTGAAAACATCTTCCGATAGGTTCTTAAGAGAAGAACAACGACTTGCCGATCAAAGACGACGTGGTCTGGCAGCCTTAAATTTAGAAGATATTCTACATACTGGTGGTCAAGAAGATCAACAAATTCCCACTGCACAGACTAGTGACTCACAGATTCAGTACACCACTGATCTAAACACACAGGATCAACATACAGTTGATCAACAGCCTGGAAACCAAGAGTTGATTCATCAACCAGATTCTCCTGAATATAACCGTGAGACCACTCTCATAGGAACACAAGGTCAGCCAAATTTTGGAACTGGTTGTCCACCACCATCTCCTCCTCCATCTTCATCAACTTCCTCAGATGGTGAGAATTTTTCTAGCTCATCCTTGGAAGAAGAAGAGCGAGAACCTCCGATGGTTGGAGAAGGGAAAAATAGACCTTGGCTCGACCAAGGTGCATTTTTTATATTAGGAGATCAACATAGATTACCAAGGAATCCTGAGAAATGGCTGCCTAAATTCAACCTTGATGATAAGATACCTGCGTTGGATCATATAAAAACTTTCATGTAGGCAATCAGGCTTAGAAGCGTGGTACATGAGGATGTAGTATGCAGACTCTTTCCCTATACTTTTGAGGGTAGAGAAGCCACTTGCTATTTTGTCTTAGCAGCCCAATCTATAACTTCCTGGGTTGAATTCGAGGAACATTTTACCCATAAATTTGGGGATGAAAAAACACCGCAAGATCTTGTCTTAGAGTTATCCTCCATGAAAATCAAAGGAAAATAAAGGGTAAAATACTTTAACCAAAGGTTTCCATATCTCAAAAAAAGGATTCCTACTAATCTTCTTCTTGCTGAAGAATTATTGGTAGCTTATTATGAAAAAGGTCTACCTGTCCCTATTGCAATGTGGGTCAAAAGGGCACAGAAAGGTACTTTACTGGAAGTATTTGATGAAGCAATCCAAGTTGAGAAGGACATGTTTTGTCTGAAAGACAGCCCTGAAACTTCAGAAGAACAACCTTCCACTTCCAGGAAGAGAATTGAGAATGCCCCTAAACCCATTGTTTAGAACAAGGATCCAATTGATATGACTGACATAAAGAAATTCATTCAAAGGATGTCAAATGAGATGGTGGATTTGAAGAAGAACACTAATGATAATCAAAATCAAAACAAAGGTTTTGTAAGGCCACCATTTAGGAGACCTTACCAGCCTCCACAAAATCCACCACCACCAAATCTAGAAGATGGACTGACAAATGATGAACTCTATTCTATTTTTAGAGCATTGGAAGCAAAATCTCAAGTCACCCCTGACACTTCCAACGATCAGACTATCCCGGATCCACAATTACCTATAGAAGAAGAAGAAGGTGATCCATAGGTCGATGTTGTGGGGTGCTTTTCAGAACTTCCTATGTGTGAAGAAGAAGAAGAACCTGAGGCGGTGTTTAACACACAACATCCTTATAACACAAGGTCAAGACCACAACCACCTCAAGAACCTTCATCTTCTCCTCCAGTTCCCACAAAAACCAAGACTATCCCACAAAAGGATACAGTCCTCCCTGAAATGGAGTACAATCTAGTTGAAGACTTAAAAATAGTTAAAGCAAACATCTATCTGTTTGAGCTACTTAAGATCCCTGCTATGAGGGATTCCTTACCAAAAAACATGATAGTCAAACATCCAAGAGAGTCACAAAGTAACAATCTAGACTCTGTTACTAAATATGATGATCAGAAACCAACAAGCAAGAGGACTCCTCCTTTCTTGCTCACTTTTGAGATTTTTAATCAGAATGTGCACAATTGCATGATATATTCAGGAGCATCATCCAATGTGATGCCCCTCTCTGTTTGTAGGAAATTGAATGCAACATGGGAGCCCTACCCAACCCAGATTGTGCAACTTGATAGATCCAAAGTCAAAGTGGTAGGTAAGTTGAGAAATGTTTGCTTACATTGTTAGCTGATCCCAGGATCCATCAGACAGTTGACATCGTGATAGCTGACATCCCGGAGGCCTATGGGATGTAGTTAAGCAGGGACTGGTCAGAGAAACTTAAGGGTTACTTTGCAACCGACTGGTCCCACTTATGGTTGCCCTACAATTTTCAACCAAATAAAATTAAGATTAGCAGAGAACCTTTTATGAAACAGACAGTCACTGATCTTAATGATTCAAGCGAACCTGCTGGTTATCTCACCTGCTGGTTATCTCACCTCTCGTGTAGAGCAATTTACTTTCGATACCTTTTTTGGTGAATTCCCAGCTGATGCCTCATCAGATATATATATATTCAATCATTGTTGATTTTTCAATCAACAAAAGGATAACAGGTTATATCTTGATGGTCTTTAAGCTTGGATTATCATTGTTTAATTTTCATTAAATAAATCATAATTTAAGTCAGCAAATATCTCATCTAAAGACATTTTGTTAAAGGTGATAGACTATTTTTTCTCTTACACCTCAAGGTTGATTTGCATAAACACCAAGCTTTTCATTTTAGAATAGATCCGACTTAAGATTAGGTTCTTTTTTCTAAATAGGTTAAGTTAGAATTGTTCACTGTTTCCCATACCCTTTTGTTTCCCTAAATTGGGAAACTGATCTTATTGATCAAATCACTTACTCATAGAGTGCTAGCGGAGGCCGAATCTCCATGGGTGATTACCACACCAAACAGCTCGAGGATAGAATTTCCCTTGCGTAGGGTCTTTCAAAGCCTTTGGCTGGGTTTTCATCCCCTGTTGTGTTCCTTGGAACCCATTCCAGCACCTTTCACTTACCCTACACACCCGAGGCATCAACAGGCCGCAACGTTCGGACCCTTTTGGTAATTTTTTAGCCTTCCCCATTTCGGCGCAACTCATTAGGTTCCGCCACAACAAGCGAACGTTTTTGTTAAGTTTTAAAGTCATCCTGTTTCGGTTGAACTCACCCGATCCCGCCGCAAGTGTCACTCCAACTCGCCTTGACCATCCAAAATGCGGCTTTTGGCCTTGTCTTTCTCTAAGTTTTACATTGCAACGAAACATGCCAAGCTGTGCCGACATCACTCATAGACTTGTTTTGAACCGGATAAACACTTCGACAAATTTAAGTGTTTTTTTAAATCCTTTTCGGCATAACTCAACCTGTCTCGCCGAAACTGTCTCCTGTGAACCCTGAGTCCTACCGATAAGAAACGACACAAGAGAAGCTGACAAAACTTAGCAAGATTGGTCGATCCGTTGTGGAAGCACTCAACCAATCCTGCCACAACTATCGCTCTAACTCGTCGAAAGGTTCCAGTTGACAGCTCATAGTTAATGCAAAAGCAACACCGAAAGTGACCCAGGTCACATCGCCGTAACGACTTTTTAATGCCCACATGTGCCATTTTTCTATATATAGTAAGTGGGGTATTAGGAGGTTTATTATTGTTTTCTATTATCGTTAAATTGTTTTGAGAGAACTCCATTCAAGGTCATGCTAGCCATTCCGAGACAGCTAAGTCTGCAACTCGTCAGCCTCATCCAAGCCAATCGTTCACTACCAGGTAAGTAGATCCACCGAGCTCTTTTTTTTTGTTTTCAGTAGCTAAAAGCTTTTGTTTCCGTTAAAGCACCATTTTAGCAATCCCTCACCGCGGCCACCATTCGTTCATGTAGAGGTTTTCCTGTACCCGTCTGGTCATTTCTCAAAGTTGTTAACCCGACTAGACCCCATGCACTACACTATCCGTTTGCTTCGTCTAAAGCATTCCAAGCTAGCATAGTTCCTATAATTAGCATCCTAGAACTCCTAGTTAGGAGATTGTGCCTTAGAGTCATAAGTTTCGTTTTAGCACTGACAGGGAAAGCTAGTTCTGACAAGTTTCTTTTTAATGGTTGCCTAGCATGAACTCTTTTATTTTGCTGCTTGCATATTGTGTGAAGCATAATGCCACTTTCAGAGTTCTTTGATAGTACTTTCTTATTCAGGCTATGTCGGCTATAGTAATGAATTTTGTTTCAATGCTTTGTCCCAATGCTCATTTTATCATTTATCTACTCATGCAAATTTTTGGGCAGGTTCAATCACAATGCCAAAAGATGGCAGGAATAAGGAAAAGGTGGCCAAAATAGAGTCAAGTGGCATAGAAGCAAGAATCGAGATGTTATACGAAGACACCAAACCGGTTATGGGCATTGCACCTGAGTTTAAATGAGGAGATTTGCATCTCATGATCAGAGACCAGGAAATTCCTGGATCAATCCTAGAAGAGATGTACTTGTAGCAGAATATTAGAGGTTTTGGCATCGTCAAAGCAGCCACGCGCCCCAAGATCTTTCCCTGCTCAGAAGTTATCGAGTGGATTCTAGCGCATGCAGACGCTGAGTCAAGAGTCTTATCTGACAGCAAAGGAGAGGCATTCGCCTCGTTCCACCCAACCCATATTTTGGCAATCTATAAGTTTCCCACACTCAGCAGTTGTTGAACGATGCATGGTTAGAAAGTCTTAACATGGATTATGTGGAGATGGCTAGAAAATTTTTAATTCAAGGGAGGTAGTTGAGGGTGAAAGAGAATGATGATTATGAAGATTAGGCACTCAGGCCTCCCTTCAGAATTATTGCCCTCATGCTAAGCATAATTTTGGCAGGGATGATGGAACCACTTATCAATTGCACTGGATACCTCTAATCCACTATGTAGCATTCAAAGGTACGATGTTCAATTGGGCAGACATCCTCTCGGATAATATATCGTCAGCCATATCTTCTGCTAAGGAAGGGTTGTCCCGAGGAAAATATGAGTTCTACATGTCATCATATCTTATGGATTGTATTCTGGCAAGGAATCCATTCCCAAGTTTAGGATGCATTTGGAACAAAGCCGACACCCCAATTTATATTGGTTACAAGATCTTATGGGCCCAGCATTATAAAAGGCATTACAAGATCATATGTGAAGAATTAATCATGCCACTGTATGAACTAATGTTCAATAAAGAACACAATTTATTATCTAAGAATGCCATGGAAGTCTTAGAAAAGTATGGTGATGTTTATCTGTCGGAAGAAGGAACCTACATAAGAATGTATGGAGGTTCCAAACCACCATACCTCCTGCCTAAGTATGGTATTGATTTTGTCATCCATAAAGAGGCAGTCAGGCAAGTATTCATAGATGGAGTTGGTCATGTCCTAAAGAAAGTAAAGAAAGCCTCCTTCCCGACACTACCCTTCTATGTTGGAGCATACAGGTTTTCTAAAGTAAGCTCGGTTGAAGAGTTTTTTTAGGAGCTAAGGGAGTTTCACTTCGGAGAGAGAATCTTCGCAAAGAATGACAAGCTCAATAAGGCCGCAGAGCACTGCTGAATTGTCAATTCACACTTTCAGTATGCTCACTATTTTGATGAAGATGAAGAATTTTGTATAGGGGTCAACAATATGACCGAAATCCAAAGGCGCCTTCGCCTCAAGAGTGGAGCTAGCACTAGTTCCACTGCAGCCCAAACTGTTAGGGAAGTAGAATTGCGAAGAGAGAGAGAAGAAGTCGAGGCTCGGACGAAGGAAGAGAAAAGGCTCAAGGCTGAAGTTGAAAAGTTTCAAAGAGAAGCAACAGAAGGAGCAAGAAGATAGGCTTCGGGAGGAAGAAACTCAAAGGCTTCGGGATGAAGAGATAGAGAAGATAAGAAAGGAAGAAGTTGCCGAAGAGCAAGAGGAAAGAGAAGCAGTTTAGAAGCAACTAAAGGCCAAAGAAGATGAGAGACAGCTTAAGGCCGAGGAGGAAAATAAGGCCCAGGAGGATGCACAAGCTGAAGGCTCAAACATGCAAGACATGGACATAGACTCGTCCCAAATGTTTCATACCCCTCCCACGGGAGATGACATCGCTATAGAATATCTTCCACTCATCCCTTTTACCCCATCTAAGAGTCATATTGTGACCCAGTGAGATAAATTTGCATTTAACAATAAAAGGAAGTCCATTGTACAAAGGACAGAAACAAGAATGAAAAAGCCTTTCCACCCAGAAATCATTACCAGACGATAAACCATTGTTATGCAGGGCACATAGAACGCCTCTATGGCCATGGCATCCACTACGGTAGCTGCTGCCAAGGAAAGTGAATACAATGTACACAAGATAGTAAATGAGTTGGTTGCAACCAAGAAAAGGGATCGCATGTTACAACTCACTGTGGTAAATGAGCAGGCTTAGAGGGACTTAATGGTGAAGAAATATAATTGTCTACTGTCAGATCAAAAGGAATTGTCGGATAAGTATCAACACCTGGAAGAAGAAAAGGAACACTTGGCGGTCTAGATGATGATAGTGGAAGAAGAAAAGAATAATTTTGAAGCTACGATCATTCAATTGGAAGAAGAAAAGGAGTTGATGGCCAAGCAACTAGAACAAGCAAGCAGCAAAGCAATTGATCTGAGCCCCTTTCATGAGCAATCCTATGACATACTCAAGCAGATGCACGGGTCACAGGAACTTCTTACTGAAGAAATTTGCAAGTTGAAGGCCATGGTAGCCAAGATGAAGGAAATTAGCTCTAAATCCATAAGGCTCAAGAATAAGTATGCTCGGGTAAAAGAGGATATTGGAAAGCATATTGAGTGGAGAGAGGGGAAATCAGAGTTCCCCAAACACCTCCCTCTCAAATCTGTAGTCAAGTTTAAAGAAGATATGGATTTCATGGAGTTATGCAAGAACTGTGGTGTGAAATTAATTTTTGTGATCCAAGCAACTGTAATGACCCTTTTTCAAAATTCTATTGAAATGCCAATTTTTCCACTTTTTCCCGAATTTCGACCTTTGACTAGTTTAACTGTTTTGACCTCCAAATCAACCCAAATGCTCCCAAATATTCTATAGGAGTGTATGAATGGTATTTAGACTTGAATATCAAGTTCGGGTATTTTTTATGGCCCTCCAAATACTGCTGCAAACTTGATTTGTATTCTGATCAATATACGTAATTTTGACTAGTAATTTGTGCATCAAATCCCCCCCGGGTAACACTGCAAATGGCCTTCCAAATGCCTCCAAACTCCCACGAATTTATGAACAGAGGTATATAATGTGTTAATTATGTGATTAAGGTCCCATATGCATCATTAATTGATTTTTACTACTGTTCTAACTCTCTCACATTCAACAGCAAAAACCCCCAATTCGACCCTTGGGGAAATGGCACTATTTCACCTCCCAATACAACTAAACTGAGTAAAAATGCTTCAAATGCTCAAGTACAGTACATGAAAATTGTATAAGACATCCATGGCAGTATAGTGATCACAAATATATCAGATAATCATCCATCCATTCTAAATAATCAACATTATAGTGTCATACATCAATGCAATGGGGAAGTGGACATTGTTTGCTCATTAATCAATAGTTTTGCATACAACTAGTGGGTATTTCGACCTGAGACTTTCTGAATATTAATAACAGAGGATATGAAGCTATTACAATCAGAAATATATAATTAGAAGCTCTCTCAAGATGCACAAGTGCTCACCAAAAACGCCCTCCCTCAAGGAGCATGAATATGCCTTCAAAACTGGAAACGGTGGAGAGAAAGTGCTACACTAAACCAAACCATGAAACTTCTTGTAGCTGCTACCTGAAAATACAAACTCCATTAAAGCACCATGAAATACCTGAGTAGCCTCTCCAAACACCAACTTGGATGGGAATCTTTCACCCTCGAAATTGGCTAAGGTAAGAAACTAGTCATCCATTAGCTCTCTCTTCACAAATGCAATTTTTCTCAAATCATCAAAAGCCCTTCTCATACTTAATTTCTAAATTTTATAACCAACATTAGCCTTCTAAGGGTCGAAATCCTCTCAATAGATTCAATAGATTTCCATTTAGGAAATATTCCACATTTGCCACTTGTCTCCTAGTTCCAACCTTCCATCTTCTCCCAAATTCGATTTTGAGTCTCTTTGGCTTCTCCAACTCCCAAATTCGCCTTCCTTGAGCCTATTTTTGGTGCTGACATGTCATAGTGGTCAGATGTCAGAGGTCAGGTCTGCAATTTGTCATAGTTGTCATAGATGCTCCATCATTGGTGTCATAGGGGCTAGGGAATCTAGCCCAAGTGTCCACAAACTTCCACTTTGACTCTTTGTCTTCCATGGAGGTTACCAATCCTTCCCAATTCTACCTAAGATGCTCAATGAAATGTGTTATGACTTACCAACTCACCCAAGAGTGTTCACATTCCCATTAATTCGAATTTGCAAAAGAGAGATACCATGTATTATGAAAAATCAAGCTAGTGTGGGTCCCACATCCTCCATATGTCTCCAAAACCATTTGTCACCTAGGATTTCTCTTGAATTTCTTTATTCACTCTATCTATTAAATACTTGAACCCTTATAATGTCTAAACATCATTAGATGTATTAACATCGGATGATCTTCATCAGTGCATCGTGCAACCCTCCATACACGCTCACCTATTTCAAGAGATTATCCAGACTACAGTAGCAGAAGCGCATGACATTGAAGTAGAGCTAGACAAGCATGTGTTTTCCCGAAACATCTTGCTCCCTGCCCCAGCTAATACTGTTGTGCGAGACATGAGTATTTGGCTCAACTACATAGCAGAAGTTTATAAGCAGGCTACAGAGGAAGCGCCAGCAGAGACAGAAGTGCCATCTGGCAGTTGACTTGGCATTCATAGATTTCTAATACTGAGACAGGGTTTTTATTTTTTTGTTTTATTCGGTTGTAAAGATAAAAGGACAACTGGATTTTCTCTCTCTTTTGAAAAACGTTTGGGGGATTATTCCAATTTTGTAAAAGGGAATTAATAGATAATTTTGGGTTGAGAGATACGTAGCAGCTCTTGGAGCAATTTTGTAAAGCTATATATATATAGATGAATAGAGATTAGTAAAGGACTTTTGTCAGGTGAAAAGACATTTTATATCTTGTACGTGAACTGATTTGTTGCATATATAAGGAATTCGATTTTTGCCTAAAGAAAGCCTGGGAGACTGCGTTTTTGCCTGAAGAATGTGTTGAATGTCTGCTGGATTCTTCCCGTGTCATTTATACATTACTGTGAGATCATTCCTTGTTGTTATGAATTGCTTTTATGTGATGAATGTTCTTATAATTTTATGTGCAAAGATGTTTATCTCAAATGAGTAATGAAATGTGTTAATTAACTCAAAGCTATCTTTGATATCTTCTATCTTCTGCTAGAAATGCATCTTTATGGTTAAATAGCTATCTGTGAGATCTTTAGATGCTTCTTTCAGTTTATTACTCATATTTTCAGTTTGCTCCTTGCAAGGATAGATTATATTTGCTTAAAACAGTTTAGATCAGATTTTCTTAATTACTTGCATTTAGCTTAGAGCACTTGCATATCATCTTTAAAGTAAAATACATAAACGGTGGATCGGGCTGCAAACAATATAAAGAAAACAAATATTTAAACCTTAGCATGGTAGCAGGACCGTTAACCAGACAGATTCCCCACACCAAATGGTGAGTGATCTAATTGGGCTTGCTTACTGGGGAGAATCACTTGCTGATTGATCTATGATTTTCGAGGCATCAACAGTTTTTGGTGCTAGAAGGAGGGCCACCAGTGCATGGCTGGTGGAGGATATCCTTTCATTAGGAGAGATCCCACTGAAAACTCGCATGAAACAACTATCCCAGATTATTTTGTTTTGGAGTTAACAAATCAAGAAGATCCCAATTCTGAAATCAAGCAGCAAGAAACGTTGTATGTTGTTCCTTTTGTTGAAGTAGTGAATTTAAGAAGACATACCCCTGCTTATGTTAGGCAGCTTGGTGGTTTGAACGCAATTCCCTTACTCCCCAGAAGAAGAGCCCCTAGAAGGGAAATGCAATATACAAGAGATTCAATTCTTGTTCAGAACTTAGAAGAGTTAGTAAATATTTCTTTAGAAGAAATCACAGAGCCTCTTGGGGAAATTAAACTTGAAACTCCTCCAAATTTAGAAGAGCCTCATACTCTACAAAATTCCCCACCTCACACTCCACATGATTTTCAACCACATTCTCCACGTACAGCCATGGTTGTACCTTCATGGAGAGCAAGAGGAACATTGAATCTAGTTGGTCCATTTCACGATCTGCCTAAGAATCCAGAAAAGGTTCTTCCCAAGTATGATCCTGGGAAAGGTATCTTTGTTGAAGATCACCTTAAGAACTTTTATTTGGCTCTAAACCTTCTGAATGTACAGCATGAAGATGTAGTCTGCAGACTCTTTCCTTATACATTTGAACCCAAGGTATCTTCCTGGTACTTTAGTTTACAAGCTAACTCAATATCAAACTAGGAAGACTTTGAAAAGTGTTTTCTAAAGAAATATGGAAATCATAAAACAGTCGCTACACTTATGAAAGAATTGTTGTCCATGAGAATGGAAAAGAAAGAGAAAGTTCAAGAGTTTAATCAAAGATTCACCACACTATTAAATAATTTTAGTGAGGCAACAACACCCGTAGAGGAATACTTAGTTGAATATTATACAATAGTGCTTGATCCTCCCATAGCAATGTTTATCAAAAGAACCAAGAAAACTACTTTGATAGAAAACTTCGAAGAATCCAAGAAGGTAGAGGAAGAAGCGGACAACATTGCTAAACATGCTCTTGACACAGAAGCAAAACCAACAACTACTAAGAAAACGCTACTGCTAACCAGAAACAAAGAAGAACCATCATCATATATGGAAAACATGGTTAAAATGATGCAAAAGCTGTCCAATAAAATTGTAGATCTCGAAAAGGAAAAGGCAGCTAACACATATAGGAATCCATTTAAACCTTTCTACAAGAAAAGTGAAGAAAATGGCCAGCCTTTTCCACCTAAGAACAACTCTGTTATTTTGAAGTTAAATGAAGTAGGAATGGATCATTTTTGTACTTTCCATCAGGAATCACACTCTGAAAAGAGTTGTCCGTAATGGATAAATTCAATGAGTTTGGTAATGAACCAAATGCTGGATGCACAAATAAAAGATCAGGAGGATCCTCAGGAAGAGCAAACCCTCGAGCCAAAGGAACCCTCTCCAAACACCACTATGGTATTATGGGACTGGGTGCCTCTAACATAATTAATTGAAGATGACCTTAAAGAAAGTCAAGTTTCAACTGTGAATGTCACTACTCACAGCAAGGGTCCAATCACTGATCTGACTCCAACTCCTCTCAAGCCTAAAGTTGCCAAGGAAATACCTAAGAGACAAATTACTGTCATTCCACCGCTTCCCAGAGCAAACCCAACACCTATAAAAGAGCCAAAAGCAAAAATCTCTAAACAATCAAAAGATACATCGAAAAGGTTAGAAAATCAGCCTAAGGTTTCGAAAGCATGTGACATGGGATACGATATTATTGAAGATATTAAGAAATGAAGGAAAATGTTTCTATATTTTATATGTGTAGTTTTCCTCAACAACGAAATAAGCTGTTGCAAGCTCTTAATCCCCAATCTAGTACCCCGTTTATAAGTACTCAAGAAGACCTTGAGATAAATGAAGCTAGTATTGGCAGGAAATCTAAATCCCAAACTTTACCTTTTCTCTTAACTTTCGAAATTTTCAATCATAATGTGCATAACTGTTTGGTGGATTATGGAGCTTCTTCGAATGTCATGCCACTGTAAATTTGTAAAAATATTAATGGGAAGCCAATTCCATCCCCAGTTCACATCATACAGTTAGACAAAACTGCGGTTAAAGTCATCGAAGAAATGAAATATGTGCTTATTAGGTTGTCAACAGACTCTAGGGTGTGCTAATTTATTGATATAATGGTAGTTGATATTCCTAAGGCTTATGGTTTGATCTTAAGCAAATATTGGTCTACAAAACTAAATGGTTATTTCGCAACCGACTGGTCTCACTTGTGGCTACCATATCAGAATAGGAAAAATTAGATTAAAGTACTGAGAGAGCCTCACATTAAGCAAAACGTAACTCAGTTAGAGGTAAAGAATGAGGCTGTAGCTTTCTCATCTTCAGTTTCAGGGAATTATTTCTTAGAAATTGAACTGGGTAATTATCAATCGGAGAATGTTAGCCATGAATCAGATGAACAGTCCGATCTCCTTCAATTCTCTCAGACTGATGATATTGATTGTAACATAGTTAGATTAGTTATTGACTTAGATGATAGAGATACTAACTTAGTTAAATTGGAAAATGTTTTTTGGGTTCTATACTTTGATGGTTCCAAAACCCAAGAAGGATCCAGAGCTGGTTGTGTTTTATTTGATCCTGAAACCAACAAACACTTCTTATCTTGTAGATTAGAGTTTGAATGTACTAATAATATTGCTGAATATGAAGCTTTGGTCCACAGATTGAAGAAAGCTATTGGTTTGAATGTCAAATACTTGAAATTCTTTGGTGACTCAGAAATAGTTGTCAGACAGGTGAGAGATACAATTCATTGTCTTTCACCACATTTAAAGAGTTACCAATCTGAGGCATGGGATTTAATTTCGCACTTTGAAGCTTTTAATATAAATTATATTCCTAGATTACAGAATGTCGCAGTTGATTTCTTCGGCTACTTCTGCTTCTAGGTTAGTGCCCACTAATAATAAGTGCTCTATTGAATTTATTTTCAGGTCATCTGTTCCGGATAACATTACAAATCTTAGAGTGTTCGATGATGACGATTAGATCATTAGTTTCCTCACAAATGAAGACACTTTCAAGGAAGCTATTATAGATGAAGAAAAGCATGATTCTGATTTGCAAAGCAAAGACGTAGTCAATGGGAATTTCATGCTCAAAGGAGTGATATCTCTTGAAAGTTTGTTTGATTTGCAGAACAAGCTCAAGAAGACAGCAAATATTAAAACTCATAGCTCCTCTATGCATCATGAATTGGTAAATCTGGGCACAAAAGCTGAACCAAAGTATGTAAATCTTGGTAAATGTTGCTCTCTTGAAAAAAGAGATAAGTGTATTAAAAAATTTCGGCAATATAAAGATGTCTTCGCATGGACTTATGAGGATCTAAAAACATATGACACTCGCATCATTCAGCACATAATACCAATGAAGGCGGGCGTTAAGCCATTCCAGCAACAATTAAGAATAATGCATCTGACTCTTGAACCTTTGATACAAAAGGAGCTGAAGAAATTGTTGGATTGTAAGGTCATTTTTAAAGTCCAGTACTCTGAATGGGTCACTAATCTAGTTCATGTTCAGAATAAATCAGGAGAAATTAGATTATGCGTGGATTTCCAAAACTTGAACAAAGCTTCTGAAAAAGACAATTACCCTGTACCTCCAATGGAGCAAATTTTGCAGATGGTATCAGGATCGAAACTTTTTTCTCTACTAGACGGGTTCTCTGGTTATAATCAGTTACTAGTAGTAGAAGAAGATCATCTTAAGACTACTTTCCACACTAAGTGGGGAACATTCGCATACCGACGGATGCCATTTGGCTTAATAAACGTAGGAGCTACTTTCCAGCGAGCAATGGACATTTCCTTTTGAGACATGGGTGGTCATTGTGTTGTGGTCTATCTAGATGATGTGACAGTTTTCTCAAAGAAGAGAGAAGATCATGTGTTCCACTTGAAGCAGATTTTTTATCGTTGTAGGAAATATGGTATTTCTTTAAATCCCAAGAAAAGTGTTTTTGTTGTTCTTGAGGGAAATCTTTTGGGTCACATCATTTCAAAAAAGAAAATTTTGATAGATCAAGAGAGAGTGCAAGCTATCAACAAGATTCCCATGCCCCAAAACAAAAAAATATATGCAATCATTCATGGGCACCATAAATTTTGTTCGAATGTTCGTTCCTGATTTCGCTTAGACTGTTAAACCTTTGTAGAAAATGGTGAAGCAGAGTGCACAGTTCAAATGGACAGACTTGGAAAAGGTCGCATTTAAAGAAATCAAAGCAGCCATAGCTAATGCTCCTTCTCTAAGAAGTCCAGATTTCAATAAAGAATTCATTATGTATACCTTTGCTTTAGATGACTCTCTCGCAGCTGTGCTCACGCAAAAGGTAGAATCAGGAGATGAATACCCAATTGCCTTCATGAGCATTGGTCTGCAAGGCGCTAAACTGAACTATCCTATTGTAGAAAAACAAGCATATGCTGTGTTCAAAGAAGTAAAGCAGTTCATGCCATATATTCTCAAGAACATAACTAAAGTTGTAGTTTCTCACCTTGTCGTCAGATCTCTTTTCGTTCAAAAAGAATTGGGAGAAAGAAGATGAAACTGGGTCACCGCTCTTCAAGAGTATGATTTAGAATTTAAACCTGCCACCATCATTAAAGGTCAAGGTTTATGTAAATTACTGATTGAACATCCAAACGATGAAGAGATGAATTGGGAAAATGAAGCTGAACTAAACATGGTTGAGGTGTGCCCCATTTTCACAGCTCCTGAATCTTGGTATAGGGACTTAGTACATTATTTGCAGCAAGGGTACTTGCCAGAACACTGGAGTTATAAAGCAAAGAAGGGCACTCTGCTTAAAATCAACAACCTATCAGATTATTGATGGGGTACTTTTTAGAAGAAATTATGATGGCATTTTTCTTAGATATCTGGAAAAAGAAGATGCAAATAAAGTGGTCAAGGAATTACACGATGGCCCTACCGGTGGACACTATTCTGGAGATACACCAGCTCACAAAATACTGAGGGCTGGATATTATTTGCCCACCTTGTTCAGAGATTCCCATGCCTATGCTAGGAATTGTGATGTATGCCAAAGGAGTGCTGGGAAATTACCAAAAGCGGCAAGACCTCTGCGGCCGGTCATTATCTCAGAGCCATTTGAGGAGTGGGGAATAGATGTCATTGGATAAATAAACCCGAATTATTCTCTGCAGCACCGGTACATCCTGACAACCACATAATATTTTACAAGATGGACAGAAGCTGCTCCATTGCGCAAAATCAATGAGGATGCGGTTATTAATTTCTTAAAGGAGAACATCATAACTAGGTTTGGGGTTCCAATTTCCCTAGACATTGATAATGAAACTTATTTTTTCATATTTTAAGATAAATGAATTTGTTTATGAAAGAGGAATTAAGTTACATTATTTAGCCAATTACTACCCCTAAGGAAACGGACTAGCTAAATCTACCAACAAAAATCTTATCCGAATTCTTAAGAAAATTGTGATTGAAAATCAGAGAAGTTGGCACATATCTCTCCCAAATGCTTTATGGGCAGATAGAGTCACCCCAAAGAATTCCTTAGGATTTTCCCCGTATACTCTTATCTATGGTAGAGAAGCCATCCTTCCTCCAAACATATTACTCCCATCCTTGCAATAGGCCCAAGCCTCCCGAGGTTCCAACAGTGAAGTCTTACAATCTAGAATTGACACTTTGTTGAAACTTGAAGAGTCCCAGCAGAAAGACAAGACCGATTCCACCAACACCAAGACATAGACAAAAGGTGGTTTGATAAACGAAAGTCTGGCAAAAGAAGTTTTGAAGTAGGCGACTTAGTTCTGAAATGGGACCATCCACATGATGGTAAGGGAATGCACAACATTTATGGGTTGGTCCTTACCAAATTTTTGAAAAGCTTGGCCCATCAACATATAAGCTGAAAGACTTGCAAGGGGAGGAAGTAACTCTACCTCTCAACGGCCTCACTTTAAATCAATACTTCACATAACCCTATGAGGGCCTTTTATACATAAATAAACGCTTTTCTTTTCTTGTCTGATGGTTTCTGTGTTTTCCATTGTTTTCTTTAGTGAGCTTGGTTTGATTTCAACCTTGCTTTGTGCTCAAAGTTTTTCTTTATTCTTTCTTTAATAAATCCTAGCCCAACTTTTGGTGTAGAGGTAAGATAGAGCTTCAAGTGAGATTCCAAATCATGTAAGGCATAAAACCTACTTACAAATAAATGTTTTTGTGACTTTGTTTCCACTGTTGAGTTTACAGGAATGGAGAGATCCTTTATATTGGTCAAATAACCTTATTTTAATAACTAAGATTCAGAATTTCCTTCTTACTATCTTGGGGCTCCATTCACTCTAACATTAATACCTGTCTCAAGGAGTTCACTATGATAGACCCATGGAGAGGAAGCATGCCTCACAGATGTATGGTATTTAAAATGATCCCATGCTGCAAATAAAAGCCAAAAGAGTTTATATTAAAGAGTCTGATTTCCAGAAATTCTCGCCTTAATTAAAGCACGACAGAGAAAAGAAAAGCACATTCGATTAAGAAAGCTATTCAAATAAATAAGCCCAGCAAGGTTCTTCTCCATCCACGAAGCATGATAATCAAATTAATCTCTCGCTCACACAAAAGGACACTATGGATTGAAGAACCCAAACCAAACATGGAAGTTGAAGAAAGTTATTTCTGGAAGGCTCAAATGGAAAAAATCGTAAAATCAAGAAACATCCAAAAGGATGCAAATAGCATGGGAATGAGGAACAAACAAATATGTCTATAAGATATTGTTACGATCCTGCGGAGTCTTTTATTAGTTGACATCCAGAAGACAGTTTCAAAATGAAATCCATACTCAGGCCCTAAGGGAGTTGTAAAGAAGTATGATTCTAAGTTGCCTTCTCCCAAAATGACCATGAGGATGAGAGTGATAACTGCATTCACAGAAGCTGAGCTATGAAGACATTTTGTTAGCCATATAAATCAGCAGTTTGTAAGTTTTATGCCCCTAAGAAGAGCTTGTTTCAGAGATCTGTGTTCACCAGGGAATCGCCAATTGTTGTTGCTGCAACATCCTCCCAAAATTTTGTAAATATTGGGGCCCCTCGTTTTTAGAAAAGTTTGCTTAGGAGTCAAGTCCTTCCTATAAGGTCTTTTTTGTACTTAGTTTTTTCTAAAAAAGCAAGTCCTTGAGTTTGTTTTTTGTTTTTCTCCTAAGTAAAACTTAGTTTTTATAGCCGAAACGGCAACACAACTCGCTCGGTTGGGCCGCAACGTTCGGACCCTTTTGGTAAGTTTTTAGCCTTTCTCGTTTCAGCGCAACTCATTAAGTTTCGCCGCAACAAGCAATCATTTCAGTTGAGTTTTGAAGTCATCCTGTTTCGGGTGAACTCGCCCGGTCCTGCCGCAACTGTCACTCCAACTCGCCCTGACTATCCAAAATGCGGCTTTTGGCCTTGTCTTTCTCTAAGTTTTACATTGCAACGAAACACGCCAAGTTGTGCTGACATCACTCGTAGACCTGTTCCTAATTGGCTAAACACTTAGAAAAAATTAAGCATTTTTTAAAGCCTTTTTGGCAGAACTCAACCTGTCCTGCCGAAATTGTCGCCTGTGAACCCCTAGTCTTGCCAATAAGAAGCGACATGAGAGCAGCCGATAGAACTCAGCAAGATTAGTAGATCCGTTACAAAAGAACTTAGCCAATCCCGCCGCAACTATCACTCTAACTCACCGAAAGCTTCTGGTTGATGGCTCACAGTTAATGCAAAAGCGGCGCCGAAAGTGACCCCGGTCACATCGTTGTAATGACGTTTTAAAGCCCCACTAACCCAGTTTAATTCCCACACATGCCATTTTTCTATATATAGTAAGTGAGGTTTTAGGAGGTTTATTATTATTTTCTATTATCTTTAAAGTTTTTCGAGAGAACGTCGTTCAAGGACGTGCTAGCCATTCTGGGACATCCAAGTCTGCAACTCGTCAGCCTCATCCAAGCCAATTGTTCATTGCCAAGTAAGTAGATCCACCAAGCTATTTTGTTTTGTTTTCATTAGCTAAAAGCTTTTGTTTTCGTTAAAGCATCGTTTTAGAAGTCCCTCACCGCGGCCACCATTCGTTCATGTAGAGGTTTTCCTGTACCTGTATGGTCATTTCTCAAAGTTGTTAACCCGAATAAACCCCATGCACTACCCTGTCCGTTTTCCCAGTCTAAAGCATTCCAAGCCAGCATAGTTCTTGTAATCAACATCCTAGAACTCCTAGTTAGGACATTGTGCCTTAGCATCATAAGTTTCATTTTAGCACTGATAGGGAAAGCTAGTTCTGACAAGTTTCTTTTTAATGGCTTCCTAGCATGAACTCTTTTATTTTGCTGCTTGCGTATTGTGTGAAGCATAATGCTACTTTCGGAGTTCTTTGCTAGTACTTTCTTATTCAGGATATGTCGGCTGTAGTAATGAATTTTGTTTCAATGCTTTGTCCCCATGCTCGTTTTATCATTTATCTACTCATGCATATTTTTGGGAAGGTTCAATCACAATGTCGAAAGGTGGCAGGAAGAAGGCAAAGATGGCCGAACTAGAGTCAAGTGGCATAGAAGCAAGAATTGAGACGTTATACGAAGACACCAAACCGGTTATGGGCATTATGATCGAGTTTAAATGGGGAGATTTGCATCTCATGATCAGAGACCAGGAAATTCCTGGATCAGTCCTGGAAGAGATGTACTTTTTGGTGAGATCCTAATGTGGATGCCTAATGAGAGCAGTTATACCAAGAGCCTACTTTAAATGTCAACCTGGGGAATGTACAAACTTTAGAGATGCATGCACTATCTGTGCTCTTATAGGATAATCTCTTGTCACAGTTGGATTTCGGTATCGATGTTCTAAAGATTGTCTACTAAATGTGAAAACTGATTATGCTATGGAATTAAATACTGGAAATAAATAAATCTAATTAAAAGAATTAAAGTGTTGAAAGCAGTAAATATGTTCTGAGAAATAAAGCAGGGAATCTATTTTAAATAATTAAAATGCTGAAGTAATTAGATGCTGATATGTTCTAAGAAATGAAGATACGAAAACAATAAATCTATTTGAGATATTTAAAATGCTGAAATAACTCAATGTTGAGAATGAAAATATCATAACAGAGCTATTCTACTATTGGGGAAACAAATTCTATAACTACTATCTGAGCACCAAATTGGAGTCTTGATCTAACTTGTTTTACCAATCTAGAATTGAAGTACAATCATTCTATGCTTACCCATCTATTACTAAGAAGTCAAAAGAAACTAATCATGATGAGAAACTGTAGTGAATTCCAGATCTAAACCATAATATTGAAAGCAAAGCTGATACACATACAATCGTTGATTCAAATATGCATTGAAAGAAAGAACCTACAGGACTACTGAAACTGTTCTGTTGTACTACAGAATGTATTATAAACTACTACATAAATAATGAATCATTCAAATGCTCCCATATGTCATATAATTGTTCATCAATGTAAAACGCATACTTGGAAAAATACCTGCAAATAGGAATCTTCTGGCCTACTTGTTGGAGGGGCCCTCCCCAACCCGTACTTAGGAGAGAATAAAAACTCAGAAACGCTGGTTGGAATTAATCATCAATCTTTCATTAATATATAAAATCCATGTCAAAATAGAAGTCTGTACTTCTCAGTATCTCAATAGTGTAGAAGACGTTAAAAATAATGTCTTTACCAAAAATAACAGCAGGGGCCTCTCGCTACCTGAGAGGTCCATATTTATACAATTTAATGTTGATCCTAACTGATTGTCAAAATGTCGATTCCTCTTGTAAGTGGGAGTGCGTCCTCTATAAATCAGGAAATAGGGTGCCAAGCTTGGTGATCCTTTAGTCTTCTACATGTCCATCCTTTAATGACCCTGAACCTGCTCAATCACGCTTGGTTTCCATATAATCAGTTTATTTGATATGCATTCTAACATACAAGAATAATCATAAAAAACAATTTCATTAAATAATTAAAGTAAAACACTTTTCCCACAATTGAGTGCATTTCTTTACCATTGCTTGAGCTAGACTGTGGAAAAAGGGTTATCAAATACCTGAAAATTGGACCCATCATTCTCTCCCCTACTTGAAGGATTCACCCATCCTTGGGTGACTTATTCCATTCGTCGATGACCTCCCTGATATCCCATGCTACCACCTTAGGTGTCCCTGCCTACCTGAGATATCCAAAATTCTGATCCTCCCTGGCCCATGCCTTCCTCTCTTCCTCTTCATTAATCTATTCTTTGAGGACTGGGGAAAGAAAGAATGGGGGATTCAGCCTCATCCCAATCCACCTGAGTTGGTTTCTTTCCAGGGATCCTTTATAGAGTGTGGTTTTGAAGAGAGCATCCTTAAGCCCAAGGGGAGAGTGGAGTTCTCTTCGTTTTAGATCATTTTCCACCCTGCTCCACCTTTCCCTAATGGACTCATTAAATTCCTTTTGTGTGCTGCGGAGTGTAATGTCAAAATGACTCACCGCATCCTGTTGTTTTGCAAGGAGAATGGGTATTAGTTCCTCGTCCTGAGTGAGGATCTTGTGGTTATAGATTATTCCCTCAGGGTGATTTGGCTCAGGTCTGATTATTAATGGGGTTTTCCATTTGGATGCAACATAGAGATGATAGTCCTGGGCTCGCTCAATTTCATGGTTCATCCACGAACACAATGCCCTTAACTGGAAATCGCCCACATATGGGTTTGGCGACAAGTTGGGCGAGCCAGAAACTACGAAATTGTGCAAGAAGAACTCACTCAATTGGTCCTTCTCCAACTCTATGGAGTTCAAAGATGCATCAATAAATTCTTTAGGAGTGCTTACCTCTATAGGGAGATCTTTCTTCAACCTATGGAGCTGGAATTCGCCCCATTTCTCTTGTAAATAAACTGCATATACCGCTGACGGTGGTCTGAGGTCACGCAGTCTCTCATATATGCTGATAGTAGTGGAAAAAACATCCTTAATTTTGATAATCTACTGGTCCTTCCTTGCTAATTCACTCTGTGCTTCGGCCAACTTTTCTTGCAGCGCTAAATTCTTCTGCTCGGACAGCCAGAGCTCTTCTGCATGGTGCATCTTTAGGATTTATGTCTTCTCAACTAAGAATGGGGGAGGTGTGGCCTAGCTTCCTGGCCAAATTCTTAATGTTGCCAACTCATTTCTGAGCCTTTCCAATTCTGCTCATGCTTCAGCGAGCTGGGAAACGACCTCGGGCTCTTCATTATGTTCTGGAGGGTTTTCTTGGAAGTTTCCTTGCTCCTACAAGCTCTGCTCTTCTTCTTTATCCATTTCTTCTTCTGTATCCTATTTTTACTCTTCATACCTTTCCTCTTCTTCATCCTCTTCTTCTTTTTCTTCTTCATCCTCTTCTTCATCTGTAGTGGGATCCTTTTGATCTATAAAAGGATCAATGTCATCATCAGACACATTGGTAATCAGGGGGTTGGGCTCCCTTTCTTTCTCCTTGGAGACTCGGATTTTAGATACCTGTGTGAATCTCTTGTTGTGCCTCTTTGACCCCTGACTATTGGTAGGAATATCTGGGTCTGATTTGGGGGAGTCCTCTTTGGAGTGTTTTATTTTGACCAAGGTGTCGGCCACACTGTCCAAATCAATTTTTCTTTTTGCCCCTGATACAGAGGTGGTCTTACTTTTCAATTCGGGTTGCAAGGGTGTAGTCCTCATTCTCTGAATGTCCTTAGCAGACACCACAATGAACTCCTCCCAGGAGAGCTCTGGAATCTAAGCTTTTAGCTCCTCACCAACTATTAGTTTGATCAGTCCATGATGGGCCAAAGCATCCTCTTTTCCCTTAGCCACCTTCTTGCTCATCTCTCCTAGGGATTGGAGCAGGTAAAATAGAATGCTAATATTGTTGTTTGATGAAATGTGACTTCTGGGCCTAAGAAGCTCTAAAATACAAAAATGGGAAATAGGAACATAGCTTAATCTTCCAGTGCATGTAATATACCTCAGGAAAATGGCAGCCATTTCATCCCATTGTGTTGGCATGGAGGGTCTTTTGACTCCATTTTTGTCTTCATCATAAACTTCTCCACTCTCAAAGAATGTTGCTTTTTTTGTGTGGTTTTCCCCCCAGTTGTTGCTACTCCAATGTAGGCCCATTGGAAGACTAGTGTGTTTGGCTATCATGTCCTCATCCACTTTTATGCATAACCCCTTCACCCGGGTGACGTACTTTTCATCCTTAATGTGCTTGAAGTTTCTTGCGAACTCCTAGGCTACCCCTGTATGGTATCCTCTCAGTCCAAGGATAAATGGCATCCAACCTGAGTTGCGAATGATCTACAGGACTCTCGGGCTTTGATAAATGGCATTGTGATCTTCCAGTTCACTCTTTTTTAAAACCCTTTGTCATTTTTCGAATCTTCTTTATAACCAGACCAACCAGGGATTTTGGAATGCAGTTTTATACCTTTAACTTGGTCGAGCTCTACTTACAGGTTCAAGGAATACAATGGTGGCTGCTTCTTGGGAATTATGGGTGGTTGCTTATATTCAAAATCATGGAATATTTTGCACCCTAATTCACTGCATTTCTGCACCTATTCTTTCCATCATACCTGTACTTGCCACTTTTAATCCCCTATTTTTCATGATCGATCTCTGCCTTCTCATGATCGACCTCTGTACTTCATGTGGTGAAGGTTGTGATCATGATTTGCTGAGGGTGACGCGGCTTTGGTAGCAATCATGAGTTATGAATGTCATTCCACCATGCCGCCGATTTGAAATGGAAGTTGTCCTCAGCTGACTAGAAACGAATGTATTGTGGGAAAATGCTTTACCTTAAAAATCAAATAAAATCGTTTTAGAGATTACCTTGGTATGTATGCGTACCTGCATTGATGATCTGGTGCGTTTTTCATGCATGGTGGATTTTGTAGTATATCTTGGCGGTGTCTGTAGTTGATTTCTGCATGTCAGTAGTTACGTGCGTAGGCTGCTTTTTCCGTTTTGCGCGTTTGAATTTGTTGAATATGTGCTTTTGAAAATTGTGCCAGTTGTTGATACGACTTAGGCGATCGTGTTTTATATTTGGATGATTGCATGGTTGGATGTGATTGGCTCCCTTGAATATCTTGCAGGCTCGCTTGAATATGTTTGAAAAAGGTTGGCATGGTGTGTCTTTGAAGAAATCTGTAGTATATGAAGACTGATTTTTGCATGTAGACGTGGTTGGCTCGCTTGAATATATTTCAAGCTCACTTGAATAAATGGCAGCCTCGCTTGATACATTTTGCAGGCTTGCGTGAATCGATGGCAGCCTCGCTTGAATCATTGTGCAGGCTCGCTTGAATAGGTTGATGCCTTGTAAACTTCCTGTTACCCTTTTTTTTCTCTTTTTTTTTTCATTTTTTTTTTCATGATATGTGTTGAATTTTACTAATTTGCAGCATGCTCTATCAGCATCAATTGTTGTTGGTAGAGTACTTGTGTAAATTATTCTTTGGACTTTGGTTGTTTGTAGAGTTTTAGGCAATGCCCATTCACTATCATGGGGAACTCATCATCATCAATTGTAATAATTCTCACAGCCCCATTGTCATAAATTTTCTGTATACTGTAAGGTCCAAGCCATATAGTGGTTAGCTTTCCTTTGAATGTGTGAAATCTGGAGTCGTAGAGTAGTGCCCAATCAACTTCTTTGAATTTCTTATCCTTCAAATGTTGGTCATGCCATTTATTTCTTTGTTGTTGGATGATTTCAGTATGTGTAAGTGCTTGTTGGCGATGTTCATCCAGTTGATTTAGCTGTAGCATGCATTCTTTTTTAATGTCTAATAGGTTCATATTTAGATCGGCTGCAATTCTTAATGGTTTTACTTCAAATTCGATTGGTAGCATGACCTTTTTCCCATAGACCAGTTCATAAGGTGTGAATCCTGTTGTTGTTTTCCATGTAGTATTGTAATCCCAGACTGCTTCACTAAGTCTGTCAGCCCAATCCTTTTTGTGAAGTTGGACAGTTTTTGTCAAGATTCTCTCTAATTCCCTGTTGGTTACCTTAGCTTAACCATTTCCCTGAGGGTGGTAGGAGGATGACTGTCTGTGCTTTATATTGTTTCTTTTCATCAAGTCTTCAATTAAATTTGATGTGAATTGCGGTCCTTGATCCGAAACTACTTCTCTTGGCACCCCAAATCTATGAAATATTTGCTCAGTAAAGAATTTGGCCACACTGGTTTCATTTGCAGCAGCTAGTGTTGATACCTCTGTCCATTTTGTAAGGTAATCACTGCATACAAGGATGTAGCTCTTCTGATTGGACTGTGGGTTGAATGGACCAACAAAGTCGAATCCCCACTTATCAAATGCCTCTAAAGAGATTTGTGGATGTAGTGGAATTTCTTGTTTTTGTGTTGGCTTTCCCATTCTCTAGCAATCATCACAATGGGACACATACTCATAAGCATCTCTGTGGAGTGTTGGCCAATAATATCCTGTTTGCAAGATCTTGTAGGCTATCCTTTTTGCAGCGTAGTGTCCTCCACAGGGTTCATTGTGGGTGGCATGCATTATGTCATGTACCTCATCTTCCCTAATGCACCTTCTAAGTACTTGATTAGGTCCTTGTTTAAAAAGCATGCCCTTTATCCATGTATATGTGGCACTTTGTCTTATTACTTTTGTCCTTTCTTTATAACTGTAATGTTATGGAAACTTCCCGGATACCAAATAGTTTGCTATGTCATCAAACCATGGAATTTTTATTGATATGGCAAAAAGGTGCTCATCAGGGAAGTTATCTTGGACCAATTCATTATCTGTCCCATGTGTTACTCTTGACAAAAAGTCTGCTACGACATTATGCTTTCCTGGTTTATCTATTATAGTGATGTCAAATTCATGTAGAACTAGCATCCATCAAATAATTCTTGCACTAGTATTAGGCTTGTTCATAAGATATATGATCACTGAGTGGTCAGTATGGATAAAACTTTGGTATCCTATAATGTAATGCCTGAATTTGTTGATTGCATGTATGACTGCCATAAATTCCTTCTCTGTGACTGTGTAGTTGAGTTCTACCCCAGCCAAATTTTTGCTTATATAGTATATGGCATAGGGTTTCTTGTCTTGTTCTTGCCCAAGCACAGATCCGATTGCTTTATCTGATGCATCGGTGTGAATGTGAAATGGAATTTCCCAGTTTGGTCCTTGAAGTATTGGTGCTGTGATGGTTTTATGTTTAAGACTTTCAAACGCTGACATGTAGTTGCTTGTCCATATGAACTCATTGTCTTTTGTGAGAAGTGCAAACATGGGGGAAACAATTCTGCTATAATTCTCAATAAACCTTCTGTAGTACCCTGTCTGTCCGAGGGTGGTGAGCTCCTAATGTGGATGCCTAATGAGGGCAGCTATACCAAGAGCCTACTTTAAATGTCAACCCGGGGAACGTAAAAACTTTAGAGATGCATGCACTATCTATGCTCTTATAGGATAATCTCTTGTCACAGTTGGATGTCGATATCGATGTTCTAAAGATTGTCTACTAAATGTGAAAACTGATTATGCTATGGAATTAAATACTGGAAAGCAATAAATCTAATTAAAAGAATTAAAGTGTTGAAAGCAGTAAATACGTTTTGAGAAATAAAGCAGGGAATCTATTTTAAATAATTAAAATGCTGAAGTAATTAGATGTTGATTTGTTCTAAGAAATGAAGATACAAAAATAGTAAATCTATTTGAGATATTTAAAATGCTGAAATAATTCAATGCTGAGAATGAAAATATCATAACAGAGCTATTCTACTATTGGGGAAACAAAGTCTGTAACTACTATCTGCGCACAAAATTGGAGTCTTGATCTAACTTGTTTTACCAATCTAGAATTGAAGTACAATCATTCTATGCTTACCCATCTATTACTAAGAAGTCAAAAGAAACTAATCACAATGAGAAACTGCAGTGAATTCCAGATCTAAACCATGATATCGAAAGCAAAGCTGATACACTTGCAATCGTTGATTCAAATATGCGTTGAAAGAAAGAACCTACCAGACTACTGAAACTGTTTTGCTGTACTACAGAATGTATTATAAACTACTACAGAAATAATGAACCATTCAAACGCTCCCATATGTCATATAACTGTTCATCAATGTAAAATGCATACTTGAAAAAATACCTGCAAATAGGAATCTCCTGACCTACGTGTTGGAGGGGCCCTCCCCAAACCGTATTCAGGAGAGAATAAAAACTCAGAAACGTTGGCTGGAATTAATCATCAATATTTCATTAATATATAAAATCCATTTCAAAATAGAATTCTGTACTTCTCAGTATCTCAATAGTGTAGAAAATGTTAAAAATAATGTCTTTCCCAAAAATAACAGCAGGGGCCTCTCGCTATCCGAGAGGTCCATATTTATACAATTTAATGTTGATCCTAACTGATTGTCAAAATGCCGATTCCTCTTGTAAGTGGGAGTGCGTCCTTTATAAATCAGGAAACAGGGCGTCAAGCTTGGTGATCCTTTAGTCTTCTACACGTCCATCCTTTAATGACCCTAAACCTGCTCAATCACGCTTGGTTTCCATATAATCAGTTTATTTGATACGCATTCTAACATACAAGAATATTCATAAAAAACAATTTCATTAAATAATTAAAGTAAAACACTTTTCCCACAATTGAGTGCGTTTCTTTACCATTGCTTGAGCTGGACTGTGGAAAAAGGGTTATCAAATACCTAAAAATTGGACCCATCACTTGTACCAAAACATTAGAAGCTTTGGCATCGTCAAAGCAACCATGCGCCCCAAGCTCTTTCCCTGCTCAAAAGTTATCGGGTGGATTCTAGCACATGCAGACGCTGAGTCGAGAGTCTTATCTGAAATCAAAGGAGAGGTGTTCGCCCGTTCCACACAACCCATATTTCGGCAATCTATAAGTTTCCCTGCACTCAGTAGTTGTTGAACGATGCATGGTTAGAAAGTCTTAACATGGATTACGTGGAGATGGCCAAAAAATTGTTAATTCAAGGTAGGCAGCTGAGGGTGAAAGAGAATGATGATTATGAAGTTAGGCACTCAAGCGTCCCTTCAAAATTATTGCCCTCATGCTAAGTAGAATTTTTGGTAGGGATGATGGAACCACTTATTAGTTGCACTGGATACCTCTAATCCACTATGTAGCATTCAAACGTACGGTGTCCAATTGGGAAGACATCCTCTCGGATAATATATCGTCAGCCATAGCTGCTACTAAGGAAGGGCTATCCCAAGGAAAATCTGAGTTCTACATGTCATCATACCTTATGGATTGTATTTTGGAAAGGAATCCATTCCCAAGTTTAGGATGCATTTGGAACAAAGCGGACACCCCAATTTATATTGGTTACAAGATCTTATGGGCCCAGAATTACAAAAGGCATTACAAGATCATATGTGAAGAATTAATCATGCCATTGTATTAAATAATGTTCAATAAAGAACCCAATTTCTTATATGAGAATGCCATGGCAGTCTTAGAAAAGTATGGTGATGTTTATCTGTCGGAAGAAGGCACCTACATAAGAATGTATAGAGGTTCCAAACCACCATACCTCCTGCCTAAGTATGCTACTGATTTTGTCATCCATAAAGAGGCAGTTAGGCAAGTATTCATAGATGGAGTTGGTCATGTCCTAAAGAAAGTAAAGAAAGCCTCCTTCTTGGCACTACCTTTCTATGTCGGAGCATACAGGTTTTCTAAAGTCAGCTCGGTGTTAACACCCAAAAAGTGTTCACTACCTCATCTACCTCATTACATGGATCATTTGTCCATTTTCCTACCATATTTCCCTTAAAAACCCTAAAAATCCCACTAAAAAGCCTCCAAAAGGCCACAAAACCATCAAAAAAGCCTTAAAAAGGCTAAAAAACCCCCTTTTCCTCCAAAAATAGCAAAATCCCTCTAAAAAGGGAATAAAAAAATATAAAATAATGAGGAAAAGGAGGAAAAAACCCTATACAGCTGCCTTAAACCATATGGTTCCCAAAACCATGGGTCAGCATTCCACCACCAAAAAACTATAAATAGGTGATGGAGATCCCTTATTTCATATCCACAATCAAGTATACCCTTACTCTGCCAAAATCTCTCTTGAAACCCTAGCTCACCATTGAGCCACTTTCACCTTGAGAGCCCCTTTTGGCCCATTTCCACCATTGGAGAAAGAGAAGGAGCACATTGGAGCTTGGAGCAACCCTCTTGGACATTGCAAGAGCTTCATCAACCTCTACATTGGAGGTAATATCAATACAAAAACCATTATTTATCTTTTGTTCTTTATGTTTCATGCATGTGTTTTAGATTAGTTTACATTTCTGTTTTAGCTTAATAATTTACATTTACTGAACTGCTACTAAGGAGTCCGTTCTCCTTAGTAGATGCTCATTTGCACAAGCTAGGGGTAAAACCCTAGCTACAGTTTTGGCGACTCCCCTAAGTTTGAATTTCTGGTTACAATTTTTAAATATTTTTTCTATTCGACAGTTCCTTTCGGCCGCCGTCTACCGCGTTTTTTCCGCCAACAGTCGCGTCCCGACCGCGTCTTTCAGGAACTTACCTGCGACCTAACCGCGACTCTTAGACTGTTTCCGGCGACCTATCGGCGACTTTCAGTCTGTTACCTGCGATTCGGCCGCGGCTATTAACCTGTTTGATCCAGTTTAACTGCGGCTATTTCCTTGTTTTCGGCGTCCCGCCTGCGGCTTTCGACCAGTTTCCCGCAACCCGCCGGCGCCTTTCGGTGTCTTTCCTACGTCACTCCTGTGGCTTTCGGCCAGTTTCCCACAACCCGCCGGCGCCTTTCGGCGTCTTTCCTGCATCCCGCCTGCGGCTTTCGGCCAGTTTCCCACAACCCACTGGCGCCTTTCGGCGTCTTTCCTGCGTCCTGCCTGCGGCTTTCGGCCAGTTTCCCGCAACCCGCCGGCGCCTTTTGGCATCTTTCCCGCGTCCTGACTGCGACTTGCAGCCCTTTTGCTGCGACCCGACTGCGTTTGTCTGCCAAAAACCTGCGTCCTGTCCGCGCCTGTTTCCCTCAAACCCGCAGTCCGACTGCTCAGTTTCGCCACAAACCCACGATCTGATTTCTGCATTTTTTACAGTTTTGAGCCCAGAACTTTGCTGCACTATTTTCTGCACCAGCACAGCCCTCTGTCCTACCTACAACCACCCTTCCTTACAGCATTTTTCTGCAGTTTTTATTTCTGTTTCATTTACATAATCGTTTTTACATTTTCAACACTTTACATTGGAGAAAGAAAATTGTGCATTTTAAAAGTTCATTTCTGTATTGTTATTGCTAGATAGAAAGTTGCCCTCCCTAGTGGCACTTTCTACTTGGGTTCATCATCATCTCACGAGCACACACTCTGTCACATAATTCAAGTGAGCCTTAAAAAACTATTTAACTCAACCAATATTCTAACCCCACTTGGGGAACACAAAAGAATCTTTGTAGTTAGGTAGGATCGGGGGGATAGGCTTCCAATAACACCCCTCGGTTACTTACACTTGAGACATAGTTGTTGTCCAACTAGGGAACCAAAATCCCCTAGTACTTTTTGGCACGGTCACAACCAGTTTACCAGAGGGCCTCTCCCCTAGGAGGGTTGAAGTCGCGAGACTGGTTCCGGAGGCCTGAGTGGAATACCACACTCCATTCAGTAACCGAAGGGCTACCTTTCATAGTTCTCGGGATATCCCTGTATTGGGGTATTGCAGTAAAAGGACCAAACGGTAGATTCACCTTTCTGGACGTGTCATGAACGGGGTATCTTAGTTGCCATTCTTCTAGGATTGACTACCCAGTGTCCCTCCCAGTAGGGGGACATATTAGCCACTTGGATTTTCTATTCATATTGTCTGACTTGGATTTCATCACCTTGCAGAGGATATGTCTATTTGAGTCAGAATACTTTTAGTTAGGTGTTTGCATGCTCCCTTACCTCCCTTTGGTCTAGTGAGTTCACCATTTTTCATTTTTAGGAAACCTGCTGCTTGTTGGTATTCTGACCATTTTTGTTGGTACTCTACCTATTGTAGCATAGCTGTTATAGTGGGTGTTTTGAGTTGGTTGTTGGCCTCAGTGCCTTGTTTTTTGAGCTCTCCTTCTGCACGCTCGGTTGCATTAGGGTTTTTGAGCTATTTTTTACTCACCTCAACCCACAGAGTTTCGACACCATCTGTCACCATTGAGTCCCCGAGACATTCTCGGCGCCTCAGGGGCGAGCCCCCACAACACGGTTCACTTGACACCACACGTCATCGCCACAGATCATTATCACTTGATACCACTTATCACAGATCTAGAGCCTTGTCACTTGACTCCACTTGTCAACGGCATAGGACTCCGTCACCAGACATTGACGCCCCTTACTTTACCTCCGATTCTGAAGAAGAGTCTGAGCACCCTATTTACACTGCCCCTACTAGCCCCATGGCTGGTGCGACTTCCACTCCTTTTTCTGTAGGGACCATTGGTGGCACATCCACCACTACACCAGTTACCACACTTGCTCTGGGAATGCCCTCGATGGGGGCCACATCCACCATCTCGGTCACCATTCCTATTCCCGTAGCTGGCATACACACCACCACTCCACCAGTGACTCACACTACCCATGGTGGTGCAGGCCCATCCTATACTACCTTAGTTCCCCCACTTGGGGGCAACATTCCCAACCCTACCCCTCTACTTGGGGGCATGGGCCCCAACTTGGTCCAACCCACTCCTGTGTCACATCCTTCTTCCAGTCTGCCATTCATGGCTAGCCTCAACCTACCTGACCTAGCCAGACTGACCAACGACCCTATCCAACACGACCCTGCATGGCCTCATATGCCCACCAAGCTCCCCTCGGACATCCCTAAGTTCGAGGGCAAGGCAGGTGAGGACCCACAAAACCATATCATGTCCTTCCATCTATGGTGTTCCTCCAACTCCATAGTGGATGACTCTATTCGCCTTCGTCTGTTACGGCGCACCTTCACTGGCTCTGCAGCCAAGTGGTATATCGAGCAACCCCATGGGACCCATGCCACCTTTACTTCCCTGGCCTCGACCTTCCTGCAGTTCTTCCAGTTACCTATCCGATATGACGCGGGTGTTGAGATACTCCTATCTTGCAGACAAAACACGGCTACCCATATCACGGACCACATTCATGAGTGGCGTAGACGCCGTAGCTTATGCAAGATCAAATTAGACGACCGTATCTTCCTAGATTGGTTCCTCAAGTCCCTTCTTCCTGTTATTGCTAAGGATGTAGCTTCCGAAAGACCCCAGTCTGAAGAAGAGGCCATCCTTAAGGCACAGCAGTTCGACCTCATTTACGCCTAGTCGGGTTACCTCTATACCATTATACTTGACGCCCCTCGCGGCGAGTCCTCCCATCACGATGCGCTGGGGGCATCCCACGCTGCAGACGGCATCATTGGTCGTGTTTCTTTGCATCCCCAACTCTTTTCCATAGCACGTCCTACCCCGGGCCCCGACCTTTCGCAGGCCACCTCACAGTCTGGGGCCACCAACTCATATGCTCCTATGACACATCACCATCATTCCCATGGACCCAGCTGTCCACCTCAGTGCTTCGGTCATGCGCCCCCTGCTTACAACCCAATGGTCGCACCTCAGCCCTATTACCACCAGTAGGCTGCACCAGCTCCTGCGCCTTCTCAAGCCTAACCCACTTATTACCACAAGCAGGCTGCACCAGCTCCTGCGCCTTCCCAAGCCCAACCAGCTTATTACCCGCCACAGGCAGCCCCTGTGGCAAACCCACAACCTGCTCCACAGACATATCAACAACCTCCTCAAGGTTTCGCACCTGCGCAGCCTCCACCTACCTATCATCCACCGCAGCCTGCTCCGGCACCTGCACAACCTCAAAACCCACCTGCTGCTCAAGGGCAAGTTTACACCCAAAACAACCCGCAGCAAAACCAGAACAACCAACGCAACCAGAGCCAACAAAATCGTGGCAAGGGCCGTAATCGTGGGAACAACCAACCTACAGACCAAGGTGGTCAACCGGCTAATCCCCCAGACAACAACAACGCGGCCCCCGCTAACCAAAACCCTGATCGCTCACCTAAGCAGGCTAAAAACCCTAATTTGAGAATGAACCATCCTTCTCCTATCTGCGGGGTCTATGGCCACTACACACATACTTGCCCACATTTGGAGCGAGCTCGGCAACTTTGGGTTGATGATGCCCATCGCCAAGGACATGCAGCTCCTCAAGTGCAGCCCAATCCCCCACAACCTCAACAACCGCCTTTGGTGCTGCAAAACCCCTTACCAACCCAAGGCGTGGTGAACACTCAGCCATTGGCCCCCCCTCAAGCCAACGCACAACCCCAACAACAACAGATCACGTACGCCGCTCCTGATCAACCCATGTTTGACTCAGGTACCCACCATTTATTGATGATGTCTTCCGCTGATGTCAACCTCCAGACCCGTCGGAACCAATATGGCTCCACCTATGAAGCCCCTCCCACTGATAAAACCACTAACGCTCATCCCACTGATCAAGCGTTACGTATCCCTCCCCCTCCGGTAGATGGCGCTTCCAAAGCAGCTCGTTTTCCACTTCGCCGTATCAACAACAACCCCAATGCGCGCGCTGCGTCAAACTACAACATTGTAGATGACCTAGCCCAATCTCCCGCAGCCATTTCTGCGTTAGAAGTCTTGAAGAACTGCCCTTCCCAGTGCAAGACTTTACTCTCAGCCATTGGGGCTATTGACCCAAATGATTCGAATTTGATGGCATTTGATTTGGACCAGTCCGAACCACGCCTGCCTTCCACCTTAGCATTCCAAGTTTCTGTTTCCGTTCGGAATCTTGTCATCCATCGATGCATCATCGATGAGGGTGCCTCCACATGCGTTATGTCTACATTCGTATGGCAGAAGTTGGGATCCCCTACCCTCCAGCAGTCCACCACTGCGTTACGCGCCTACGACGGTCGTTCGGCTCAGCCCCAAGGTCTCCTAGCCAATGTCCCTGTCCAGTTAGGTGGTAAAACCGTCCTCATCGATATCGAGGTCATCAACGCCCAGCTTGATTACAACCTCTTACTCGGTCACAGCTACATGTATGCTATGCGGGCGGTCGCTTCCTCTGTCTTTCGTACCATGATGTTCCCCCATGATGGACGCGTGGTTAAGATCGACCAACTCACTTACTATGATCCAAATGCTCCCGCTGCACCTGAAAATGTTCTCCCCATGGTTGAACAACTGGTCAGTGGCGCTGCTACCTCATTTGTTTGCTCTTTGGGACCTGGAGTTTACTCAGACCCGTCGATGACATCCACCTTCCAATCCATTCCGCCCCCATCATCTACGCCCGAAGTGTCTGACTTATGTACCCTTTCCCACGATAACCAACCAACCACCAATCAGCCACCCTTGTTTCCTAAACCACCACTGGTACCTAGCCACATTGGTGTTACACCTATCCATACAATCCCCTTCCTAGTCCCTCCATCGGGAGTAGTAAGTGCTCCAGTTATGGCTACCCTTAGCCTCCCTGGGCTAACCTTGGGATTACCCGTCTGGTATCTTTCGCCTCCCGTTCCCCCGCCAACACCAAATGTCGTCCTCCAACCGGTGCAACCCATGGCTACTACCACTCAGCCACCCCCCGGTGTCTCCACCCCATCGTCCTCCATGAATCCTCCTCCTACTCCCAAACCCACTGGGGGCAGAGGTCCCCAACCTTACACTGCTGTACCACCTCCCAAGACAGTCAAAAACCCCCCAGTATTTCGTGCTCCTCCCAAATGCTCATTGTGCGACGAGTTAGGCCATGCGACTCACCAGTGTCCATAGTTACCTGCATTACAGGAACACATGCAGATGCTCGATGATGACCCCAGTTTCCTGGTTGTCAAACTAGATCCCACTCCCAAGCCTAAAGATAAATCACTGCGCACTAACCACCCCTGTGCCATATGTGGTATTTAAGGGCACTACTCACATCACTGTCTTGATCTCCCAGATTACAGAGCGGCTCTCTATGAGATGAACAATCTGGATCTTGAGACGGCACCAACCACTATTGAGGAGATTCACCCCCCGATCTCACCCCCATCTGGGGAGGTCAACACCATTTACATGATCTCTTCCACTACCATTCCCACGTCAACCGATTTGACGGCCCAAACTTTCCGTACTAATGAGGAGATTCTTGAGGCACTTACTACCCCGGACTATCCCTGGAATGACATGCACCATCATTTGTATTTCCTCCCAGAAGCATCTTCCTCTAGCACTGCTACCCAATTTGCGGTTGAATCCAAAGACTTCCTTCCCACCAAGGTCGACTGGTTTAAGGACCCTATTCCTGCTCCTGACGCCTTCGAGGAAGGTAACATGGCTAACATCTCACCTGTCATCCAAATTGATATCGCTGCCCCTGGGAGTGCCCATAAACTCATCACTTTAGGAGCCTTCTGCAGTAAGCACGAGATTGAGGAATACACTAAACTCTTCAAAGAGTTTCATGATGTCTTTTCCTGGTCCTATACCGAAATGCCTGGTCTTCACCCCGCTATTATAGAGCACCACCTTGACACCTCTGAGTCAAGGCGCATCATAGATTACCTCGACCCTGGGATAGGGGGCATGATCAATCATTTTGACCCTACCCCATCACATCTATCTCAGCACGTCAATGAACCCATTGTTCACACCAACACATATGTGATCCACAATCACAAACCCTATGCCCATAGCATGGGGGCAGGTCATTAACCCTGCTCACTTTTTTACATTTGTGATCTCAACCATTTTTAAGGTCACATATCACTTGTATATTTGATTTTATACACCTAGTTATTTCCTTTGACCATTCCTGAGTCCTTAAGACCTCCATTTTTCGCACCATTTGCACCGCCGGATTCATATTTCCGTGCCCGTGATTGTCACGTCCCCTCCCATCCTACGAGCTAGATGGAGAGGATCGTGAGGTTAAACTAGGCATCTAGCCCCATACACAGTAAATAAACATTCAATTTAAAAGAAGATGAAGGACGTGGTGCTCAATCTGGGCAATTAGCCCCATATCCATTCATTAAACTTATTGACACAAGACATGTATGTGTGCAGGCTGTAGAACACAATGGAATTTAAATAAATCTTGTTTATATCTAACATACATTCAAGCTATTCTGTAACAGCCATTAAATAGGGACCTTGGCAGAATTATAAAAGGTCATATGGAATTGCATAAACTCGTAAAAACACAGCGGAATTTATTTATGAATTACACAATCTTCACACATGGAAAATATTCATCAAAGGAACAATTGCAAAGTTACAAACAAGAGAATACTTATCTTATGCGAAAGTAGTCCCCGAGCAACCAGCTACACTTCTGCAATGTTCCACCCAACCGTAGGCCAGTGTGCTCCTCAATCTCTCAGCACCACTGCCACCCCCGAGCTGGGCATGATCTCCACAAGGGAAAGGGGAAAACAGGCTCTCACATAGCAAAAGGTATATCAAAATCAGCCAAGCCAATCAGCAATTGGGTTTCTCAGGCTGTTAAGAGATGGGTGCATGCATCATCAAAAGCATAAGTGTTGGGCATGAGAAAAACGCCTATACAGTGAAGTTTCCAATAGTGGGTTTCTACCAGTTCCAAAAAACGTGGGTAGACTCAAAACGAATTTGTAACTAGGAAAACCGACTAGGAGAGCAACCCATTTCAGAAAAATGCCCCAAGGGCAAAAACGACCTCTCCCTCAGTCCAAAATCGCATCCCTCCTTCCCCAGCTGCTCCAAAATACCAAAACGAGTTTTTGGGCATGGAAAAACGCAGGGTTATGGCCAAAAAACGTGAGGATAAACTTCAGGGAGCTCAGACTGCGTGAGACGAAGAATGGCCATGGGTGAAGAATGGCTTTGGGCCAATTTCGTGGGGGTTTTCTTGCCCCACAAGCAAAAACACGATTTTCCAAGTTGATGTCTTACCCATGCATGAAAATTGACAGCCATACCTCTCCCATCCCAAGGCATTTATTGTCTCAACCAATCTTTGGAAGAAGTAAATGATTGGGTGCATGAGACAAAATGGGTAGTTGGTGGTTTATGGGTTTCCCCATTGACACATGGATTAATACCATTGGCTCAAGGGTTTGGATAATTTCCCTCCCTCTTCCTTGTAAAGATCATGCCCCCATCTCTTTTGTTGCATTGCGTAGCTGGTTGTGGGTTTTCTCATTAAAATTGCATATTTACATGATATCCGATTTTACATTGTGCACTGCTAGCACAAGGACCATATGCATCTATTCTAATTGCCGATACATAAAACGATAAGTCAGTGGCGGGGCCTTGGCCTTGAGCTCCTCACCATGACTAAATGACAATATTTACATCATTTACAATGTTAATGCAATAGGGTTAAGCTGGGGACGTTACAGTGATGATGCTTGAGATCATTTCTCGCTCTCACCCAAAACTTTGAGCCTTTTTCTAGACACCACTCGTCGCCTTGGTTTGCTTGCCACTTCAGCTGCTCTCCATTTTTAATATAATTTCTGTCGTCGGATTCATTTTTCCGTGCTCGTGATGATGCTTGAGATCATTTCTCGCTCTCACTAGGACCAATATCAACATTGTGTCCTGACACCTTGTCGCCCCAGTTTGCGTGCCACATTGTCCGTTCTCCGTTTTTCACATATTTTATATCATCGGATTCATTTTTCCGAGCCGGTGATGATGCTTGAGATAATTTCTCGCTCTCACCCCCAGGTTTTTCGGGTATTTTTCTCAAATGCCCCTTGTCGCCTCGGTGTGCGTGCCACATCGGCCGTTACCCGTTTATGACACTCTTTATATCGTCGGATTCATTATTCCGCGCTCGTGATGATGCTTGAGATCATTTCTTGCTCTCACCTGGTATAATTTCAACATGGTGTCCCGACACCTTGCTACCTCGGTTTGCGTGCCACATCGGCCGCCATCGGATTGTTCCACATTTTTACATGAGCCCTCCACTCCTGTCATACTGCAAATATTTCGTTATTCTGCCACCATTTCATTCACCCCGCAAGGAGGCCCATCAGTGTTCCCCCCCCACCCTTGTTCTTGGTCATCACACATGTTCCTCGATTGAACACTTCCTCCTTGCCTGGCCATTCCTTTTGTTCGGTATAATTTTATCCCTTTTTCAGGCCGGACAAGTCCTTTACGAAAAAGGCACTTAGGGAGTTTTTGTTAAGCTCTTTTATGACTCCTAAAACAATGAAAAGATCGTCGAGCAATCTTGCTTCCTTTCATGGTCGTTAAAGTACCTGAAAGGGCATCTATCTGGTATAAGTTTACCCATTTTCCGGACCTGGTAGACTAATTACGAAAAAGGAATACTCTAGTCACACCGGCTAGAAGAGTTCTTCATTGTATCCTTTTATGCTTCTTTGGGCCTTGGAGACTAAATATACGAAAAAGAAACCCCCTGGAGTCTTCTTATTTGCTTTCAGACTCTCTAAAATTGAAAGCAACCACGAGCATGAACTGTCCTGGGCTCGTAAAATCCACACAACAGTACCATTCCATTACTTCAGAGTCTTCTTATCGCTTTTAGACTCCTTAAAATTGAAAGCAACCACGAGCATGAACTGTCCTGGGCTTGTAAAATCCACACGACAGTACCATTTTACACACACTTCTTCTAGTTCCTTAAGCCATGAAGAGGTTCCCCCGTGCCTCTTGGCACTATGATCGATCATCTCGGAAGCACCCCCAATCAGGTCGCGTTTGTTCAGAGTATTCTACAGTTTCCTGCCATTTTATACCAGCTTGAGTCTCCCTCAGCCCAGTCACCATCCCAGATCCAATACAGCTATGATCCCTTTCCCATCAGTCAGTTTCATATGCTGCCCGATCATCCCCATTATCATACTCTGAACAAAGGAAGTTTGAGTCCACCCACTCTACTTGCCCAGTTGTCCCCCCAGTTTGTCAGTCCTACCATCAGTACTATCACATTTCGGTTCTCCACATCGCGCTCCTGTCAAGGAAACATCATTGCCTTGACAGTTGCAGGTCTCCCTCTGTCGACGACAGCTCCTCTATTCCAGAGGATAGGCCCAGAGGTCCCTGCGCCTTGGACCCATCACCATCTGTGGTGAGTGCCTACGGACCATTTTGAGAGGAGTCATCATTGCCTCTCCGAATGGTTGTTTCTCACATGCTCGACTTCAGCACCTTGATCGCATCATTGAGAATCGCGCAGGATTTACATCCCTACCATTATTTGTCGAAGACCCCGGATTTCCCCCGACTCTAGCACATTGGTGAGTCACTCCGGAACACCCAGTTGTATGTTCCCGTGGATGTCGGGGCTGCGTTGGCGATTGTATTCGGAAGCCATCCAGTTCTATGCTTCCTTGAGTACCCAGTTCATTGTACCATTGCGAGTGTACCCCTTGTCACTCTGATCCAGCAGCTCATCAGTTCCTTTGGTACCACACTCAGTAGCACTGTTGATTGTTCCAGTGTATCAGTTCTTCAGCTCAGACATGGTCAGCCCAGCAGTATGTCCCAGATTTTGTGTCCCCTCTGGACACTTATGATGTACTCAGTGGTTCTCTATGTATCTTACAGGTCCCTCTTTTTGGGCCTCACCAGTTCTTTTATGTATCTTGATATGAGCATGGGTATGCCCGCCTCGTCCATATATTGAGATTCTTCCTCATTCAGTATTTGAGGTCATGTATATGTCAGGTCCCCATTTTTTGGACCCCATTGTTATTATTATGTTGTTATATCCTGATACGAGCATGGGAATGCTTGCCTCATCCATATGATCAGATGATTCCTCATCCATTATTGAGGTTATGTACTTTTAGTTCTTGCAGTTTGTTTGGGATCGTTATTCTGGGCTTCAGTTTGTTTCCTCTCTTCTCTCCATACCCCAGGAAAACCATATATGACTTATGATGTCCATCGGCCATACGATGAGCTCCTGCCCTCGCACATCAGGGGGCAATCTGTTAACACCCAAAAAGTGTTCACTACCTCATCTACCTCATTACATGGATCATTTGTCCATTTTCCTACCATATTTCCCTTAAAAACCCTAAAAATCCCACTAAAAAGCCTCCAAAAGGCCTAAAATGCCTCCAAACGGCCACAAAACCATCAAAAAAGCCTTAAAAAGGCTAAAAAACCCCCTTTTCCTCCAAAAATAGCAAAATCCCTCTAAAAAGGGAATAAAAAAATATAAAATAATGAGGAAAAGGAGGAAAAAACCCTATACAGCTGCCTTAAACCATATGGTTCCCAAAACCATGGGTCAGCATTCCACCACCAAAAAACTATAAATAGGTGATGGAGATCCCTTATTTCATATCCACAATCAAGTATACCCTTACTCTGCCAAAATCTCTCTTGGAACCCTAGCTCACCATTGAGCCACTTTCACCTTGAGAGCCCCTTTTGGCCCATTTCCACCATTGGAGAAAGAGAAGGAGCACATTGGAGCTTGGAGCAACCCTCTTGGACATTGCAAGAGCTTCATCAACCTCCACATTGGAGGTAATATCAATACAAAAACCATTATTTATCTTTTGTTCTTTATGTTTCATGCATGTGTTTTAGATTAGTTTACATTTCTGTTTTAGCTTAATAATTTACATTTACTGAACTGCTACTAAGGAGTCCGTTCTCCTTAGTAGGTGCTCATTTGCACAAGCTAGGGGTAAAACCCTAGCTACACTCGGCTAAAGAGTTTGTTCAGGAGCTAAGGGAGTTTCACTTCGGAGAGAGAATCTTCGCAAAGAATGACAGGATCAATAAGGACGCAGAGCACTGTAGGATTGTCAATGCACACTTTGAGTATGCTCATTATTTTGATGAAGACAAAGAAGTTTTCATAGGGGTCAACAATATGATCGAACTCCAAAGGCGCCTTCACCTTAAGAGTAGAGCTAGCACTAGTTCTACTGCAGCGCAAACTGTTAAGGAAGCAAAATTGCGAAGATAGAGAGAAGAAGTCAAGGCTCTGATGAAGGAAGAGCAAAGGCTCAAGTCTGAAGTTGAAAAGTTTCAAAGAAAAGCAACAACAAAGCAGCAGAAGGAGAAATAAGATAGGCTTCGGGAGGAAGAAGCTCAAAGGATTTAGGATGAAGAACTAGAGAAGATACGAAAGGAAGAAGCTACCAAAGAGCTAGACAAAAGAGAAGCAGTTGAGAAGCATCTGAAGTCCGAAGGAGATGAGAGACAGATCAAAAGCAATTGTCAGATAAGTATCAGCACCTAGAAGAAGAAAAGGAACACTTGGAGGTCCAGATGATGATAGTGGAAGGAGAGAAGAATGATTTTGAAGCTGGGATCATTCAATTGGAAGAATAAAAGGATTTGATGGCCGATCAGCTAGAACAAGCAATCAACAAAGCAATTGATCTGAGCCCCTTTCATGAGAAATCCTGTGACATACTAAAGCAGATGCATGGGTCACAGGAGCTTCTTACTGAAGAAATTTGCAAGTTGAAGGCTATGGTAGCCAATATGAAGGAAATTAACTCTGAAGCCATAAGGCTTAAGAATAAGTATGCTCAGGTAAAAGAGGATATTGGAAAGCATATTGAGTGGAGAGAGGGGAAATCAGAGTTCCCCAAACACCTCCCTCTCAAATCCGTAGTCGATTTTAAAGAAGATATGGGTTTCATGGAGTTCTGCAAGAATTGCGGTGTAAAATTAATTTCTGTGATCCAAGCAACTATCGAAAGATATAATGGTCTCTATCATAAGATTCAGGAAATTCATGAAAGATGCAAAATGGAAATGCCCCAAACTCTTGAAGAATTTATGAGCAAAGAGCAGCGTTGGTCCGAATTGAAGGGTGAAATAGACACAGAGATGGATTACGTGAGGAAGATAGATGTATTAACAATGGATGATCTTCATCAGTGCATCGTGCAACCCTCCATACACACTCACCTGTTTCAAGAGATTCTCTAGACTACAGTATCAGAAGCGTAGGACATTGAAGCAGAGCTAGCCAAGCATGTGATTTCCCGAAAAATATTGCTTCCTGCCCCTGCTAATACTCTTGTGCGAGACACAGGTATTTGGCTCAGCTACATAGCAGAAGCTGATAAGCAGGCTACAGAGGAAGCACTAGCAGAGGCAGTAGTGCCAGCAGAGACATAAGCACCATCTGGTAGTTGGCTTGGCATTCGTAGATGTCTAATACTGAGACAGGGTTTTTATTTTTTACTTTTATTTGGTTGTAAAGATAAAAGGACAACTGGATTTTCTCTCTCTTTTGAAAAACGTTTGGGGGATTATTCCAATTTTGTAAAAGGGAATTAATAGACAATTTTGGGTTGAGAGGCATGTAGCATCTCTTGGAGCAATTTTGTAAAGCTATATATAGATATGAATAGAGATTAGTAAAGGACTTTTGTCAGGTGAAAAGACATTTTTTGTCTTGTATGTGAACTGATTTGATGCATATATAAGGAATTCGATTTTTGCCTAAAGAAAGCCTGGGAGATTGTGTTTTTGCTTGAAGGATGTTTCGAATGTCTACTGGATTCTTCCCGTGTCATTTATACATTATTGTGAGATCATTCCTTGCTATTATGGATTGATTCTATGTGATGAATGTTCTTATAATTTTTTGTGCAAAGATGTTTATCTCAAATGAGTAATGAAATGTGTTAATTAACTCAGAGTTATCTTTCATATCTTCTATCTTCTGCTGGAAATGCATGTTTATGGTTAAATAGATATCTGTGAGATCTTTAGATGCTTCTTTCAGTTTATTACTCATATTTTCAGTTTGCTCCTTGCAAGGATAGATTAGATTTGCTTAAAACAGTTTAGATCAGATTTGCTTAATTACTTGCATTTAGCTTAGAGAACTTGCATATCATCTTTAAAATAAAATACATAAACGGTGTATTGAGCCAAAACCTTTAAACCTTACATGGTAGCCGGACCGTTAACTAGACGGATTCCCCACACCAAACGGTGAGTGATCTAATTGGGCTTGCTTAACGGGGAGAATCCCTTGCTGATTGATGCTATGATTTTTGAGGCATCAACGCGACTGTAACTAATTGGTTTAATTTTCACCTGTGAGATTCATCATTGCAAATATTGTTAGGTCAAGCATAACATAAGAATTAATATTAGTCAATTACTTGTTCAATTGACATGGAAGTTCATGCTTTATCCCCAAGACTTCCACACATTTCATGCTTGTCCAACATACAATGAACTCATTCATGTTCATCCTTTCACAGGAAATTAACTAATCCGACATTCACACTTTATTCAAAGCAAAATAAACACAGTCAACTTTCAACCATAACATGCATTCAACAATTTTTTGTTTCTAAAATGCATCAATCAAAAGGACAAAGAAGAGTAAGAGTTTCCCCCTCTTAATCTCGTTCCAATTCGGATCCCCACCACAACTGTGGTTCCATGCTCCTTGGTATCTTTCACTTCAAATGTGAACGCTTGACTCACCTTTTCCTTGTTTTGGCGACAACACTTGGTGTCTAAGGTCTATCCAAGGCTTCTCAACTAGGGAACCTCTCCCCATGGTTTCCTGCAGAACCTTTTGCTGCTAGGACCCACACAAGTCCACTAGCACCACTTTCCATTGCTACTCATACTGAGCTTTCTAGGACAATTCAATGTTCACATGCACCCTTAGGATGCCCTCAAGGTCCTTGCATCCAACAATACCTACACTCAAACATTGAGTCAATGCACATGTCAAGTTCATTTTCATAGGATTTATCTCGAAACAAGAGTTTACAAATCATCGCAAAATCATATACACACGTATATTCACATTAAATAAGCAAGAAGATGCAATATAAATGTTATACCTCTATGTTTCACAGTGTCGCATCCCCATCACAAAACAAGTTGACGACACTTTCCCTACTGTTTTGAACCATCCAGAAGAGACAGATGATGAGTCAACCTTGAAGGTAAATCTACCCTGGCAAGTTTTGACCCACCTTGGACTTTATTTTTACACACTACCGCGCCTTGCCACGATCCCAAAACGCGGCACTAGACACTGCCGCGTGCTACTTTTGCCTCAAAGCGCGGCAGTGCCGCGTTCTGCAGACTTTGCAAAGCGCGGCACCCTTTTAATAGTTTTTTGCCCTTGGCTTGTGGGATCTTGGATTTTCGAAGATAATGGAAGATTGGGTTCCTTGATTCGATCCCAACTCATCTCCTTCGATTAGAAACCCTGATCCACTTATCCCTCCCCTGATCCACTTATCCCTCCTTAGATCCACTCATCTCTCTTGTTGGTTAACCTCACCATCCATTATAAAAGAGAGGCATGCCATTGGGAAGGAGGAGGACTCTTGAGAGCACCAAACTTATGGTCTTGCAACATTGTGGAGATAGCTAGAGGAGAAGACACTTGGAGTTGGAGGATTAGCTTGGGCATCAAGCACCCTTTGTAAGTAATCTTCAAGTTGTAATGGAATAACTTGTCTTGTTTTCCCAAATCATTTGTGTTAATATTGTTTTAATGATATGATTTGTATCTCTCATAGATTTAGATCCTAACTCATGTTTTAAGACTGCTAGAGAATAGTACATGCTTGTGTTTTGGTTCCATTGTTAACAGGTTTACTTGTGAGGACGTGGAGCTTGGAGCAAATATCAAAGACAAGCGTTTGGACATAAGGTTAGTTAAAACTCCTTCTATTCTCTTCAGCATTTTAATTCTGAGATGTTTGTTAGATCTAGGAATTCAAGGTTGCATTTGTTTTGTCTGTTCTTAGCCTAGAGTTAGTTAAAGTCTACTTTAGCCTAAGGGAATTGTGACTTATCCGTAGGGCAGAATTCCACATAACAAGAATGGCGACTCCGCTGGTTTTGATTACTGCTTGATTGGTTCAAATTCACAGTCATTTATCTTTGAATTGTCAGTCTTTTGTTGCACTTCAAACCAGCTTGAATTTTTGTCTTTTTTGACCCTTATTCACCCCTCCTCGCAGTATTTATCTCCCTGTTCAATTACTGAGTCCCCTGGGTTAGCAACAACCCTGAAAACTTGATTTTTTTTTTTCCCAGTTGCGTTTTTTTCATCTCTTGCCACAGTGCCGCGCCCTCATAACCACTTCCAGCGCGACAGTTACACAGTGCCGCGTCCTAGCCATTAATACCAGAGCGGCAATTACACAGTGCCGCGCTTCATACAGGCTATAGCCCGCGGTAGTGTCTGCAAGTGTGTAAATTTTTTAGTTTTTGCTTGGTTTCCTGAGTTTCTCCCTGCCTCAGATAGTCTTTACTGTTGCCTGTTAGCATCCTGGTTAATTCCCAGTCTGTATGGTCTGTGAGTTTGATTGATTGATTGAATCAAGTGGCACTTTTGACATATCGGTCATTTTTCAATTTGATTGCATTTAACTTGACTTTTTTCCCCACAACCAACTCAACACCACTGTATTCTGTTACTGAACACTGTAGTTTTACAGTCATATTGGCATTATCATTTTCAGTAAATTTAAAAGATCATTGGTTGAGAGCAAATTTTGTTGTTTAAATTGAAAAAGTCTAGTGGTATTTTACATAGAGAAATGAACCATTAATTTTGCCATAGAAATTCTCATTATAGAAGCATTGTAGATTGTAAAATCAGTGCATTGAAAAGAGCATTTACTTCAGTTTGGCTTGGTTTATAAATCAAAAAGAAAAGAAAAATATTTTACTTTGAGTGCTTGTGAAAATTGTTATGCATATTTGATCGAAGAACCTCTATTTTTACCTTAGCTATATTTCATCGAAGACAAAGGCTTGTTTATGATTCATTCTCATTTGCATGGTTTGAGTCGTCATAACACCATCAAGTTTCACGTCCACTACCCGATTGAGTAAAGACAACCACTAAAATTAATCACCCTAATTGAACCAACTTTAACCTCACTTGAGGAAATCAAAAGAATTTGGTAGTTAGGTAGGACACCGGGGATAGGCATCAAAATAATTCCCCCTTGTCATTTTCATCTGAGACATAGTCGTTGTCTTTAGGGAACTAAAATCCTCTAGTACTTATTGACACGGTCACAGCTAGTTTGTGGAGGGGCCTCCTGACTGTTTCCAACTGTTCAGGGGTTAAACGGCCGCGAGATTGAGAACCGGACGGACTCTGTGGAATACCGCACTCCACTTAGCCCTAAGGCAACATCGATCGCTGTCTTCTTCGGAAGGCTGAAGTGCCCAAAACCTTTTCCGACGTGTCATGAACGAGGTGGCTTAGTATCTATTCTACTAGGGCTCTTATACCCAGGATCCCTTTCGGTAGAGGGATATCCTTCTTATATCGGTCTCTCATGTTGTATTGTTCGACTTGGATTTCATCACCTTGCGAAGGATACAGCCTGTTGAGGTCTCCAGCTCTTAGTTAGGAGTTTGCTTGGCGTCTCACCTTTATAGAGGGTCATTTTTTCTTTGTAGGGACTGCTTGTTGGCATTCTGGCCATTTTTGTTGATTAGCTCGCTTATTGAGACACCGGTCTCAGTATAGATTTTAGAGCTTGCTTTTTTGGCCTGTGAGCCTTGCTTTTTCTAGCTCCTCTTTTGCACACTCGGCTGCATTAGAGTTTTTGAGTTCTTTGTTTACGGTACTGCCCCCGATTTTCATTTTCCGGTCATCATGTCAGATCAACAACGAAGATCACGAAGACAACAGGGCCTAAGCCCTCCACCACCACCACCGCCACGGACTTCTGGTCCGCCTACATCACGCATTCCTGCTCCTCCTGGCCGCGGTGCTGGTCGAGGCAACATCCCACCGCCGATATGTACAACATCTTCAGTTACACCTGTAACTGCCACACAAAGCACAGTCTCAGAATCTATTGCAGCTTCTATGACCACTAGCATGTCTGAGGCTTCCACTGTCACCTCACCCACTGTCATTCCAGATTTATCTGTAACAGTGGGCCCAGTTACAGCAGCTAAACCTAGCACGACCCAGAGTACTAGACCAGAGGTCATCCTTCTACCGGATGCCAACACTTCTCGTCCATCAGACACTTTCCACGATGATATAGACGGATCTATTGGCACCACAGAAGGGTCTGACCAGGACATACCTGGCTTAATTTCAGTCCCAGGCGGATACGTTGAGATCGTTGAAGATACTCGCCTACCTGACACACCTTTTGAACCTGATTATGGCTTCATTACTTCCCAGACGGAACTTCCGCCTGTTATCACTACGTCACCCAGTGTTCATCCTCAGGAGACAAGTTCTTCTAGCAACGTACCTCGCACTTTTCATCTACCCAACATCCCACCGGGACACGAAATCATGGCTTCCATTCAGTCTAGTATGGTTAGCCTAGCAAACTCTCCATTAGCATCGGCACAATTTAGACGCAACACAGAGCAAATGCTTTCGACAGCGTCTAGATACCCCCCTGTTTCTCGTCCTTCTGACTATAGGGATCCCAACGTTCCGTCTAGCACAGAATTTCATCACTCTTTTGCAGACGGCTCAGGACCTTCGGACTTTACTACACCTAGGTTCCTGCCAGATCCCCAAAATCTTTTTCAGGATATGAACTCGGACCCAGTTCTCGTTGGTCCTCCTATTATTGAACATGTTATGGACGACGTCGATACCCCTGGGCTAAATTCCCCACATTTGCTGTCATCACCAATGTTTGGTGCACATTCTATGAGGGATAACCCAGTTTTTTCTCCGTCCTCACCTGTCCAATACGGACGACCGCCTCCGCTAATCGGTACTTTTGGCGCCGTTGGCCAATCCATGCTATCATATTTGGCTAGCGGCGGAAGAACACCTAGTCATACTGCTGGATCTTCCGTTTCGACCGGAGGATCACCTTCAACCACCATTTATACTATTTCAGGAGGTGGACAACCGACTGCAATGGTCCCTAACTTCAACTTACAAACCCTCCCTGGTGGGCCATCAACCCAACCAGCTGGGGGGCAACCTTTTGTTGGGAACCCCATCGTTAGTCAACAACCTCCAACTGGTGGGCCATCAACCCAACCAGTCGGAGGACAACCTTTTGCTGGGAATCCACTTCCCAGTCTACAGCCTCCTCACATAGTGCCATCCAACCTAACTGTTGGCGGACAACCTATTGGCTCGCTCCAACAAGTTTCCCAACCAGCAGTGTCTACTCAGTTCGGTATGTACAATCCACCTGGCAGTGGGCAACCTTATTCCGGTGTTCCAACCGGACCTTACTCTCAACCACCCCCGTCAGGTATGCTTCCTTCTTGGGATCATCAAATCCCACAAAGTGGGGGGTATTCACTTTTCGGAAACTGGAACCAAGTTGGGGGGCAATCTCAGATTTCCCCCAACTTGAATTCTGGTTTCCCTTACCCTTCAGCTGCTACAACTCCATGGAACCCATCACTTCAATTTCCACTCGTTCCTCAAACAGGAACGAGTCTTCCATGGACACCACCGTCGCAGCCACCCCCCAACCCTGCTATGGGAAATCCTCCACTTACACAGTATGGTGGCAACATCCCTGGAACACAACAATTCCAAGGAACTTTTCCCCAACAAGGAACAGCAACCATTCCTGGGTATCAACAGCCCCAGGGTACTATACCCACTCAGCAGAACACTTACCAACCGGTTGCTTACAATCAACCGGTTAACCAGATGGCTTATTATCCACAGAACTTCCAGCAGTATCCCGCGGGAAACACATATGGGTATAACACACAGCAGCATGCTATGCAGGGCCCTCCAGGGTTCTCTGCACCGCATGGTTATTACTCATACCCGCAGACCAACCGTCAACTTCCTTTCTTGGCCACACTTGATCTACCTGATTTGTCGAGGCTTATTAACAATCCTATATGGCACGAACCTCACTGGCCACCTATCCCAGCCAAACTACCATCGGACATTCCCAAGTTCGATGCTAAGCCCGGGGAAGACCCCAAGAACCACGTGATGACCTTCCATCTTTGGTGTTCATCAAACTCCTTAATGGATGATTCCATCCGACTTCGGCTCTTCCAACGTACGCTTACCGGAACGGCAGCAAAATGGTACATCGAGCTGCCACAGCACTCTTTTCGTGATTTCAACACTTTGGCTATGCAGTTTTTGACACATTTCCAGCTTCCCATCCGGTATGAGACTGGAACAGAACTGCTAACTTCACTGCGTCAAACCACTTCCACACACATCTCGGATCACATCCACGAGTGGCGAAGACGCCGTAGGCTAATAAAGGCACCTATTCCAGATCAGCTACTCGCTGATTGGTTTACAAAATCCTTTTTGCCTCCCATAGCCAGAGACATTGCTATGCGCGGACCAGTTACGGAAGAACAAGCCATCTCGGCAGCACAATACATGGATTTAGTATATACTCAATCCGGTACTTTACATGAACTTCTTCCACATGCTTCCCGCGTTCACACTGATCCTACAAAGCCTACTACTGAACCACCCATTGATGGTATCGTTGGTTCAGTTAAAGCTCAGCCTGCCACCAACTCGACGGGGCAACAAGCTTCTGCTTCCCCCGCTTTTACCCAAGCCGCTTCGAAAGCTTCCACTTCTCCTGCTGTCTCCTCCGAAGTGAATGCAGTTCAATCTACATCACAACCATCCGGAGGAAAGAAGAAAAACAATCGTGGTAAACCTAAAAAGAACCAGCAGGAGAACCCCAAACCACAACCTACCCAGAATGACCAAAAGCCACGTCGGAAAGCTAAGTTTCCCTGCTTGATTTGTCAAGATGATCATTATACGCGTGACTGTCCCTACAAGGACGAGGTCCATAAGTTCGTTAAAGGATCCTCTCGACCGGCAGTGCTAACTGACCCTTTCCCCCAACAGCAACAGCAAATGGTTGCCCAAGAATCCCCACAAGGGGGCAACCCGACCAATCCTTCCCGTGGAGAGACGTCCACAAACCGCGAGATCCTAATGACAAGTAATGAGGAGATTAACATCACCACTCGTTCAAAGACATATGACAATCCTCCAAGTTCAACCAAACAATCGGAGACAGCCAAAGGAAAATCTCCTGTTGAAGATCCGATTCCTACTCCCCCCCCTAATGGTCATCTCCATATCGAAAGACCACTTATGGACACAGTGCTACGCCCACCCAAGGGCACTATACGAAAGGCGACATTCAATCCGAATGCGCGAGCTGCCAAAAACTACAACATTGTTGAAGATTTGGCTCAAGCACCTTGCGCTATGTCAACTCTCGAGGTTCTCCAACACTGCCCCACGCAGCGTAGAACCCTACTTTCAGCACTGGGGGCATTGGACCCAGATACTTCAAACTCCATCATGTTTAACTTGGAGCACGCTAAACCTAGGCTTTCTCACCAGTTAGCCTTCCAGGTGCATACGAAAATCCGTGGAAATGTTATCCACCGCACAGTGTTAGATGAGGGTGCTTCCACGTCGATTATGTCTTTGAACTGTTGGAGAGCCCTCGGCTCGCCTGAGGTCACAACTTCTCCCACTACTCTTAGAGCGTTTGATGGACATGGTTTTCAACCATACGGACTCATCCCCTCAATCGGTGTTGAACTGGGGGGAAAAACAGTATCCGTACACATCGAAGTCGTAGATGCACCCTTGGACTACAATCTCCTACTTGGTCGGAACTGGTTCTATGCCATGACTGCCATAGCATCTACAGTCTTCCGGATTGTACAATTTCCTCATGAAGGGAAAATTGTCACTATTGATCAATTGGCTTACTGTATCCCAGACTCCCATCCGAACTCCGCCAATACCGTTCCGTTATTGGATCAACCTCGGTACCGGTTCCAAGACGTAGGTGTTGGTCTCATGAAGGATTCATCCCTCATTGGAGTTTTTCCAGAGCTGGGAACCCATCTTCAACCAGTCAACATGATTTCATCGCATGTCACCCCGTCCGATGACTCATGGGTGATCCCGAGTCCTACTCAGATCCAAGGATATGGCAATTCCATGCCTTTGAACAGAAACCTTGCAGCATATGACGCGATCCAATCAGCCACAGATTGGGTCGACTGTTCTACTGATCACACAGTGGCACAGCTCTCGACTGAAACTCATACACGCCCACCATTGTTTGATCCTCTCAACTTGATTTTTCCTACTGACGAATCAATCATAGAGGTTATGTGCGGCAATGAGCCACCATGGGGAGATTTTCATCATCGATCTTCATTCCCCACCATTCAGTCACTTGAGCCTGATACCAAATCCAGTTCTTCACTTGGGATGGTTCAAACCAAGTTCCCCACTTCCCTCGACGAAGTATTTTCTGAAGGCAACTTGGCCAATCTTATGGCAACCACTCCCATCGACATTTCAGTAAAGCCTGGTATCGTGGAAAATGTACACATTGGCAAAACATGTACTCCTCTCGAGACAGAGTTCTATAATGCCTACTTTAAAACTTTCCGCGATGTTTTCGCTTGGAGTTATGAAGAGATGCCAGGAATCGACCCGTCGATTGTGGTCCACGAAATTCCAACTTTTCCTGGCGCCCGACCTGTTCGGAAAAAGCTTCGACCCGTTCATCCTCGTAAGGCAGCCGCCATTAAAGCAGAAGTTGAAAAACTTTTGCGTGCTGGTTTTATCTATCCTGTCCCATTGACAGAATGGGTATCCAACATCGTCCCTGTAGCCAAAAAACAGGGAACGATCAGAGTCTGTGTTGATTACCGTGATTTGAACAAAGCTTGTCCCAAGGACAACTACCCAACTCCGTTTATTGACCAGATCATCGATAACTGTGCCGGAAGTGTTATCTTTTCATTTATGGATGGCTTTTCTGGCTATAATCAGATCGATATCCTCCCAGCTGACCAGCACAAAATGGCCTTTATCTGCCCTTGGGGGATCTTTGCATATCGGAAGTTACCTTTTGGCCTCAAAAATGCCGGGGCAACTTTCCAACGGGCGATGTCCTACGCATTTCATGACATCAAACATATCGTAGAGCCATATCTCGATGACCTTCCCGCTCATTCTCGAACTCGGGAAGAACATCCAGATCACTTGAGTGCCATTTTCGAAAGGTGCCGGCGCTACAATATACGTTTGAACCCGCATAAGTGCATCTTCTGTGTAGAAGCCGGAAAACTGTTAGGCTTCATAGTCTCCAAAGACGGGATACGTCTAGATCCCGCAAAGGTAGCAGCTATCATAGCCCTGCCTTCACCTACCAATATTCCAGAACTTCAATGTTTGCAAGGGCATGCAAACTTTCTACGCCGTTTTATCTGTAATCTGTCCGAGATAACAAAAGGCTACATGCAGCTTCTCAAGAAGAATGTTCCCTTTATATGGGATGATGAAGCCCAACGATCCTTTGATAATTTAAAGGCAGCCTTAACCAAAGATCCTGTGATTCAACCCCCGAATTACACACAGGACTACATCCTTTATCTTGCAGCCTCGATTTCCACCATTGGTATGGTGTTAGTCCAGGAAGACCACAACGGCATAGAACATGTGGTGCACTACCTCAGCAAGAGTCTCCTCGACTCTGAAACTCGCTACTCACATGTTGAAAAACTGGCTCTGGCAACAGTGTTTGCTGTCCAGAGATTCCGTCACTACATCTTACTCCGTCGGACCACCGTCATCGCCGATTTCAATCCGATGTACTATATCCTCACACGACAAGTGCTTGGGGGCAAGTACTCCCGTTGGATTGTCATCCTTCAAGAGTTTGACTTGGAGTTTGTCAAAGCCAAGTCTAAGAAATCTCTGGTCTTCGCTGAGTTAATTTGTCACTTGCCCCGTGCTACTGAGCAATCCGAGCCCATTGATTCTCTTCCCGACGAATCATTGTTCCTCATTAGCACGTCTGATCCGTGGTATGGGGATATTCTCTTATATCTCCAAACCCAACGCTTCCGTCCCGACCTCAACCGCGATGAACGACGACGTATCAGACATCACGCAAAATACTACCTTATAGTGAACGATACTTTGTATCGGCGTGGTGTTGACACTGTCCTTCGACGCTGTTTGACCTTAGATGAGGCGGAACGCGTTCTCAACGACTGCCACGCTGGAGCATGTGGTGGTCATCTCTCTGGGATGGCTACGGCCCAGAAAATACTGCGAGCGGGATACTTCTGGCCCTCGATTTTCAAAGACTGCATTGAAACAGTCAAGAAGTGTCCGCCTTGTCAATTCTTTCATAGCAAAGCACGCTCGCACCCTGCTCCACTCCATCCTGTCATTGCCGTCGGCCCCTTCTCCAAATGGGGCATTGATTTTATGCACTGTAAGCCCACTTCAGCCGGGGGGCATAGCTATGTCATAGTAGCTGTGGACTATTTTACAAAATGGGCTGAAGCGATGCCTACGTATGCTGAAGACGGCAAAACAGCAGCGCAGTTCATATTCAATCATATCATAGCTAGATTCGGTGTCCCACAGTCCATTGTGACCGATCATGGTTCCCATTTTAGGAATCATATGATCGAAGAACTAAGTGCCAAACTGGGTTTTCGCCATGAAAACTCAACCCCGTATTACCCACAAGCTAATGGCCAAGTTGAAGCCATCAATAAGGTCCTGAAACGAATGATTCAGCGCATTGTGGGCACCCAAAAATCCAATTGGCACTCAGCTCTATTCTCAGCACTGTGGGCATACCGAACCTCAGTGAAAAGTGCTACTGGGTTTACACCATTTCAGTTGGTGTACGGCCTGGAAGCCATTCTCCCGATTGAATGTGAAATTCCATCACTCAAGATAGCCATAGAGCTACTTCCACACACTACTTCCGAAGAAGAACGGTTTCTATACCTAGCTAAGCTAGATGAAACTCGCCGCGACGCCGCTTTGGCTAATGAAGCTCACAAAAAACGCGTCAAAGCTCAATACGACAAATCCGTTCAACCTCGGATCTTCAATGAGGGTGACCTCGTACTTACATATGATCAGATGCATGATAAACTTGGAAAAGGTAAGCTTGAATCTATGTGGTACGGCCCCTTCATCATAAAACGTGTCTTAGAAAAAGGAGCCTATGAACTAGTCGACTGTGATGGTACGCCATTGGCACGGCCCCGCAACGGGCTATACCTCAAGCGTTTCTATGCGTGAAGTTACCCCACGCGGGTTAATTCTTGTACATAATGTACTTAGTTTGCTTTTTGCTTTATTTTTAGTGTGCGCGTGGATCTTATGTATCTACTCTTACTTCGACTCGTGCTTTATGCGCAGATGTCTACCTACTTTGGATTCGCTGACGGTGCAAGCCGACATACCCGGAATCTCGCTTCCGCAGCATGGGTGATCTATTCCCCCACTGGCGAGTTGATTTCTTCAGGAGCTATCTGTTTAGGTCCCGCAACCAACAATATCGCAGAGTACCATGCAGTCATTGGTCTCTTGACAGAGGTTGCCTCACTCGGGATTGACTCCTTATTGGTCTTTTTAGATTCCCAACTCGTGGTTTCTCATCTAAACCGTGTTTACACAGTTCGCGATCCTACATTACTTCGTTTATTCCGAAGAGTACGCCTCTTGGAACGGTCATTTGATTTTATCACATATCAACACATACCGAGAGAATTCAATTGTATTGCCGATTCATTGGCTAATTACATTTTGGACTGGCATCTTGCCCATACATAAACACATCATAAAAAATAAAAATGCACAAGTCATTGTAAATATTTAGGTCATAAATAGGTCCATATCACTGTATATAAAAGTGTTTTTTCCAAAATACATAAAGTTTGTGTCAAAGACAAAATTGGGGATTAAATCCCATATACAAAAATTGGCCCTCAAAGCCTACATATCGTGTACATGCCGCAAAAGAGACCAAAAGACCATCTATGGAGATCTAGGGGACCTATCGTGTCCCTCATCGGACTCCTCCTGCTGACGGTGGTAACACATCACAGCTCGAACCACCTTGCGAAGAAGTCGACTAATACGTCCAGGTACACCCACAGTATGCCGCTGGAGGTGGTAGGGGACATCATCCATCCGCATAGCAGGGATGCCATGGGTCAATCCCTGCAGGTTCCTCTCAATGTCACGGACACCCCCTGCCTCGTCTTCATCTTCTTCTTCGACAGGATCAGCTGGACGATCGACACCACCACGACGTAGTGGAGAGTATCCGGCTGGCCTCTGTGGTCCACGGTCTGCAACATGCATGCGAATATACATTAGAAGTCTTTTACACATTCTAAAAAAGCATTAAAAAATTAAATATTCAAAAAGAAAAATACATATCCATGAAGGTCATACCAGAGTTGTCCCAGTCATCATCTTCTGGCAAAGCCAAGTCGATATCCTCGCGGAAATCTACCCCTGAATAGGGATAGTCTTCGATCATGACTATCTGCTCCTCTAGCCAAGAGAAAAAATCCTCTCCAAAAGCTAGCCGCTGAGGTCCTCCAAGGCGCCCGGCATAGTCACTCCATCGAGCCATCCATGGCTCAGTAGGTGGGCGAGGATGCATAGATATCTGCGGACGCAGTAATGGCACCCTTGCCAGGAAGAAAGTGACCAAGATACTCCCATAGCCAAACTGGGTATTTTTCCCAGTTCTACATTTGTGCACCTGTTCCTTCATGTGGGACAACACTGCCTCACACCAGTTGAAGACTATCCCTCCCATGCACTCTGCTGCGAGATTTACCTGCGTGCGGGTTGCCTGATGTGGACTCACGCTTCCTGCTGCACGTGTAATAGTGAATAGCAAAGTTTTGAAAGGAAGATTTGTGACCTCTTTTATGGCCACTTTCCCACTCTTCTTACTCGAACCCGCCTGACAATATCGAGCAATCAAATCATCCGTACTTGAGTCTGAAGCACTGTACCCGGTAAGATTCGGCCGGGCCCCTCTTTTCGAGAGGCCCGTGAGAAAGTAGATGTCTTCAAGTTGGATTTCAAGCACGTGCTCTCCCACTCGGAAAGCTTCGATATCAGGGTCCCACAATTGAATAAGGTGAGTAAGGAGCTTAGGTTGTTGGCGGATCCCTTTAGTCTTGAAAAACTTTAGCAAACCGCATTCTCGCAATGCGGTCACGGTTGGTAAGTCATTTTCGGCCCTAAAATCATCCGTTTCATGCTCCCTCTCTTTCCAACTCACCATTTTGCCTCAAACAAGTTGCAAATCCCTGCAAAAAGGCAAACAAAGTAATTAGTGACTATTTAACAACTTGCTTCTAGCAAAAATTTGAGGAAAAATTGATTTTTTGAACCCAATTTTCGCACGTGCCGCGCCTGGAGGACACCATGCCGCGCGGCAGTCCACAGTGCCGCGCCTCCTTTTGGAGTTACAGCGCGGAACTGTTCAACAGTGCCGCGTTTTTCGATATGGGACCCCCGCGGCAGTACGGCAGGCGATTTTTGCCCAAAAGGGCTTCCCAAAAAATTGATTTTCCCCTGGTGAAAGTAAAAATTTCTTACATGAAATGAAAGAGGGGTTCAAGCACTCTTACCTGGCACAGACGGAGGTCGAAATGGTGTCCCAGAACTCTCGGTATCGATCCTTGAAATTTTGCTCCAAAATGGGTAAAAATGTCTCCTTTGGGTAAAAATCACAAATGAATAGTAATTTCTATTTTTACCATGCTTTATATAGCATTTTTTCACATTTTTTAATTAATTAATTACTATTTTCAAATTAATAAACCCTTATTCATATTACTAATGCCCGATTTTTGAGCATTTATTGACAGGATCTGCGGTAGAAATGGGACGCATTCATACTGGTTTTTGTTCGTAGTTTGACCTTCATATTGAGCCCACTTTATCTTTTTCGTGCTCTGGATTTAAAACTTGAAAAAGATTCCAAGCGCTTTCACACCTGTGTCGTGCTTGTCAAACGCAAGTAAACGGTGTCGAGTACGGTCAGCTTTACTCATGCTCGTTAAACGATGAGGAAAGTATTATCCTGGTTGTATTTTATTCTTTTTTCGGACCAGAATGATTTAAAATTTACGAAAAAGACCATAGGAGTCCATAGTTAAGCTCTTTTCAGAATCCTTAAAATTGAAAAGATTGCCAAGTGATCTTGACTCTTTCACACTTGTAAAAGTATTTGAAAGGTCGTCTATTCGGTGATAGGTTACCCCTTTTTTCGGCCCGTCTAGACTATTTACGAGGAAGGTATACCTCGGTCAATCTCGGCTGGGAGAGTTCTCTCGGGAATCGTTTTACACTTTTTCGGGATCGAGAGACTAAATTTTACGAAAAAGTACATTATGGAGCTTCCTTTAAGTTTTTTAGGCTCTCTAAATATGAAAAACTATCGAGTTTTCCTTCCTTGGGCTCGTTAAAATATTAACATCGAAGGACCCACTTTGGGACGAACCCCTCCTTTCTCAGGTTCGTAAAACATGTGAGATTGGACTCATCCACAAGGTGAGCTACACCGAGCATCTGTTATCCTCTTCAAGCTCGTAAAACAAGAAAGAGGTACTCGTCCATCATGTCGGGGAAATATGGGGGAACAAGTCAAGTTTATCTATGGCAGCTTGTCAGTCATTACCTTTGAACATGGCATGTGTCCATCTCTTGTCTATATTTGGGTATCCGTCTTTCATTGAGTCATAGTCATCATCATGGGTCGTCTCCTTGGCCACGAGTCCACTCATCCGGTGTCTATCCTCTATTCATCAATAATCCCTGCTGCCAAGTCTTGTTACATGCCGTTATTTGTTCAAAGGGTTGCATTGTATCGAGTCATTCATTGTGTCAGGCCTCCGCTGTGTCAGTACATACTCTATTACTTCATCATCCTATCATATATGCCGATTTCGTGTCGATGATGTGGGAATCATCATGGCCCACCTTCGACGAGTCTATTCCTGTCGACACCAAATCACTATCCGGGAATTAGACTTAGGAATCAACCATTAGTACCTTGGTACCTGCATGCCTCAATGGCAGGTTTCCTCGTGCTTGACAGTAGGTTCACCTCATTAACCTCTGATCAAGCAATCTCTCGGATGCTCGACATCAACTCATTCATTCGCATTTCGTTGAGATGTACTATTGATACCTTGGGAATCATTGTCATTATTGGTGATCTCCCTCGCATTCGTTAACGGTCCACATCATTGACCGGTAATCAAATGGTTTCTTCCATGTTCGACTTCAACACCTTGTAATCACATGGTTAGATTCGTATCTTTATACGATCGGGTAGAAGACCCTGGGTGCATCAATCTATCTTGACTGCGTCCAGGCTGCGATGGAGATGTCTTTTGTATTGTCACACAGATCCACTTATTGTATTGGTCGTGGCTGTGTCGTTACTGTCTCATGGATCTACGATTGTTCATAGTAGCCATGATCTGTCCACAGTTTACATTATCTCAGTACTCATGGATCTGCAATGTATTGGTCGGCAGCCATGCTTTGAGTCATTTGTTTCCGAGCATGGGAATGCCCGCCTCGGTGGTATATCTAACACTTTGTTTCTATTTCAGCTCCGTGTCGTTCTCCTCGATGCTATCTCTGCACATTTTATTCGTAAAGTCTTTCGGCCATCAGTCCCTTCTAACCTCACACTTTAGGGGGCATCTGTTATACCTCTATGTTTCACAGTGTCGCATCCCCATCACAAAACAAGTTGACGACACTTTCCCTACTGTTTTGAACCATCCAGAAGAGACAGATGATGAGTCAACCTTGAAGGTAAATCTACCCTGGCAAGTTTTGACCCACCTTGGACTTTATTTTTACACACTACCGCGCCTTGCCACGATCCCAAAACGCGGCACTAGACACTGCCGCGTGCTACTTTTGCCTCAAAGCGCGGCAGTGCCGCGTTCTGCAGACTTTGCAAAGCGCGGCACCCTTTTAATAGTTTTTAGCCCTTGGCTTGTGGGATCTTGGATTTTTGAAGATAATGGAAGATTGGGTTCCTTGATTCGATCCCAACTCATCTCCTTCGATTAGAAACCCTGATCCACTTATCCCTCCCCTGATCCACTTATCCCTCCTTAGATCCACTCATCTCTCTTGTTGGTTAACCTCACCATCCATTATAAAAGAGAGGCATGCCATTGGGAAGGAGGAGGACTCTTGAGAGCACCAAACTTATGGTCTTGCAGCATTGTGGAGATAGCTAGAGGAGAAGACACTTGGAGTTGGAGGATTAGCTTGGGCATCAAGCACCCTTTGTAAGTAATCTTCAAGTTGTAATGGAATAACTTGTCTTGTTTTCCCAAATCATTTGTGTTAATATTGTTTTAATGATATGATTTGTATCTCTCATAGATTTAGATCCTAACTCATGTTTTCAGACTGCTAGAGAATAGTACATGCTTGTGTTTTGGTTCCATTGTTAACAGGTTTACTTGTGAGGACGTGGAGCTTGGAGCAAATATCAAAGACAAGCGTTTGGACATAAGGTCAGTTAAAACTCCTTCTATTCTCTTCAGCATTTTAATTCTGAGATGTTTGTTAGATCTAGGAATTCAAGGTTGCATTTGTTTTGCATGTTCTTAGCCTAGAGTTAGTTAAAGTCTACTTTAGCCTAAGGGAATTATGACTTATCCGTAGGGCAGAATTCCACATAACAATAAACCAAACAATTATCTGTATTGGACGTCTTCACGTTATTCCACAGGTTCCTTCGTTGATTTACAATCCTTGGGTAACCTATGGATACAATAACGAATGTTTGGCCAACACGCAGGCTTCTCCACAACATTCAAATAGCCAATCCCAAGACAGTACGCTGACTGGGTTTATCACGCATTCCATTAACCAATATGCTAAGCCAGTTCTTCGACTGGGTTTATCAAGCATTCAATGAATGTTTGGACAACACGCAGGATGCTCCACAACATTCAAATAACTAATGCCAAGCTAGTACGTCGGATGGGTTTATTAGGCATTCCATTAACCTGTATGCTAAGCCAGTTCTCTGACTGGGTTTATCACGAATATAACAACCATCCACACACATAGTGATGGTACCCCTTTGCTTCTTAGTATGCAACACCAAATGGCATGATATAAAATTGTAACATATTTCGTAAAAAATCACTCTCTAATATTGAAACACTAGGAATGTGTCAATTCCCTTAGGGTGTAGTCAATGTTGACAACCATAAGACAACACAAAACCCGAAGGGTGTGCACCCCTTTCTGATGTGAGCCATGTTGGCCATAATCACACTCAAGCAGTAGGAAATAAAAACATGCTCTATACATTAATTCTAATAATTAGACATGCATAGTTTCAGCAAGGGTTACACAATACTTATCGGTTTGTAGATGTATTTTCTCTTCCTGTCGCGAGGAATGGGGCTCCCTTCTCTGAGTTAACAGTCCCGCGGGATAGTTACCCCAATTCCTTTCTCATTTCATAAACAACATATTCCCTATTGGCATAAATTTACCATTTCACCCACATTGTTTACCAACGTGTAGTTCAGATGAGACATTATCAAAATTTACAATGATGTTTCACCCGAAACCCATTTCCAAAGCAGGGGATCCTTCCCATGGAGTTTTGCTTCTGTAGGCCATAGCACATGGTCTTCCTGCAATGTGTCTTCCGGACACATTTCTCAAATAGCCAAACACTCAGCAACATTAGAAATCAAATTCAAATCTGATTTCCATAACCAGTCCATGGCATTAATAATCAAATTCAAATATGAATTTACAATTATGTCTCCTACACAAATTTGATTTATTTAACCATGAGGCCATCCGCATATTGTTTGGCTCTTGTAAGTGGTAGAAATCTGTCCATTATGGTTTTACACTTCCTTCCATAACCCGAACATCCACCTACAAGACGTCCTCTTGACACAATTCTAGAGAGCCAAACAACCATTAGTAATTATTATCAAAATATCAAATCTGAAATTTACAAATCTGTTTTCCTACAGAAATTAGATTTTGCAACCATGAGATAACTCTCATAAACTTAAATCAGAAAATTTCAAATTTGTTTCATATAGAAATCATAGTTTAGAACCTTGAGATTCTTCTCACAAATTTTGGCTTTTGTACATGGTAGATTCCAATCTTTATCATGGACTTACCCACATTTCCATACCTAAGACATTTCTACCTGTAATCTGAAATTTCAATCAGCCAAGCACTTTGTGAGTATCCATGCATATAATATTTTCATTGTTACAACAGTCACTAAAGTGATCTCAGAATTATAATACTCAATAATTCAAGCACTATCAACTGTTATTATCTCAAAGACAATGAAATACCTCTATTTTATGTACATCTTATCATAATAAAATTGCAAGACACAGTCACATTATCTATGCAATTTAAATAAAAATTCTAATTCTGATTACACAATCATATCCATTGAGGCAACTCTATCCTCCCAACATAGCATTCCGGAAGCCCATCAAACCTAAATACCTTCTTCATGCAATTATTTTCCATGGTAAGTTGGAAATCCTAGCCAATGCTTCTGGTGTCTTTGGTCCTACGACCAATACCAACACCAATAGTAATTATCAACCACAATAATTATCTTAAGTGGCTCATTGCATATATAAAACTTCACTAGCCTTATCAACATGCAACATCATATTTATGCACAAGCATATTCACATGCACTATGCAATGTTTATTAATATGCCAACTAGTGCATATTCACTTCATCCATCTAATCTCCTACATTTTCAACATTCCTATGCCAAAAAATTTCGGTATCTAAATGTCATACAATATAAATACAAGAGAAAGACAGGGGTTAAGGAATTCTCCCTTTCCAATCCCTCATCATAGCATGGAATTCCTCTTCCACATCATAAATGATCCAATTTCATGGCCTCTCAAGAAAGCACATAAGGAATCATTAGCTATGATTTTCTCACCAAGTAGCAATTCAATACATATACTTATGTATAACATTCGTACTTGCTACTTTCCCAACATACAATTCTTATGCTATAAACATAAATAGTTTAAGGTGAGAAATTTCCCTTTTTATCAACATTTCCCTTAGAGATCATTCTCCAATTTTAAGCTGCAACCATCTTGTCAGCCCTATGTAGCTTTCCTTGATCACTGCAATAGCTCTCATTGCGCTATGTTTTTATGCTTTGCTGCTCACATTGTTTTAAGAAATTATGGTCAAGTCCTACTTGGACTTTCTTGGACTTCCATGCACTTATGAGCACTACAATTCGTTCAATTCTAACTCCATATGGAGTCCTTCAAGGTACATTGTATGCCCTTGCACTTCATTCAAATGTGATACTTTTCTTTCCATTCTCATGGAAATATTTGCCACAATTATGAGCCACACAATTGATTCACACATGGGAATGCCTCATTCCTCTATTAGCAACCTTTGCATGGCCACCGTGTCACTATCATGAGCCACATGCCAATTCCACATACTAGGATGTCTTATTCCTATGAGTGACAAATTTTGGGAGAATCAAATTTCCTTACCCATTCTCCTTACTTACTCAAATCTTTCAACTTCTTTAATCATGCATGCACTTGGCCACAAGGATGATTCACCCATCATCTTTTCAAGTTACATGTCCCTTACCTGATAACCTATTTCATTACTTGTTGAGAATTTTTCATGGAATATAATATCCATATTTGATAATCAAGAGCTCCCATGGCTCCTGTTTGCAATTCAATTCTCCTACATTACTAACAATAGTACCTTGGATGCATTCTTATCCCAAGGCTCCAACATCCATTATTGGTCCCTTTCATCTTCCAATGGTTAGACATGGATATCACCCCTCCATAAGGCATATTACAACTAGTTACTCATACTGAGGCTTCCACAACCCCTCTAGGAAACTCATATTTCACATCGCAAGCATAGAGAATGCATTGCATGCATTCTAGATAAGGAGCCATCACTTTTTCTTAGTTCCATGTTCCATCTCGTGAGATTATGGAAATTGCCCATATTGACACAACAATTTTTTTTTGTCGAAACAACCATTGGCACTTTTCTGTTCTAAATATCTATGATACATGAAAACCTCATTCAAATATTCTAATTATTTTCCTGTAAGATCATATTTTGGCCCAAGCGGCCCCAGTGCTGCAAACTTGGGCTCTGATACCACCTGTAACGTCTCCAGTCACCTCGGTTCCATTTAGAGGCGATGGGAGATAACCTTAGAATCAACCTGCTATTTTTTTTTGTTAACTATGTACTTTTGCACAGTCGCAATAACTTCGGTCCGCAATCCGCAATTTGCAAGCCGCAATCCGCAAGTCGGGAGTCGAAAGTCGGCACTCCAACGTACCACTTCAATAATTACACCTCCAACTTCCGCAATCCACAATGCGGGAGTATGAAAGTCAGAACACGAAATGCACAGCGTCGAAGAAATATTCCTCCGACTTTCGCAATCCGCAATGCAGGAGTCGGAAAGTCGGAACACCAACTTCACAGTGTCGAATAAATACGCCTCCGACTTCCGCAATCTGCAATCCACAATGCAAGAGACGTAAAGTCAGAACACCAAATTCACGGTGTCAAAGAAATATGCCTCCGATTTCCGCAATTTGCAATACGGGAGTCAGAAATTTAGAACACCAAACTCATGGCATCGAAGAAATACGCCTCCGAATTCTGCAATCCACAATGCAGGAGTCGAAAAGTTGGAACACCAAATTCACGGCGTCGAAGAAATATGCCTTCAACTTCCGCAATCCGCAATGCGGGAGTCGGAACACCAAATTCACGACTTTGAAGATTTACGCCCCTGAATTCCGCAATCCGCAATCCGCAGTGTGGGAGTTGGAAGTTGGAACAATAAACACAGAACTTCGCCGAATCACACCTCCGACTTCCGCAATCCGCCATGCAGGATTTGGAATGTCAGAACTCCAATGCACAACTCCGAATAAATCACCTCTCTGACTTTTACAATACACAATCCGCGATGCAGGAGTTGGAAGTCGGAACCCCAAATTCACAACTCCGGGAAAATTACACCTTCGACTTCCACATTGCATAATCCTCCTTACGCGATTTGGAAAGTCGGAACCACCGCGTGCAACTCTGAAGAAATCATGCCTCTGATTTCCGCAATTTGCAATTTGCAATGTAGGTTCGGAAATTCGAAAGTTGGCCATACACCCCTGTCACTACCAACTTCTCAGGCCGATATATTTATCATCTTAAGTCCATTTTTGGAAAACTTGGTACTGTTGGAAAGCTCTCGGTGAGCCCTATGGAACTACATGATCCTTGGCCACACTTGAAGACTATGATCCTGTCCTTCTTCCAACCCAAAATGTGGCCCCAAACTTCATCAACCCCTCTTTCCACTCTGTAAGGGGATATGATATCAACTCTGTCATGGCCCCTCCCTTCATCTGACCCATAGAGGGAACATGAACACAACAGGGGGGTGTCTATTTCTCCCCAAATCCCTGACTAAACATTCTGAGCATTCTGGGCCTTTACAACACTTAGCCCTATTCATCAATGAACATATTCATATAAATGAAATAACATGGGTGCATATTCATACTCAAATAAGCACACTGGAATGAAACATTATCCACACACATATATATCATGCATTCAACATATCAATAACAGTCATCAATAATTCAACCATTGTAGAAGTAACACACATATAATACTTATCTTCAAGGTGAAATCACCAAGCAACTGGCTATGGGATGCAACGTTCCAACCCAACCATAGGTCTCTACCCAGCCTATATTCTTTCATCACTCAGAGACCACCCCCGAGTTGGGGCTATGTATCCACTAAGGAGGAACTACTCAGGTCCACTCATAGCCTTGGTTTCACAATCATTCAGGGTCATACAACACACAACTAGCTCTGTCAAGCAAGTGGGGAGACAGGGAAGGAGGTTTCTTAAACAATAAGCTCAGCCACAGATCTACAAGCATATCTAGTTGGCTTCAAAAATTTCAGGTAACCCCATCACCTCCACTCTCAGCCTAAGTAAGGTCCAATTCTCACCTACACAGTCCATCGGGAACCCCTTCCCTCAGCGTCTGGTCCCGAATACTAAACCATGTATAAATGACCCTTCACTGGATCTACCATGAAATTTGAACCCCCTGGTCTCTTTCCCACTGCAATCCACTCTTGGATCTCCTCAGCGTTGCAGCCGAAAGGCTTTGTTCCGCAACTGGGTTCTCAGGCTATCAAATATGGGTTTTCTCATGGATTTATGGGCATATTCCACTCTCAGATTCACCCAAGGTTCGAGTATATGGATCCCCCTATCGGATTTCACTTCCCACACAAATTTTTTGAACGATCTTGGCACTCCAAAACCTAGATTATCTCTAAGTCGTGATTTATGGTTTCCTTCCCTGCTAGCATGCATGATCCATGAAACTGAATCCTGGCTCCTCTCCCCTCCCATGGGGATGAGGGAAAACATATTCCCATGAGGTAAGGTGACTTATGGGGAAAGAAAACAAAATCCCATACCCTTCCTTATGAATTTCAGGGTTGCCCATACTCCAACAACCTCATGAATAGATTTATGAAGTAATTCCTTACAACAACATTAAATGAAAACTAGGACAGTCAAAGGTGCTTTCTCAATGTGATATTTGGAATCCTAGGTTTCAATACCACAACCCCCTCACATCTCCCTAGTGGATACACATAGCCCCCTCATTTAGTTGCATCCATAGCCATCCCCTTTGTATTTTTATTTTCATTATAATCATCTACATGTTTTGTACAATTTCCATGGCTTACTAGCACATGGATAGCACAATTTGAAATACCAGGCTAAGCATTCACTAACGAGGAATTTTCCTTGAGCTCCACGATAGGAATCATACATCACATATATACAATGTTTACATTACAAGCCAATACATCCGAAGGGTCAAAATGGGGGTATTACGCTAAACCATACATTAAACAAACCAACTGAACGCTAACAATATGATATGTCCAACCAACAAATGGACTGCCAAAAATATGTGCGGTTGTAACTATATGGGAAGCTCGCCTAAAATGCACTATATATATATATATAGATTATCACATTTAAAATAACCAAATGGTTGTTATATATAATAGTTGTAACCAACGATTCAACGAATGGACTAATTATAGTTTAATGCCAACCATGCCACCAAGGGGGGAGTGTTGGGAAGTCCACCCAACATCAATCTATTTAAACCCAAGTCATTCGAATTTGTAATGGGGAGTTCCATTTGTTTTGAGGATAATTCCTATGCTTTGGGCACAAAATCTCTATGTAGACTGCATAATTTTGCAGTGAGAGAGAAGGAGATTGTTGTGGTTGTTATTGTGGTGAAGGTGGCCTTGCATATAGTCATTTTTCATTGAAATTTCAAGACAAAGTTAGTGGTGTAGTTAGAATTTGGATCTGAGTAGCGGATTTTCTCCAGTGCTAGCATTAAGGTATTTCCATGTATTTTCCCATGTATTTATGCTGATATAATATAGAGATCTCTCCATTAAAAAGTGGGTCCAGATACGTAGGCCATCCTTTGTACGAACTCCATTATCACGTCTTGTGTTCTTCTTGTATGGTTTCTTCCTTCTCGTGTATGCTTCTTCGTGTATGGTGAACATATGTTTAAGTTCATGTTCGTTTTATACAATTCATTGATAGTCATCAAATGAAAGATCCTGAATCATGTTGGTATCAAAGCAGGATTCTTTGACTTGGATTGTGAGTGTGGATGCTTACTAGTCCCAAGCTCAAAATAGGTGAAAGAAAGCTTGATACCTTCAACCAAGAGACTGAACATGCACCCCAAGGAAGAAAGATGGAAGATGAATAACTTCATGTAGAGTTCGAGAATATTTTTCACAAATTTTTCTACTAGATTTCAAACAAAGTAGGAAAATTGTTTGCAAATTATGGGAAGAGAGTGGCAAAGAAGGAAAATAAGAAGGCAGTAAAAGAAGAGGACAATGCTCCAATGAATCAAGGAAGTGGAGGAAATCGTCTTGAGCCTCCATGTTCACCTTCAGGATCAAGCTCAAGTTCAATATCTTCTTCTTCATCCCATTCTCATCACTCCATGGTGACTCAGAAAGAGGATTTTAAAAAGCCATTATTGAAGTTTTATGTGAAATTTGACTTACCCATATTTAATGGGGAATTGAATGTAGATAAGTTGAATAACTAGATAAGATAGATCGAATTTTATTGCTAATTTCAATAGATTGAAGAGGAAGAGGTGAAGCTCCAGCTGGATTCTCTTCAGCTAGAAGGCATAGCCCTTGTATGGTGGGAAAGAAAACATAAGAAAGGTACAAGCAAAATGGTAAAATCCTTTCTTCATGGTTTGAATTTAATTATGCCTTATGTAAGAAACTCTATCCATTGGGTTATGTTCAAAAAGATATGATCGAATGGAAAAGTTTTAGACAAGGCAAAGGTTAGAGTGTTCAAATTTTCATAGAATGTTTTAGGAAGAAAGAAATTGAATTGAATGTTTCTTTAGACTCTCCTGACACTATGTTGAAATATATTGGTGCACTTCACAACTATCTTCATCATACTTTGTTGTTGTTGAATCCTACTAGTTTGGATGAAGCAAGTGTGCAAGCTACTCAACCTGAAAGCAAGGGAAATAATGTACAAGAAGAAATGCCATTGAACCATCCAGAGGACCATTTCAAAGGAAAAGGAAAGGATAAGATGACAACTACGACAAAGAAGAAGCAAGGAAATATCCATTGCGCTCATTGAGAGAAAGATGGGTATTGTTAACACTCCATAATTGTTGTGCCAAAATTTCTTTTTGGAAGCGTTGGTAGTGCAAAATAGAGCATTTTCACCGAAGAAGTTTCAAACTCGACCAAATCAAGCATTATCCCTCATATGTTGGCACCAGTGTTGCAAAAGACAAAAATTATGGCTTTGGGAAAATTCTATATGTTTAGGTTTTTATAGTCAATTTTTGGCTCTCAGGCTTATGCAGGGTAATTATTTTAATTTATAAAATATATTGGCCCAAAATCCAATTATTCGAGCCAAGTCTGCAAGCGACGACGAATCACACAGCCCGAGTGTCAAGACATGTCAACTACTAAATGCCAAAAAATAAGCCCAAATCTTTGAATTTCCCGATTCCAACTCAAAGTGTCGAGGTGTCAATTAGAATTTTCAAAGTGTTTAAGCAAAGCATCGAGTATCATGAAAGGGCCACCGATTCATTGCATATTTTGTCCACCCCAATTTTGAAATTGATAATTTAATATTGTGTAGATTTCTTCAAGGCAAGCTTCATGGAGGAGAAACATAAGCACTTTTACCATAAAGGTCAACTTTGTATACTAGTTTTAAGGAAAGTTTTCAAATTAAATGTGGTCATTGCCAATTGGGGTTTTAGGCGTTCAAAGGAAACATACAATATCAAGCCCATGGTTTTGTGGAAGATACGCACAGTTCAAGCTTAATTTCTTTTATGCAGGAGTTCTGGACAGATTGGCAATTTTTTGATGATTGAGCAATCAAAATCTCATTGCAGAATTTGAAGCAGTCAAAACTATTTGTAACGAGAAAACAATGGAGATCGTTGGATGAAAAATTGCATCCAGATGACAGAGCATCAAAGCCACAGGTGTAATAATCTCCAACCACTAATGGAAATCAATGGTGTTTAAGAGAGATGGACGGTCGACATCTTATTTCACTGGATTTACTAGCTCGAGGGTTAAAATTCTAAACTGGTAGCGAAATAATCCACAATGCCAAACCCCTATGCCACGTGCTCCGAGATTATTGAGTCCGCTGGTCTGAATGGTGTAGATCAAAACCATCACAGATTTGCTCCAAACTATTCTATCTGCCATTTCTAAAGATCGAACCTTGACTTGGCAGCCACATGGAACATCAACAAAGTGCCAAATGTTAATAAAAGTTCCTAGTTATATGCCATGGTTGAGAACCAAGCTTTCAATAGCATCCAGTTGTAACCTAGAAACACCAGCAGGAGCATTAAGTAATCTTTTAAGTCAAATAAAGGCTCATCCCACAACGCCATATTATCGAAAATTAAAATATATAGCAAATGCCACGAGTTCATGGTCGGATCTCCTATCAAATGCCAAGTGCCCAATGCGTTGACAAAGAGTGGTATATTCAAGATACGAAAAGCATCAAGTAAATTCAAGTTAAAGAGCTATGTCAACCATTGCTTTCACCATTGAGTGCTCACGTGAAAATTTTGGGTAAGCAGCCATTGCACATAAGTTTGCAATAGGTATAGACAAGTATGAATTTGACAACAAATCATGCATGATTATGGAAAATATAAGTGTTTCTAGGAAAAAGAGATGGAAAATTATCAACGCTATACTTTCAGAGGTTCAAATAATAAACTCCAAGTGGCAGAGCATCCAAGGATAAGTGGCAAGCAATAGTTTAAAGAATGACAGATTTGGTGTTACTGATTTTTGGGATGTAGCTTGTTTTCTTGTAAGTATCAGAGTCAGTGCATCAAACGAAGCAAGAGGATCATAAATTCAAGGAAATCACCTCCAGATTTATAGGAATTTGTCATCAAGATTTTAGTTTGTAACAAACAGTTAGTTAGGGTTAATTATGAAAACATTTTTGTATAAATTATGCATTTTACAATGTAATAAATAAACCCCCACCCCGTGAAGAGATCCATCAGGGTACTGAGTTATTTCAATTTTAATAAAATATTGCAGAGGCAAGCAAGGGACCTTCTGAAAGCAGATATTCTTGTGTTATGGTTTTACAGTCTGTATTTCCCTTTCTCTTGTGCATGGTTATCTTGTTATCTTTTCCATTGTGTTGAATTTTCATACTTGAATAAAGGTTATAATGAATTATAATTCATACTCATATGCTCTGGTTCATTATTTTCAAGTATTCACAAAATTTTTCCTCTAAAGTTAATATTGGATTCATCTTTTGATGCCCATATTAATGGACTGTTCAAATTTTCTTCTATTATCGCCAGAAATCAAGAACTTGACTGTAAAAATGCAGCTATCCCACCTCTATGAAAAACTATATTTCCAAAGATATGTACATCTTTAATAATTCATGATCTTGACTCCATTTCCCAATGATATCTTTCTCTTGCTTGTCCAACCACATCATTTAAATTTTACAAACCTTGATCATTATTTTACAAATCTGGCCATTGCGTTTATTGTCAAGATACTATCATAGTGACATTGGATAGTAGATTTGCAGAGAGAGCCCTCTCTGACTGAAAGAGGACAACTTTCAGTTTAAAGATTGGTTTTGTGGTTACCTTGGGATTTTCCCCCTACATCCAGGGAGAATTATGAGTGCTAACATTTTGGCGTTGTTTCCAGGGAACTAAAGCTATTATTTTCCTTGGGAAGAATGACATTCTTCTAGTTCCGATATTTGAAGGCAAACATAAATCAGAAAATTTTGGCTGTGACATTTTCCTTGGTGACTCCACACAAAAAATTCAATTGGAAGGTGACTCCACTGGAAGATGAATCTAGAAAACATATTTTCACTAGTGACTTCGTGGTCTAAAGATGGGTTCAATTTCAAAAAGGTATGCTCCTATGCATAGTTTTCATATTTCAGGTTTTCCAAATCGAATGCCATGCATAGACTGGAAAAATTACCTACCAAACTTCAAAGACATGAAAGATGATGATGATGCTTTTCATTTGGTTAAGTTTCACATGCATATAACTAGGCTTGGGGTGCAATTTCATGAAGATTTTTTGATGAAAATGTTTATGGAAACATTAGAAGAGAAAGCAAGGGATTGGTATGAAGATTTACCTCATGCTAGTATATACTCCCTTCAATATTTCTATTCATCCTTTTGTGAAAAGTATAAGGATAGTTATCCTTCTTTAGAGTTGGTTGAAACTTTTCGTAGAAATCTTGATGTCCTCTTTCAACTTATGGGAATTGATGTTTTTGATGAGGATGTGCTAGATAGTGAGGTGGGAAAAGCCTTGTGTGAGTTGTCTACTCATAAGAATAAAGAAATAGAAAGTAAACACCTTGATGAACAGGTGTAATACCTCCATTTTTACCCTTATGATATTTGGGCTATAATGTAAATATTGTATGCATATTTTGTATGATTCCTAGCGTGGAATTCAAGGCCAAGGCCCAGCTAGTGAATGCTCGATCTTGAAGAGGAAAATATGTTGGTATTATTTAACCCATGTGCTAGTGAGCCATGGGAATTGTAAATATGCATTTTAATATAAATACCCACAACTAGCTACGCAATGCAACAAGAGATGGGGGCATGATATTACAAGGAATTGGGAGGGAAATATTCAAACCCTTGAGCCAATGAAGTCAAGCCAAGTGTCAATGAAAAAACCCATCAACCATCAACTACCCATGTTGACTTTAGTGCACAATCATTAATTTCTCCCAAGAGTTGGGTGAAGTAGTTAATGCCTTGGGGATTGGGGACGTATGGCTGTCCAAATTCGAGTATGGGCAAGCCACCCTCATGTAAAATCGTGTTTCTCCTTCTTGGGAAAGAAAACACCCATGAATTTCCTTCCCAAGCCATTATTCATGATTAGACTTCACTCTCTCACGTTTTTGGAGCTTGCTGGGCATTTCTCTTATGGAGTACATTGTAAATTCACTGGTTTTCAAGCTGAGAATCTCGTTTTTGTGATGGCTGGACTGTGGGGAAAGAAGAGAATCCATTGGGAAGCTCAATAGATAAGTTTGATAGCTTGTTGTTTCCATTATTGTTTTGAAATTGTTTTTGAATTTCCATATTTGGTTTCATTTGTGGAAAAATCATTTTTGTGAACCCAGCTGTTATCTCCTACCTCAGAAATCATTTTTGAATGTTCCCATCAATTGTGTGACTGTGTGAAGGTCATTTTGGCCCTTGAATTCCCAAGCCTTTTCCCTCTCACGCAGTCTGAGCTAGCTGGGGCTTTTCCCATCACGTTTTTCATCTATCTCCTGCATTTTCCATGCCTGGGAACTCGTTTTTGTATTGCACAATGGCTAGGAGGAAGGGAGCCACAAATTTGGGGTTATGGAGGCCATTTTGATCCCTTGAGTCCCCATAAACGTTTTCTGGAAATGGTTTTTCTCTCCCAGGGTTTTTTCCCCATTTCTCACTTCGTTTTTGGTTGCCCACGTTTTTCCTCCTACCCAACACTTGGGATTTTGCTATTATGAGTATCCATGCTCAGTTTTGAGTTGTTGTGTGTTAAGAAATGTTGGGGTTGAGATGGGTATCCATTGATTTGGGTTGTGATGAGCTTGAGAGTTCCCTTTTCCTTGTAGACATCATGCCCAGCTCGGGGGTGGTTTCTGAGTGCTGAAATAATACAGGTTGGGTAGAGTCCTACGGTTGGGAGGAATGTTGCAGCGACATAGCTAGTTGTGTGGGACAATTGCACAACAAAGATAAGTGTTTTCTATCTATGTGTTTTTCCTCTGTAGTGTTTAAATTAAAATCACTGTTATTGATATATTGAATGCATATGAAATTATGTGTGTGGATGAGTTATCTCCGCTGTGCATGTTTGTTGAATTTACATCTGCACACATGGGTTTTTAATTGTATGAATTTAATGAATGGTTGAGTTTGTTTAAAAAAACCCCATAGATTGGCTCCATAATCCCTTCCAGAAATTGGACAAATGAGGGTATGTGACAGAATGGTATCAGAGCTTATGGTTCAACGCTATGGCTGTTGGACCCTTCATAGAGATATAACTCATTGCGCGTAGATGTATGTAGTATTTGAAGTTAAAATGAATTAGAGAAACCTGAAGATATCATAACTTCTATTTGATTAAGATCGGAAATCATTCCCATGACTGTTCTGGGGATTATTGCAAATTGCTTGTGCTGATTTCATCTTATGAAAGTGAGGAAGGAGGGAGAAAATCAGTTTTCTGGTTGAATGCTTACTTATATTGTTTCTAATGCAGTAGCATTATATTTTTGTATTTGTTGATTGTCCCATGAAGGAGGGAAGGAGGCGCAACCTCTTGTTATCCTTATACTTTTTTTGTTTGTTTTATTTTGACATAGCAGAGGTGCAAGTTCTTGGCATTCTTTTACTATTTTTATGCGAGTTTAATCTGTAGTAGCTCACCTCTGTAAAGAAACGAAGGGCACATTCCCAGAAAAATTCTAACTGTCTATGAAAATTTGCAAAATTCTTCTAAATATTTATGAGTTCTGCTAAAGGCTCTGTTGGCGATTTTTGCGTTAAGTTTTGCGCGCGCAGCGGCAGAATTAACGCGAATTTTTGTGACATGGTCAGCGGGAAAGTTGTTAATTCTACGCTGAAAGGAGGAAAAAAAATATTATGTTTTCGAAAGTTTTGCCTAAGGGTTGCGGTGGCGAAAATTAAGCTAATTTTCTGCATGTGCGGCGATGAAGATTAGGCTAATCTTTTGCGCGTGCGGTGGTGAAAATTGAGCTAATTTTATGCGCGTGCGGTGGCGAAGATTAGGCTAATCTTCTGTGCACGCGATAGCTAAAATTAGGCTAATATTCTGCGCGCGTGGTGGCGAAAATTGGGCTAACTCTTGCGAATTTGTCGGCAAAGATAAGCCCAAAAGCGCCCCAAAGGTCGACGAAATAGCTGTTAACTCCGCGCTGAAGGGAAGTGGTTAGCGGTTGCAGGGTTGGCGGTCGGAGATTTTAACCTTATCTCTTGCGGCATGATCGGCAGAGATGTTGCTAATTCTGCGCCAGAAGGAAGAGAAAATTCCAAAATTTTTCCAAGTGTTTCGAAATTTTGTTGAAGGCTGTGTCGGCAAAGTTAAGGTTAAGTTTTGCGTGCGCGGAGGCATAATTAACGTTAACTTCTGCATGCGCAGCGACAAAATTAACGTTAAATTATGCGTGCGCGGCGACAGAATTAACGTTAACTTCTACGTGCGCGGCGACAGAATTAACGTTAATATCTGCAACGCACGCGGTGGCAAAACTTGCGATAAGATTTGTGCCACCCGCGACAATTTTAATATTAACATCCGCGCAATGGCGGCGAAAATAACCTTAAGATCCGCGATAAGGGTGGCAAATTTTAGCTTAAAATTCTGCGACACGGGCGACACTTTTTTTTAAGCTAAATATTCGCGACACCGACAGCAACGATAAGATCTGCAATGTTGGCGGCCATTTTAGCCTTAATATTTGCGCCAAACAGGGAAAAGCAATGGGAGCAGTAAGGCAATGCTAATTAAAGGGAAATCTCTCACCTTAAACCATTTATGTTTATAACATAATAATTGTATGCTTGGAAAATATCATGAATGAATGTTATACACGTGAATACATATATTCAATTTCTACTTTGTGAGAAGATCATAGCTAATAATTGCTTGTGTGCATGGTAGAGAGCCCATGAAATTGGATCAGCTATGATGTGGAAGAGGAAATTCCATGCTACAATGAGGAATTGGAAGGGATAATTCCTCCACTACCCTCTTGATATTGTATTTATAATTCTAAAGTGGTCGTGCATATAAATTATGGCATAGGAATGCTGAAATGCAAGAGATTAGATAGATGATATGACCATGCACTAGTAGGCATATTAAGAAACATTGCATAGTGCATGTGAAATGTTTGTGCATGAATAGGACATTGCATATTGGTAAAATAGTGAGGTTTCACATATGCAATGAGCCAATTGAGATAATTATGGTGGTTGCTAATAATTAGTTGTGTCCACATTGGGTGCAGGACAAATACAATCAAAACATGGCTAAAGAAGTTGATGGCGTTGTTGCACGTGACCAACGACCTTATGAAGAGACGATGGTGCAACAAGTCTGTGATCATGATGTTGGAAAAATGACTAAGTAGCCTTGGTAAGTGGCCAACTGATCAGGTAACATCAAGTGATGTTAATAACATCCATGGAAGTAATGGTTATTCGTGCTTAATTGCTTGAATGCTGAAAGAGGATTTGGTGAGATCCCTTCAACTATGTTTGAACTATGATGATTTGGTTTGCATATGGTATTGAGTGCCCGAATGGGACTGTTAACCTACCAAGTATGGTGAGGTATGGGTAAGTGAAGGCAATGATCCCTACACCCTATAATTCCTTAGAAATCTCAATGCATTCATATGAAATTATATCATGCCATGACGATTGTGAGTTTAACAACCAAAGCAAGTGAGGACTTATGGCCCTGTCATGGTAGTACATGGTTAGGCCATAATATGTTTGAATGCATAGTACTCATAAATTAATGCAGGGTTGCATTGAGGAGATGTGCATTAAAATATTATGTACAATCTTGTGGTTATACATTGAGTGATTGCACACTAAAAGATTATGTGAGTGTTGTAAAAGTGCATGCATATGTATAGGTGCACATGTTGAGATGCATTGTGTGAATGCATGATGGTGGTGTATGTTTCATTACAACTAGATAATAGATGGAATGGTGAACTATTGGCAATCCTAAGAGCATTTCATGAGCTGCTGTGAATCCAAGAGAATGATTGCATAAAATGATGTAATTAAACCATGCAACTCTAGTATGGTAATGATTCACATGAAGTAAATGACTTTGGTGAAATTAAAATGCTTCAGTGAAATATTATATGCATAGAGACTTACAAAGCGTTTGGCTGATGGAAGTTTCAAATTTCAGGTAGATTGTTTTGGGCATGGCAAATATGGGTAAGTCCATGATGAAGATGGGAATATACCGTAAGGAAGAGCCAAACGATATGAGAACATACTCATGGCTAAGCGAATCAATTTCCGTAGAGGACAGAATTGCAATTCATACTTGAATTTAATTATCAATGCCATTAACTGATTAGAGAAATCAGATTTGAATTTTATTGTTAAATGCTGCTAACTGTTTGGCTACTTGATAAATGTGCTAAGAAGACACATTGCAAGAAGACCAGGAGTGATGGCCTGCAAAAGCCAAGCTAGATGGGGAAGACCCCATGCTTTGGAAATGGGTTTCGGGTGAAACGCCATTAATAATATCTCATCCAAACCGCATGTCGGTAAACCATGAGAGTGATATGGTAAAGCTATGCCCAGAAGGCATGTGAGATACATCTGCAAAATGAATGAGTATTCTGTGACCCTAGACAAGAACATGCATGTCTAAATTATTAGGGTTAATATGCAGAGCATGCTCTATCTTATTTATATCATTGTAGACTGCTTGAGTATAATTAGGGCCTACATGGCGCACATCGGAAAGGGAGTGCACACCTTTTCTGGTGCTGGGTCATGATAGGGTTTTCAATATTGACTACACCCTAACGGAATGGATGCATTCCTGGTGTTTCAATACTTGATAGTGAATGATATGGATCATGGTTACAAAATTGAACAGCAATACTGATGAGCTTTCTTATTCTTCTTATGTTTTCAGCCTACACGGATGCAGATTGATACTGCACATTAAGAGGCAAAGTGAAGAAGGGTATGCAAAAGGACTGTATAGGAATTGGTAACCTTTCTATGCTCACATGAAATATTACCAGAAGGGATGGACAGGCCCGAAGAGCTGTGTAATAAGAAAAGGTATCATCCTTGTGTGAGTGGGGTCATGCTAACCTCCAATCAAGAAAGTCACCTATAAAGTTCCTAAAAGGAACCACCGATTTGCACCAAAGAAGGAGTGACGTCCTTGTATGAATGAAGAGTTGTGTGTGTGAAGGGTTGTGGTGAGAGAAGGTGTGGTGACATTGGTGAAGGCATAAAATATCTATTGGGACAGCAGTAGGAGGGAGGGCGCCAAGACTGACTGAAAACCTTGAGATGCCTATGGTTCCATAGTAGAGCCTTGACCTATAATGGTCAGGGGGTGCAGTTTCCTTCCATTTGTCGATGACCCATACGAATGTGCTGGCTCGACAATGGAGAAGGCCAACCAGGTATGGGACTAGTTGGGCACCACCAAATGCTTGGTAAATCTAGTTGGCGTGAAGGTGTATTGGTGAATCATTAACTACATCCAATTCCATAGGCGATCCCAAGGCTTGCAAAGCGAAGCAGGATCCTGTGGACCAGAGGGGAAACGCACAATACAGATAAGTATTCAGTTTCATTTGTGTCTTGTTTGGAATAATGAATATTTCAGGTATAAGTCTTCTAACAACTAAGCTGATACACTAATGTTTCTTTGTTGGAAACCTTGGTCATTGCAAGGAAGCAAGACCCTGAAAGCGCTATAAAATTACTGGTAAATCCAGAGATTAAATGAGTGAGCGATATGCAATTATTGATAAATCCAGAGAGTAACTGGTTGGGCATTCACTACTTAATATTGTGAAACAGTGTGTATGCTGGCCCAATACCCCTTAAACAATTGATAAAACCAGTCAGCGTACTGGCCTGGCATTGCCTATTCGAATGATTGTGGAGTAGCCTACGTGCTGGCCCAACAATCATAATTGTGTCCACGGGAAATCCAAGGCTCGTAAAGCAAAGAAGGATCCTGTGGAATAAAGTGAAGACATCCAATACAGATAAGTATTTGGTTATCTTGCAACTTCTTGTTTATGAATATACGTGTGTATATAATTTGGTTATGATTTCTCAAACTCTTGTTTAGAGAAAAACCTTATGAAATAAACTAAAACATGTGAATTGATTCAATGTTTGAGTGTAGGTATTGCTGGAAGCAAGGACCAGGAAGGCATCATAGGGATGGATATGGACATATGAATGTCCTAAGGAGCTCAATATGAGTAGTAATAAAAGATGGTGCTAGTGAACATGAGTGGGTCCTAGCAACCAGAGGTTCTATAAGCAGAATGGGAAGGGGTACCCAAGTTGAAAAGCATTAGACAGACCTTAGACACTAAGTGTCATAGCCAATAAAGGGAAATTCAAGCATTCACATTAAAGTGAAAGAGACTAAGGAGCATGAAACCACAGTGATGGCATAGCTCTATAATAAAACAAGACTAAGAGGGAAAAACTCTTACTCTTCTCTTTCCTTTTTATTGATGCATTTATAAAAAAAGAATTGTTGAATGCATGTCATGACTAGAAGAAGAATGTGTTTATTTGCTTGAATTAAATTGTGAATGCTAAAATAGTTATTTCACTGTGAAAGGATGAACATGAAAGAGATCATGTGTATGTTGGGAAAGCATGAAAAAAAAATAAAAAAAATTGAAGTTGCATGAGTGAAGCATGGACATTGGCATGTCAATTGGGAAATAATTGACTAATTTTAATGTTTATATTATGCTTGTCCTAACAAAGATTTTCCATGATAAATTTCATAGGGAGAAATTGAAAAAATTGGTTGAAGCCGACACAACAAGTGGTGCTAGCAAGCGAGCGAGGAAAGTTGTGCGCATTGACCATGGCCGCAGACCAAGGGCTATTGGACTTAGCTGAAAGTCTTCTTTAAACAATTTCCAAGACCCAAGAAAACCTTGGAGAGATGCTCAAGCTACAGAAGCAGCAGAGTGCGATGAACCACAAGGTTTTGCAGGACTCTATTCATCTGCAAAAAGAGGTAAAAAGTATTCTAGGAGAAATCAGTAAGGGAAAGGAAAGTGGACCAATGATGAATAATTCGTCCTATCACCCCAACAAGAAACGCCCAAGGCTGGAAGAGAGCAAGAATGCTGACAAAGGAAAACAGAGGCAGTTATTTCCAATATAATGTTGGGGATGTGGAGGAAGTCACCTCCTCTACGAATGTCCAACAAGGGGTAGCAAGAAAAGCGACGTCCAGCAGGAGCCATGTGCACGGGTTAAAGAACCTCACCTTGCTGTCTCCAATTAATGAAATGGAGGACGGACGTGCAATATTTTGTGAATTTTGGACATGTATAAAGTGTGAATTCATTCCTAAGTATTGGAACACCGAGGACGGTGTTATTCCAAGAGGGAGGGGAATGTAATACCCCCATTTTTACCCTTATGATATTTGGGCTATAATGTAAATATTGTATGCATATTTTGTATGATTCCTAGTGTGGAGTTCAAGGCCAAGGCCCCGCTAGTGAATGCTCAATCTTGAAGAGGAAAATATGTTGGTATTATTTAACCCATGTGCTAGTGAGCCATGGGAATTGTAAATATGCATTTTAATATAAATACCCACAACTAGCTATGCAATGCAACAAGAGATGGGGGCATGATATTACAAGGAATTGGGAGAGAAATATTCAAACCCTTGAGACAATGAAGTCAAGCCAAGTGTCAATGAGAAAACCCATCAACCATCAACTACCCATGTTGACTTTAGTGCCCAATCATTCATTTCTCCCAAGAGTTGGGTGAAGTAGTTAATGCCTTGGGGATTGGGGAGGTATGGCTGTCCAAATTCGAGTATGGGCAAGCCACCCTCATGGAAAATCGTGTTTCTCCTTCTTGGGAAAGAAAACACCCACGAATTGCCTTCCCAAGCCGTTATTCATGATCAGACTTCACTCTCTCACATTTTTGGAGCTTGCTGGGCGTTTCTCTCATGGAGTATGTTGTAAATTCACTGGTTGTCAAGCTGAGAATCTCATTTTTGTGATGGCTGGACTGTGGGGAAAGAAGAGAATCCATTGGGAAGCTCAATAGATAAGTTTGATAGCTTGTTGTTTCTATTATTGTTGTGAAATCGTTTTTGAATTTCCATATTTGGTTTCATTTGTGGAAAAATCGTTTTTGTGAACCGAGCTGTTATCTCCTACCTCAGAAATCATTTTTGAATGTTCCCATCAATTGTGTGACTGTGTGAAGGTCATTTTGGCCCTTGAATGCCCAAGCCTTTTCCCTCTCACGCAGTTTGAGCTAGCTGGGGATTTTCCCATCACGTTTTTCATGTATCTCCTGCATTTTCCATGGCTGTGAACTCATTTTTGTATTGCACAATGGATGGGAGGAAGGGAGCCATGAATTTGGGGTTATGGAGGCCTTTATTGTCCCTTGAGTGCCCATAAACGTTTTCTGGAAACGGGTTTTCTCTCCCAGGGTTTTTTTCCCCATTTCTCACTTCGTTTTTGGTTGCCCACGTTTTTCCTCCCACCCAACACTTGGGATTTTGCTGTTATGAATATCCATGCTCAGTTTTGAGTTGTTGTGTGTTAAGAAATGTTGGGGTTGAGATGGGTATCCATTGCTTTGGGCTGTGATGAGCTTGAGAGTCCCCTTTTCCTTGTAGATATCATGCGCAGCTCGGGGGTGGTCTCTGAGTGCTGAAATAATACAGGCTGGGCAGAGATCTACGGTTGGGAGGAACGTTGCAGCGACATAGCTAGTTGTGTGGGACAATTGCACGACAAAGATAAGTGTTTTCTATCTATGTGTTTTGCCTCTGCAGTGTTTAAATTAAAATCATTGTTATTGATATATTGGATGCATATGAAATTATGTGTGTGGATGAGTTATCTCCACTGTGGATGTTTGTTGAATTTACATCTGCACACATGGGTTTTTAATTGTATGAATTTAATGAATGGTTGAGTTTGTTTAAAAAATCCCCATAGATTGGCTCCATGTTCCCTTCCAGAAATTGGACAGATTGAGGGTATGTGACAACAGGAGACCATAGCTTCTTCTTTGACTGATAGTGATTTGGACCTAGACCTTTATGAAAGTAGCCATGTTTCTCTTCTTGAGACTGATAAAATTGATGAAAAATATGAACAGTCCATTCAACTGCTTGATGTACGTGATCAGATTGATTATGTGGATAGTGTTCTTGAACAACCAGTCGGAGGTCTTGCAGCAGAACAAATCAGATTTCAGCCATCCATGCAGAGAAATTAGATTGCAGCTCATGATTTCATCATTGCAAACTAGGAAGACAGTGATTCCGATGAAGGTAATATCCTACCTCTTTGATTTGAAGTATTTGACATAATGAAGAAAGGTTTTAAGGTTATGAATGGAGAATTTTTAGAGGTTTTGCTTGAGCACTCTTCCATTGACCAGGAAAAATCTCAGAACATAGTTTCCCCATTGGCTGAAAATGAAGAAAGTAGTAACGATGATGTTGAGTCTGATGAACGTATACATCCCTATTAGATGGTATGTAACCAAGAAGAGGATCATGATAGTCAGTCAAATTTTTCTTCATGTCATTCAATCTCAGAGTCTTTGTGTCAAGAAGAAGTTGTTCTCCTTGATCAATTTGAGAATCAAGATGGTATTCATTTTGAAACACAAGAGCGAAATCAGGTTTTTAATTCAGAAATTCCTAACAGCCAAGAGGATGATGTTATTGATAGTTTATGTGTTGAATCAACCTGTCATGTTACAAAGCTACAGTTACAACAAAGTGATGTGTATGAATATGATTGTCTTAGTCCTATTGGAGTGCATGATGGATCAAGCATACATGATATTTAGGTTTTAATTGAAAGTTGTCATGAACACCCAATTCCCACACTTGACATGGATGACAAAAGAGATAAGCATACAGTCTTGTTGAGGCCTCGGATGTGCAGGGTGTGCAAGGTGTTGGAATGGGTTCCTAAGCCCTCAACAGAGGGGGAAAACCAGACTGAAAGGCTTCAAAAGGCCCTATGCAAGGACAATTCTATCCCCATCCTGTTTAGTATAGTAATATCCCATGGATATTCAGCCTCAGCTGGCACTCTATGAGTTGGTGAGTTTTGATCCTAAGGAACAGTTTTCCAATGAAGAAAAACAAAGGGTGTAAAGTCTGTAAACACAAATCTACTCAAAATAATCTAAGCTAAGTTAGATCTACTCTAAGAAGGTGCCTTGAGATAAATGCAGGTCAAATTGATATGAAAATAAATAAGTATTGTTCATCAATTTAACAAAAATGTTAAAAGACTTATTACTTATTTACCCAAACTTATCATTAATCAATCAAAATTAATTAACAAAAAATTGAGGGTTACATGCATTCAATATTTGACCTATAACTGATATGTTAATTGAAAAATCAACATCAATTATAATTTACTGAGAAAACCATTTGCAGAAATAGATAAAAGTTTTAATTGAATAAACTCATTTAAAACCTTATGAACACATAGATCATTAAGAAAGATAAACCAGATCTATAGATCACTACGTTTGATAAATTGCAAAATATTTAAACAATGTTAGATAAGCAACCTGGAGTAAAATCAACATTCATCAATTAAACTTGATCAATAGACAAACGAAAATATGGGAATAACTTGACTGTATTAACTAAAGTTTGCAAGAAATTACAAGCCTTGTATCAAAACAAGGTATCTCCAGCCTCTCCTGCTGATTTCTTCTCCAAATTCCATCATCCCTTTCTCAAAGAGAAAACTACCCTTTAAATAAGAATTACAAAATGATACCAAGAGTAAATTCCCACAAACCAGGATTACAAAATTCGAATTGGACTAATGGTCAAGAAAATCTTGCCACTTGTCCCAAATCTCTAATAACTCATCCACATTCGGATAGTTAGCCGACTCAAGGCACAGCTGGGAATTACATGTGAATGTTTCTATTTCATTCTTAGCTAACTTATGCCAAATACGGGTGAAAATGTGGATTTTGTGTTCCATGGTGATTGGTTTCCTAATTAATTGATCCACATCATCAATCTTGACCTCTTCAAGGTGCTAAATTTTCTGCTTCGCTTCTTCACACCTGCGTTCGACTTGCTTAACCATAAAATTATGCGGGAAAGCATCTTCAATGAGATCCAAAGCAAGGAATAGTAGAATTTCCATGATATTATCTGTTGCATACCATCGCCTGCTACACATAGCATGTGCTTTCTTAACAATGTCTTCAACTGACTCATTAAGATCAAGCCAAGTGTTCAAGGCACCTCTGATTTTCTTAAACTGGAAACTGTTAAGGATGGGGATATCTTCAGGTATGCTCTTGATATACCCCTGCCACTCAACAATGCTTTGACTTTCCTGAGAATCTTGCAGCCTTTTTGGCTTTCTGCTCTTCAAGGACAACATACATTTTACCAAAAGCCATATGAGCTTCCCTGATCTCATCCACGGTGTTAAACAATTTTTCCAACAACCTGTGATGTTCTTCATTGACCTCAAGGGCCAAATCCTTGAATTCTTGGGGTGAGAACTTAGAGAAATTAGCAGAGGCCGCACTTGCAGTTGCATCCTCTTCTTGTTTTTCCAGTATAGCTATCCTCTGTGAATTGGTAGAATTTTGTGCTTGTGCATCACGAATTTCTCTATGAAGAGAGTTGTTCTTTTGCTCCAAATCCTCTATTCTGTCTCCCCATATCTTCGTAAGATTAGCAACATAAACCCCATGTTCTTCTTTGGTGTTTACTAACTCTTGTTCTAGCCTTTCCAACTCTTCCTTCTTCTGATCAATATCCCTATTCAGTACCTAGACTGAATCAAAGTTAGTGCCATCAAATGCCTCTAAGGCTGCAGCTATCTCAATTGCTCCTGTCTGAGGATCATTTGTTTGCTGAGTCCATATTATTTGATTTGGAACAGATACTTCTAATCCACCTTGATCCTTGCCTCTCTTCTTACCCCTCTTTATCACTGCTTTGTTTTCTTTATTGTAGAAATAATGTCCAAGAGGGACTACAACATCATCTTCATATTCGGTTATTATTTCCGAAGAAATTGAAATAACATTCTCTGTTGAAATTAATTAAGGTTTTTGAGTGACAATGGGAATAGGTATAGACATGTTAACTTGAGGAGTAGTCATAGGGGTAGAGACAATCTGAGCAACTGATGAGACATAGGTTGGATAAGGGATTGAAGTGAAGGCTTCAGAAAGTGGAACATGATCATCATTAGCAGATGTTGATGAAGAAAGAACTAAGGCTGGCCAATCAATAGTGGATGATGACAAAGTAGATATGGGTAATTGTAGAGGGACAGTCGAAGACTGGACTTCTGCAATAATGGATGGGGGAATGGAAAATGGGACTGTGCTATCTGAAAATGGAGTGGCTCTGGAAATCAAAGTATGAAAAATTTGTGATATGGAAAATGGTGGCATCACCTCTGGAGACAAAGCAGAAAGATCTTGAATAGATGACAATAAAAGTGCTGAAGTTGTAATGTAAGAAGCAGTAGTAACCTCCAATACCTGTTGATCAGAAAATGAATGATCCATCTCAATAGTATCTAACAAATCTGCAACTGCTTGTGAATCTTTAGTTACTTCTTGAGTCACTTATACTGGAGGATGTGGTCCATCATCAATATCATTGTCAATGAGGTCAATAGTGGGAATCTATGATGTAGGGATTAGGATCTTCTGTCTCTTAGTTGGATTGGCCTCAGCTATTATCATATCATCACATACCTGTGTAGCTACAACAGTCACTTGAACATCCACAATAGGCTTAGGAGGTTCAATTGTCTAAGTATCCAATACTGAAGTGACTTGTGCTAACCCATGCTTGAAATGATGGGAGGTTTGCAGCAAGGCTTTGACCTGTTCAGTTGTTTTTAACTGAGGAGGGTTCTCCATGGGGGATTTACCTTTATTCCCATTTGGATAAGTAAGCACTAGAGGGGCATTATCCTGTTGGATCTCTCTTTCTTCCCTATCCCTTCTCACTTTCTCGAGCATGTTTAATTACATTGTTCTGTAACTCAAAGCTAGAGCTTTAAATTCTCTTTGATATTGCATAATCTGATGCTGCTCTTCTGTGCTTTTGGCCCTAGCCAGGACCTCAGAAAAGGTATCCACTCCTTGGTAGATAGAATCATATGGAACTTCTTCATGGACATAGTCCATCTTCATATGATATTGTTTGAAATATGCATCAAGGAATTTCTTGGGATCATAATTCCTTTTGGGAGCAAAACCCAACTTTAAAGGAGCCACCTGGTCACCAAGCACTACATCCCAATTTGAGGTCGGGATGACTAATGGACCAAGGTTTAAAGAAAATTTAGGCCAACCTTTCTTTTTGGGACCAGTAATTTTTCTGTAGACACCATGAGTAACATTCTGATAAGAGACTTCTTGAATGACCAATATTTCAAGCACTATTCTAGGCAGAAGATGAACAGTTTCACTTCCTCAGACTCTGATTTATGAATAGGACTCATAGACATACCAATTACCAATTGTGTTAATGAAGGCCTTGGCATCAGTTGAAAAGGAAGGTGCCTCTTGTTTGTATATCTTGAAATAAATAGTACCCATGAAATGATCACAAATGTCATAAATTAAGGGCACAAAATTGCTCTCCCATAGTGTTGAATGATAGATATGAAATGGTGGATCTGAAGGGGTCCAATTCCATCCCAAGTTAGGATATTGGAACTCTGAGCAAAAGACATCAATAATGAAGGATGAAAGGAAGAAATGTGGCTTTCTCAGGGCAGGTGCCTTTTGATAGTCTTGGATAGCTGTTTTAAGTTCCAATGACAGGATAGATGCCCAAGGGAAGGATTCACCCGTTGTTAAGACATGATGAGCTATTGGATCCCATTCAACTTTGAAGACTGAACAATTTGGAAGGCCAAAGAGCCTGCAGAGCATGGTTTCCAGCAAAGAATAATGCTCCCTGAATCAAGAAATTGGGTAGAGGTTATTAGCCTTTGGCACAAAGCTGCTAGGTTTAATCATCCATGATTTCATCATTTCATTGAAATTGTACCTAGTTTTAGAAGACTGTATGAATTCAGGGCTAAGGGTCTACACAGCCGGCTTAAGAGAAAAAGCTCTGATAAAGACTTCAGGGCGGAAAGTTGTCAATTGTGACCCCGTACTGTCATTTAAATGATCGGTATTTAGGGTTAGCATTGTCTATTATCCATTTTATTGCATCTGTGTAAGGTAGGATAGCGGGTCGGGCAACAATGGCATACATTTGAGAAGCCCTAATCTTCTCATATACAGGTCGGTCTTCCTTAATTTCTGAAAGGTCATCATTATCAAAGATTGCATAAATTTTGGACCAGTCCATTTGATAATCTTCAGTAACCCTCTCACTGGTATTTGAGAAGATACCGAAAGTTGGGTCTTTGGTCAGCGAATCTCCGTGAATTGTCTAAGACTGAGTGTTTCCTGACATTTTGCAAAGCTTGGAAATTCTGGTAAATAAAAAAAAAAATTCAAAACCAAACCATAAACAACAAAATCGTAAATAGCTAATTCGAAAATGACAACAACCAACCTGAAAATAACTGAAAATTTGTGAGGGTGACCCTTGGTAAGAAATCCACAGTAAAATCCACGTAGAAGAGTAAATTCCGACAATGAAAAATGATAAAGAAAAATAGAAAAAAAAAACTTATATTTATTGATTTTGCGTCGGATCAAATTTGGACCGTAGGATTAAAAGAAATGAACGACTAAGATTAGCCTCTGCGGGATGCGGGATCATGTCATTGTTAAAATTCAAGATGCTAAGACAGAAAATAGCAGCATTACATTCCATTTCACAATAATAGCATATATAGGATCACTGAAGAAACAACAAGCACAGCATAAACACAAGAGACAGAGATTTATCCTGGGAAACCCTCATGGGGTAGAAAACCCAGCAAAGCTTCCTCAATATAGATGACCAGCAATATACAAAGATGAAACCCTGAGACATGATCTCCTCCTCCACAATAGCAGACCTCTCCTCCACAAGTGCGTTATCCTCAAGTGAGTGAATGTGTATAATGAGGAACACACCTCCTCTATTTATACACTACTCTGATATGTATTTTACACAAGTACATGTAGGCTCGTATTTAACCATTAGGTTAAATACCCCATTATAACTGACTGGGCCGACCCCTCTAGGGTGGTCTAATAACCCTTTGACCCACATAACACATACAGGGCCGACCCCCACTAGGGAAGTCTAATAACCCAAGTTACCACATTCCGACGAAGGAATAAACATCTCCGGATATACAATAAGAACTTCACGGAGGAATGAATCATCTCCGGAATAATAAAGTAAAAATATAATATTCTTTGAAGTTACAATATCTCAACACTCCCCCTTAACGAGAAGGATATTATAACAGCATCTGCACGAGCAAGGAGTCATCAACATCATACATGATACATCTATAAATCATTGGAAGCTTTCTCAACATCATCAGTAACTCAACCAGTTACTGGAATATCTTCAATATTGGAACATCAACATCTTCAGTACTGAGTCTTTATCTTCTGCAGCACTCAAACAGCTACAGCAACATCAATATCTGAATCCTCACGATTGTCAACATCGCCATCACACGATCATCAGCATCGTCATCACACGATCATCAACATCGTCATCTCACGATCATCAGCATCGTCATATCATCTCGATCTACAGCATCTGGATCATCTCGATCTACAGCATCTGGATCATCACGATCTACAACATCTGGATCATCTCGATCTACAGCATCTGGATCATCTCGATCTATAACATCTGGATCATCTCGATCTACAGCATCTGGATCATCTCATCTATAGCATCTGGATCATCTCGATCTACAGCATCTGGATCATCTCGATCTACAGCATCTGGATCATCTCGATCTACAGCATCTGGATCATCACGATCTACAGCATCTGGATCATCTCGATCTACAACATCTGGATCATCTCGATCTACAGCATCTGGATCATCTCAATCTATAACATCTGGATCATCTCGATCTACAGCATCTGGATCATCTCATCTACAGCATCTGGATCATCTCGATCTACAGCATCTGGATCATCTCGATCTACAGCATCTGGATCATCTCAATCTATAACATCTGGATCATCTCGATCTACAGCATCTGGATCATCTCATCTACAGCATCTGGATCATCTCGATCTACAGCATCTGGATCATCTCGATCTACACCATCTGGATCATCTCGATCTACACCATCTGGATCATCTCGATCTACAGCATCTGGATCATCACGATCTACAGCATCTGGATCATCTCGATCTACAACATCTGGATCATCTCGATCTACAGCATCTGGATCATCTCGATCTACAGCATCTGGATCATCTCGATCTACAACATAAGTATCCTCAACCATACAAGTACATTAATCAATACATGTATCATCAAAAGTATGTATTCTCACCAATACATCTATCATCAAAACATGTATTCTTACTAATACATATATCATCAAAAGCATGTATTCTCACTAATACATCTATCATCAAAAGCATGTATTCTCACTAATACATCTATCATCAAAAGCATGTATTCTCACTAATACATCTATCATCAAAAGCATGTATTCTCACTAATACATCTATCAATACAAGTATCCACACTGATACAAGTATACACAACAGCAGCATACCCTGCAACACACATGATCCAATTACGGGATGGTCAATCCCTCTCACTTTAGGACATAGGTCCAAGGATGATACAATCCTGATCCACTTATGGGATGATCAATCCCTCTCAATTTAAGACATCTCTCATGTCTATGGATGATGCAATCCAGATCAACTTACAGGATGATCAATCCTTATCCTTTTAAGACACCTCACCATGTCTAAGGATGATGCAATCCCGAATCAACTTACAGGATGATTAGTCCTTATCACTTTAAGACACCTTACCATGTCTAGGGACGATGCAATCCCAATCTACTTACAATATGATTAGTCCTTATCACTTTAAGACACCTCACCATGTCTAGGGATGATGCAATCCCAATCTACTTACAGGATGATTAGTCCTTATCAGTTTAAGACACCTCACCATGTCTAGGGACGATGCAATCCCAATCTACTTACAGGATGATTAGTCCTTATCACTTTAAGACACCTCACCATGTCTAGGGACGATGCAATCCCAATCTACTTACAGGATGATTAGTCCTTATCACTTTAAGACACTTCACCATGTCTAGGGACGATGCAATCCCAATCTACTTACAGGAGGATTAGTCCTTATCACTTTAAGACACCTCACCATGTCTAGGGACGATGCAATCCCAATCTACTTACAGGATGATTAGTCCTTATCACTTTAAGACACTTCACCATGTCTAGGGACGATGCAATCCCAATCTACTTACAGGAGGATTAGTCCTTATCACTTTAAGACACCTCACCATGTCTAGGGACGATGCAATCCCAATCTACTTACAGGATGATTAGTCCTTATCACTTTAAGACAAGTCTCATGTCTAGGGACGATGCAATCCCATCACGTACATTTTGAACCCAGTTCATGGACGATGCAGCCCTCACGTACATTTTGAACCCAGTTCATGGACGATGCAGTCCTCACGTACATTTTGAACCCAGTTCATGGACGATGCAGTCCTCACGTACATTTTGAACCCAGTTCATGGACGATGCAGTCCTCACGTACATTTTGAACCCAGTTCATGGACGATGCAGTCCTCACGTACATTTTGAACCCAGTTCATGGACGATGCGGTCCTCACGTACATTTTGAACCCAGTTCATGGACGATGCGGTCCTCACGTACATTTTGAACCCAGTTCATGGACGATGCGGTCCTCACGTACATTTTGAACCCAGTTCATGGACGATGCGGTCCTCACGTACATTTTGAACCCAGTTCATGGACGATGCGGTCCTCACGTACATTTTGAACCCAGTTCATGGACGATGCAGTCCTCACGTACATTTTGAACCCAGTTCATGGACGATGCAGTCCTCACGTACATTTTGAACTAGTGGTTCCGGGATGATGCAATCCCCATCACTTTATTCTCGAAGACCATACGTCTACGGATCAATTCAGGGACCAAGGTCCGGGGATGATACAATCCCCACTTCTCGGAGACCTTACATCTACGGCTCTCTTTAGGAATGAAAGTCCAGGGATGATCCAATCCCCTCAACTGTCCACTAAGGACTTCATTCTCGGAGACCTCACGTCTACGGCTCTCTTTAGGACTGAAAGTCCAGGGATGATCCAATCCCTTCAACTGTCCACTAAGGACTTCATTCTCGGAGACCTCACATCTACGGCTCTCTTTAGGATTGAAAGTCCAGGGATGATCCAATCCCCTTAACTGTCCACTAAGGACTTCATTCTCGGAGACCTTACGTCTACGGCTCTCTTTAGGACTGAAAGTCCAGGGATGATCCAATCCCCTTAACTGTCCACTAAGGACTTCATTCTCGGAGACCTTACGTCTACGGCTCTCTTTAGGACTGAAATTCTAGGGATGATCCAATCCCTTTTCTTTCTCGGAGACACCTGTCTACGGCTCACTTTAGAACAAGTGTTCAAGGATGATACAATCCCCACATGTATTCTCATCAATATACTATCGATCCTGGGAAACCATACAGAACCTGATTCACACTTCTTCTTTAATTGCACCATTAAGAGAATGGTCTTATCTAGCCACTTGGAGCAAACATCTCATCATGATTCTCTTCCTCTTTCTAAGAGAATCTTCTAGCCACAAGCCTTCTATATTTTGTTTGATTTGTAAATCTTCTTGTTGAACATCCATCACTTGTTCGGTGTTCATTATTCTTCATGATCTTTCCTACAAAACAAAATTAAGTACATGATTAGTAATCCTTCATAATCATGAAATCATGATAACCTATTATGCATACAGATATCATTTATATAGTTATGCAACTATCTTGACCAATACTTTGGCACAACACTTTCCCATATCCTGTATGCATACAGTGGCTATCTATATGCCTTCCATCTCTACCAGAACATACTATCGAGAGTGTGCACAGCTCTTAGCATGTCAGCAAAGAGGTTTCATTCTAGACAAGCAACAATGGAATGTTTGTCCAACTTACCAATCATATGCATATTAGTAGTATAATGTTCAATGCTCTATGAATGTTTGCACTCAGCATGATATGTTCTAGGAATACAAATATGCATACAAGAAATATCATTTACTATTTCAAATAACAACTCAAATACTTATCTTTTATGTTTGTGTGGTTGCCTCCCGCTTGATGTTCTATATGTCCTTTGAACTTCTATTCATTCTGTACCACTGTGCATGCTCAAGTGTGCACTAGTGTCATCCTCATGATCTCATTCATTCATTAGTATATTCTCAAAACATTCTAATTCTAAATAATCTTGAATATGTATAGTCATGATCATTAGTATTCAGGGTTTCAAGTAAGTCTTCTTTTACTCATGCATATTCTTGTTTGATCATAGTACTCTTCTGGTTAATTAAATCATGCATAAACCCTTGATTACTAACTTTATGAATAAGCATAACCAAGCATATCAAGTATACTTATATAAGGGATCCTAACACAAGGTAAGATTCATGGGAAACATACCTGGATTAGTATACCTACTTGGTTATGTACAACATACCTAAACAATCTCTTCAATGATTTAGATATCCTGAGCTAGAACCTGCATGTCTCATAGGTTAAGCATAATATAACAAAGTCATACATACCTCGTAAGTAGAACAAAGATTATGGATGAGTCTTTGTCTTCATGTTTTCATGGTCATGGAACCTGATTTGTCTTTTGTGATGTACCTGTATCTTGTTAGCAGACAACATCAACCTCACACAACATCATAATGCATTAGTACAATCATAAGTGTCAACACCCTAACCAATGAATATCTTCTATCATGCATTCATAATTTTTTTAAGGTTATACGACAAATCTAAAATCAAAATTGTACTAACTGTAATAACCTGAAGACAAACATACCATAAACTTAATCATGGACAAATATCGAAACATACCTCAATGAGTCATACCTGTCGAGATCGCTTGTATTCTTCTTATGTAAGCCCTTATCCTCATCTCCCTCTGAGACAGGAACTTCTTCACTTATGCAGGTGACCAATCCATCTTCTTCTAGGATTAACCCAATCCACTTGATTTGCAAGAACTGGACCTTGATGAGCTGATCAAACTGGTATATTCAGAATTTGAAAACTGCAAAGTTTTACTCCTTAATTTTGCCTTTGAAACTTTCGGATTCACTGGACGTGACCCTGAACTGGGGTTTGATGAAGCCCACTCTTTTGCCCCATCAAAAGGTTTGATCCAAAGCTCTAAGCTTCTATTTTTCTGAGGAGCTTCCAGCCGTGGTCACAGATTTCAAAAATTCCCATTTTTACAGAAGCCCTAATTTTCCACTTTTCTGATCAAAGTCCCGAACTAGGGTCTAATCAAGCCCGGCCTTCTGCCCAACCAAAAATTCTGATCTTGGTCTCTAAATTTCTATTTTGATGAGTAGCATCCAGCCGTGGTCTCCGATTACAAAAATTCCAACTTTCTTCAAAGCCCTAAATTCCGGAAGCCATGAATGAAGGTACCAAAAAATAATTCTGTTTTGATAGAAATATGTACCTGATTGTTTCTGGTGTAACTCCGAAATTTTTGATCCACAGGGTCTGAAAAAGTTTTCTGAGATAGCCTGACCTGTTAGCTTTCCATCCTGACAGGTCTGACCTCAATTGGATGTTCTGAGAGAGAGTTATGCCAAATGTCGCAACGTGACCTGTTTTGGGAAAATACAGGAGAGCGAACTTGTACGGCGTGCCACGTGTCACTGTTTGACCTTCGGCCTCTGAAAAAGTTTTCTGAGATATCTCGGCCTGTTATCTTTCCATCCTGACAGGTCTGACCTCCATTGGATTCTCTGAGAGAGAGTTATGCCAAGTGTCGCAACATGACCTGTTTATGGGATAATACAGGAGAGCGAACTTGTACGGTGTGCCACGTGTCACTGATTCAACTTCGGCCCCTGAAAAAGTTTTCTGAGATAGTACAGTCTGTGTACTACCTGTCAATTTTCACGAAATTTCATTTGGAGCTTCCTAGCCCAAGTTATGACCTTTTTCCCAAGGTCACCTGATTTTGACTCAGATCTGGAAGAGGCAGAAACCCTATATTGTACAGATCATAAATCACAAAGTACAACGAATTAGAGGTTTTCCTTTGGACACAAGGTACCTGGAGATTTTAGCTTCGTCCTGTAACAATTTAAGGTCCGAAAACTTCGCCAAAACGGATTTATAGCGAAAGTTCTACGATGACTGGTTTTTGCTATGTAAAGCCCTAACCTTCAAATTGTCGTAAGTAAAGCAAGTGTCTTTAGTGCCATACCTTGTCTTCCTTCAGGTTAGCTCTGATACCATGTTAAAATTCAAGATGCTAAGACAGAAAATAGCAGCATTACATTCCATTTCACAATAATAGCATATACAGGATCACTGAAGAAACAACAAGCACAGCATAAACACAAGAGACAGAGATTTATCCTGGGAAACCCTCATGGGGTAGAAAACCCAGCAAAGCTTCCTCAATATAGATGACCAGCAATATACAAAGATGAAACCCTGAGACATGATCTCCTCCTCCACAATAGCAGACCTCTCCTCCACAAATGCGTTATCCTCAAGTGAGTGAATGTGTATAATGAGGAACACACCTCCTCTATTTATACACTACTCTGATATGTATTTTACACAAGTACATGTAGGCTCGTATTTAACCATTAGGTTAAATACCCCATTATAACTGACTGGGCCGACCCCTCTAGGGTGGTCTAATAACCCTTTGACCCACATAACACATACAGGGCCGACCCCCACTAGGGAAGTATAATAACCCAAGTTACCACATTCCGACGGAGGAATAAACATCTCCGGATATACAATAAGAACTTCACGGAGGAATGAATCATCTCCGGAATAATAAAGTAAAAATATAATATTCTTTGAAGTTACAATATCTCAACAGTCATGAGTTTTATTTTCGAACTTTACTCAAAATTCCCGCAATCCGCAATCCCCAATTTGCGGGTTATTGCAAAACAACGGACAAAAGTATTTCCAAAATCCACAACCCGAAATTGCGGGTTTCGGGTTTCAGAAACGAAAACAACGTTTAAAACCAAAATAACACTTTCCGCATCCCGCAATCCGAAATTTTGGGTTGCAGATTGCGGAAACAAGCAATGCTATTTATTAAGATAACGACTTCCCACGATCCGCAATCCGAATTTCAGGTTGCGAGATGACACAATTCCAAAAGAAAGAACAAAACAATTCCCGCAATCCGCAGTTGCGGGATTGCGGGTTTCAGGTTTTCGGATAGAAAATAACAAAGTCAAGAAAACAACCAAGAACTTAAGAAATTTTTCAAAGGGAAAAATGATAATTACACAAACCAAAAAGAAAAGGTATGAGATCATAACAAACAAGGTTTAAGATCTTTCGTTTAAATAAGAAACTTACCCAAATACCTTTGTATTTAAAATTTTTGGGGCTCCCATGATCAAGTGAAGCATGGGATCTATTGTACCTACAACAAGTCTATAGTCCCTCTGAAGATGAGTTTGAAAGTTTACAAATGAAATTACAGTTTGACTTAAAGTTTACACATGAGCAGCTCTATCATGACATTCAAACAGTAGAATTTCTGGATGATCAACAAATAAAATCTATTATTTATGACCCGGTAGTCGACTATGTCAAGGAATTTTTCAGTTGGGATAGCTGTTCTTGCTTTCACCATAAAGAGAAAATATGTTATCAATGCTTATTTTCATTACATCTTTCAGTTTTAACTTTGATTAAGCATGATCAAAAAGTTTTGTTATTGGATCAACTACCACATTGGATTCATTGGCACTTTTGTATTATTTGATTGAACAATTTTTTTTAAGTAGCTTAAGGTAGGTGGGTTGTGTGAAATAAGCTCAACACTCTAAGCATCTATTTCAGCAGTTAGTTTTCAGTTTGAATATTTGTAGGTGTGGATAGCTCTCCGAATGATTTAAAGCCCAAGGTGAAGGATGTAAGGTTATGATGAGTTTCTATCATTTGGTTATTTGTCTTTTGAAGAAGTTCAGATTTGTACAGAAAGAAATTTCTGAACAAAGTTTTCAATTTTTCTCCTATTTTAGTTTGCTTGCATAGAAGAATAAGAAGCAGGATCAGTGGAGTTCTCATGGGGAAATGCCGATGCCCAATGGATAGGCACTTGGTCTACTGGTTCTTTTCTACCTCGCAGGGAGGATAGCATCCCCAGTTGGAGCCAGTTCTTAACATTCCATAATTGTTGTGCCAAAATTTCATTTTGGAAGCATTGGTAGTGCAAAATAGAGTATTTTCACCGAAGAAGTTTCGAAGAAGTTTCAAACTCGACCAAATGAAGCATTATCCCTCAGATATTGGCACCATTGCTGCAAAAGACAAAAAATATGGCTTTGGGAAAAATTATATGTTTTGGTTTTTATAGTGAACTTTTGGCTCTCGTGCTTATACAGGGTAATTATTTTAATTTATAAAATATATTGGTCCAAAATTCTATTATTCGAGCCAAGTCTACAAGCGACGAGGAATCACACAGCTCGAGTGTCAAGAATTTTCAACTACTGAATGCCAAACAATAAGCCCAAATCTTTGAATTTTACGATGTCAACTCAAAGTGTTGAGGTGTCAATTAGAATTTTCAAAGTGTTTAAGCAAATCATCGAGTATCATGAAAGGGCCATCGATTCATTGCATAGCATGTCCACCCCAATTTTGAAATTGAGAATTTAATATTGTGTAGATTTCTTCAATGCAAGCTTCATGGAGGAGAAATATTAATGCTTTTACGATAAAGGTCAACTCTGTATACTAGTTTTAAGGAAAGTTTTCAAATTAAATTTGCTCAGTGCCAATTGGGGTTTTAGGCATTCAAAGGAAACATATAATATCAAGCCCATGGTTTTGTGGAAGATACGCACAGTTCAAGCTTAATTTATTTTATGCAGGAGTTCTGGAAATATTGGCAAGTTTTTATGATTGAGCAATAAACAGCTCATTGCAGAATTTGAAGCAGTCAAAACTATTTGTAACGAGAAAACAATGGAGATCCTTGGATGACATATTGCATCGAGATGAGAGAGCATATAATCCACAGGTGTCAAAATCTCCAACGACTAATGGAAATCGATGGTGTTTAAGAGAGATGGACAGTTGATATCTTATTTCGCTGGCTTTACTGGCTTGAGGGTTAAAATTCTAAAGTGGTAGCGAAATAAACCACCATGCCAAACCACTAAGCCACGTGCTTCGAGATAATCGAGTCCGCTGGTCTATACGGTGTAGATCGAAACCATCACATATTTTCTCCGAACTATTCTATTTGCCATTTCTAAATATCGAACCTTGACTTGGCAGCGATATGGAACATCAACAAAGTGCCAAATGTCAATAAAAAGTGCCCAGGTATATGCCATGGTCGAGAACCAAGCTTTCAATAGCATCCAGTTGTCAACTAAAAACACTAGCAGGAGCGTTAAGTAATATTTTAAGTCAAATAAAGGCCCATCCCACACCGCCATATTATCGAAAATTAAAAGATATAGCAAATGCCATGAGTTCATGGTCCGAGATCCTATCGAATTCCAAGTGCCTAACGCGTTGACAGAGAGTGGAATAGTCAAGATACGAAAAGCATCAAGTAAATTCAAGTTAAAGAGCTATGTCAACCCTTACATTCACCATTGAGCGCCCAGGTCAAAATTTTGGGCAAGCATCCATGGCACCGAAGTTTGCATTAGGTATAGACAACAGATCATGCATGATTATGGAAAATATAAGTGTTTCCAGGAAAAAGAGATGGAAAATTATCAACCCTATACTTTTAGAGGTTCAAATAACAAACTCCAAGTGGCAGTGCATTAAAGGATAAGTGGCAAGCAATAGTTTAAAGAATGACAGATTTGGTGTTATAGATTTTTGGGATGTAGGTTGTTTTCTTGTAAGTATCAAAGTCGGTGCATCAAACGAAGCAAGAGGATCATAAATTCAAGGCAATCACCTCCAGATTTATAGGCGTTTGTCGCCAAGATTTCAGTTTGTAACAAACAGTTAGTTTGGTTTCATTATGAAAACATTTTTTTATAATTTATGCATTTTACAATGTAATAAAAAAAAACCCACCCCGTGAAGAGACCCACCAAGGTAATGATTTATTTCAAGTTTAATAAAATATTGCAGAGCCAAGCAAGGACCTTTTCAAAGCAGAGATTCGTGTGTTGTGGTTTTATAGTCTGTATTTCCCTTTCTCTTTCTCTTGTGCATGGTTATCTTGTTATCTTTTCCATTGTGTTGTCTTTTCACACTTGAATAAAAGTTATAATGAATTAGAATCCATAGTCATATGCTCTAGTTCATTTTTTTCAAGTATTCACAAAATTTTTCCTCTAAAGTTAATATTGGATTCATCTTTTTTCCCATATTAATGTACTGTTCATCTCTTCTTCTATTATCACCAGAAATCAAGAATTTGATTGTAAAAATGTAGTTATCCCGCCTCTATGAAAAACTATATTGCCAAATATCTGTACATCTTTAATAATTCATCATCTTGACTCCATTGCCCAATGGTATATTTCTCTTTCTTGTCCAACCACATCATTTAAATTTTACAAACCTTGATCATTATTTTACAAATCTGGCCACTATGTTTATTGCCAAGCTGCTATCGTAGTGACATTGGATAGTAGATTTGTAGAGAGAGCCCTTTCTGACTGAAAGAGGCCAGCTTTCAGTTTAAAGATTGGTTTTGTGGTTACCTTGGGATTACCCCCCTACAACTAGGGGAAAATTCTGAGTGCTAACATGTATGATGAGGAGAACTACTAGAAGCTACATCCTAAGCTCAAGCCTAAGAAATTTAGAGACAAAGGAAAGACAAAAATTGTTTCTACAGTGCAGAAAGACTTGGCTTCTAATTCAGGTGATGAAGAAATGATTGCAGTATGTCATGTTCCCAAATTTTCCTATGGTCCACGGGGATGATTTTATCCTAAGTCACCTAGGCATTTATTAAATAATTAATGAATGGATGAAGGAAGATTCCAAAGGGTGAATTTGAGGAATTAAATGGATAAGGAGGGCCCCCCATGAAGTTATTAACCCCCAATTTAAGTGCTAAGGTGACTTATTAATTAATTGAGAAATTAATTAATTGGGGAAGTTTTGAGGCAATTACACCATAGTAGTTAATTAATTACTGGATAATTAATTAATTGCTTAGCTAAATTATTTATGAGTGTTGATGTATATGTAACTTTAGAATGTATTTCATCTATATTTATTGTACTCCTATAGAGATGTATTATTCCTCTATACTGAAGTGTTGTCATTTGTATTGACAAGTGTCGCAAGTGGTGTAACTGGCTAATGGGTTATTAGACCACCTAGTAGAGGGGTCGGCTTGGAATAATGTAACCTGGGGTTATTATGCTGAGTTAGACAAGTCGGTCCCATAGGTTTATTAGGCAGCACAGGACAAGTATAAATAGAGATCAGGAGATCTTTGTTTCATTCATCTCATTACTCACTCTTCTATCACTCGAAAAGTGGTGCACATGTGAGGAGGAGGATCAACTACTAGGAGAAGACTATCTCTTATACTTTGGTTGTATCATTACTCTCTCTATCTCTGAGGAAGTTGTGGGGTTTTTCACCTTTATGGTTTTCCCTCTGTGTGTCCATTGCCTTATGTGATTGATTGATATGCTTGATATGATTGATATGTTGTACATGTTATTCTCTCATTAAATATCTTAGAGTATGTTGAATTAATGCTCAAAAATTAACATGGTACCAGAGCTAACCTGAGAAGAAGACATTGTGCAGTGGTGGAAACTAGGGTTTCTTGTTTATTGGGTTTCTCTCCACATATTTTGGAAAAGCAGCAAGTTAGATTGACTCTACTCATCAAGGAGAATCTTTCTGTCCAATCAGAATTCAATTTTGATCATTTTCAGTTTTGGCCCTAAAAATTAGGGTTTCCTAAAAAATAGGAATTTCTGACATTTGAAGATGTATATGGAAGCTCCTTGGAAAAATTGAAGTTTAGAGCTTTGGATCAATATTTTTGGTTGGGTGAAGCTCCGCGAAACTCAAACCCTAATTCAGGGTCCTCCCTAGTGAATCCGAGAGATTGAAAAGCATTTCTGAAGGGTGAAACTTTGCAGATCTCAAATTATGAATATACTAGGTTGATCAGCTCATCAAGGCACATCTTTCTATCCTTTTAGAATTTTGAAATTCACATTTTGAATTTTTAGGGTTTCTTTGACAAACCCTAATCCAGGACTAGATCCAGTTTTCAACAAATCAAGTGGTAAGACCCAAATATTTTCTATTTCCATTTGAAGTACTCTTTAAGATGTCTCACCACACCAATCTTGAAGATAAGCTTGAAGGGGCTGATAACTTCCGAGCATGGAAGTATAGGATTGGGTTAATCCTGGAAGAAAATTAATTGGATATTTACATAAGCTTTGAGGTCCCTGTCCCAGAGGGAGAAAATGATAAAGGTCTTCACAAAAAGAACTTGGTCAAGGCAAAGAGAATCATTGCTGATTCTATCAAGGGCCATCTCATCCCCCATGTGTCATCTCTGAAGACACCCAAAGAGATGTTTGATTCCCTGTCCAAGCTATTTGAAGGGAAGAACATAAATCGGAAGATGACTTTGTGGAATCAATTGAAAGGGGTAAAGCTTCAGAATGGAGAGACCATTCAATCTTATTTTTCTTAGGTCTCTCAGATCAAGGAACAACTCGAAGCTGTGGATGAAGTAGTGGATAATGGTGAAGTTGTCATGATCACACTAAATGGCCTACCTAGGTCATGGGATTCCTTTATCCAAGGAATCTGTGCAAGAAAGAAGTTGGTATCCTTTAGTAGACTGTGGGAGGAATGCTCACAAGAAGAAGCAAGGCTTGTGGCCCAGGAATAAAAGATGGGGAATGAAGATCAAGATCTCACAGCTCACACCAAGGGAAGCAAGTTCAAGAGGGAGAGATCTCATAACAAGAAACATTCTCACCTTCATCACAAGAAGAAAGATCTATCTCATGTTCAATGTTACGAATGTAATGAAATAAGACACTTTGCTTCAAATTTTCCCAAGAAGAAGAAAGACAACAACTTCAACAACAAGAAGAAGAAAAACAAAAGAAGATATCATGCTCATGTTGCTGAGGATGATGAACCTCCCAGGAAGAAAGCTAGAGCAGAAAGTGATGACTCATCTAGTGAAGATGAATATGTTCTAATCTTAGCCCTCATAGGTACTATTTCTCATGGTTGTAATGATTGACTAATTGAAAATGGGGCTTCTAAACACATGACTGGGTTTAAAGAATCTTTTGTAAATCTATCTGAACATGAATCACCCCATAAGGTGAAACTTGGGGATGATTATCAATATCCTATCAAAGGAAGTGGGGAAGCCTCCTACAACCTAGAATCTAGAAATTCCTTGAAGATGAAAGATGTGTTGTTTGTACCTGGGCTCAAGAAGAACCTACTCTCCATCTCTGCATTGGATTCAAAAGGCATGAGTGTTGCATTTGTAGATGGCCAAGTCCTAATGTAGCCAAAGGGTAAAGCTATTGATGATGCAGTGGTGATTGGAGAGCAAGAGGGAGGATTGTACAAATTGAAGGGACAGCCTAAACATGCCATGGTACATGAATCCATGGAGCCAAGTGAACTTTGGCATCGAAGGCTTGCACATGTGCACTACAGAGCACTACCAATTGCAAGTAAAGCTGTAGAAGGTCTTCCTGAAATCAAGTCAAAGCATGAAGGTGTTTGCAAAGGATGTGCAAAAGGAAAGAACATTAAGAAGGCATTTCCAAGCAGTGAAGGAAAAGAAAAAGGAATCTTGGAAATTATCCACTCCGATGTCATCCAATTCTCTGAGTGGGTATGTATGCTATGTCTCTTTCATTGATGATTTCTCTAGGAAGACTTGGGTCTACTTCTTAAAGAACAAAGATGAAGTATTCGATAAGGTCAAGGAATTCAAAACCTTGATAGAGAACCAAACTGACAAGAAGATCAAGACATTCAGATATGACAATGGTGAAGAATTCACTTCAGGTGATTTCAAGAAACTATGCAGTGATTTAGGGATTGAGACGGAGTTGAATGCTCCCTGCAATCCACAACAGAATGGAGCTGCAGAAAGAAAGAATAGGACAATCATGGAAGTAGCACGCGCAATGTTGCACGACCAGGATTTGCCTATGCATCTATGGGAAGAAGCAGCTAGGACTGCTGTATATGTGCAGAACATAACACCTCACAAGATATTGGACAACAAGAAACCAAAATAGGTCTTCTCTGGTAAGAAGCCTAAAGTCAGCCATCTCAGAATATTTGGTTGTCCAATATATACACATGTTCCAAAGGAAAAGAGGACAAAGCTAGATCCTTCAGGAAAGAAGGGTATCTTTGTGGGGTATAGTGAAAGCTCGAATGCTTACAGAATATACTTTCCAGGGTTCAAGAAGATTGATGTCAGCAGGGATGTGACATTTGATGAAAACGTATCTTTCATCAAGTCAAGAAAGGCACCTGTTGAAGATCATGAAGAACCAAAGGAAACCAGATTTCAAGATACCACCATGATTGAAGCAATTTCAGAAATTGATTGAGAAATTGAAGATCCACAAGAACCTGTAGATCCACCCCGTGAGAAGGATTCTCACAAGAGGAAACCTGCATGGCCTAGAGAGCTCATTCAAGATGCAAAAAGGTATGGCATTCCATAAGAAGAACACAGATCAAGGAAGAGAACTAGATCTCACACTAGTTATGTTGCCTTATTCTGTGACATTATGAACAAAGAACCTTCCAGTTATGAAGAAGCAGCGGAAGAGAAATAATGGAAGGATTCCATGATCGAGGAGTATCAGTCGATCATGAAGAATGACGTTTGGGATGTAGTCCCAAGACCTGAAGGAAAGTCAGTTGTGACTTCCAAGTGAATCTACAAGATCAAGCATGCTACAGATGGCAGCATAGAGAAATACAAAACGAGATTTCTAGCTCGTGGCTTCTCCCAGAAAGAGAGAATAGACTATGAAGAAACTTTTGCTCCTATAGCCAGGTACACTTCCATCAGATCAGTACTTTCCCTGGCTGCAATGATGAAATGGAAGATACACCAGATGGATGTCAAGACAACTTTCTTGAATGGTGTAGTCAAAGAGGAATTGTATGAGGAGAAGCCACTTTGTTTTGAGACACATGACAGGAAGTCATACGTGTGTCAGTTGAAGAAATACTTTTATGGCATGAAGCAAGCTCCTAGGACTTGGTATGGTAGGATGGACAACTTTCTATCCAGTTTGGGATTTACCAAGTGTAAAGCAAATTCCAACCTTTACTACAAGGTTGAGGAAGGAAATCCAGTGATACTACTTCTATATGTGGATGACCTGTTTGTTACAGGAGAAGATAGATTGATTGCTGATACCAAGAGGAAGCTTGTTTCCAAGTTCGAGATGAAGGACTTGGTGATGATGCACTATTTTCTAGGCATGGAGGTGTGGCAAAGTGCAGATAGAATATTCCTTGGACAAGGAAAGTATGCAGTAGAGATCCTGAAGAGGTTCAGGATGATGGACTGCAAGGCCATGGCCACACCTATGGCATCGAACCTAAAGCTTTTGTGTGATGCTTCATCTGATTCGGTTGATGTCACCATGTATCGTCAGATGATTGGATCCTTGATGTACCTGACGAACACGAGACTAGATATTTGCTTTGCGGTGAACAAATTGAGCCAGTTCCTGACGGATACCAGAGGTGTTCACTTGGTTGTTGTAAAGCATATTATGAGGTACCTGAAGGATATAGTTGACTATGGGCTCAAGTATGATGCGAATCAAAAGTTTAACCTGCAGGGTTATGTTGATTCAGATTGGGTAGGCAGTGCTGCGGATAGGAAGTGCACTTCTGGGTGCTGCTTCAGTATGGGATCAGGTGTGATCTCTTGATTTAGCAGGAAGCAGTCTTGCGTAGCACTGAGTACAGCCAAAGCAGAGTATGCTACAACTTGTTCGGCTAGTTGTGAGGCAGTATGGCTCCAGAAGCTACTGTTTGAGTTATTTGATCTCCCGTTGGAGGCTACTGGTATCTTTTGAGACAACCAGAGTTGTGTGAAGCTGTCTGAGAACCCGGTGTTCCACGACAGGTCGAAGCACATCGATATCAAATATCACTATATCAGGGATATGGTGTAGAGAGGAGCAGTGAATCTCTTGTATATTGCGACGGATGAGCAGGTAATAGATGTGCTGAGGAAATCACTAGCCAGAGTGAAGTTTGAGTACCTCAGAGAGAGGCTTGGTGTTGTTCAGATCGACAACACTTAAGTGATGGACATATCTGCTGGAGCCATTCCAAGCATGGCAAGAGGAGGATTCTCCCCATGGCTGTGGATGTAAGCACTGGATGATGAGCATCAGGACGATGCTCTAGTTACTGCTTTTTATATGCATCATTTGGATGCTCTGATCAGTTTGATCATGTATTTGTATATGCATCATGTTGGATGCTTGTTATGATCAGTTGGATCATGTATATGTATATGCATCATGTTGGATGCGGGATATGATCAGTTGGATCATGTATTTGTATATGTATATGTATCAGGTGGATACTTGTATGATTAGGTAGATAATGTATTTGTATATGTATCAGGTTGATCATGTATGATGATATGTATCAGGTAGATACTTTGTATGCATCAGATAAATGCATTGTATGATTAGGATGATCACAGATGACGAGCTTTAGGATGTTGCTCCAGATGATATGCATCAGGTTGATGCTATGATGATGATCAGGTTGATCATATGATGATGTACATCAGGATGATGTATGGTGAGTATCGGTTTGACACTCTGTGGTCGTGGACAGGTTGTGTAGGTAGCATAGAAAAGATCCTTTAAAATCCAGACAGGTAGAGAGGTGTGCTCGTAAAATCCTGGGATTCTCTATCGAGATCCAGACAGGTAGAGTGGTTTGCTCATAACATCCTGGGATGATCTGAGTAGGTTTTGCAAAATTTCACATAGAAAAGATCCTTTAAAATCCAGACAAGTAGAGCGGTGTGCTCATAACAGCCTGGGATGCTCTATCGAGATCCAGACAGGTAGAGCGGTTTGCTTGTAACATCCTGGGATGCTATGAGTAGGTTTTGTGAAGGTCAACATGTAAAAGATCCTGGGAGATCTGATAGGTTGAGCATTATGCTCATAATCAGTCCTGGGATGGTCTTTCGAGGTTTTGTTGAGGCACATAATCAGTCCTAAGTATTCAACAGTATGGCCAGTGATGATGAAGACCTACAGGTGGTGGGCCTACATCCAGTATGAAAAAGGACTGGCTCTGTAGAAATTCCTATGATAAGTAGATCAGAGATTGATTGAGATAGCAGCAGCAGTGATGATGATGATGATTAGCTGATGATGATCCATTAGCTGATGTATATGTAACTTCAGAATGTATTTCATTTATATTTATTGTACTCCTATAGAGATGTATTATTCCTCTATATGGAAGTGTCATCATTTGTATTGACAAGTGTCGCAAGTGGTGTAACTTGCTGATTGGTTATTAGACCACCTAGTAGAGGGGTCGGCCCAAAATAATGTAACCTGGGTTTATTAGGCTGAGTTAGACAAGTCGGCCCCATAGGTTTATTATGCAACACAGGACAAGTATAAATAGAGATCGGGAGATCTCTATTTCATTCATCTCATTACTCACTCTTCTATCACTCGAAAAGTGGCGCACATGTGAGGAGGAGGATTAGCTGCTAGGAGAAGACTATCTCTTGTACTTTGGTTGTACTTTGGTTGTATCATTGCTCTCTCTATCTCTAAGGAAGTTGTGGGGTTTTTCACTTTTATGGTTTTCCCCAGTGAAACTTTGTGTGCCATTGTCTTATGTGATTGATTGATATGCTTGCTACATGCTTGATATGATTGATATGCTCTACATGCTATTCTCTCAGTAAAGATCCTAGAGTATGTTGAATTAATGCTAAAAAATTAACACTGAGTTGTATTATTGTCATTTAAATGTTTATTACTAATAAATGTGCCAAGTGGTTTCTGACTTGTATAGGAAATTCGAATTGGTCAAGTAGGCCAAACTTGCTTAAGTGATAAATCTCAGAAAAGCTAAGGAATCTAGTGGAGACAAGTTGGCAAGATGAAACAAAATGGAAACTGACAAAAGCAAACAGAAAAATGGCAAAAGCAGAAAAGAGGAAAGTAAAGAAAGTGGAAAGATTCAGAAAATCTTTCAGAAAGAAAATTGCAACAACTAGAAAAGCTACCTAAAGCGCACTTGCCCAAATTCAGTGAAGGAGGTGAAGGAAAGAAAGTTTTGAAAGCTCAGAAGTTGCTATTCTCCTCAAGACATGTGCCCTCATGGCTTTGGAGTAGAATGGGAAAGTGGGTAACCTATTCTCACAGGTCACCAAGCCAAGAAATTGCTCATCAGGTCATCATGAAGTTTATAAAAGAATCCAACCAACTCCATTTGAGAACTTTTGATCATTATTGGAATTTGTGAGTGAGAGCTCTGAGCCCTCCAAGTTGAGTGTTGTGCCTCAACAAGTTATGCTTGGGTGATGTGCCCCAAGACCCCATGAGTTTCCCGAGCATGTTATGTAGGTCTAGCAATCAATACTATAGCCGCTAACACTCAGTATATTTCAGCCATGAAGATCTAATGTCAGATTAAAGAGGAGGCCACCATTGAAGGAGATTTTCCGCTAGATTTAGTGGAGGAACAAAAGTGGAAGAAGATAATTATGGAGAGATGTTATCAGGACCTCCAGTGAATTTTATCAGTTGAATATTGCAGACATTAGATGCTTCTATATTCCAGAAATCAAATTTCATATCGAATCTCTAATATTCTCCTACTCCTACTACTCACTCAGCCAGTTTTGGAGATGATTTTCCTAAAGGAGAGAACCAGTTGAAGATTGCATCCATTGAAGACCAGCATGTTCAGAATGCAGCAATTTCAGCCATATAATAAGTATATGGACTTATAATAATCACCATTACAGATCTGAAGTAACTTCTCTCTTCTCTTTCCTATTTCTCCACTATTGTAACAGAAAACTAGCCTGTGAGGCATCATGATTTGAGAAGCTAGCATTAATAAAAGAAGGAACATTCTAAATGTTAGATTTTGAGTTTTATGGATGGAACATGTCATATCAGAGTTGAAATTAATATCAGAGCATAGTTTTTAATTCTTAAAAGCAGTCTGTGAAGTTAAAATACAAGACTAGCTAGATTGATGTCATTTCTAGACTAGTTTCACCGCTTTTACTACCAAATCCATTCTAAGAAATATTTTTACATTCTGTCAGTTTGAGAAGGTCATTAACTCAGTCTAGTATCCATGTCAGTCCTTAAATACATATCCTTGAATCCTTTAGACCCTGTTTGTAAAGTTTGGAAAATTACTGGCTCAGCAATCCCCGGATAGCCCAAAAACCCCAAATATTTCCAAAATCTTACCGGTATGCAAAAATACCTTCCTGAACATAACCAGAATTCATTTGAATGATATAAAATCTATTATTAACTTCCAGTATCCCCACTTGTCCAGTATGCATATGCTATCTACCCAGGAAGCCTCGAAGTAGGCATAGACTTGCTCTATGTTGAAAAGTGAATGGTATTGGTACCTTGTGCATAAGAAAAATATGATCTGATACCATGACCTTCTGCTGCACCTAACCTCATACATTTTCCAAAATTAAATATTCATCCCACCATCCTCATTCCTTACCTCAGTACCCCTCACTTACCTCGTACACTGTTCGAAGAAATTAACAAAAATTTTACTAGTAAATTTTAGAATTTTTTTGGAGTTGAGCTAATATCTGTGTTGAAATTTCCCAAGGATATTACACAGTAGTTGGTTTACAAGGTAACGATTTATTTCATTCTAGTTCAAGTTCTACAGTTCCATCTCTTGAAAATGCTAGAAGAAGAAGTGAGTTGGTCCACATAAAGGGTAGTGACAAAGCACACAAAAGTGGAAACTCTATTTGATCCAGGCTCACAAGTTAATTTGATATCCGAGGATATTGTGAAGAAATTGGGACTAACCACTAGGCCTCAACAAAAACCTTACCCTCTCAGTTGGGTGCATGCCAATGCAAAATTTCAGGTTACCATGCAATGTAGGTTGAGGTTTTCTATTGATTCCAAGTTGATAGATGAGATTGATTTGGATGTGGTTCCTTTGGATGTATGTGGTATTTTACTTGGGAGTCCTTATATTTATGATAGGTAGGATATATTCTTCCGAAAGGAGAACAAATACCATCTCACAAAATATGGAGTGGAATATATTATTAGAGCTCATAGCATGGAAACTAACTCACCACTTAGTGTAGGGCATGTGAAGAGAGTTATCAATGCTAGCAAGCCCCTTTTGCTTATGCTAGAAATCCCCTTGTACTTGTGGCAGGTGACAGGGCACATCTTAGTGGCATATTGTACATTTAGTTGGAATTAGCATGGCCCAATCATGAAATTCCACGTGGCCTACCCAACTGGACTATGGTGGTGGGATTTACCAATAATATCAGTGGGTGGATGGATAGAACTTGTGACCACCCAACAAACAGTCCCATGCCTTACCGTTGGACCAACTGTGGGCCCTTGTAACAAACCCTATCATCATTGTATTTAAGTTTGAATTATGCGTGGTTTGGAAAAGGGGGGTGGGGGATCCCTCAGGTTTGATCTTGGGTCTCCCACTCATTATATGGAATATTTTATACAACCACCAATGCTACAAACATAAAATAAGATAATAATTAGGTTAGCTAAAGTTAGGTTATGAAATGAGGCGTCTCCTCAACATCAAATGCCTGAGCCATATTTAAGGCAGGACCATCATTGTAACATATTATCTTTTATTCTATCATCTATCAAATATATTATTATCATTTATCTCAAATATGGAAGACGGTCTCGTTCCTTAACTTAGTGTCACTGCATTTGGTATCAGAGCAAGCTCTTCCTCGGGCTTCTGTTGATATCTGGCTTTTAGCCATCCTATCAAGGTTTCCTTGAACTCGGATCTTTGATCTGACACGAGATTTTATCCATCCAGACTCAGATTTATTTTAAAATAAAAACCCCATTCATCTCCCCCTATCCACAAATTCCTCACTCTATCTTCTTCTCCCCACATCGCTTTTCATTTGCTGGCTGCTAGCCATCACGTTCCTCTCATCTCGGCACTTCTGTCCACCATCATCACCATGCAGTCTCCAATCCCAAAAACATTGTTCCACACACTCTCCCCTCCATCTCCTCCCTAGTCCACCTCGTGCTCCTTTTCCCATGCCTGCAACATTCCCTCTCCACCTCGACCTGTGCCTTCATCTTCGCACGTGCTCACGCCATACCTCGGAGCCCCCGTGCTTCCCCCACTCTTTCCCACGTGCCTCCTCAGCCATCCCTTGGCCCATCCTTCTTGGCCGGTCCCTCTACTAGCACCCTCCTCCACTCACCGCGCCTACCCACTGCCCAACTCCTTCTCCTGCTCCACCTCCTCACTACTACAGAGCCTCTCCACTCCCTGCACCCCCGCGCCTACATGCCCTCCACCTATAGCCTGCACGCCCTCCTGCACCTGCACACAAACCCCACGCGCTGCCTCTTCCTCCTCCATCCTTCCACCACCTTCTCTACACTCTATTCCGCTCTACTACGTCCAAGTTCCCTGCCAACCATCCTGCTCGCCGTGTCCATTCCCCACTACTGCATCCACCCCCTCCATGCTACCACTCGCACAGCACACCGCTCCAATCCATGGCTCCACACTCGCACAGCTGCCGCCCCCGTCCGCCCTAACCACGCCACCTCCGCCATGCCTCCCAACTGTCCTCCACCACCCTCGGTTATCCTCCCTTTCTACTCCCTCCCGCTTCCTCCATTCACCTCCACCTTGCCAGCGCCACTCCCACAACTACCATTTTCAGGCTGAAACCCTACACGAACAAAAAAACAAATTTTAATAAAAACAAAAAAATATTACTATTATTATTATAGTATATTATTGTTTTATTAAAATTTTACCAACTTTATAATAATAATACATATTATTATAAATAAATAAATAAAACCCTATTTTTTGGGTTTCATTATCCAAATAAACCATAATATTTTATTATTGTAATTATTATATAATTATTAATAATAATATCAAAATTATTATTACACTTTAATAATAATTATTATATCTATTTAATAATTGTATAAATTATTACAATTATTAATTACTAAAAAAGGAGCAAAATCAAGTCAAAAGAAAAGAATAAAAAAAAAGAGACAAAAATTGAAGAATACCAGTTATCAAAAAAAAAGAAAAAAGAAAAAAAAAGGCCATCTATCGTCAAAGTCAAAGACAAAGGAAGACTTCGTCAAAATCATCCGAGGCTATCTATCATCAAAAACGTCAAAATCAAAGGGAGACTCATCAAAGAAGTCGAAGGCCATCTATAGTCCAGAACGAGCATCCATCACCAAAGAAGTCGAAGACCTTGGAAGCCGGTTTGCGACTACAAATAGAGGAATTAGAAGCCATGTTAAAACGTTATAAAAAAGACAATGAAAGATTGCACGACATAATAATAGTTCAGAAATAAGAATTGAATTACAAGAAAGGTGCAATGAAATAAAAATCTATGACCAGGAAAGGCGTAAAGAAAATTTGTATGCGCAAATTGATGAATTAAAAGCTGAAAATGAATTCAATCAGAGGTTAGGAAATCAAGATATAAAGAAGGAAATAAATAATTACGAAGCAGAAATAATACGCTTGAACACAATCGTTAGCGACAAAGATGAAGAACTAACTCAGATATGACATAAATTAGAAAGTCAAGAATCAGAGGTCGGCCAATGTCGACAACAGATAAAAGTTCTTCAACAACAAAATGACGACTCTAAAAAGGAATACAAACTGGAGATCGCAAAGAGTAATAAAACACTATCCAACAATTCTGAATAAATTTTCAGATTAAGAAATCATAACAAGACACTAGTCACAAAAATTAAGAAGTTGAAAAATAGTCAGAAGATAGAACAATCTACGGAAGACATTGAAGGAAAACTTCTAGACAAGTAGGAAGAAAATAGCTGCATCAGAAGTCATAATGAAGATATTAAGGAACAACTTAAGAAGTATGAAGATGACAGAAAATTGTAGGTCGAATTGATCAAGAAGTTTCAAAATGATAACAGGCAGTTAGAAAACAAGTTGGAAAAGATACAGAATGAAACCTTAAAACCTCAAGAGACGAAAATAAAACTCCCAGCTCAAATCAATGCTCAAAAGGCGACACTCGTAAAAGAAAATGACATTGTGAAACTTCCCTATCGACACCCCAACCATAAAAACCGATATTCTGAAAAGTGGGAGTTTTGTTTAAACCCATGTCATTTGACTTTGTAAGGGGGAGTTCTGTTTGTTTTGAGGATAATTCCTATGCTTTGGGAAAAAACTCTCTATGTAGCCTGCATAATTTTGTAGAGAGAGAGAGAGAGAAGGAGACTATTGTGGCTATTTTTGGGGTGAAGGTGGCCTTTCATATAGTCATTTTTCACTAAAATTTTGAGATGTAGTCAGATTTTGGATCCGAGCAATGGATTTATCCAGCACCAGCATTAAGGTATTTCCATGTATTTATGTTGAGATAATATAGAGGCCTCTCCATTGAGAAGTGGGTATGGAGACGTAGTCCATCCTTTGAATGAACTCAGTTATCATGCCTTGTGTTCTTCTTGTATGGAGTCTTCCTTCTTGTATATACTTCTTCATGTATGGTGCACATATGTTTAAGTTCATGCTCTTTTTATACAATTCATGGATAGTCATCGAATGAAAGATCCCAGATCAATCATAGAAGGAAATGGATGAGACAAGAGAAAAAGAAATATGTTTTGATTGCAATATAAAATTGTCAAAATGGCATAAATGTCAAGAAACAAAATTGTTCACATTGGAAAATAATATTGAGGAGCAAGTAGAGGATTCCACACAAATGGGTGAGGAATAACTTGTGAACTTAAAAGCATAGGACAAAGATGTAGAATTTTTTCACAACATAAATCCAAACATGCGTGAAATATTTTTTCATGCATTAGCATGTCTATCAACACCTCAAACCCTGAAGATTGTAGGATATATTAAGAAGGAAAAGGTCATAGTACTTATTGATTCAGGTAATTCCCATAACTTCATTAATGAAATATTATAAAGTGTTTCAATTGTTTTGTGTATCTATTGACAAATTTTCAAGTTTTGGTTTCTAATGAGGGAAGTATTGATTGTGGAGGAAAACTCCATAACATTAAAATTGATATGAGAGAATATAACTTATCAAGCACATAGTATGCCATTCCTTTTGGAGGAGTAGATGTTGTTCTATGGATTCAATAGTTGATAACATTGGGTATATTTTCTACAAACTATAATGAATTATTGATGATATTTGAATTGGAAGGAGTTCAATACGAACTCAAAGTGTTAAAATATACACCCTCTTAGGTCATCATATCTTATAAAATGAAAAAATCCTAAAAAGGGTAATAATGGAGTTATTATTAGATTTTATTCTATGGAATTAAAATTGGAAAATAAAAATATTATAGAGGAATTAAAAGGGATATTGGGAAAGCACCATATGGGCTTCCAAGAAATTCCTAAAAGGATACCTCCATATAGAGATCGTGAACATCAAATTGAACATATACTAGGAAGTACTCTATTAATTCCTATATATTGTGACATTACATTTCTATTATATATTAGTATTGTCTTTATTGGTTGTCTAGGACCTTATTTGTAATTGTGTGGTCGACTAGTGTTACGTAGAAAACTTCCTATGGCTTGGGGTAGACCACAACAGACAACTGACTACGAGAAATTAACTCAATTCTCAATGCTATGCTATATAAATGATGATGCTAAGATAATGAAGAATATAACCAACCTGGATCCAAACGTTTGATGTAGATCCCCGTTGGAAATTTCAACTCGTGCACTTGAACCTGCAAATTAGTCTTGACAGCTAATATACAACAAGCGCATATAACATATAAACGACATTAACATCATCAAGAGCAATGGTACATGATATCATAAGTAAATACAACCCAATGTAATATAAACAACATTCACAACATTAATGGACGAGAATATGAGTATTTCTATTAATAAATAACAAGAAGTACAATGTGATACGACCTCTTGTCGGAAACCAATTTGAACCGAGAACTAGGTCTCTCCACTTGTGCCTTCACCACTTCAATCCTCCATGGAATGGAAAAATCAAACTATGATAGGAGTTTGGAAGGTGAAAATAAGAGGTTCACAACAACAAGGATAAATGAGTGTAGATTCAAGATACAGAAAAATCCCACTAGAGTTATCTTGCTCTCTCTTTCTCCTCCCTTCCATATTCCATATGTGCTCAATATATAGTCCTCCCAAAGGTAAGTGAAAGGACACATCAAGGTGTTTCATGGAAAATGGAGGGCCAAAGTCACCCTAAGACTGCTTTTTGGGAGTAAAACATAATTAACTAGCGATTTTTACCATTTTACATGCTACTCACGGGCTACAGTGGTGCAGCTCGCGGGTACACCCACTGAAGTGATACAGCTAGCGTACAAGGGAAAAAATAAGGAAATAGTGTGTCTGAAGGATATAAAGTGGATCTGAGTCCATGAAATGAATCCTAAAGGCCAAAGAGTGCTGATGCTCACAAGGTGGAAAATTACATTGTAACAGATGCCCCCTAATGTGTGAGGTCAGAGAATGGTGCTACAATGGCCGAAATACATTATAAATCTCAGAAGTGGAGTGATGGAGACACAAGTAGAAGGAGCAGCTCGCTCGTCATAATACAATAGTATCTCTGAATACATGTCGGTATGGTACAAAAATATGATAAAATGGCCATGAATAGGTAGTACATAATGAATATCTGTCATAAGTGACCATAGCCATGATCCCTTTAAAGTAAGATATGGTCTCCTACTGAAAACAAAACAACTGGTGCAAAATGGAGGTACAAACTGCTGATATCTGAGAGATGATATCTCAGATGTAAAGTCATAATAATAAGTAGCATGCAGAAGGCCACTCTCGCCTGGGGTCTTCTACAAAAATCATCTACGGTGCAAGTCCCATCAAGTGAATAAAGGAGTTGAGGTCGAACCGGATGTGACATCGTTTGATTACCAGTCAATGATGTATACCGTTAACAGATGCGAGATAACCCACCAATAATGAAAATGGGCATCAAGGCACAGAGTACAATCATCAAAGTGTGAATAGATGTGGTGAAGTCGAACACTAAGATGAATCCATCGATTAGGGGACATTGATGTATTCCCAGAACTGTCGATGGCAAGAGAACCTACCACTAATGACTGCAAGCCTTAAGGGACTCAACCAAACTATAATCCTCAAGTACCGGAAGAAATGGGTCGGATTCGATGGAATGAGACTCGCCGGAAGGAGGGCATTAAGGCATCCCCCATCAACCAGCATGAGGTACCAACTACCCTGAAAGATTTGGAAGAACTCAGGTGAAACGGACTGACTGAATAAGGATGGCCGACATGCAATTGTTAACACCCAAAAAATGATCACCACCTCATCTCCCTCACTACATAACTCATTTGTTATTTTTCCCACCATATTTGACTCCAAAACCTCAAAAAACCATTAATTGGTCACCAAAAGGCCCAAAAAACCCTTTTTTCCCTGCCAAATAATTAAATTTCCTAAAAAGATAGCAAAAACCCTCTAAAAAGGCCCTAATTTCCCAAAAATAAAGAAAAAGGGAATATAAAATATAAAAAGAGGAAAAAAGAGGGAAAAGGAAGCAAAAACCCTAAAACAACTGACCTAAACCATATGGTGCCAAAAACCATGGGTCAGCATTCCATCACTAAAAAACCTATAAATAGGTGATGAAGACTCCTCATTTCAGATCCACAATCTATCCTATCCTCACGCTGCCAAAATCACTCGTGAAACCTAAGCTCACCATTTGAGCTAGTTTTCCCATTTGAGTGCCCCTTTTGGCCCACCAACCAAGCACCTTGGAGAAGGATAAGGAACCCACTGGAGCATGGAAGTAGCCCTCCTGGACTACTGCAAGAGCTCCACCAACCTCCAAATCTGAGGTAAATGTAACTTTGTTCATATCATAATACAAAAGAAAATTTTCCATTGTATTATCATTGTCTTTTTATTTCTGTTGATGCACATGTTAGCTTAGATTTTGTATTGTTTTACTGTTTACTGAACTGCTACTAAGGAGGCCATTCTCCTTAGTAGGTGTTCAGTTGCACAAGCTAGGGTGAAAACCCTAGATATAGTTTTGATGACTCCACTGTTGGCCTTTGAATTTCTGGTTAAAATTTTAAAAGTTTTTATTTTCTACAAGTATTTTTCTGTTTTTTCCTGTTCAGCTGTGGCTTTGGGCAGTTGGGTTGTATGCTCCAAAGCGCAGTTCTTTTCCTCGCAGCCATAGCCCGGACCGCGATTTCCCAGCCCTAATCTACAGCCTCAACCAAAGCTCCCTACATTTTTCCTGCAACCCCACCATGATTAATTGCCTCCTGGGCGCGATTTAGATTGCAGTCATTCGACTTTGTCCCACGGCCCAAAATGTGTTCCCGGTCTGTTTTTTGCAACCCAACCCGCTTAAACCCTTGTGCTTCCCGCAACCACGAATGCGTTTCCCACTTTATTTTTTGTGACCCGGCCCGCCGAAACCCCTTTGCTTCTCGCAAACCTTTGCAGCTCTAAGCTACCATCTTCCCGCGCTCCTGCAATGTTTTTTCGCACCCTCGATAGTAGTTACCCTCTGCACATCCACAGTTCAGACCGCGTGTTGTGAAACTCTAGCCGCGATCCTGACCACACAAACCTAACCCGTAGCCGTGCTATGAACTCTAAGCCGAGTCCCATACTCGTGGTTCAGACCGCAGGTCCCATCCCAACAGCCACGTCCCAGGCTGCGCATTTCAGTCACAAACCCGCGATCTATTTTCTTCATTTTTTCCCCTTTTAGCCTAGAATTTTTTTGCAACATTTTTTGTACCTGCACAGCCACCTGTTCTGTCTGAAGCCACAGTTATCTACAATTTTTTTCTATAGTTTGCTTTCTGTTACATTTACATAATTTTTATAAAAAATATTTTCAGCATTTACATTGGAAAAATAAAATTTCACATTGCAAGTTAAATTTTTGCATCATTATTGGTTAAAAGTTTCCCAAGTGTGGCAGTTTTGTTGGGTTCATCACCTCACATGCACACACTTTGTCACCTAATTCAAGTGAGCCTTAAAAAACTAATTAACTCAATCAACATTCTAACCGCACTTGGGGAACACATAAGAATATTGTAGTTAGGTAGGATAGCGGGGATAGGCATCCAAATAACACCCCTCAGTCGCTTACACTTGAGACATAGTGGTTGTCCTTTAGGAGACGAAAATACCTTGGTACGTTTTGACACGGTCACGACTAGTTTATCAAAGGGCCTCTCCCTTAGGAGGGTTGAAGTAGTAAGATTGGTTCCGGAAGTCTGAGTGGAATACCACAATCCACTCAGTAACCGAAGGCTACCTACTAGTTGTCCGCGTCTGGTTTTACTTTTAGGCCCATACGGTGATAGGAATGGAGCTGCAGATTCACCTTTCTAGACGTGTCATGAATGAGGTATCTTAGTTTCCTTTCTTATAGGATTGTCTTACCCGGTGTCCCACTCGGTAGGGGGATACCCTTAGCCACTTGGTTCTACTATCCATATTGTCTGACTTGGATTTCATCACCTTGTAGAGGTTATGTTTGGTTGAATCATAATACTATTTAGTTAGGCGTTTGCATGCCACCTTACCTCCCTTTGGTCTAGAGAGTCCACCATTTTTATTTTTAAGAAACCTCCTGCTTGTTGGTATTCTGACATTTCGCTTATTGTAGCACAGTTGTTACAGTAACCGTTTTGAGCTGGTTGTTGGCCTGAGTGCCGTATGTTTTGTTCTCTCCTTCTGCACACTTGGATGCATTAGGGTTTTTGAGTTGTTTTTCACTCGACACACCTCCCAGATACTTGACACCATCTATCACCATTGAGTTCCCAAGACACTCTCGGTGCCTCTGGGGTGAGCCCCCGCAGCATGGTTCACTCGACATCACTCGTCATAGACGTAGATATTGATCACTTGACACCACTCGTCATATACATAGAGCTTCGTCACTTGACTCCACGCTTCGATGACATAGAGCTCCGTCCCTTGACTTTGATGCCCCTTATTTCACATCTGATTTTGAGGTAGAGTCGAAAAACCCCACTTACACAACACTGACGACCCCATGGCTGGCATGAAATCCAACTCTTTCTTTGTAGGGACTATCGGTGGAACGTCCACAACCCTAGCTACCACACTAGCCACAACCACACCTGCTTTGGGTATGCCCTTGATGGGGCACACACCACAATTCATGTCACTGTTCCAATTCCAGTGGCTAGCATACACAACCCAACCCCTTTGGTGACTCACGCTACGCTTAGCAGTGCAGGACCCTCCCATACCACCTCCATTCCCTTGTTTGGGGGTAACAACCCTATCACAAACCTAGCTCCTACACTTGGGGGCATCAGCCCCACCATGGCTGCTACCACTAGCATGTCGCACCCTTCTACTAGTTTTCCATTCATGGCTAGTCTCTACCTTCCTGACCTGGCCAGATTAACCAACGATCCCTTTAGACATGATCCCATGTGGCCTCACATACCCACCAAGCTCTCATTAGACATACCTAAGTTTGAGGGTAAGGCAGGTGAAGACCCCTAAAATCACATTATTTCCTTCCATCTATGGTGTTCCTCTAACTCCATAGTGGACGACTCTGTCCGACTCCATCTGTTACAACGGACTCTCATTGGCTCTACAACCAAGTGGTACATCGAGTAACCTCATGGGACCCATGCCACCTTTAATTCCCTTGCCTCGACCTTCCTACATTTCTTTTAGTTACCTGTCCGCTATGACGTGGGAGTTGAGATCCTACTGTCTTGCAGACAAACTACGGCCACCCACATCATTGATCATATTCATGAGTGGCGTCGACACCAAAGCCTATGAAAAATCAAGTTAGATGACCATATCTTCCTATATTGGTTTCTCAAATCTCTCCTTCCCGTCATTTCTAAGGATGTGGCATCCGAACGACCCCAGTACGAAGAAGAATCCATCTTAAAGCCCAACAGTTTGACCGTATCTGCGCCCAGTCTGGTTACCTATATACCATTATACCTGACGCTCCTCATGGTGATTCCTCTCGAAACAATGCGCTGGGGGCATGCCATGATGCTAATGGCATCATTGGCCATGTTGCATCGCATAACCAACCCTTTTCCATTGCATGTACTAGTACTGGCCTCGACCGTTCGCGGGCTACATCCCACTCTGGAGCAACCAATTTGTATGCTATCGTGGCACATAACCGCGACTCCCATGGACCCTCATGTACACCTCAGTGTTTTGGCCACCCACCGCCCGCTTATGTTCCCCCGATTACACCTCACACATATTACCACCAGCAGATTGCGCACACTCCTGAACCTTCCCAAGCCCCACCCGCTTATTATCCACCATAGGAAGCACCCACGGCCACTCAACCACCAGTCACACAGACGTATCAAGAACCCCCACAAGGTCTTGCAATTGCACCACCTCTATCCCCACCCAGTTATTATCCACCGCAGCCTGCTCCCGCACCTGCACTACCCCAGAACCCACCTGCTGCCCAAGGACAAGTTTACACACAACAAAATCCACAACAGAACCAAAATATGCAGCGTAACCAACAAGGCCAATAAAACCGCGGAAAAGGATGTAACCGCGGAAACAACCCTCCTCTAGACCAAGGCGGCTAGCCACCTAATCCCCCAAACAATAATAATGCTACACCCACCAACCAAAACCCCAACAAGCCGCCAAAGCAAGCTAAAAACACCAACATACGAACAAACCATCCTTGTTCCATCTGCGGGGTCTACAACCATTACACACATGCTTTCCCACTTTGGACCGATGATTCCCACCGCCAAGGGCACGCGACCCCACCGGTGCCACCTAACCCCCCACCACCTCAAACTAAACCCTTGGTACTGCAGAATCCTTTACCAACCCAAGGAGTGGTGAACACTCAACCATTAGTTCCCCCTCAAGGAACCGCGCCACCCCAACAACAAGTCACTTATGCTGCGCCTACCCACCCCACTTTAGACTCAGGTACCCATCACATGTTAATGATGTCATCCGCTAATGTCAACCTTCAAACCTGCTGGAATCAATATGGCTCCACCCCTGAATCCCCTCCCCCTGACAAAACCACCAATGCTCTTCCCACCGATCAACCATTATGCATACCTCCTGCCCCATTATATGGAGCCCTAAAAGCCCCTCGTTTCCCACTTCGTCGCATCAACAATAACCCCAATGCTCGCGCTGCATCTAATTACAACATTGTGGATGACTTAGCCCAATCCCCCACGACCATGTCTGCATTAGAGGTCTTAAAAATATGTCCTACACAGCGCAAGACCCTGCTATCCGCCATTGGTGCTATCGATCCCACTAACTCACGAATGATGGCCTTTGATTTGGACCAATTTGAACCACGCCTTCCTTCCACATTAGCATTCCAAGTTTATGTATCCATTCGGAATCTTGTAATCCACCGGTGCATCATCGATGAGGGTGCCTCCACATGCGTTATGTCCACATTCATTTGGTGGAAATTAGGATCCCCTACTCTCCAGCCATCCACCACTGCGTTGCGAGCATATGACGACCGTTCGGCTCAACCCCAAGGTATCTTAGCTAATGTCCCCGTCTAGTTGCCTGGTAAAATAGTGCTTATTGACATAGAGGTCATCAATGCCCATATTGATTATAACCTCTTACTTGGCCACAGTTACATGTATGCCATGCGGGTGGTTGCTTCATCCATTTTCCATATCATGATGTTCCCCCATGAAGGATGAGTGGTCAAGATTGATCAACTCACCTATTACGATCCCAATGCCCCAGCTGCACCCGAAAATGTTCTCCCCATGGTTGAACAACCTGTTCATGGTGCATTTACCTCATTGATTTCCTCAGTTGGACCCAGAATCTACTCAGATACACCAATGACTTCCACATTCCAATCCATTCCACCCCTGTCATAGGCAACCAAAATATCTAACTTATGTACCCTATTTCACAATACACAAACACCAAACTATCAACCTCCCTTGCTACCCCAACCACCATCGGTACCTAGTCATGTTGGCGATACACCCATCCATACAATCCTCTTCCTATTCCCCCCCTTCGGAAGTAGTAAGCGCCCTGGTTATGGCCACACTCAACCTCCCGGGGTTAACTTTAGGACTACCTGTGTGGTATCTCACACCTCCCACTTCCCCTCCAACACCAAATGTCATCTTACAACTACTACAACCCATTACCACTGCTATTTGAACACCTCCTGGTGTCACCACTCCTTCCTCATCCACCAATCCACCCCCTCTTACCAAACACATTGGGGGCAGAGGCCCACAACCTTACACCGCTCTACCCATGCCCAAAACAGTTAAAAATCCTCCACCATTTTGAGCTCCTCCCAAATGCTCTTTGTGTGATGAGTTAGGCCATGCTACCCATCAATGTCCACAATTACCCACCCTACAGGAGCACATGTAAATGATTGACGATGACCCCAACATCCTGGTTGTCCAACTCGAACTTACCCCTAAGCCTCGCGATAAATCACTGCGTACCAATCACCCTTGTGCAATATGCAGTATTTACGGCCATTACTCACATCACTACCCTGATCTCTTGGATTATAGATCCACCCTCTATGAAATGAATAACATGGACCTCGAGACATCTCCCCTCACCATTGAAGAGATCCACCCCCTAGAATCTCCGCCAACAGGAGAAATTAATACCATTTATATGATCTCTACTACTAGTGTTCCCTTGTCAACCAATTTGACAACAAAAGGTTTCTGCAATGATGAGGAAATTCTCAAGGCTCTCACCGCACCTAATTACCTTGGGATGATATGCACCATTGCTCCTGTTTCCTCCCAGAGGAGTCCTCCCCCACCACATCCACCCAATTCTCTGTTGAGTCCAAATATTTCCTCCCAACCAAGGTCGACTGGTTTAAAGAGCCCATTCCCACTCCCGATGCATTCGAGGAAGGTAACATGGCCAACATCTCACCCATGATCCACATCGATATCTCTGCCCCAGCCGCTACCCCCGAACTCATTACGTTGGGAGCCTCCTGCACCGAGTACGAGATCGGAGAATACAAAAACTTTTTCAGGATTTTTGCGATGTCTTTTCCTAGTCCTACATTGAAATGCCTGGTGTTGACCCCACTATCATAGAGCACCACATTGACACTTGGTCGGACGTGCCCCCCGTTCACCAAAAACAATGCCCCATTCACCCATCAAAGCTCCCCGCCATCAAAGCATAAATTGAGAATCTTCGTGCAATGGGTTTCATTTATCCCATCGCATACACCACTTGGGTTTCTAACCCCATCCCTGTTAACAAAAAATAAGTCACCGTCTAGGTATGTACTGACTTCGGCGATTTAAACCAAGCATGTCCCAAAGACAACTTCCCCATGCCATTTATTAAGCACCTCATCGATGCATGTGCAGGGCATGAAGTCCTATCCTTCATGGACGGGTTCTCTGGGTATAACTAGATTCAGATCTGCAAGGAAGATTAATACAAGACTGCCTTCACCACCCCATGGGGCACCTTTGCCTATCGTGTCATGCCTTTCGGCCTTAAAAATGATGGTGCCACCTTCCAGCGAGCCATGACCTATTGTTTTCATGACTTGGTTCATATCCTATTAGTCTATCTTGACGATATCACAGCATGCTCCAAGAAACAATCCGACCACCTTATTGATCTTCGGCAAGTTTTTCTGTGTTGTCACAAGTATCAGATCCGCTTGAACCCACTCAAGTGTGTCTTTTGCATTTTGGTAGGCCGGTTGTTAGGTTTCATTGTTTCCCACAAAGGAATCGATATCGACCCCTAAACGTTCAAGCCATATTAGACCTTCCATCACTACGTACGCTCCGACAGCTACAGAGCTTACAGGGGAAATCTAATTTCCTCTAGCGCTTCGTTCCTGATTATGCCACCACCGTTCATGGTTTCATACGATTTCTTTGTACCCACATACCTTTGTTTGGGATGACCAAGCGCAAGCTGCTTTCGAATCCCTTAAAAAATATCTCACTCAGGCCCCATTGATCTCCCCTCCGAATTTCTCTAAGGACTTAATCCTTTACATTTCGGCATCTGATTATGCCATGTCAGGGGTCCTTGTTAAAGAAGATTCTGCTCACCAGGAGCATGTCATTTATTATGTAAGCCAAACCTTGTCTGGACCACCACTATGTTACTCGTATGAGGAAAGGCTAGCCCTTTCCGTTGTCTTTTCCGTCTAGAAACTACGACATTACATTCTCCTAAGTCATACTACAATTGTTACTGACTCCAACCCCATGGTCTACCTCTTGAACCGTCGCCTTCTGCAAGCCCGCGTCGCTAAATGGGTAATTATCCTACAAGAGTATGAACTAACTTTCACAACCCCTAAGAGTACTAAAGCCCTTGTGCTTGCCTAGCTCATAACCGACCTACCATCCCTTTTGACGTCACCACCAATCACCATTGAGTTACCTGATGACCATTTGTTTATCATCTCGTTAGATGACCCGTGGTATGGTGACATTTTGATATACCTTCACACGCAGAAGTTTCGACCCGACATCGATCGTGATGGACGCTGCCATATCCATCACCACATCTCCCGGTACCTCCTCTTTGGAGATGTCCTCTATGGGCGCAGTGTCGACACTATCCTCCATCGTTGTCTCACACGAGAGGAAGCAGAACAAGTTCTCAACAACTGTCATAGTGGCGCTTGCGGTGGACATTTTTCTGGGATGGCCACAACCCAGAAGGTAAACCGCACCAGATACTTCTGGCCCACACTATTCACTGACTACATCACAGCGGTCAAACATTGCCGTAGTTTCCAACTCTTTTCCCCTAAGGCCCGGACACCACTCGCCCCACTCCAACTGGTTGTCACCATTGGCCGTTTTTACAAATGGGCCATCGACTTCATGGAGTGCAATCCCTCATCTGCAAATGGCCATAAATATATCATTGTCGCCATTGACTACTTCACCAAATGGGATGAAGCCATTCCTACCTTCAATTGTAAATCCGACACTGCTACCCGTTTCTTTTTTAACCATGTCATTACACGATTCGGGGTCCCTAAACAACTTGTCTCGAATCATGGCTCACATTTTGAAGATGTCATTTGGCGCGAGTTGTTAACTCTCCTTAAATTCAAACATCAGTATGCCTCTGCTTATTACCACCAAGGGAACGACTAAGTTGCAGCCATTAACAAAATTTTGAAAACAATCCTCCAATGAACTGTTGACCAACATAAGTCCAATTGGCATCACATTCTTTTCCCCGCATTATGGTCTTACCACACATCAACTAAGACCGCCACTAGTTTTACCCCTTTTCACTTAGTTAATTGTGTCGAATTTGTCCTCCCCATCGAATGTCAGATCCCCACCCTACACATCACCATTGAACTTCTCCTAGACACCTCACCACTTGAACAACTTCTGTAATACCCCCAATTCGACCCTTAGGATATATGAGTCTTTAATGTAAATAAGTGTACATGTGATGTATGTTTTCCTAGCGTGGAGCTCAAGGCCAAGGCCCCGCTAGTGAAAGCCGAATTTTATTTAAAGGGAAAGTATTTGATATTTTGATACCATGTGCTCTTAAGCCATGGAAATTGTAATAGGATGTAAATAAACATCAGGCAATATAAAATGTCCAAAGCTGGCTACGGAGGCAACGAATGAGAAGGGGCCACGTGTATCCACTAGGGAGTGGTGAGGGGGCTATGGGAGTGAACCATAGGTTGCCATTTGTCTTTATGTGAACCCATTGACTTCCTTTAGGTGACATTAATGCCAATTGTAAGGAAGTGGTTGAGATTTCAGCCCATGACTTTGATGGAGTATGGGCAGCCCTGAAATTCGTATGGGAAGGTATGGGCTCTTTTGACTTGTCCCACAAGTCACTCTACATCTTGGGGGTTGCTCCATCCTTATCCCCATTCCATTGTGGAAGTATGGGACATCTTTCTCCACCCAAAAACGAGCTCCCAACAGTGAGAAAACCAGAAATCGCGACTGTGAGAGAACCCACGTTTTTGGAAGCCAAAAACGTCCCGATTTGGTATTGGACAGAGAAATCCAATGGGGGATCCATTGGTAGGAGCCTTGGGGCGAATTTGGGAGCAATAGCTACCCCAAAAGCCATGGGAAAACCCAGTTTTAATGGCCCAGAAAATCAGTGACGGATTTGGGTTGTTTGTGACAGAGTTGTGAGAAATCCAGTTGTGGATGTATGAGCAGAGGATGGGATTGCTGAGTCTAGCTTGAAGAGTATGTGGCTCTGGGATTGAGCTTAGTGGACTAGCATCCTCCTCCATCTCCTATGACATGCTTGAGAAACCCAACTGTGTGTTGGCTTAGCATGGCTGTTTGAGTGAAACCCTGACTGTGAGTGAGCCATCTAGTTCCTCCTTAGTGGATACACAGCCCAGCTCGGGGGTGATCTCTCAGCTGAAAGAATACAGGATGGACAGAGATCTATGGTTGGGTGGAACGTTGCTCTCACGTAGCCAGTCGTTGGACGTCATCTTCTCAAGATAAGTGTTCTGTGGATTATAAATTATTCCTTTTTGCATTCTGCAATATGTTAAATTGCCCATGTTTAATGAAATGAATTAATATAGAATCCATGCATGGCATACGAATGAGATTGGGTCTCTGTATGTTGAATCATTCCTTGCTGTGATTGATATGATTGCAATTACTGTCTGTTTGAGTGCTTGTTAGCATGTTCATTCCGCTGTGTTTATATTGAAACGAATCTGCATATAGAAGTTTTAAAATGTTAGTTATTTATGTGCAAAAATTATTGGGGCTAAATTTACAAAAGCCCGGTATGTTGTTAATGTTTCCTTCCCTGTTGTTCTAAGGAGAAGGGGACATTACAACTTCTTCTTTTATTAGAACAAGCCGATGAGGACCGTCGCGCAGCCCTCCAAACCATTAAGGCCGCCAAGAGCCACTCCAAAGATGGTTATGACAAACATGTCCACCCACGAGCTTTCCATGAAGGAGATCTAGCACTCGTTTACGACCAAGCTCACGACAAGACAGGTAAAGGGAAGTTTGAGTCCATGTGGCAAGGCCCATACATAGTACATACTTTCCTTGGTCATGGGGCATATATCCTCACCGATTCAGAATGCCACCATTTGCACAACCCCCGTAATGGGTTGTATCTCAAATGTTTTTACCCTTAACATTCCTTCGGACCCGCTAATCCATGTTGTGCAGTTTGATTTCTTTCGTTGTTTTCCACTTTTTTCTGCAACCTTACATTCATCATTTTCCTACATGATCAAAGATGGACCATCTCCCACCTTATTACATTGGGTTCTCCAATGGAGTAAGTCTTCACACAAGTTGATTCACCTTGACGGAATGTGCATAGGTGCTGCTCCTAATAACCAAGCTGAATACGATGTTGTGACCGGTCTCCTGACTGCTACCCTTCAGATGGGTATACATCACCTTTGTGTGTTCCTTGATTGCCAAATTCTTGTCTCCCAACTCAACAACTGCTACCAGGTACGTGATCCTTGCCTCTTTCGAAAGTTCCGGTGCACAAAACAACTAAGGCGACTGTTTGAATCCATCACATTCACTCATGTCCCAAGAGCTCAAAACAGTGTCACAGATCAAATGGCTAACAACATCCTAGACTGGCATATCAATCACACCATGTAAACCATCCACCATGCATCATCATCACAACATGTATCAAAAAACATAAAAGTCCCAAAAAGATTACATCTACAATAGGGCATCCACGTGCCTACAACAACACATCATTTGCATCCATGTGCAATAACCAACACAAAACAATAAACATGCATCCACGTGTGTACAAATATATATATATATATAATCACCGCAAAACACATCCATGTGCATATATATATCATTGTCATACAAATGTCATAAGTGCCCCAACACTTAGCTATACACAAAATATACATCAAGGAGCCCCAACAGCATCCTCTCCATAACAATACATGTCGTATATACAAAAAAAAATCATGAATTCCCATACGCATCGGGGGCAGTCCCTAGAACTCCCTAATGAGAATCATATCCCCGGTCTGAATCCTCATCACTCGCCACTGCAGCTTCCTCTGCTGCAGACTCATCCTCTCCTCGATCCTCCTCCAGATCCTCCTCATCCCCTTGTCATTCCCGAGCCCTTCTCTCCTCGGCTAGCACCGCCACCCGCATCAGAATCTCCCACTAGTCCTGTGGAGCCTCGTAGTAGCTCTCGATCACCCTCCGATCAAGATACTGCCACCCCTCGTCGGCAATACCCACCAGTAGTGGATCTAGGGTAACCCGCAGGGACTCCAAAGTCCCGTCGTTGCGCCTCCCCCTGGTCTGGCAGGGCTGGCACTGCTATGCGACCCCTACGGTCCCTATGCCCCTGCGGTGGACTCGGTCCCACATTTGCATCAAATGAAATCACAAATAGTTAGAATCATAATATATATCTAGCTACTGATCTAACGTAAAACCAACAATCAAAAAGCTGGATGCATACCATCTGGACCCCAAACCTTCCCAGGAGGTCGTGGCACCTCTAGATCTCCCTGGTAGTCCATCTCATGGTATAGGTAGTCATCAAAAACCACCATCATATGCAACCAATGTGTTGATCTTTCTTTTTCTCTTCTAGCAGACCCGGGCTGACGGTAATCTTTTAGACCAACAGAACCCTTAGCTCACTGGCCCTTTCGGCAACAGGTCGCAGAAGCAACCTGAAGTCTCACCCGAAGTGATTCTAATGGGAGGCAGAAGACTCAAGTGTCCTCAGCCAAGTTCCGAGGCATCCAGGGTGCTTAAACCCACCTTAACCCCTTCCTCTGGAGCTGACTATCTCATTCCATTACTCCGGCTACGCCTCTGTCTTATCGCATTACGCAGGGAATGCGATAAGTCTTCCCCTATGTGAAACCGTCTAGCGATGCCTAAGATATCGTAGGCGCGATATCTTCCCCTTCTAGTTCCTGCGGTAAGTGAACTTTGACCGCTTCCTGGATTAATAGGTGGTCTCAGCTATTCCTATCCTGGTACTGAAGTTAGCAACAACATTCAGTCTCCAAGCATACCCCTCTCTAATGAACTTGACCCTTGATATCGCACGGCAACGTAATTAAGTAGAATATTACTTTGAGCAGGGTCTAAGTAGACCATTCATGACTTACATTCAGTTCATACTCGCACATTATCCTCTGTTAACAATTATCTAGTTGCTATGCGGGTAGCTATGGTTATCACAATTATTATACATCATTCAGAAGTTAAACTGACGACCATGTACACTACTTATAACAGACTGAAGCATTCATATATAACACAGACAAGTGCATGAGAGCAGTAGCTACACAAATACAATAGTGCGACTTAGATAAGCACGCTGTTACTCCCAGGGCGAGAACTGCGCCCAGGGGAACTGCGGTTCTTGTTTACAACTCTGAAGGATAAACACAGCTCCGTTCCACTCTTTACAACAAGGGTCTTCTGGGAAACTCCACCTCAGTGGGAGCCCTTATCTATAGACCTCTTTCTCTTCCTGCCTTTTACAATGCACTCTCTTTCTCTCACGATCCCTGCGGATCGCACTATCTCTCAACAGGTTATCCCTATGTTCTCTCAGGGATGTCCAGACTCTGCAACAACAGACTTGGCTAGCCTCTACCTGATGTCTCTATCACTATGTGGCCAACCCCTTATCCTATAAAAAGACTACTATATATAGATGGCCCGAAGGTCTCATCGCAGTTACAAAACTGTGGGCCTTATCCCAACAGTGACTCAACCCTAACCACTTACAGTCAACTGGCTGTACTTCCATGGCCGCCTTCTGTCTCATCGCCGCTTCCTGCAGTCCTTAGTCTTTAATGCATCGGCCCGTCGCTTCTTCTTGGTTCAAGCAACGCTGACTGTAGTCCTTCTTCTTTAATGAGGGTAGCTGAACCCTCTCTTCATCTCTGGCGCCTTTATTGCGGTGGTTGAGCTCTCCCTTCGGCCTCTTCTTTGTACCACATGCTTGACTTTTCTGTACCTATCGCCGTGATTCCCGCCGGAATTTGCGCTACGGCGATATCTTTGTCTTACCGCCAAAATTGGTACTTTCTCTCCAAAATTAGTTATCCTTCCCAAAATTAGCAGCTTCCTAAATGCTGCGGAAGTTCTCTCCAACACAATGCATATAGAACTCCCCCGTAAAGTACCACCCTACCTCCCCACTACCCCTCCGGCACATCATCTGACCCCACCGCACCATCCCCGGCTCCATCAGCCCCCCATCCTGGATTGACACACATGGTCGCAATGTCGGAACTTGCTCTATGAAGAAAGCACACAAGAATGACCCATAGCAGAACTCCCCTACCGATACCTTCACCTTCCTCATCTCCTGCTGAACACAGGTGAGGAACATCTGACTCCAAGCAAAGAAGGTACCCTGTATTACCTACTCTACCAGCTGCATCTATCCACCCGACACTTGGTGGGGTGCCTGTGACCTTAGTACTTGAACCACACATGCCGCGATCACTCGGATTGACGGCTCCTGTAAGTTGCAGACCAGAAGTGCATTCTTATGCACTTCTGACATGGGTAAGCAGTATCAGTCCAGCATATACTCCATATCCACGTACGCGGATCTCCGTGGTTGGGTATCCACCACCCTACCCAAACAAGGTAGTCCTGTCAGAAAGTAAACATCCGCCAGGGTAAGATCCAGTCTCTCCCCCTACACCATGAAAGCCTCCATACAAGGCTCCCAGAAGACCACCAACTTGTTCAGCAACAATACCGTTGAATGCATCATCGACACCTGCACTAAATTCAACAGTCTGCATAGCCCCAAAGTCCCCTAGACATGTCGATCATGCCATATGTACTCCATGATATCATTGAGAATCTCATGCTCTCACCATCGTACTCTTGGCATCCTATCAATCACACAATGAAAACTGATTAGAACCTCCTCAAATAACCTATCATTCCCCCCAGAATGATCTCCTGACAAACTCCACAATCGCACTCCAGATCACGGCTGTGGGGTCCATAGTCGTGATCCAGGATTGAGGTTGTGGGGGCCACAATCGTGATCCCAAATTGCGACTATCGAGGCTAAAGCCACGATCCCAAATCGCGGTTGTGGGAGAAACAGTCGCGATTGCTAATCGCGGCTGTCAAGGCCACAGTCACAATCCTAGACCGCGGCTACGGGGGCCACAACCGCAATCTGTGATCGCGGTCGTCGACTAGGAACCCGCGGTCCATGCCCCTCGTGACTGGTACCATCCCCCTGAGAACTCACTACCTACCCGAATCAATATAAAATTAAAAGGTACAAGCTTAGTGAAATACCTGCAACTCACAGAAATGAAATTGAACGATTGGATCGCCCATAAATGCCAAATTAGCTCTGGCTCACTACACTCTCCTATCCAAGTCAACCTTACAAATGACTCATGGCACCATGGGTCCACTTACTATTTATAGACATTTGACCATTTCTTGATTCGGCCATTTCGGATCCATACGGAATCGGTTTTCCAAACCGTTTCTACCACTGGAATCAGGATGACGAGACCCTCATTGTGGTCGAATCAGTTTCTCGGTTTTCCTGAACCCTTTTTAGGGAATATTTTTTGGGCACCCCTCATCACCTCGATTTACATACCACATCGGTCGTTATCCTTTTTTGACATTCTTTATATCACTGGATTCAGTTTTCCACGCTCGTGATGATGCTTGAGATCATTTCTCTCATGCCGCATCAACCGCCATCACTTTACAAGCATATCCATGAGCCCTCCACTCCATTCATACTGTAATTATTTCGTTATTTTTCCACTATTCATCATCCCGCAAGGAGACACCACCATTGTTCCCCCCCAAACCCTCATTCTTGGTTCTCATCGATGTCCTTTGATTGAACACTCCCTCCTTACTTGGCCATTCCTTTTGTTCGGTATAATTTTATCCCTTTTTCGGGCCGGACAATTTCTTTATGAAAAAGGCACTTAGGGAGATTCTACTAAGCTCTTTTCTAACTCCTAAAATAATGAAAAGATCGCCAAGCAACCTTGCTTCCTTTCATGCTCGTTAAAGTACCTAAAAGGGCATCTATCTAGTATAAGTTTAACCCTTTTTCGGACCTGATAGACTAATTACAAAAAAGGAATACTCTAGTCACACAGGCTAGAAGAGTTCTTCATTGCATCCTTTTATGATTTTTTGGTCCTTGGAGACTAACATACAAAAAATAACCCCCCTTGGAGTCTTCTTGTTGCTTCCAGACTCTCTAAAATTGAAAGCAACCACGAGCATGCACCGTTCTGGGCTCGTACAAATCCACACGATGGTACCATTCCATTATTTCAGAGTCTTCTTCTTGCTTTCAGACTCCATAAAGTTGAAAGCAATCATGAGCATGAACTGTCCTGGGCTTGTATAAATCCACATGACAGTACCATTTTGAGCACACTTCTATCCCTTATTCCATCTCCTTAAACCATGAAGAAGGCCCCACCGGTGTCTCTCTGCGCTATGATCAATCATCTCGGCAGCACCCCCAATAAGGTCACCTTTGTTCAGAGTATTCTACGACATACCACCCTCAGAGTCTCCTGCCATCCTACACCAACTTGAGTATCCCTCATTACAGTCACAATACATGGTCCCTTAAAGCTATGATCCCCTTCCCCCAAGTCAGTTTCATATGATGCCCGATCATCCCCGCCATCATACTCGGGACAAAGAAAGTTTGAGTCCCCCCACCCAACAACCCATGTTTCCTACCCTCACAGTATGTCAGTTACACATGTAGTCCTATCACCTCTTGTTTATCCACCTCATGCTCCTATCAAGGAAACATCATTGGCTTGCTAGTTACAGGTCTCCCTCTGTCGACGATAACCCATCTATTCCAGAGGATAGAATCAAAGGTCCCTGCACCTTGGACTCATCACCATATGTGGTGAGTTCCTACGGACCATTTTGAGTGGAGTCCTCAGTGCCTCTCTGAATGGTTTTTTCTCACGTGCTCGACTTCTACACCTTGATTGCACCATTGAGATTCGTGCAGGGTATACATCCCTTCAGTTATTGGTCGAAGACCCCGGACTTCCCCCAACTCTAGTACATTTGTGAGTCACTTTGGAACACCCAGTTATATGTTCCCGTGGATATTCGGGTTGCATTGGCGATAGTATTCGGAAGCCATCCACTCACTGCTTCCTTGAGTACCCAGTTCAGCTACAATCCAGTGTACCATTGAGGTTCTGATTCTCCTTCATTGTCTCCACCTTGTTCGTGGATATCTTCAGATCCAACAGCTCATCAGTCCTCTGGTACTACACTCAGCAACACTATATCAGTTCTTCAGCTTTGATATGGTTCGACCAGGAGTATGTCCTAGATTTGTGTCCCCTATGGACCCTTATGATGTACACAACAGTTTTTCATGTATTGTTCAAATCCCCCTGTTGGGATTCATTGTTATTTATATCTCTTGATACGAGCATGGGTATGCCCGCCTCGTCCATATATTAAGATTATTTCTCATTCACTATTGAGGTCATGTATTTTCAGTTTTTGCAGTTTGTATGGGACCGTTGTTCCACTCTCTAATCTGTTTCTTCCCTTCTCCACACCCCAGGAAAACCACAAAAGACCTATGATGTTTATCGGCCATACGATGAGCTCCTTCCCTCACACATCAGGGGGCAATCTGTTAACACCCAAAAAATGCTCACCACCTCATTTCCCTCACTACACGACTCATTTGTCTATTTTTCCCACCATCTTTGCCTCCAAAACCTCAGAAAACCATTAATTGGTCACCAAAATGCCAAAAAAACCCTTTTTCCCTTGCCAAATAATTAAATTTCCTCAAAAGAAAGCAAAAACCCTCTAAAAAGGCCCTAAATTCCCAAAAATCAAGAAAAAGGGAATAAAAATATAAAAAAGAGGGAAAATGAAGCAAAAACCCTAAAACAACTGACCTAAACCATATGGTGCCAAAAACCATGGGTCAGCACTCCATCACTAAAAAACCTATAAATAGATGATGGAGACTCCTCATTTCACATCCACAATCTATCCTATCCTCACGCTGCCAAAATCACTCGTGAAACCTAAGCTCACCATTTGAGTGCCCCTTTTGTCCCACCATCCAAGCACCTTGGAGAAGGAAAAAGAACCCATTGGAGCAAGGAAGCAATCCTCCTGGACTATTGCAAGAGCTCCACCAACCTCCACATCTGAGGTAAATGTAACTTTGGTCATATCATAATACAAAAGAAAAAATTCAAATGTATTATCATTGTCTTTTTATTTCTGTTGATGCACATGTTAGCTTAGATTTTGTACTGTTTTACTGTTAAAATTTACTGTTTACTGAACTGCTACTAAGGAGGCCATTCTCCTTAGTAGGTGCTCATTTTCACAAGCTAGGGTGAAAACCTTAGCTACAAAAATAGTTAAGAGATCTGAGGAGTGGCCGACTCTAGTTTCAGGACTTTCTTTGAACAAGAGCATGAGCAGATGGATAGACTCAGGCAGCATGGACTCGACATAGACTGTGCGATGCAGGAGGCATCAACAAAGGGCTCCATAATGACTGGAAGCTTAACCAATCGGTGGAGTAAATTGAGAAACAAGTATAGCTCCTAAGGTCCAACTATAGTCCTGACTCATCATGTATGGAGTGGAATGAATGCTTTGTTCAAAGGTGACACAACAGCTGCCAACTAGAAGTAGTAACCATAATCTTGTCCGGCTTTTTGGAATATTTGATTTTTTTTGGTCTTTTTCATATTTGGAAAAGCTTGAAAAAGAATAAAATTTCTTGTAGTACAATAATGGAGGGAATGAGTGTCAAATAGCGAGCAGACTAGTCCCAAGCAGTGGAACGTACCTATGATCAATGCAAGGAAGCATGTGCAGGATGTGGACACTTAGGGTGTGTTCCCTCGGGGTTAATAGGTCATCAAATTGCGAAGGGAAAATGAAAGCTTTGCAGGGCTTGACAGGGAAAAGTTCTCAGGCACTAGGCTAACAACTGAGTAAGCAGGAGCCGACACAATGCTCAAGCAGTAAGTAGGATGATGCAATGCAATCACAACTTGATATAACTGGGGGAGTCCTTATGAGAGATGGCCAACATAAGACAAAGTAGAGTATGCGTCTTTATCGCACAGTCATGGCGTAACTACAAAGGACTCCCAATTCTGAAGAGAGACAACAGCATGGGCACCAAAAGGAAAAAATGGGCTCTAACTAGGGCACCCATGTTCAGAAATGCCCTACCGCCAAATAACGACACTTCTATAGCAATGTGAAGGTTCTGTGTCAATTAATAAGCGGGGTCGCACCTAGGGTTTATGAAAGTGGTCAAAAGGTCAAATGCGTAATGCATGTGAAAATGACATCTAACCTATATGCCAGGTGTGAAATATACCTGTCGTAGGCACAAAACAATAAAAAAAACTCTCATCGAATAAATCTGGTCAAAAAATGCTACTCCAAGACATTATATTAGTCCAAAACAACATATAATGGTGAAAACTATAGACAAGTGGGTTTCAAAAATTACAAATAGTAATAAAAATTTACAATTTACAATTCATTTTTACTACTCACCCATTTGGAGTTTTGTCATTAGTTTTCACCTTGAAGTTCAACTACTGATTCTGGGAGCTATGGGCATTCGTTCGACAAACCGTTAGGAGCAGGTTGGTAGTCTCATCCATACCTTTCATTTCAATGATTTTTATTTTGATTTTCAGTGATTGGATTTTTTATGTGGCCAAGCCCTAAATGGTCACAGCGCTACCCGTGGGCTACAAGTATGTGGGTTGTGGGTAGGGTTAGGTAATCGCACTCAACTCATGCATTGACTACGGGTTTCCGCCTATGTGAGCAAAATTGTCGGCGGGTATGGCCGTGGAGTTAGTTTTTTAAATAAAATTGACTAAAATCTTTGCTTTCTTTCCTTCAAGGATGGTTCTAGAGTGGAGAGAGAGGGAACATGACCTTGTGGATGAGGCCGTCCGCAATGATTTTCCTGCACAACAAGCGTTACAAGCATGTGGGCTATAAAAATTTTAGAACATAGGGGGTTTGAGGGCCCAAAACCTATTGCTCCACCATTTGATAGATTACTGGGATATAGATGCACATAACTTCAACCTAGACAGGAAAATACTCTCTTTGGAAGTGGATGATATCTACTTCATTATTGGTTTGTCCCACCGAGGTGAAGTGGCAAGCCTTCAATCTCATTCTGTGGGTGGTGGGATTACCATTCCCGACTATATAGAGCGATATTGTGATCCAAATACTCGTGCAGTGGGGAGTCAGGTGCCCATTAGAGCCATAGTTAATCTGAGCATGAAGGTTATAGTGGCTACCTTAGTACAGATTTCAAGTTCAAAAGCTCTTCACTAGGCATCCAGGCTAGTGATGTTCTATACGTCACAGTGTATGCATTTCATGATATTTTATTGGTGCACAACGCTACTAGGGTCCATCAAGACTCAGTTGAAAAAGTGCAAGCAAGGGGAGGCAAAAAACTTTGGATACGACAGTATCTTATGCAGTTTCTTCTTTGAGCGCGTTTCGGGGCTCAGTCCGAGGGTTGAAGTCCCTCCTCATAGTCTCCACAACCCGGCCCTGACCCGGTGGGAAAAGGTCTTGACGCGATAGGGTGGTGGCCGTTAGGAATCACCATACACAGAGGAGTTCTTTCACTAGTGGGACCGATAGGTCATAGCGATAAATGACTACCCCTATGTAGGGATAGACTTCCGTCAAGATTGTGACATGCCTCTTCCACCAGGAGCAGCGTTTGGAGACATTGGTGAGTACCTTTTTATGTTTTTTGTGTATTAAATTTTTAGGATTTTTTATTATAAATGTAAATGCAAAAATATTTTTGGGGGTAGTATCACATATTAATGTTTTCACTGTTTGCTCATAGACAAGGGTCCAGTAATACCCCAGGGCTTCCCGAGACATCGTCGACGGGGCAGGGGTTATTAGGCAGTGGGTGCTGCAGCAGAACGTACACTACAAAATCTACGGGTCAACCTATCACGAATGACCAACAGGGTACCACATATAGAGGTAGCACGGCTACTAGAGGATATGCAGCGCCATGTGGTGGGGGTACCAACCAGCTCGGTGTGACTACTACAATGTCTAGTGAATGCATTGCAGTATTACTATCAGACACATCTTGCCGAGGTGGCAACTAGGCCTCCTCGTAGGGCTTAGACATATCAGAGTCCCATTTTTTTATAGATATGTGCATTTTTTAGGGCTATGGGCCCTAGTTTTGTATTATGACACTACCATTTTGGACATATTATTTATAAAAAGCTACGGTTCTCCGATTCTACTATATGTGTGTATGTACAAATGTATGAATGTATCTTCTATTTGTGTGCTTCATTATGAATGTGACAAATGCCAATCTAGGACATAGTTAGCATATGCATTAGATATATGATTAAAACTTCTTAGAACATGAATGTATGTAACAGAAACAAAATGTCATTCCAAGAGTCGTACCCTTAAGAATGTCCGCAATAGTGTAGGATCCCTCACACGGTACTGACCATTCAACTGAGACACAACTAATTGTGAATCCAGGCGGACTTCTAAATACTGGATCCCGTGTGAAATAACATCCCGAAGTAACTCAATCATGACACTATACTCAGTCGCATTGTTAGATGCAGGACCAAGACAAGCACCTCTTGAAGACACAACTAGGTGGTCAAGTGAATAAATAACCCAGGCAGCAGAAGCAAGCTGTTGTGTATGACGGCTAGCACCATCCTTGAATCCTAAGAATGTAGGAAATTCTGCTGACATCTATCAAACAAACGGAAGTGAATCAGCAGACCCGAAAACCAAAAGAAAACTAAACTACGTAGAGAAGAAACTATACAATAGTATACAAAAGTATTAGCTCGAACTAGAAGTTCAAGTGTAATACCGCTTGAGGTACAGCCCATTCCTAGGATCCTTCAAAACATTCCCCTCATAATCCTCTAATTCATAGGCTCCTTTTTCTAGGACACGCCTCACGATGTAAGGACCGTGCCACATGGGGTTAAACTTGCCTACCCCCAGGGGTTCTTTAGCTTGGTCATATAAGAGGACCAAGTCACCTTCAACATATTGTCGGGGATGGATAGACATATCGTACTGAACCTTGACACGACATTTATTAGAATCTATAGCCACAGCGGCATCTCGACGGTGCTCGTCAAGCTGCTCAAGGTGGATTAAACGTTTCTTTATTCTCGACGTATCAGGGAGGATCTCTATGGCTAGTTTTAACGAAGGGATTTCGCATTCAATCGGTAGAAACGAATCCACACTGTGTACTAACTGAAACGGTGAGAACCCGGTGGTAGTCTTGACTGCGGTTCGATTTTCCCACAAAGCAGGATATAACATAATATGCTAGTTGTTCTTGCTTTGTTGGATGGTACGTTGGAGAATGGTCTTTAAAGACTTATTGACTACTTCTACCTGACCATTTTCTTAGGGATAGTAAGAAGATGAGTGTTCTTGATGAAACCCAAGCTTGAGTGACAAATATTCCATCATTTTGTTCTGAAAGTGACTGCCATGGTCAGTGACAATCTCTTTTGGAATACTAAATCGAGTAATAATCTGATTGAACACGAAATGGGCTGCTATAGCACCATCAGATTTTACGGTACGCATGGCCTCAATTTGGAAAAATAGTCCACAACCACTATGATATGGTGATGCCCCCCAGCTGAAGCTGGTTTGCAATCCATGAAATCCACCCCCCATTTGGTGAAGGGACCGACGGTGACGATCGGATGAAGGGGCGCTGGATGCGAGTGCATATTCTGATAAAACACCTAGAAAGGGTGACATATCTTCACAACATTTATACAATACTTAAATATTTAAGGCCAAAAGTAACTAGCTCGCATAATGCGTTGGGTGGTAGCAAGCCCGAATAAGTGACTGCCACACACCCCAGCATGGAAGTCATTAAGCACATGCTTCGCTTCTTCATGAGTCAAGCAACGACAGAGAATAGAATCCTTTCCTCGACGATACAATGTATTGCCAACTATAGTATAATCTTTAGCGTGATGTTTCACACGTCATCGCTCATCTCATGAATATTGTGAAGGAAACTTCAAAGTTTGGAGATATACAATGACATCCCCATACCAAGGGTCCTCTATTGAGATAAGAAATAAGTGTTCATCCACAAAGGAATATTCGTGAATGACATCCTCATCAAGTCTTGGAAGGTCTGACATAAGCTCAGCAAAGACTAAGGATTTCACTGACTTTGCTGAAGTGAAATCGAGATCAAACTCCTAAAGGATAACAATCCATTTATTGTACTTCCCCCTATGAGACATCATGATAGCACGAACTGAAATGGATTGATATGTGCTACAACCATGGTGGTCCTAAGTATGATATAGTGTCGTAACCGTTGGACTGCATGACCAGTCGTAAGTGCCAACTTTTCCACATGAGTATATCCTAGTTCAACATCTACTAGATTTTGAGTAAGGTAATAGATCACATGCTTGACGAGCACATCATCAAACTGAACCAAGACCATGCCAATCGTCTCTTGAGACACAGCCACATAAAGTATAAAATCTCATGCGAAGTCGGGTGGACTAAGCACAGGGGCTGATACCAAATATTTCTTAAGGGCATCGAAAGACTGCTGGGCTCACTCATCCCAGATAAACGGTGTGTCTTTCTTCAACAAGTGTGCAAAACATTTGGTAAGACTAGCATAATTTACTGCAAAGCGACGTAGAAAAGTAGCTCTCCCCTAGAGGCTCTAAAGTTGAAACAAGTTGTGCGGAGGAGGCAACCAAAGTATTTCCTCAAATTTAAGAGGATTGACTCTAATACCCTCTTTTGAAACCATGAATCCTAGAAGGCGACCTGTCCTCATAGCAAAGATGCATTTATGGGGATTCAATCGAATCTTGTAGCGTATACATCGTTCGAGAATCAAACGAAGGTGCTTGGGGTGGTCCACTCTCTTGTGAGAATGGCCAGCAAGATCATCCAAGAAAACCTCTATAATATTTTTAAGGTCGTGAAAGGCATAGGTCATGGCACGATGAAAAGTAGCTCCGACGTTTTTAAGGATTAAGGGCATTTTCTGGTACACAAATTTACTCCAACGACAAATGAAAGCAGGCTTATGTTGGTCCTCGAGTTTGATTTGAATCTGATTATGTAGCTATTTTTTTCACCCTAGCTTGTGCAAATGGGCACCTACTAAGGAGAAGGGACTCCTTAGTAGCAGTTCAGTAAACAGTAAATTAAAGCAATAAAACAATATGAAATTTAACCTAGCATGAGCATTAACATAAATAAAAAGACATGACAATATGATAAATATTTTCCTTTTGTATTAAATTTACCTCAAGTGTTGAGGTTGGTGAAGCTCGTGCAGTAGTCCAGCAGGACTGCTTCCAAGCTCCAATGGGTTCCTTTTCCTTCTCCAAAGTGTTTTGAATATGCGCCAAAGGGGCACTCAAATGGGAAAGACTAGCTCGAATGGTAAGCTACGGTTTCAAGAGTGATTTTGGAAGAGTGAGGATAGGGAAGATTGTGAATATGAAATGGGGAGCCTCCATCACCTATTTATAGGTTTTTTAATGGTGGAGTGTTGACCCATGGTTTTTGGCACCATATGTTTTAGGTCAACTGTATAGGGTTTTTGCTTCCTTTTTTCCCTCTTTTTCCTCTTTTTTGTATTTTTTATTCCCTTTTATTTGATTTTTGGGAATTTAAGGCTCTTTTTAGAGGGTTTTTTCTACTTTTAGAGGAATTTAAATTATTTTGGGGAAAAAAGGGTTTTTTTTTGGCCTTTTGGAGGCTTTTTAATGGTTTTTTAAGGTTTTGGAGGCAAATATGGTAGGAAATATAGACAAATGAGTCATGTAATGAGGGAGATGAGGTAGTGAGTACTTTTTGGGTGTTAACAGATTTCCCCCTGATGTGTGAGGGCAGGAGCTCATCGTATGGCCGATAGAAATCATAGGTCTTTGATGGTTTTCCTGGGATGTGGAGAGGAGAAGAAACGAACTAGAGCCCGGAACAACAATCCCGAACAAACTGCAAAAACTGAAAATACATGACCTCAATAATGGATGAGGAATAATATTAACATATGGACGAGGCAGGCATTCCCATGCTCATATCAAGATCTATAACAATAGCGATGAGGTCCAAAAAATGGGGACCTGAAAGATACATGGCCTCAAATAATGGATGAGGAGAACCACTGTCAGTATACATGGCCTGAAAGATACATGGTCTCAATATATGGACGAGGTGGGCATTCCCATGCTCGTGTCAAGATAGATATATAAAAAATAACATTGAGGCCCAAAAATGGGGACCTGAAAGATACATGGAGAACCACTGTGTACATCATAAGGGTCCAAAAGGGGACACAAATCTAGGACATACTACCGGACTAACCATGTCTGAGCTGAAGAAGTGATACACTGGAATTTCAATAGTAGTGCTGAGTATGGTACCAGAGGAACTGATGAATTGTAATTTCATAGAGATGTAGAGTTATACCCTCAATGGTACACTTAACTGGAGCTAAAATGGGTACTCAAGGAAGCATATAAGTGGATGGCTTCCGAATACAATCGCCAACGCAACCCGGACATCCACAGGAACATATAACTGGGTGTTCTGAAGTGACTCACCAAAAGTGCTAGAGTCGAGGGAAATCCGGGGTCTTCGACCAATAACTGAAGGGATATATACCCCGCACGAATCTCAATGATGCGATCAAGGTGTTGAAGTCAAGCATGTGAGAAACAACCATTCGGAGAGGCACTGATGACTCCTCTCAAAATGGTCCATAGGCACTCACCACAGATGGTGATGAGTCCAAGGTGCAGGGACCTCTGGGTCTATCCTATGGAATAGATGGGATGTCGTCGACAGAGGGAGACCTGCAACTATCAAGGCAATGATGTTTCTTTGATAGGAGCACGAGGTGGAGAACCGAAGTGTGAGAGTACTGATGGTAGGACTGACATACTGTGGGGGTGGGGAATAATTGGGCAAATAGAGTGGGTGGACTCAAACTTCCTTTGTTCAGAGTATGATGGCGGGGGTGATCAGGAAGCAAATGAAACTGACTGGTGGGAGGGGGATCATAGCTTGAATGGATCAGGGATGATGGCTGGGATGAGTGATACTCAAGTTGGTGTAAGATGGCATGAGACTCTGAGGGTGGTATATCACAGAATACTCTGAACAAAGGCGACCTTATTGGGGGTACTATCAAGATGATTGATCATAGTGCCGAGAGGCATTGGTGGGTACTTCTTCATGGTGTAAGGAACTAGAAGAAGTGTGTTCAAAATGGTACTGTTGTGTGGATTTATACGAGCCCAGGACAATTCATGCTCGTGATTGCTTTCACTTTTAAGGAGTCTGAAAGCGATAAGAAGACTTTGAAATAATGGAATGGTACCGTCGTGTGGATTTGTACGAGCCCATGACGGTGCATGCTCATGGTTTCTTTTAATTTTAGAGAGTCTGAAAGAAAAAATAAGACTCCAGGGGGGTTCATTTGTGTGTTAGTCTCCAAGGCCCGAAAAAGCATAAAATGATGCAATGAAAAACTCTTCTAGCCAGTGTGACTAGAGTATTCCTTTTTCATAATTAGTCTACCAGGTCCGGAAAAGGGTTAAGGTTATACCAGATAGACGCCCTTTTAGGTACTTTAATAAGCATGAAAGGAAGCAAGATTGCTCAATGATCTTTTCATTTTTTTAGGAGTCAGAAAAGAGCTTAACAGAAACTCCGTAAGTGCCTTTTTCGTAAAGGACTTGTCCAGACCGAAAAAGGGATAAAATTATACCGAACAAAAGAAATGGCTAGACAAGGAGGAAGTGCTCAATCCAGGAACATCGATGAGAACCAAGAACGAGGGTGTGGGGGAACACTGGTGGGCCTCCTTGGGGGATGATTAATGGTGGAAAAATAACAAAATAATTGCAGTATGAATGGAGTGAATGGCTCATGTAAAAATGTGTAACAATCCGATGGCGGTCGATGTGGCACACAAACCGAGGCAGCAAGGTGTTGGGACACAATGTTGAAACTGTTCCTGGTGAGAGCAAGAAATGATCTAAAGCATCATCACGGGCTCAGAAAAATGAATCCGGTGATATAAAAAGTGGCAAGAACAGATAATGGCCAAGGTGGCACGCAAACCGAGATGGCGAGGGGTTGGTAAAAAATGCCCAAAAAATCTGGGGGTGAGAGCAAGAAATGATCTCAAGCATCATCATAGGTACAGGAATATGAATCTGGAAGTGCAAATGGTGCAAAAAATAGAGGTCATAAGGACTCTGAAATGGTCAAAGGAAATAATTGTTGGAACATTTAAAAAACCCACTATGTCATTGTAGACTTAGGATAAAATTAAGTAATCATTTATGATTAATTTCCTGAGTTTTGACTAGGTAGAATAGGCCAGTTTTGTCTTTTAGTGGATCACATGCTATCCTCATTCACAAAAACAAATTTGGATAGATTATGTGTCATGTCCCAAATTTGGTATTGGGTCACAATGGCCTAATCACATTGGCTCTATTCATTAGAGTTTGTCAAATTGATGCTAAAGGTCAAATAATTGCCAAGGAGGAAAATTACTAGTTTCCTAGGTTTGGGGTGGAAGCTTTGGGATTTGGAATAATGGGGATAATAAATGATGTTTGAACATTAGAATGGCATAAATATTTAATAAAGGATCTAAATAAATATATACAAGTGAAAATCAAAGTGGCATTTCATCATGAAGACACATGGAGGAAGTGGGACCCACATATGGCTAGATTTCCCCACTACATTTGGCATCATTCTCTCACCAATTCGAATTCAAGGTGAATGGTAACATACTTGGGGGATTCAAAAAGGTATTATTCATTGCATGACTCATCCAAGGTCGAAATATAGAGGAAGAGTAATTCCCATGGAAGAGGAAGAGGCAATTTGGAGCTAGTGAGACACTTGGGCTAGATTCCCTAGCTCTATGACAACAATAATGAAGATGCTCTGACACCTATGACACAAATCAGACTTGAAGGCTGAGATATGACATATATGACATGTCAGGGCTAAAAATAGACTCCAAGAGGGCGCTCAAGGGTGTTAAGGAAGCTAAGATGCTTCCACATGTGATTTGGTGGAAGTGGGAGACTAGGAATTGTTGTACAAGTGGCGTTCTTTGGAATCTCTTCCCAACATGAGTTGGCATGAGTCTCTTGGAAGGAATTCGACCCATGGAGGACATTAGAAGTTTATAAATGTCAATAACAAATAATGAAACCAGCTTTTGATCATTTTTAGAATTTGCAATTGCATTTGTGAAGAGGGAGAGCTAGTGGATGACTAGTTTCTTGCCTTAGCCAATTTCGAGGGTGAAAGATTCCCATCCAAGTTGGTAATTGGAAAGGCCATTTAGACCTTTCATTTGTAGATTTAATGGAGTCTTTATTTGTAGGTTTAAGCTACAGGGCAGCTCATGGTTTCTTCTATTGCAGCTCACTCCTTCAACCATTTCCAGTTTTGATGGCATATTCTTGATCCTTGAGGGAGGGAATTTTTGGTGAGCTATTGTACTATTTGGGGAAGCTTTTAATGCCCCATTTATTTTTTAATATGAATTAAATACTCTTTTATTCATCTCCAAAAAGTTTCAGGTCGAAATTCCAAGTAGAAATGTATAAATCTCATTTTTAATGGAAGAACAATGCCATTTCCCCACTACCTTGTTGTGAACCAATGTATTGATGATGATTTCAAATGAATGGATGATTCTCTGATATATTTGTGATAAATATACTGCCATGGATTGATTCTACAATTTTCATGTACTGTACTTGAGCATTTGAAGCATTTTTACTCAGTTTAGTTCTATTGGGAGGTGAAATAGTGCCATTTCCCCAAGGGTCGAATTGGGGATTTTTGCAGTTGAATGGGAGAGGGTGAGAACAGTTGTAATAATACATTTATGGTGCATATGAGAATTTAATAAAATAATTAACACATTACATATCTCTGTTCATAAATTTGAGTGGGTTTGGAGGCATTTGGGAAGCCATTTTCAGTACTTACCCCAGGGGGATTTGAACCCCAAATCACTAGTAAAATTGCATAATTGGTCCAGAATATTAAGAGAGTTTGCAGAGGTCTTTTGGTGGACATAGGTCATCCATAAAAATCATATTCAATTTATAATATCATTCATACACCTTCCTTGAATATTTGAAGGCATTTGGAGTCAATTTGAGACCTAGAGGCCAATACTAGTCAAAGGAAAATCACTAGTAAAGTTACCTACATTGATCAGAATTGAAAGAGGATTTGCAGAAGTATTTTAAAGGTCCAAAGGAATCCCTGAAACACATATTTATGTTCTAATATCATTCATATACCTTCTCAGAAGGTTTGGGATCATTTGGGGCAAATTTGGGACCTAGAGATCCAAACTAGTCAAAGGTCGAACTAGGGAAAAAAAGTGTAAAATTGCAATTTTAATAAAATTATTAATAAGGGACATTACATTATGGATAAGATTTCCTTGGATTCTGTTTGATTTTATTCCATTCCTAAATTAGAAAGACACTATCCAGATTTAGTTAGCTTTGTCCTGCTTTTTCTACTTTCTAGTGGAAAAGATAAAGCTAGTTGACTTGGAATCTTTTGCCACTTGACCAATTCGACCTCCACATCATATATAACCTTCTAAATCCATAAATACATTCCATTTACCTCACTCATGAGCTTCCATACCATACTTTCCAAATTTGTGAGCCTCTAGGACAGTTTTGGATATTGCTTTTGCCACCTAGGGTTTTTTTGTCTTTTATGAGCCTTTTCTTTTTGCTCTTTCCATATTGCCTCAAAGCAATTAAAATTTATCCATGGAGGATGTATTATATATTGTTACAATATCAATGAATAATATATAGAGTGTTTTCCATAATTTATTCTCTCTATTCTTCTTCTCTCATTGTCTAAAATATTCCATGGTGAAATTGTCTTATGAATCTAGTTCTTAGTAATTGAAAATATCACATGGTATCAGAGCTAGCTTGATTCAAAACAATTTCCAAGAGTTTTTTTTGCAGGTATTACCATCACCAGGAGCACATCAGTATGGAGCAAAATCAATCCAAAGCTGTGACTCTCACTCCCTTCAATTTCTTTGACTGGAAGGCGCATATGATCATCTAGCTTCAGAGCAAAGGATTGTATAGAGTCACTATGGAGCTTGAAACTAAGCCAGGAGATGTTGCATTAAAATCAAAATGGTTCAATAGGATTGATGAAGCTTATGGGTTACTTTGTCTCTCTGTATCTCCAGATATTCTATTCCATATCGATTCTCTATCAACTCCAAATGAAGTGTGGACAAAGCTAGAGTCTCTCTTTGGAAAACAGGACGAGCTCATAGGTCATTTGTTGGAGATTGAGCTGATCTCTCTTAGTACAAGTAATTTTGATTCTATGGAGGATTTCATCTCAAAATTCAAGAACCTAGTGCTTCAATTCAAGCAGTGTGGTATAGAGAAGAAGGATGAGCAATTAATCCTTACCATTCTATCAAAACTGAGCTCTGAATACTCAGTATTTGTGTCTACTTTTCATTCTACAATACTTGCAGTTCCCAAGTGGAAGATGCCAACCTTGGATGCATTCATTGATTCGCTCACTCAAGAAAAGGACAAGCTAGTCCAAATCAGGGATCAATCACCCTCCAAAGACTTTGCACTTGTTTCTCATGGAGCAAAGAGTTTCAAGAATGACAAATCCAAACAAAAGATATTGTCAGATGAAGAGGATTCTGATGGAGATTCCAAATCCAAGATGATGAAGAAGGAGAAGCCCAAGTGTTCTTATTGCTGCAAAGGCACTCATCCTGAGAAATCTTGCTTCAAGAATAAATTGGACATCATGGCCAAGATGCTTGAAGAGAATAACATAGATGTTCCTGACTTTGCAAAGAAAGAACAAGGCAGGCTTGTTGTAGAACAAGAACTCTGTCTCCAAGCCTCTCCCGAAGGTAATACTGTTTATGCTTTGAGTTCTAGAGTGAAATATAATTCTGATGTCTCTGATATTGATTCACATTCTGATATATCAGAATAAGAAACCTACACCTCTTCCCTGGAAAAATCTTCAGTCAGTTCATCCAAGTCTACTCTCAAAACTAGTCATTTTTTACTAGCTTCTGACTTGTCTTCTGAAAGGTCTTACCACCATCATTCAAATATTTTAGATTCTGATTTAGAAGATTATTTAAATTCTGATATGTAGTTCATTACATATCCCACAACATATTCCCAACCTTTGGATGCACAAAAGACCCTACAAACCCCAAGTTCTCCGGTTAAGAAACTACACAATTCTATGTTTTCCTACACTGTGCCACTTGCCTCTGTTGCACCTTTGTCTTGCATATATTTCATTGGTTGGACAACAATTGTTTTGGAATTATTTGGACTGATATTCCACACATCTGGACATGACCCCATCAGTCATGGTTGAAAATTCAAGTCCTCACACTCTCCAGGCTCGCTCAGCTGTCTAAGTGATCTAGTTTCTCAAATTTTTTCTACTGAAATTATGTTCGATCATGGAGACTCCACATATTTACTGGTTGCTGCTCCATATGACTTACATTCTGATATTTCAGAGCTGCATGATCTCATTTTAAATATCAGAAAGGTTCTACCTCAGTTTGAGAAGAAAGTACAAGAACTAGTACACCACATTGCAGCTACAAAAGAAATTGATCCTGTTGAGTTCATTGTTTCTCCTTGGGAAGGAGTATGCATAGATATTTTTTCCATCATTGATTATGTTTTTAGATTTGATTATGTATGTTACAGCAGCAAGAAAAATTCATTTCATGCTCCTCCATCATCAAAAGATGAACTTCATAGAGCTTTAACACATGGTTCTTGCCTACACAACATCGATGCAATGATGCATGATCATGACATCCACAATCTCTTCATCAAGTCAATTACTCAGAAGCATCCCATCCAGCTCATTCACCTCATTCAAATGAGAAACATGATAGTATGAAGAAATCAATCATGTCCATTTTTGAGAGAGGGTTTTGTTCCCATTAGGTTTTCCTTGTTTTCTCGGTTTACATGGACTAGTTATTTTTGTATTGGGGTGACCATAAGCCTTGTTGCTTGGGCCCTATATTTCTGATATTTTTTTGATTTCCATCACATAAATTTAGGCTCAAGGGGGGTGTTGGAACATTTAAAAAACCCACTATGTCATTTTAGACTTAGGATAAAATTAATTAATCATTTATGATTAATTTCCTGAGTTTTGACTAGGTAGAATAGGCCAGTTTTGTCTTTTAGTGGACCACATGCTATCCTCATTCAAAAAAACGAATTTGGATATATTATGGATAAGATTTCCTTGGATTCTGTATAATTTTATTCCATTCCTGAATTAGAAAGACACTATCCATATTTAGTTAGCTTTGTCCTGCTTTTTCTACTTTCTAGTGGAAAAGATAAAGCTAGTTGACTTGGAATCTTTTGCCACTTAACCAATTCGAACTCGACATCATATATAACCTTCTAAATCCATCAATACATTCCATTTACCTCACTCATGAGCTTCCATACCATACTTTCCAAATTCATGAGCCTCTAGGACAGTTTTGGAAACTGCTTTTGCCACCTAGGGGGTTTTTGGTCTTTTCTAAGCCTTTTCTTTTTTCTCTTTCCATATTGCCTCAAAGAAATTCTATTTTCTCCATGGAGGATGTATTATATATTGTTACAATATCAATGAATAATATATAGAGTGTTTTCCATAATTTATTCTCTCTATTCTTCTTCTCTCATTGTCTCAAATATTCCATGGTGAAATTGTCTTATGAATCTAGTTCCTAGTAATTGAAAATCTCACAATAACTAGGTTAAAAAAAAAATGGTTGCAAATAAAGGTGATCCCACCAAGCCAAGGATGAAGTGGTGGGGAGAAATGATTACCCGCGGGGGAAGAATACTAGTTGTATCAAATCAAATCAAATATACAAGTGATATGTGACCTCAAAAATGGTTGAGATCACGCATGTGAAAAAGTGAGCAGGGTTAATGACCTGCCCCCATGCTATGTGCGTGGGGTTTATGATTGTGGATTACATATGTGTTGGTTTGAAAAAGAGGGTCATCAGCGATTCCTTTGTGGGAAACAATGAAACCTAACAACCGGCTTGCTGGAACGCAAAAAACACACTTGAGTGGGTTCAAGTGGATCTGATACTTGCGACAACGCAGAAAAAATTGCCGGAGGTCATTGAGGTGGTCGGATCATCTCTTGGAATGTGATGTGAGGTCGTCAAGATAGAATAATAAGATATGGAACAAGTCGGGAAAATAATAGATCATGGCCTGCTGGAAGGTGGCGCCAGCATTTTTAAGGCCGAAAGGAATGACACAATAGGAAAAGGTGCCCCATGGGGTAGTGAAGGAAGTCTTATATTGATATTCCTTGCGGATCTGAGTCTGGTTGTACCCAGAGAAACTGTCCATGAAGGAGAGGACCTCATGCCTTTCACATGCATCGATAAGTTGGTCAATAAATGGCATGGGGAAGTTGTCTTTGGGACATGCTCGGTTTAAATCACGGAAGTCAGTACATACTCTGATGGTGCCTTATTTCTTGTTAACAGGGACGGGGTTAGAAACCCAAGTGGTAAATGCAATAGGATAAATGAATCCTGCTGTTTGAAGTTTCTCAATCTCTACTTTAACGGCGGGGAGCTTTGATGGATGAATGGGGCACTATTTCTGGCGAGCGGGGGGTACATCCGGACACGTGTCAATGTGGTGTTCTATGATAGTGGGGTCAAGACCAAGAATTTCGGTATAGGACCAGGAAAAGACATCGTAGAACTCTTGGAAAAGTTTTTTGTACTCTCTGATCTCGTACTCAGTGCAGGAGGCTCCTAACATAATGAGTTCAGGAGCACCGACTGGGGCAGAGATATCAATGTGGATTGTGGGTGAAATATTGGCCATGTTACCCTCCTCGAAGGCATCGGGAGTGGGACTGGGCTCTTTAAACTAGTCGACTTTGGTGGGGAGGAAATCTTTGGACTCAATTGAAAATTGGGTGGCTATGGTGAGGGAGGACTCTTCCGGGAGGAAATATTAACAATGGTGCATATCTTCCCAGGGGTAATCAGGTGCAGTAAGAGCCTCGAGAATTTCCTCATCATTGTGTAAACTTTGGGTTGTCAAATCAGTCGACGAGGGAGTGCTAGTAGAAGAGATCATATAAATGGTATTAATCTCTCCGGTTGGCGGGGATGCTGGGGGGTGGATCTCTTCAATTGTGGGGGTAGCCATCTCGAGGTCCAAGTTATTCATCTCTTAGAGAGCTACTCTGTAATATGGGAGATATGGGCAGTGATGTGAGTAATGGCCGTAAATACCGCAGATTGCACAAGGGTGATTGGTACACAGTGATTTATCGCAAGACTTAGGGGTAGGGTCAAGTTGGACAACCGGGATGTTGGGGTCGTAATCAAGCATTTGCATGTGCTCTTGTAATGTGGGTAATTGCGGACATTGATGGGTAGCATGGACCAACTCATCACACAACGAGCATTTGGGAGGAGCGCGAAACATGGGGATTTTTTAACTGTTTTTTTGGGGGGGGTAAAGCAATGTATGGTTGTGGGCCTCTGCCACCAGTGTGCTTGATAAGAGGGGATGGATTGGCCGATGAGGAAGGAGTAGTGACACCGAGAGGTGGTTGACTAGTAGTGGTGATGGGTTGCACCGGTTGTAGGATGACATTTGGTGTTGGAGGGGAAATGGGAGGCGTGATGTACCATATAGGTAATCCTAAAGTTAAATTGGGGAGGCTGAGAGTAGCCATAACCAGTGTGCTTACTACTCTCGAAGGGGGGAATAGGAAGGGGGTTGTATGGATGGGTGTAACACCAACATGACTAGGTACCAATGGTGGTTGGGGTAACAAGGGCGGTTGATGGTTGTGTGTTGATGTATTGTGGAAGAGGGTACATAAGTAAGATATTTCGGTCGCTGGTGACGGGGGTGGAATAGATTGGAATGTTGAGGTCATCGACGTATCTAAGTAAACTCCGGGTCTCACTGAGGAAACCAATGAGGTAGATGCATCGCAAACAGGTTGTTCAACCATGGGAAGAACGTTTTCGGGTGCAGCAGGGGCATTGGGATCATAATAGGTGAGTTGATCAACCTTGACCATGCGTCCGTCATGGGGGAACATCATGGTACGAAAAATGGATGAGGCAACTCCTGGCATGGCATACATGTAATTGCGGCCAAGTAAGAGGTTATAATCAAGTTGGGCATTAATGACCTCTATGTCAATAAGCACTGCTTTACCAGCCAACTGGACGGGGACATTAGTTAAGAGACGTTGGGGTTGAGCCGAACGACCGTCGTAGGCTCGCAACACAGTGGTGAACTGCTGGAGAGTAGGGGATCCCAACTTCTACCAAACAAATGTGGACATAATGCATGTAGAGGCACCCTCATCGATGATGCATTGATGGATGACAAGATTTCAAACGGATACAGAAACTTGGAATGCTAATGTGGAAGACAGGCATGGTTCGGATTGGTCCAAATCAAAGGTCATCATTCGTGAATCAGTTGGGTCAATAGCACCAATGGATGAAAGCAAAGTCTTGCGCTGTGTAGGATAGTTTTTTAAGACCTCTAACGTAGACATGGCTACAGGGGACTGAACTACGTCGTCCACAATGTTGTAAAATTGATGCAGCGCGAGCATTGGGGTTATTGTTGATGCGATCAAGTGAGAAGCGAGGGGCTTTGGAGGCGCCATCTAGTGGAGCCGGAGGTATTCGTAATGACTGATCGGTGGGAAGAGAATTGGTGTTTTTGTCAGTGGGAGGGGCTTTAGGGGTGGAAACATATTGGTTTCGACAGGTTTGAAGGTTTACATCGGCGGATGACATCATTAACAAGTGATGGGTACCTGAGTCTATCATGGGTTGATCAGGAGCGGCATAAGTGATTTGCTATTGTGGGGGCGCATTCCCTTGAGGGGGAGCTAACGGTTGAGTGTTCACTACGCCTTGGGTTGGTAAAGGGTTTTGTAACACCAAGGGTTGAGCCTGAGGTGGTGGGGGGTTAGGTGGAGCCTGAGGAGCCGCATGCCCTTGGCGGTGGGCATCATCAGTCCAAAGTTGTGCAGCCTGCTCCAAATGTGGGCAAACGTGTGTGTAATGGCCATAGAACCCACAAATAGAACAAGGATGGTTTGTTCATAAATTAGGATTTTTGGCTTGCTTGGGCAGCCTGTTGGGGTTTTGATTGGTAGGTTTCGCATTATTATTGTTTGGGGGATTAGGAGGTTGGCTGCCTTGGTATGTAAGGGGGTTTTCCCGCGGTTACATCCTTTGCCGTGGTTTTGCTGGCCTTGTTGGCGTTGGTTATTTTGGTTCTATTGCGGATTTTGTTGGGCATACACTTGCCCTTGGGTGGTAGGTGGGTTCTACGGTTGGGTAGGTGTGGGAGCAGGCTGCGATAGAAAATAAGTGGGTGGAGGCAGTGTAGGGGCTGAATCTTATGGGGGTTGCTGATACGTCGGTGTGACGGGTTGTGGATGTGCCGTAGGTGCTGATTGTGGTGGATAATAAGCGGGGGGGATTGAGAAGATACAAGAGCGTGCGCGACCTGCGGGTGGTAATATGGCTGAGGTGTGATTGGTGGGAGATTAGCGGGGGATGCATGGCCAAAGCATTGAGGTGGACATGAGGGTCTGTCGGAATGGTGGTGATGTGCCATGGGAGCATAGGAATTGTTTGCTCCGGAGTGGGATGTAGCCAGCGAAAGGTTGGGGACAGGGCTAGTACGTGCTATGGAAAAGGGTTGGTTATGCAAGGCAATGCGGCCAATGATGCCATCTACGGCATGGGATGCCCTCAGTGCATCATGTTGGTAGGAATCACCATGGGGGGCATCAGGTATGATGGTATAGAGGTAACTAGACTAGGCGTAAATAAGGCCAAATTGTTGGGCTTTAGGATGGCCTCTTCTTCGGACTGGGGTCGCTCGGATGCCACATCCTTGGCAATGATAGGAAGGAGAGGTTTTAGAAACCAATCTAAGAAGATACGATCATCTAACTTGATTTTGCACAGCCTTCGGCGTTGACGCCACTCATGAATGTAGTCAGTGATGTGGGTGGTCGTATTCTGTTTGCAAGACAATAGGATCTCAACTCCCACGTCATAGCGGATAGGCAACTGAAAGAACTGCAGGAAGGTGAAGGAAAGGGAAGTAAAGGTGGCATGGGTCCCATGGGGTTGCTCGATGTACCATTTGGCTGCAAAGCCAGTGAGAGTGTCTTGTAACAAACAGAGGCGGACAGAGTTGACCACTATGGAGTTGGAGGAACACCATAGATGGAAGGACATAATATGGTTCTGGGGGTCTTCACCTGCCTTGCCCTCAAACTTAGGGATGTTTGGTGGGAGCTTGGTTGGCATGTGAGGCCACTCAGGGTCGTGTCTGATGGGATCGATGGTTAGTTTGGCCAAATCAGGAAGGTTGAGACTAGCCATGAATGGAAAACTAGTAGAAGGATGTGACATACTAGTGGTCGTGACCACGTTGGGGACAATGCCCCCAAGTGGAGGGGATGGATTTAGGTTGGGGATGTTGCCCCTAGGGGGAGGAATGAAGGTGGTATGGGATGGTCCTGCACCGCCAAGGGTAGTGTGAGTTACTGGTGGAGTTGGGTTGGGTATGTTAGCCACTAGGATGGGCATAGTGATCGGAATGGTGGGTGTGGACCCCATCGAGGGCATACCCAAAGCGGGTGTGGTAGCTGGGGTGGTGGTGGACGCTCCACCAAGGGTCCCTACAAAGAAAGGGTTGGAATTCATGCCAGCCATGGGGTTGGTTGGTGTAGTATAAGTGGGTTTTTCTGACTCTGCCTCAGAATCAAATGTGAAATAAGGGGCGTCCGGATCAGGGGACAAAGCTCTATGGCGCCGACGAATGGAGTCGAGTGATGAATCTCTAGGTCTATGACGAGTGGTGTCAAGTGAGGAAGCTCTACATCTAGGACGGATGATGTCAAGTGAACCGTGCTGTGGGGGCTCACCCTGGAGGCGCCGAGAATGTCTCGGGGACTCAATGGTGACAGATGGTGTCAAGTATCTGGGGGTTGTGTCGAGTGAAAAATAGCTCAAAAACCCTAATGCAGTCGAGTGTGCAAAAGGAGAGCGCAAGAAATACGACACTCAGGCCAACAACCAGCTCAAAACACTCATTGTAACAACTATGCTAGAATAAGCGGAGCGTCAAAAACAATGGTCAGAATACCAACAAGTAGCAGGTTTCCTAAAAAATAAAAATAGTGGACTCACTAGACCAAAGGGAGGTAAGGGAGCATGCAAACACCTAGCTAAATAGTATTCTGACTCAACTAGACATATCCTCTACAAGGTGATGAAATCCAAGTCAGAAAATATGGATAGAAGAGCCAAGTGGCTATAGATATCCCCTACTAGGAGGGACACCGGGTAAGACAATCCTAGAATAAAGGCAACTAAGATACCTCGTTCATGACACGTCCAGAAAAGGTGAATCTGTAGCTCTGGTCCTATCCTCGTGTGGGACTAAAAGGAATCACCACATGCAGACCAACGAGTATGTAGCCTTCGGTTACTGAATGGATTGCTGTATTCCACTCAGGCCTCCGGAACCAGTCTGGCTACTTCAACCCTCCTAAGGGAGAGGCCCTCTGATAAACTGGTTGTGACCGTGCCAAAAATACTAGGGGATTTTGGTTCCCTAATGGACAAAAACTATGTCTCAAGTGTAAGTGACCGAGGGATGTTATTTGGATTCCTATCCCCCCTGTCCTACCTAACTACAATATTCTTATGTGTTCCCCAAGTGGGGTTAGAATGTTGGTTGTGTTAAGTAGTATTTTAGGGCTCACTTGAATTAGGTGATAGAGTGTGTGAGTGTGAGGTAATGAACCCAATCAAAAGTGCCACGAGGTGGGCAACTTTCTAACTAATAATAACAATACAGAAATTAAACTTGTAATGCAAAATTTTCTTTTTTTCAATTGAAATGCTTTAAACTTAAAAAAATCTGTAAATGGAACAAAAAGAAAACTGCAGAAGAAGGATGTAGGTAAGTATGGATGCAGATAGAATAGGTGGCTGTGGAGGTGCAAAAAATATTGCAGCAAAGTGCTAGGTTCAAAAAAGGGTAAAAAAGTGCAGAAAATAGATTGCGGGTCTATGGCAAAACTGCGCGGGCGGATCGCGGTAAACAGGCTAAAATCCGTGGGGCGATCGCAAGAAATAGGATGAAAGCCGCATGGAGATCGTAGGAAACAGTTTGAAAGCCACGGGGAGATCACAGGAAACAGGCTGAAAGCCGCCAGGAGATCGCAGGAAACAGGCTAAAAGCCCCATGGAGATCGCAGGAAACAGGCTGAAAGCCGTGGGGAGATCGCAGGAAATAGGCTGAAAGCCATTGGGATATCGTAGGAAGCAGGATGAAAACTACGGTCAGATCGTAGGAGACAGACTGAAAGCCGCAGTCGGATCGCAGGAGACAGACTGAATGTCATCGGGAGATCGCGGGAAATAGACTGAAAGCCGCGATCGGATCACAGGAACTAGACTGAAAGCTGTGGTTGGATCACAGTTGTGGGGAAAAAATATGCGATTTTCGACAGCAAACCCAACTGCCGAAAGGGAAAAAACAGAAAAATATTTGCAGAAAATAAAACTTTTAAAAATTATAACCAGAAACTCAAAGGAACACTAGTGGAGTTGCCAAAACTGTAGCTAGGGTTTTCATCCTAGCTTGTGCAAATGAGCACCTACTAAGGAGAAGGGCCTCCTTAGTAGCAGTTCAATAAAATAGTAAATTAAATCAATAAAACAATATGAAATTTAACCTAGCATGAGCATTAACATAAATAAAAAGACATGACAACATGATAAAGATTTTCTTTTTGTATTAAATTTACCTCAAGTGTTGAGGTTGGTGAAGCTCTTGCAGTAGTCTAGGAGGGCTGCTTCCAAGCTGCAATGGGTTCCTTCTCCTTCTCCAAAGTGTTTTGGATATGGGCCAAAGGGGCACTCAAATGGGAAAGACTAGCTCGAGTGGTAAGATAGGGTTTCAAGAGTGAGTTTGGCAGAGTGAGGATAGGGAAGATTGTGGATATGAAATGGGGAGCCTCCATCATCTATTTATAGGTTTTTTAGTGGTGGAGTGTTGACCCATGGTTTTTGGCACCATATGGTTTAGGTCAACAGTATAGGGTTTTTGCTTCCTTTTTTCCCTCTCTTTTCTCTTTTTTGTATTTTTTATTCCCTTTTATTTGATTTTTGGGAATTTAGGGCCCTTTTTAGAGGGTTTTTGCTATTTTTGAAGGAATTTAAATTATTTAGGGAAAAAGGGGGGTTTTTGGCCTTTTGGAGGCTTTTTAATGGTTTTTTAAGGTTTTGGAGGAAAATATGGTAGGAAATATAGACAAATGAGTCATGTAATGAGGGAGATGAGGTAGTGAGCACTTTTTGGGTGTTAATAGATTATACCTCGAAAAGCCGTCCATGAATGGAAAAATATCACTTCCTGCACAAGCATCCAAGATCTAATCAATGAATGGGGTGGGGAAATCATCCTTCAGACATGCCCGGTTCAGGTCTCTGAAATCAGTGCATACACAGATCGGTCCCTGCTTCTTATCCACAGGAACGGGGTTTGAAACCCATTCGATAAGGGGAACGGGGTAGATAAAACCATCCTAGAGCTGTTTCTCGACCTTTTCCTTGATAGCGGCTTCCTTCCTAGGGTTAAAAACATGAAGACGTTGTCGAACTGGTTTAGCATGAGGATACATTCTAATCTCATGTAGATAATACTAGGGTCTACTCCAAGCATCTCCTCATATGACCAGGTGAAAGCTTCCCGAAGCTCTGTAAACAATTCGGTGTAAATGGAAACCTCCTTATAAGAGAAATAATCACCGATCTAAATGTTCTCAATCTTTCCGGTAGTGTGAGAGATGTTGATCAGTATAGTCGGGGAAATATTGGCTATGTTCCCCTCCGCATAAATCTCATGTGACCCCAAAAGAGCGACAGGGTGACCAACCATCTCGGCAAGAGTCATCCTAAACTCTTCTTGCTCGGCGAGATCGAGGTTGGGAAGGAAATAAGAGCAATGATGCATATCCTCCCAAGGCCTCTCACTACTACACATGGCTTCAATCATAGCTTCATCCGAAGGTAAAGTACCATCAAGGTAATCGTGCGAACAAGACGAGTCGGCTTCCCAAACTGACAACATAATGGGATCTTCTTCTTATATCCCGGAAGATGAGATATCTAGCTCTGCAGTGGCTTGTTGAACATCTTGATAAGCAAGCTCAACATCAGATAGTGGCATAGACATCCCAACATGCACAATGTCTCCAGACATAGAACTAGTGGACGGTAAGGTCCATGGATCATCAAAATATGAAGTCCGGAATGATACATTATGCAATGGAGGAGACGCATTGTCGAAAATGGTTCCAATAAAATTGAAGGAAAATCATAAGATCTCATCAATGAAGGGTATAATCCAACACCCATATTCCTAGTTGTCGGCTGAGAATCTGCAACTTGGGGGACTACTGATCCCATAGATGTTGTGGGAGAAGGATTAACGAAATCCAGCTGATCGATTGTCACAATCTTACCTTCATGTGGAAAGCAAATAACTTTGAATATAGTAGATGCGACAGATTTCATAGCGTACATCCAATTCTGACCCATGAGAAGGTTGTAGTTGATGGGCACATCAACCACCTCGACTTCAATAGGCACGGCTTTACCTCCCAAGTGGGCAACAAGGGAAGGGATAATCCCATGTGGCTTAAATGACTGAATGTCAAATGCAGTGAGCATGGTCCTAGACGTGAGTAGAGGAGGAGAGCCAAGAGCTTTCCAACAAGCTAAAGACATCACTGACGCGGAATCACCTTCGTCAACCACCGTTCTCTTGACAAAATTATGAAGCCACTCCACATGGATTTGAAAAGACATGTGGTAAGGTAAGAAATATTGAGCATCAATAGTGTCAAACTTGATAAGGTTGGGACTCCCCACATCTTGAACTCCTAACGCACTCAAAATGGCATGCCTTTGAGAAAGACACGCCTGTAAAACTTCAAGAGCTGACATGGCACACAGAGCTTGGCCCAAATATTCTACAATGGAGTAGTTTCGGGCAGCTCGAGCATTAGGATTATGCGTAGAGCACTTGAGAACACCTTTCGGTATCCGCGGCATAATAGAGGGCTTCTCGATATGCAAGGAATTATCAGGAGGAGGGGGAGGCTCATTCCCCATATTATGTTGTGGTGCACCATAATCGCATTGACAAGTAGCAACACTAGCCTCTGATTGGACCATATTCACACATCCATCGCCACTAGTATTGGAAGAAGATGTTGTAGTCTCATTAGGTCCATAACCAGTAGCGGGAGCATGCGAATCCATGTTTTGATGATGAGGAAGGGGATCCTTCAACACAATTGGGCTCTGTGCAAGATGCTTCGATGCTTCCTCAATTCGAGGACACAAGTGAGTAAGATAGTCTTCCCCACAAAGCTTGCAAGGGAATTTCACCTTACGCCTAGGTTTACAATCCTCGCCAACATTTTTGCCTTCCCGAGGAGGGTTGGAATTCTCCTTATGAGGGGTATTGAGACTACTATTATTGTTCCCATTGTTTCAACCCTTATGGTTGTTTCTCCCCTTCTTCTTATCACCAGGCTGCTAGTTACCCGATGGGTTCGTCGATTGCACAGTTCGTACATCGTACGACGGGGTGGAAGTGGACACGGTGTGAACCTGTCTGGGAGTAGACTGGTTAAGAGAATTTTTTTGCATTTGATTAGCCACCAAATCTATAGGACGAGTACTTGTGGATCCCACAATGCCATCGGCATGTGGTCTAGGAACTGACTTGGGCTCATGTCATGTTCGCGGTGCGTCAGGAATAATGTCATACAAAATGCCAGACTGAGAGTATAGTAAATCTAACTGTTGTACTTTTAAGATGGCGTGTTCCTCAGTCATAATACCGGACATCGAAACATCTTTAGCAATATATGGAAGTAAGGACTTGAGGAACCATTCCAGCAGAAACTCTGGAGGAATGTTGGCTTTCACTAATCGCTTACATCGACGCCACTCTTGAATGTGGTCAGAAATATGCGTGTCCTTATTCTAATGGAAGGTAGACAAAAGTTCAGTACCGGTATCATAATGAACCGACAACTGGAAATGATCCAAGAAAACCAAAGCGATCTCATTGAAACCCCCATAAGAACCCCCAGGAAACTCAACATACCGCTTCACAACTGCCCCCGTGAGGGTGCGTTGAAATAGTCGTAATCGAACAGAGTCGTGATTCAACGAGTTGGATGAGCACCAAAGGTGAAAGGTAGTGACATGGTCACCCATATCCTCACCACTCTTCCCCTAAAACTTAGGAATGTCTGAAGGGATATTGGTAGGGATCGGAGGCCAATTAGGATTGTGACACACCAGATCATTCGTGAGCCTTGAAAGATCTGGAAGATTCAAACGTGCAAGGAACCGGAGTTGCAGATGGAAAGCTTGATTATGAGCCCCCATAAAAGGTTGATTTTAAGGACCTGATGGATAAGAAGGACCATAAGCTTGAACATGACCATAAAAATGCTGATTATACGGGCCTAATTGACCATAAGCTTGACAATGGACATAAGGTTGATAACCTCCTCCGACCTGACCCGTGTGAGGGTAAGCAGGTATATACACATTTTGAGCACCATATTGAGGTGGGTTGTACTGATGTTCAGCACCGACTGTATTGTAGTAAGGATTGCCACCATAATTATGGGGCATATACGTACTATTCATAGCAAGAACCGTGATGTAATGACCGTGACGGTAAGGTATGTTGCCACCCCCTACGTAAGCATTATTAGTAACGTGAGAAGTCATGTGGTGACCATAAGCATGAGATGTATTCCCAACCCCAACGTTGGTGTTACTAGTAGTAGGAATGGTGGCATTGTGATCATGAGTATGAGGTATATTCCCACCTCCTACATTAGCATTACTAGTAGCGGTGGTAGACATAAAATTGTATGGTATGTGTCCACCTCTGTGATTGGGAGGAATGTTAACATTTGCAAAAGTGGTCATCGGTTGATGGGTAGAGGCATGTGTAGTGTGTTGTGGATGACGAGTCATGTTGTGAACAATGTTCCTATTAGGTTGGGTATTCCTAGGAGGCGGTCGTCTTCCAACATTTTCATTGTTAGGAGGAATGTGACCGGTCCCCATACTATGTGTGTGAGTGGAAAAGTGGTTCCCCCGGTGAGGGTATTTCCCCTAGCTAGTGCAGTGTTGCTAACACCATGACTAGTTCTAGCATGACTACTAAAAGCAGTGGAAGGATCAACTGTGTTGTAATTAGGCATACCAAAAGAGAACGAGGTAGGTTTGGTCATAGGACTTGGGTCATCATGTAACTCTAGCATCCCATAAGGGAAACCATGTGGATCTAAAGGATCGAATGTGTCGTCCTCAAGTGGATCTGGACCAAACAAACTAGGGTGGGTCTCGGTGGATCCGGACCAAATAAACTAGGTTGGGTCTCAAGTGGATCACCTCCCCATGCCTATCGAGGGGTAGGGGTGTTTGAAGTGTGCTCGACTCTACCCGATGGACTAGTAGGGATTTCTCCCGTGCTAGAATGTGCAGTCATAGCGTCGATGACCTATGTTTCGTAAGAATCCAAAGACTCGAAGGGATCCTGTCGGTGTCCCATCTCGACACAGTGTGAAATCTCAGCAGCCGGTAAACCAACCAACCGATGAGATCGGCGGAGAGCAGAAATCCACACCACGATATCTCTAGAGAGACTATAAAATAAAAATGTCCCCTAATGGATAAACTATCGATCAAAAACATAAAATCAAGAGCACACACCTAGAGAAACTACATCCAAGAGAAGACAAACAGAGTGGCTAAATGAGCTCCCGACACTAGAGCCGGTATGTCTCACCTAGGAGAGGCTTGAGACTCCCAAATTGTAGCTGGAGGTAACAGAATCAGTTATAAAGGTTCCTAGGATTCACTGCATGCACAGGGTCAAGTCCTTATACAACAACAACTGTGTTTTCCAACCCCTATCTGACTCAGGATACAAACAACATAACCACTGCAAGCAACCTATGTGATACCTAGGTAAGGAAACTATGGTCACCGCAATATAACCCATGATTAGGGGGACAGTCATAAGTGGGATTTTTCATATGGGAAGGTAGCTAATCCCGAAGCACAAGAGAATGAACCTCCGGTACCCCCAAATATGAATAAACCCTGGAAATATCTCCCACGTTCAGCCGGTATTGGAGGGATATCTCCACAACCAACCTCCCGTGACCTCGTTCTTAACTCTGGTCTAAGTAGAGCTTCCTAAGAACATCGATGTATACCATGGATTTCACCACTCCCTGGTCAGACACATAATGTTTCGTCTAGTAGTCTTGGATTGTTTACTCACAATGATCTATTCCAAGACTCTAAACCTAGGCTAGGTTGTGTACCCTATAAATAAAATCGTTCTAATCAATTTTAAGATTAAGCATTAATTTTAATGGCTGTGGTTACTCAAAGGATATGGTCATGAAATTAGTGATGTATATGACTCAATAGTATGTGAAATCGTCAAACTCTAGACTCATCTATCCAATAAAAACAATGCCACTAGAATGAAAATCAATCCAACAGTTTCGAAATAAAAATGCAACTTTTTTATATTTTCAATGCACAAGCATAACCTAAATGAAAGCACAAGCACTCGGATGCAAAATGCAATACATAAAAGTAATTTTTTTTTTTGTATTTTCACTTGTAAGCAAAAGGAAAATGCAAAACTATGTTTTTGTATTTTTCAATATAATGACATGAAAAATGCAAGCAAAATCTCACTATTCAGTTACAGAAATGCAAAGGAGATCACTCAGAGAACCTAGCAGATCCCAAATAGTAAGACTCAGCCAAGGTAATGAGCTAAAAAAATAAAAAATGGGTAAAAACCAACAAGGCTCAAAACCAAGAGAAAAGAGGAGTTCTGGTCACGAAGAAGGTTTAGAACAGTCAGGAACAAGGCCAAAGAAGACCTAGGAACACTCAAAAACAACCTATCAACAACCAAAGGCCATAAAACAAACACCCCCGGAGTTGTACGCTACTTTCGAAGGAATAATTACGGGTACCTGCGGGCTATAGTGCAGACAGAGGTGGGTAGATGTGGGCAGAACAAGGCTCACCCACGTACATGGAAAGGAAAATGAGCAAAAAAAGAGTCCAATGGCTCAGAAAGATGGTGTTTTCTATAGTGTATCCTAACGGACAATGAATGACATAGATACTGGACACACAACAACTCTAAATAAGGACTAAAGCCTAAAAATCCCCCAAAATGGATGCTCTCCCCAGTGGAGTTGCCATTTCTGTTACGGAGAAAACTTCCTATGGCTTGGGGTAGACCATAGCAAATAGTTGACTACCAAAAGTTAACTCAATTCTCAATGCTATGCTATATAAATGACAATGCTAAGATAATGAAGAATATAACCAACCTCGATCCAAACATTTGATGTAGATCCCCGTTGGAGCTTTCAACTCGTGCACTTGAACCTGCAAATTAGTCTTGACAACCAATATACAACAAGTGCATATAACATAGAAACGACATTAACATCATCAAGAGCAATGGTCCATGATATCATAAGTAAATGCAACCCAATGTAAAATAAACAACATTCATAACATTAATGGATGAGAATATGAGTATTTCTATTAATAAATAACAAGAAGTACAATGTGATACGACCTCTTGTCGGTAACCAATATGAACCAAGAACTAGGTCTCTCCACTTGTGCCTTCACCACTTCAATCCTCCATGGAATGGAAAACTCAAACTATGATAGGAGTTTGGAAGGTGAACATAAGAGGTTCACAACAACAAGGATCAATGAGTGTAGACTCAAGATACTGCAAAAATCCACTAGAGTTATCTTGCTCTCTCTTTCTCCTCCCTTCCATATTCCATATGTGCTCAATATATAGTCCTCCCAAAGGTAAGTGAAAGGACACATCGAGGAATTTCGGGGAAAATGGAGGTCCAAAGGTCACCCTAAGACTGCTTTTTGGGAGTAAAAAGTAATTAACTAGTGATTTTTACCATTTTACATGCTACTTGCGGGCTATAGTGGTGCAACTCGCGGATACGCCCACTGAAGTGATATAGCTAACGTACAAGGGAAAAAATAAGGAAATAATGTGCCTGAAGGATATCAAGTGGATCTGAGTCCATGAAATGGATCGTAAAGACCAAAGAGTGTTAATGCTCACAAGGTGAAAAATTACGTTGTAACAACTAGGACCTTAATTATAATTGTACTCTTTGTATCCTACACGCGCGTGCACGCACACACACACACCCCAAGGACACCTAGTTTAAATATCATCTCATCTTGTCTCATACATTTGATACATTCTAAAAGGAGGTTTTCCCCTTGAATAGTCTTCTTATTCATCTCTTTATTTCATTCTCAAATCATCGGGTTACTATCTCTTTCTAATTTTATGTTATTTTGAGAATTTGATGCATAACATTTGGTATCAAAACCATTTTCACTGTAAATTTGTTTTAGGGACATTTCATATAGAAATTTTTTAAAATGCCTTATAGGAAATATTGAAGTACCTATGGTAAAACAGTTATGTCTTGGTTCACTATGAATGCAGAGTTATAATCTGTTGAAATAAGGGTTTTTGACTAGTCCAAAAACTAGTCTCAAATAGGTGTTTTGGGTAAAACTATTGTATTTGGAGATTGCAATATCTAATATGTGTTCCACTAGTTGAATAAGAAATGACAAACCATAATGTTTCTAGTAAAACAATTATAATTATATAATAAAAATTGGACATGTGGCAAGTCGTACAAGTTTGCTCTCCTGAAAAAGAAAAAGAAAAAGTTTTGGGAAAGTTACTAGAAATTTATCTTGGCACATAGAAATTTGGTCAAAACTACGGAATTATAGAGAAGATATACTAGGATAATCTAAGCAAAAATTTTCGACTTACAGGGGGTGAAATTTTGGAGATAATTCAAGAGAAATGTTACCTAGAAGGACGACCTACAAACCATGGTTTTTAAAGGTATGTTAACTTGAAACTTGCATAAATTTTGATTGGAATATATGTTTTGGGTGATTCAAAAGGTGCAATAAAGAGAGAAAACAAGATAAATATGGGTAAATAATATTTGGGGCTCACCTGGAAAGGGGTTCTATAGAAAATGCTGCAACAGTTAAACATTCAAATCTCAACCATGACTCATGAAGACAATGAAACATGTTCAATTGGTAGACACAAAAAATTATATAAATATTAATTTAAAACTAAATATTCCAAATATGGAAACAATGGATCAAAAGATGGGAAAGATGGTCAATGATCTTGAAGGTATAAAGTGGGTAATTTTGAATGAGATGAGGATCCTCTTTACCCCTAATTTTCCTTCTCAACAAGAGGGTATATCCTAGTCACATATTGAATATATTGAAAAACAATTGTAGAATGAGAAGTTTGAGTCACCGACACCTAATCATTCATCACTCCATAATCCACATCACAGGTTCAACTTGGGACCAAGGAACTACTTCATTCAAAAGATTGATATGAGAAATTTTGATGGAAAGATAATGGATGTTCTACATGGAGCAATTCTTTGATCTACACCAAGTGTCAAATTTACAAAAGGTAACTATTGTGTCCTTGTATTTAGAACCTAATCACTTTGTGTGGTACCAATGACTTTGTGACCATAAAAATGACTCTCTTATTTGTTGGTCTATATTTACAAAATAAATTGTTGGTTCTTAATATCGATTACAATAGGTTTGAAAATTGATTCATATAGTTAAACACATTAAAAAATTAGACAATGGCACACAACACATCAACACTTTACACATAAATTACCCTAAAAAGCTGTCTCCTAGGGAAAAACTAGAAAACTGGTGAGCTTTCACTCATTTATTAATAAAACCCTCATAACATGTGTTTACAAGCATGAATTGCTAGACCACAAACTATACTTCATTAAATGATCTTGCTACACGCTAATACCTTCTATGTTTTCATAGCCATTACTTCTTATTTATAGATGCAATACAACCAAATAATCATTAATGAGAATCCATAACTTCCTAACCACTTTCAGTTATTTTTTTATAGCCAACTTGACTGGGTCAAATTTAGTTGATTTCCTGTTGAGATTTGGTCGTTCCTTCAACTTCCCATAAACTAGTCATTTGTCTTCGACCAAACAAATATTCTAGACAGTTAGTTAACTAGATCTCCACCATCTGTCGAATCTGACTCTAGTCATCTTATACTAGTTGGATATCGAATTTGCAATTTAATTTACATGAAAATAATATAACATTCCCAACATTCTCACACTTGTTTTTTTCTTTTCTTAAACATCATATTCATAACTTTAGTTCACTTGAGAAGGTCTAACAAGCCCAACGTTTCCCTACACCAGGAAACATTCTATGTTCTCATTGTCTTGGTTAATGATTCTGGAACATTCTTCATCGTGTACTTCTAGTTTTCCACCATTTATCTCACAAAGTGGTATTGAACATCAATATGTTTCATCTTTGAATTATATATTGCACTTTGATTGTCACAATCCAACCTAAAAACATGTTGTCCAAACCGAACATATGAACACAACCTCTACAAACAAACAATTTCTTTACATGCATGAGTAGTTGGCATGTATTTAGCCTCAGTAGTTGACAATGGTGTTGGGCTCCGAAATTGTCATTTATAATCATTTTATTTACATTTATTTCCCGACATATTATTGTAATTTGATACGACTATCCTTAAAAAGGGCTATCTTTTATTGTATTTCATCAATTAAAACACTTAAACGTAAATGAAGCCTAATGTGTTACTTTTAATGTATTAAATGCAATATTGTGTAAATCATAAGCATTTCGGTACTTAATTTGACCTTTCATTCAGCTTTATGTTCGGTCCCTAAGTCTTGCACTAGATTTCATGGCATGTTTCTTATCAAGTTCTTGGTTTGATTTATCCATGTCTTCTATTTTCTCGTCGATCCTGATGATCCTGTATGTACAAATTAAAATCAAAGTGATGATGAGTTTTTGTTTTTTGAAACAAATAAGAAAATAGAAATATTAAAAAAAAAGATAAAATATTAAAATTCTTTGAACTTTAAATCGCTCATAAATAAAATTATTTTTAACACACTCATATGTTTCAAATTAAAAATAAAACACACACTCATATAAACATAAAAAGACAGCCATTAACTAAATCAAATATTACGTGGCTTTTTCTATGAAAATATTATGTTTTGATGAAAAATATTTTATATGCCACTCACTCCTTTACGGTTATTAATATAATAATGAAACTCTTTTAGATGGAATGGTTGGCTTATTGGTTTGTTCAAAACATTTAGCCATGCCGTTGGTTTTAATAATAATGAAACAGTTTTGTGTTATGTGCAAGCCATAAGAAACAACACGCAGCGTGAGGATGAAATGAAGAAGGATCGCATCAAGGTGGCAACCAACAAGGATCTAGAACCCAGCTAATAAAATCAACCAATAGATTTCAAGCACCTAGGCGTCAATGTGGCCAACAAACCAACATGAAATCTGCTCAGAATCTAGATTTGTGAAACTAATTTCCGTTAACAGGTCATTTAGACCTTCATTCAACCCTTCATTTGTCTTTTTGTTAAAAACGTGTTTTACCAGACATCGAATTTCGGGCTTGATTTCCGAGAAACTGAAGCAGAAATTGGAAATTCTGGTACATGGGTTTTGTGCATAATAGGCCCATCTAGGTCCTCATGGGGAATTTCTCCAAAATTCCAAGCCGTTTGAGATAAATCTATGGTTCCTTGAAGACAATTTTCCCAAAAAACAAAAACACGTGGCTGGCCATTTCGGATCTGATTCCTGTTTCAGTGGGTTGTTTCTCTAGCTGTAGAATCTTGCTATTCTAAGAGAGGTCAACCCTGACCTACTCTCATTTGTAAAATACTATATAAACATGCCTAGGATTGTGAAGAAGGTGTGGGAAAATAATGTGTAAACTTTGCCTCAGTTTAATAAAAAGTTATGTTTGCAACTCTTGATGATCAGTTTCAGGTTGTTGATGTTCTACTGGTAGTAGCACAGGGATTTAGTTTCCCCTCTGATTACTGGGAAGGGCCCCTCATCAACCGAAGGTTTCATTTACATATTTTTGCATTTCTTTTCTTGCAATTAGCTAGTTTATTTTCTTGTATGTACAATCAATTTTGTTTTTCCTGTGTGTGTCATCCTTATTCATTTGTAATTAATATTTCTATTGTTAATATAATCTCCCTTCTTCTGAACTAGGAATGGTCGACCAATAGTTTAATAATTTGCAGTTTGTTTTTCAATTCTTCTTTCATCATTTTAGTTAGATATTTCTTCCAAATTCCTTCATAGTTAATATTAGATTCTTTTTTCTTCTTCTCTGTTCGTTTTTCTTCTATTTTGCTGTAGGTTAATTCTCTCTGTTAGTTTTTCTTCCTATTTGTTGTAGGTTAACACTCCCTTCTTCCTTCTCAACCTTCTTCCTACTTTTCATAAAATTATTCTTCCTCCTAGGTAATGATTAGAATAGATAGCTTCTTATTAGTTTAGCTTCTACATAATCATCTATTGCTTCCTGTGCACTGTAGGATCATCTGCATAAAGCTAGCTGGTCATTAAATCATCCAAATTCTTCATTTTCCTCACTTTAACTCGTTTTCCTCCATTCAGACTGTCATTCGAACCGCCATTCAGACAGGCGTTTGGATCGTCATTCGGATTTGTTTACTTTTTGCATTGTTTTAGGCCTTCTTCAAAATCTAATTTCTTTTGCCTCCCAATCATCATTCTTCTTACTCCTCGTTAACAATTTTAGGTGTAATTTAAAGTTTATTTCAGGTTGTTAGGATATTTAGACACTTAGGAGTTAGATAATATCACCTTGTGTAATATATCCGTTAGGAAAAGTGTGTTTCTTTAGTATGCATTTGTAAATACTTAATTCAATGGTGACGATATGTTTCCGACATAGAGTGATCTGACGGCTCAACTTCTCTTAGATTATACCTACCCTTGATCCGTGGCTTAACACCCGATTGGTCCATGATCTCTATTTAAAGAGCATGGAGGGTCATTGGAAAGTTGATCGATTATGATCAGTTCATTTGTAACTTTCTTTCTTTGCATAATAAATTGTCCCGTAGAATCTATTTGGCCGAGGCCGTGGAGTGTTTCCCTCACGAGGGTTTAAACCACGTCAAAACATTGGTGTATCGATCTATGATCTGTTTGTGTGAAGTGGTTGCTCTAGGTGTTCAGTCTTTTGGGAGTACCCTGTGTACCCGAACATGGTTTCAGAGCTTTTATGAAGAGCCTCTTCCGGTTATGATCTAGATCTTGAACTGTTGTTGCCGAAACTCGAAAGGGTTTCTAGTTCTAGTATTTCTGTGAATTTCTAGGTTGTAGGAGGTGTTGCGTCCGGAGCGCCGTTTCCATTGAGAATGAATTTTTCTTTGATCGAAAACGGTTCCCAGTTGCTTCAGAAACACGTATTTCATCAGATCTGAAGGTATAATGTTACAATGACGCATTTTTTTATTTTCTGTTTTAAAAGAAAGAATATTTCATATTTTATCAGTTTTTAATATTAGTTTTTTTAGTTTCGGATTGTTGCTTTCCCTGTCTACGTATGCTCTTTGACGTGCACCTTGCACGATCTCAGCAAATCAGAAACAGAAAAAGAAATGGTTTTTCTCGGCTGCGTATACTCTTTGCCGTGCACCTTGTGCGATCTCAGCAAATCAGAAACAGAGAGAACACGTAGACTTTCAAGGCAAGCTAACGAAATTTAACCCCACAAGTGTGGAAAAGTATTTTTGTTTTGGTTTATGGTGTGATTTGCAGGAAAAAAGGCAAGCACCGAAACTGAGCAAGAAGAGTAAAAAAAAAAAAAAACCCTTTATTCGTTCCCATATTTTACATACATTTTAATCTAGCTCACTTGGTTCAAAGTTGTTTTATTCATTAACATGTCTTGAGTTCAAGTCTTAGGAAATTACTTTTAAAAGAAAAATTGCATGCAATTTCTATTTTCAAGTTACTTTATTTTAAAAGTGCATCTCACTTAAATAATAAAAAATAAATAAAAAGTGAGTCACTTAAGTTCTTTTTTATTGTTGCACTATTTAAAAGTAACATCACTGTAAAAGTGAAATCACTTATTTTATAAAAGTGATTCTCTTAAAGCAACTTTCTTGTAAAGTGATTGTCAAAGGTTCATCTTGGGAAGATGGGGGTCATTTTTTTTTAACTGGTCATTCTCTATGTGCCACGTCACTACTGGGGACATCTTTAGCATTTTCTTTGTTCAAGCATAACTTCATCATCCGAAGTCAGTTTTCAGTGCCGTTTTTTTTAAAACCACCTATTGTTTTGAGCTCTTCGCACCTAGACTATTGGTTTCTGCTTTTATAGCCATTAATTTACAAATATGGCTTCCCCTTATGATATTCTACTGACCAGTTCCAACTATTTCTCATGGAAATCTCATATGGAGGATGTTCTACGAAGTGGGGGACTTTTCAGAATTACCTTAGGGAAATAAACAGAACCGATTGATGATGATAAGAAAATAAAATGGGCAAATAGATGTGACGAAGCTCGTGGATTGATTGGGATGTCAATATTTACTGATTTGCGATTCCACATATCTGGAATTGATAAACCTAATGCTGGTTGGTACAAGTTGGAATCTGTGTTTGGTAAACACAATGAAATTCAAGGTCACCAACTCAAAAATCAGTTGATTTTTTTAAATCCAAGTGATTTTTCATGCATTCAAGATTATTTATCTAAGTACAAAACTATTAAACTCTTATGTGCAGAATGTAAGATTAAGAGGGAAGACAAACAATGCATTTATCATATTCTTTCCAAACTTGGACCTGCATATTCTATTTTTGTATCTACATTTTACTCCATGAAAGAATCATTGAATGCAACTAGCTATTCAGAGCCTAGTCTTGAATCCTTTTGTAATTCCTTGATTAGAGAACAATATAAACTCATCCATCTTGGAATAATCAACAATGCAGATACATCTAGGAAAACCTTATTGTCCCAATAGAAAGAAAAGTCCAAGCCTCCTAAGAAACAAAATTTTCATAATAATAAGTCAAACAAGGGTCCCAAACCCTCTCAGTCAGCTCATTCTTTAAAAAATGACAAAGGATCCAAGCCAAAAGGCAAGAAGACTAAGCGTCATTGCAACTATTGCAGAAAAGATAATCATGATGAATCTAAGTGTTTCAAAAAGATGGCAGCTTTGGAAGCAACAATGAAGAAGCACCACATCAACCTAGATTCGCCTTCAGAATCTCATGGACATGCACTTTGTGCTTCTCGTTATTCTTATAATGCATCTTATTCTTCTACTTCAAATGAATGGCTCATTGATTCTGGAGCATCTTATCATATGGATAAGGATCAATCAATCTTTTCTACTATGTATGAATGTAACACCAAACAAATATTTGTTGGTGATGATAGATCTCTAAGTGTTGTAGGAGATGGAACAGTTCTAGTAGATAATGGTCATTTCAGTGATGTACTATGTGTTCCAAGAATTTCCTGCAATTTGTTATCAGTCTATCAAATCACTCATTCTTGTGAAGGTAAAATTGTGACTTTCACACCTCACCAAGTTGTAATCAAGGATTTTAAAGATCCTCAACAGGTCCTAGCTACTGGAATTGTTGATGATATTACTAGGTTGTACAAATTTAACAACTTTGGGTCATCACCTTTTCCTTCAGTTTTTGTTTCTCATAGTGATAACTTGAGCAAACTTTGGCATGAGCGATTTGGTCACTTAAATTATCGCTCATTGCAAGAACTATGTAAAGACAATATGGTGACAGGTCTTCCGATGGTATCTTGCAGGGATGGTGTTTGTTCTGGTTGTGTACTCGAAAAACATCACCGGGATAGTTTTGACAAACATGCCTCTTGGAACGCCTTGGTTCCCTTGGAGCTTGTGCATAGTGACTTGTGTGGTCCTCTTCCATCTGCTTCCTTTTCTGGTTTCAAATATTTCTTAACTTTGATTGATGATTACACCAGATGCACTTGTGTAAAGTCCCCTCCCATCACACCAGCATGGGAGAGAACATCACTCTAATTCCAGACATCTAGCCCCATACTTAGTAAACAAAGATTCATATAAAATGTAGATGGACATATGCAAATGCATAAATATTTGAAAACAAAGCAGAGTTAATTTCTATTACACATCCATCATACATTTAAGATATTCATGTCATTCATCAATTAAAACAAGACAGAATTAGCACATGAGAGTACTTATCTTAAAACAAAGTAGTCCCTGAGCAACCAACTATGCATCTGCAACGTTCCACCCAACCATAGGCCAGTTGTGCTTATCAATCTCTTGATGCAACTGCCAATCCCGAGCTGGGCATGATTTCCACAAGGAAGAAGGGAACATCAGACTCACACAACAAAAAATACACCAAAATAAGCCAAGCCAATCTACAATTGGGTTTATCAGGCTACTAGGAGATGGAAAAGAAAGAATTGATAAGCTCGTGAGCTCAACCATAGAGCTATGGGTACCCCTACAAGATCTATCCAGCTTGGTTCTCCATAATGCCTACACACCTGATTTAAGGAAGTATTCCCTTCACGACTACACAATCTCTCAGGCCATACCACCCAATTTAGTGTTGTTCAAGGTGTGCATAGAAGAGTAGCCAACCCTTTTGATCTTCTTGAGAGGTTATTTTTCCCACTAGGTTTATCAAGCCAATTCTGTCCACTACCACTCCAAATTTCTTGCTCACAGGTTCAAACCAAAACAGGGATGCACATAACAACAAAAGTATAAGTGCTGGGCATGAAGAAACATTTTTACAGTGAGGTGCTCAAAATGGGGTTTCCCTGAGCTTCAGAAAAACGTGGGCAAGCATAAACGAAATGGAAAAATGGGGAATAAACCTTGGGAAGGAAAATTTGTTTTTAGAAAATGTTTATGGACAACCCAGGAGAAAAAACAACCTCCATCAAACCCCCAATTTGTGGTTCTCCTCTCCTAGAAACTATACCAACCAAAAACGAGTTCCCAAGCATGGAAAATGTAGGGAAAATGGTGAAAAACGTGAAGGGAAAACCCCAGCTAGCTTAGATTGCATGAGAAGGCAAAGGCCATGGGTGAAAGATGGCTTTGGGCACCATTTCGTGGGTGTTTTCTTTCCCAAGAAGCAAAAATATGAATTCCCAGGTTGATTGCTTTCCCATGCACGAAATTGGCTGCCATACCTCTCCACACTCCCAAGGCATTAACTGTCTCAACCAACTCTTGGAAGAATTTAATGATTGGGTGCATAAGCCAAAATGGGTAGTTGAGGGTTGATGGGTTTTTCTCATGAAATTTGGCTTAACACTATTGGCTCAAGGGTTTGAAGAATTTCCCTCCCTATTCCTTGTAAAAATCATGCCTTTGTCTCTTTGTTGCATTGCATTGCTAGTTGTGGGTATTTCATTAAAATTTGTATTTACATGATGTCTCAATTTACATTGTGCATGTCTAGCACAAGAACCATAGGCATCTATTTTTAATTTCCAATACATACAAAGCTAAATTGATGGCGGGGCCTTGGCCTTGAACTCCTCACCATGATTAAATAATGATATTTACATCATTTACAATTTTACTGCAATAGGGTCAAAATCGAGATATTACATTCCCCTCCCCTTTACATTAGCATTGTCCTCAGTGCTCATCAAAATTGAACAAAAATGGATATGCCACTCTCATGGCATCCTCCAACTCCCATGTAGCTTCATCGGGACCGTAGTTCCTCCATTGCACCTTTACCTGTCTGATCGCTCGATTCTGGAGCAATGTTACCTTCTTGTCTAGGATGCGAAATGGGTTAGTTTGGAACTCTCCCTCGGGTTCCACCTTCAACTTCAACAACAGTTGATTGATGATCTGCCTAGTGGTCGTTTAGTGCTGCATAGATTCTAGGGATTGTTCTCGCCACTTGACCCACAGTTTCAGCTCCTTGGATGTTGTGAACTTGATTTGCATTCCCATTCTGATGTGGTCAGTTCCTAAGCATGTGGTATCCTCCACAACCCCAACATTGAAGTGGTTCTCTTGGATTCTTTGGATCTCTTGGCTTGTCTCCCATAATCCTAGTTGGCTTAGTCATAACTTGTGATGGCTGCCTTTGCTGATTTCTGATATGAGGAGGTTTGAAACCTTTCTTCCTTTGGTCAAACTTCTCATTCTTCTTTTCCTTCCATGCCTTATGGAAATCAGGTTTGCTTTTGTTTTGATCATAGCAATACTTGGCTTTCCTTATTGC